>OY978098.1:997500-1600000 GCA_963854735.1 Marvania coccoides | reverse complement strand
GAGCATGTTAAAGCTGCCAGCCACTCAACTTTTTCAATCAACGAGGTCCATGTATTCGCGATCATGTCGGTGAAGAACCCGGCTGAATGGCGCTGACAAGCCCGCACGACACTCCTCAAGCGGCATAAAATGGGTGCGCATGGCTGGATTTGCGGCCTAATCTCGGCGGTTCTCACAGTGCAGCTGGCGGCAGACGGGGAATAGCGGCCGCCGCCGGGGGCTGCTGCAGCTCCTCCAGAACTGAATCAAGGGGTGTGGGACACGCAGTGATTATTGTTGACTGAGCGCAGTACTTCACGAGCTGGCGGCATGATAATTGTGAAAATGTACCGCGGTAACGGCAACTGCAGGCCCACAGGCGCACTTGAGGGCTGGGAATACTAGAGTTTCGATAAGTAATATCATTACGTGGCAATTACATTACGCGGGCTGCGATTGTGAAAGATATCACTCTGCGTTTGATGTATTTATTTCTTTATAATGCGAGAACTCTGATATTGTAGCTTAAGCAAGCTTGGAGAAAATGCCAGAAAATATATAGAGGAATCAATCCAATCCAGTCACGCTATCAGCGCTTGTTGAAGGAGGTGAGGGAGGAGAACAGTCCGCTGCTGCCCGCAGACAGGTTTGAGAACGAGTACTCACCCAGCATGGCGCTCACTTCTGCAGCCTTGTCACCCAGCAGCGACCCCAGCGCGCTTTGGCGGAGAGCATCCAGCGCAGACGCCCCCATCCCAGAGCCTCCATCCCGCCCATCTGCCCCCGCAACAGACGCAGGCCCCCTGGCAACGCGCTTTGTCTTCAGGGACGCGAAGCTATAGTGCGTCTCTTCGCCGTCGTCCAGCAGCGCGGCGGCAGCGGCCGGCGCAACCGCAGGCGTGCGGCCCTGCCGCAGCGTCGACGGGGTATTAACGGGCAGGTACGCAAACCTGGGGCCAGCGGAAGCCTGGCTGGATTTGCGGCCTAATCTCGGCGGTTCTCACAGTGCAGCTGGCGGCAGACGGGGAATAGCGGCCGCCCCGGGGGCCGCACTGCAGCTCCTCCAGAACTGAATCAGGGGGTGTGCTACACGCCTGTCGAGCTTGCGGAGATTGAGCATGTGGTGAAGGGTTTCCAGTTTGGGGGATTCGTGCGAAGCTCATGTATGTATGTATGTATTGTCCAAGTGGGCCATTCCGCCATGGGTGTGTCCCGCATGCTGGCAGAGACCGCACCGGCCGTTTGTGTGGGGGGCATAGAGCGGTGGAATTTAACTGCAGGGCACAGCAGCCTTAATGAGTACACGACAAGCCCAGCGGCAACTGTCGGCGACGCTTTCGGAGAGAGGGAGCTGAAAACCGGGTTGATGGATGCTACAGGACATCCCTCCTGCTGGAGGCAAAAGTGGTGACCTGTGGGCGTGTGGGCAGAGTGAACGAGGGGCCATGAAGCTGCTGACCTGCTCCGGGTGCAAGAATATCAAGAACTGCGAGACTCGAGTGGGAGCAGCTCTACCCGCAGCTCGAGATAAACAAACTCTAGATAGTTTTGCTTTGCTGTTTCTCTATGTAATTTGCATTCTCAACATTTCTGTCAATTTTGAGGTTCACAATACTGGAGGGGAAAAAAGCAAATTTTTGGGGCCATGCATTGCCGCCACCACACTTTCTACTCATCGGGCAACCAACAAAGAAAATCTGAAAAATTCGACATCCCCTCCATCTAAACCAATCAAATTCGCTGCTTTTCGAAGCGGATCTGGCCCACTTGGATTATTTTAAACAAATTCGCCGCCAATGACCAACACATTGCTACACATCATGCGTCCCTGGGGTCTTCCTCCGCAATGTTCAGCCGCGGCCCAGGCTTCCAGGTGGTGCCTTCCGGCGTGTCCATGATGAGCACGCCCACAACTTCTAGCCGCTCCCTCACTGCATCAGAAGCCACAAAATCTTTGGCCGCCCGCGCCGCTGCTCGCTCCTCGATCGCCGCCGCAACCTCACCCTCGCCCAGCCCAGCGCGCGCCAGCGCCAGTTGCCGCAGCTGCTGCAGCACCGCAGCAGGGTCCTCAGCCCACAGCCCCAGCATGCTCAGCGCGCCACGGAAACCCTCCAAATAGGACGCCAGCTGCGCGGCCCTGTCCGCCTGCTTCCGCCCCTTTTTGGTGTGCAGCAGGTCGTTCACCGCCTTCAGCGGCGCCGACAGCGCAGCGACAGCCAACGGGGTGTTCAAATCATCGGCCAGCGCAGCGTGCACTTCTTGCAACAGCTCCACGCCAGGGGCTGCAGCTGTTTGGCCGCCCTTTTTCGGCGGCTTTGCCGGCTGCTGCTGCTGCTCTGCTGCCTCAGCTGCTGCCAAGGCCTCCTGCGTGTCTGAGATCGTCTGATATAGGTAGTAAACCCGGTCTGAGGCCTCCTCCAGCGCGCGCTGCGTGTAGTTGACGCCTGCCCGGTACTGCGTGTTCACCAGGAACCACCGCAGCGCCTGCGCGTGGTACTGCTGCAGCACCTGGCGGATCGTGAAAAAATTGCCCAAGCTCTTGCTCATTTTCTCAGCATTCACGTTGACAAAGCCGTTGTGCACCCAGTACCGCACAAACGCGCCCTCGCCTTGCCCGCTGCCGTGGTCGTGCCCGCAGGAGCACGGCCCTGCCGCCGCCCGCGCCTGCGCAAGCTCGTTTTCGTGGTGAGGAAAAACAAGGTCCCTGCCGCCGCCGTGGATGTCCACCTCCTCCCCCAGCAGCTCAGCAATCATCGATGAGCACTCAATGTGCCACCCGGGGCGGCCAGGCCCCCATGGCGAGTCCCACGTTGGCTCCCCCGGCTTGGCTGCCTTCCATAGCGCAAAATCAGCAGGCCCGCGCTTTCGCTCGTCCACCATCACGCGCTCCCCCGCGCGATTGTCTTCCTGGTTGCGCCCGGACAACGCGCCGTAGCCTGGGAGCGAAGCGACATCGAAGAAAACGTCACCATCGCCGACTGCATACGCGTGGCCGTGGTCGATGATTCTCTGGATGCTGGAGATCATTGCGGGGATGAACTCGGTGGCTTTGGGCTCCGCGGTGGGACGCAGGCACCCCAGGGAGTCCACATCGGCGTGAAACTCCTCGATGAAGCGCCGGGACAGCGCCAGAGGATCCTCGCCCGCCGCCGCTGCGCGCGCTATGATTTTGTCGTCCACGTCGGTGAAGTTGCGGACGTAGGTGACGTCGTACTGCAGCGCGCGAAGGTAGCGGTACAGCACGTCGAACGCCACGTAGACGCGGGCGTGGCCGATGTGGCTGTAGTCGTACACAGTGACCCCACAAACGTACATGGAAACGCGGTTGCCGCTGTCGGGGCGGGGGGCGAAGGGCTCCTTGCGGCGCGCCATGGTGTTGTACAGCACCAGCGGGGGCGGGCGGGGCCCTGCTGCGTCTGCTGCGGCCGAGGAAGAGATGGACTCGGCAGCAGCGGCAGCAGCAGCGCAGCGCGGGCGCAGTGCAAGGAGGTAGGCGGGGGGGTGGGGGTGGGCGCTGAGTGAGGGGGAATGCGTGGAAAGGGGGGACAGGCGCGGCCTGAGGCTCCGTGTGAGGGTGCGCCACAGAGAGGCGGTAGGGAAAAGGCTGGCAGTCGGCGTCATGTTGAGCTGCATGGCCTGGACAAGGCGGGGACAGCGCCCGAGATTTGTGGTTGCCAAATGGAGGGAAATGTGTGTCGCAAAAGTCTCAGTTGGAGAGTTCAGACAAAAACATCATGTTCAAGCAAACTAATGGTGGTGGTAGCGAGAAGGAGACGGGGAATGCGCCTTCCTCAGCAAGCCACAACACGTTGAAAATATAAATAATGATTTTTTATTGGCCATCGCCTGGTGATGGAGGCCGAGCCAGGCTCTCCAATTGGCTGCTGATTGGTCTCAAATAGAGTCGCCTAACAATAATTCGATTTAATTCGATTGTAAAAAAAATCAATAAAAGCCGCTATCACCTCGGCTGGACGCTCCCCAGACAGCTGCCCTCTTCAACATGAACTAAAATTTTGAACCTTTTTTTGATTTGGATACTTGATTTTCTGCGAGCCTCGGGCCTTCAAGATGGCCGCGGTTCAAGATGTAAACTGGGAAAGGTGATTTGTTTATTCATTCTATCCAGGCCGCTGTATAATTATAGAATCCACCCTGTCTTTTAGTTTACTCAACGCCTTGGGGCTCTGTTCCCGCATCCCTCATCCCACCATCAATGCACAGGCTGGACAAGCAGAAGTTCTTCATTCAGGGCGGCGCGCTGTTCAGCTCCCTCACCGCCGCCCTGTTCCCGCTCACCGTCATAAAAACTCGAATGATGGCGCTGGACGGCGCCCCCACGGGGCTCAGGGGCGCAGTCACCACCGGCAGGGACATCCTGCGGGCCGACGGACCCCGGGGGCTGTACAAGGGCTTCGGAACGGTAATTTGCGGCGCCATTCCCGCTCGCATTGTATACCTCGCAGCCTTGGAATCTGGGCGCACCAACATCTCTTCGCTGCTGCACCGCTTCTCCGACCTGCCCGCCCCCGTGGTGGCCAGCACCGCCAACTTTCTGGCGGGCGGCGCGGCGTCGTTGACCGGGCAGCTGGTCATTGTGCCCATCGACGTCGTTTCGCAGCGGCAAATGATCATGGGGGCGCCCACAGCGGCATCAGCAGCAACAGCAGCAGCAGCGAGTAGCAATAGCAGCACTAGAGCCAGCAGTATCGCAGCGGCGGCAGCGCAGCCCCTGAAACAATCGGCGTTGCAGCTGGCGCAGAGAATTTTGCGAGAGGAGGGGTTCAGAGGGTTTTACCGCGGCTTTGGCGCCTCCGTGGCCACGTTTGTGCCGTCGTCCTCCATCTGGTGGGCATCGTACGGCGGGTGGCAGAGCTTGCTGTGGAGCCAGCTGCAGCCGCAGGGGGGCGGCGCGGCGAGCGTGGGCGAGCGCAGCGAAGGCCAGATGCTCGGGGTTCAGATTGTGGCGGGGCTGCTGACGGGGTGCACCTCCGCGGTGCTGACCACCCCGCTGGATGTGGTGAAGACGCGGCTGCAGACGAGAGAGGGCCCAGGGGGGGGCCAGAGGGCGACGTGGCGGGGCACTGCTGTGGCGCTGCTGCGCTCTGAGGGGGTGGGAGGGTTCTTCCGTGGGGTGGCGCCGCGCATGGTGTCCACCTCTATCTGGGGCACCACCATGGTGACAGCGTATGAGTTTTTGAAGAGGATGTGCGTGTTGCCAGAGAGCGAAGAGCCGAGCCGTGGAGCTGCCATTGCCGCTCTGTGATGAATAACTTGACCATTTTTTTGTTCATCGGTACTCGTGACTACCATTACGTTTCTTTTATTTATTTATGCTGCAATTTATGGCTTGGCATTCATTCATTCATTTCCAATTAAATGAATTCTTTTTTTCTTTTATTCAACGCACTTTGGGGCGAGGATGCCTTTCTCAAAAACCCCGGTGTTTTTCACACTGCTGCGTCGAGCCCAGCAGCCCAGTATTCTTCAGGCGCAATGTCCTTGGCCCCGCCGTACGCATCCAGCAGCCGCAGCGTCGCAGGCGACATCTCGTAAACCCGAAAATCGTGCCCAGCCGGCCAGTCCCGCATAGCCGGGTGCCGCGCAAACAGCAGCTCCCGCGCCTCGCTCGCTGCTCCGCCATTCAACGGCCTCACAGCCCCAGATATCGACAGTTTGGCACAGTTTGGATCCTCGGGGTCCCACCCAGCGCACCCACCGGGGAGCTGCGCCTCGCAGAGCGTCAGCGTGGCATTGGGGTTGACTGTTAGGTCTTGGGCAGTGGCATCCATGGCGGTTAGGTAGAAGAGCAGCCTGCCGGTGGCTTCACTTGCAGGGCCATCGCTCAACGAAACAGCGCTGCCAAAGGGGAAGCCATGGCCCAGATGGCGGCTGGAGGTGCTCAGCACCCCCCACAGGTTGGCGTGCACCAGCCACCGCGCCAGGCGAGCGTCATCTGTGGAAGGTGGCCGAGGGAAGAAGAATTCGGAGAGGTGATGGCGTTGGATGGGGCTACGCAATGCCGTGGGGGATGATGGTGAAGTCTCGTAGGTGGGGAGGGGGAGGGCGTCGGCAACGTTGAGGCAGGAGAAAAAGAACAACAGGACAAAAGGATTTGAATGTATTTTTGTCCTCATTGGATGTCGCGGTGAATTGCCAGCGCTGGAACGCGGTGCAAGACCTCGTTAACTCAATATCACTGGGTTAGCTCGAGCAGGACGGCGGGAATGCCCTCAAACTTGGTCTTCGGGAGAAAAAAATGCGCGAGCGCTTGTGAATACAATATAGTGCCGGCGACGCAGCATAAACCAGCATATTAATTAAAAAATCAAACAAATAAACAAATAAAGACGATTTCGATCCATTGCGACAGGCCCAGGCCCTAGATATTTTATAATTTTTTCATCACATTTTTGTTGTCGTAAAAACTCTGAGAATTCATCGAGTTTCCAATTCGTACATTGACAACTCCGCCAAAATGATGAATAAAGCAAAAATTCTGAAGCTTGCCAAAGGATTCAGGGGCCGGGCAAAGAATTGCATTCGAGTAGCACGAGAACGAGTGGAAAAGGGGCTGCAGTATGCCTACAGAGACAGGAAAACGAAGAAGCGGGAGATGAGGTCGCTGTGGATCACCCGCATCAGCGCAGGAACACGAGCATACGGGGTGAGCCGAGCATTTTAGTTTTGCCGCTCCTCTCACTTCACTGCCTTTTTCTCACTCCCAGCGTTCCAATCATTGCCTTTACAGGTTAAATACTCCCAGCTGATTCATGGGATGCAGCAGGAGAACATCCAGGTCAACAGAAAGATGCTGGCGGAGCTGGCGGCCAACGAGCCCTACAGCTTCAAGGTAGGCGTCAAATTTACAATGACGAAGTTGTAGTTTCGTTCGTCTTTATAAAAATCGCATTTTGCTGCAGGCCCTGGTGGATCAAGTGCGGTTTATGAAAGGAACGCCAGCACCATGAAAAGAGCGATGAACGATGAACGCCAAAATTAACTCTTGGAAACTCATTATATTTGCATGGTACCTAGCAAGAGTGTTTGTAATAATTTAAACTTTTTTATTGTTACTCGGCATATTTGGTTAATGTGAGAAACAAATGGACACAAACTACAATAACATATGAAAAAAATAACAGAGAAATACGAGGAGTGAGAAATAATGTACAAACCCTAGACCCTGCTGCGGGCGGCCGCCCTTTGCTTAGCTCTGGCAACTCTACGCAACTCAGAAGCTCTTTTTGAGGGAGGGTCCTGCTGAAAACGGCCGTTTTGCGTCGTTGAGCTGGTGTCGAAACGGCGCCCCGGCAGACTGCGCTTGTCTTTAACCAGCGGGGGTGGGGTCTCAATCTGCTTTGCAGCACGAGGCGTGGGTGCAGTTTTGATGGCAAAAATCTGCCGTGGAGAGGCCGAGCGGCGCAGAAATGAGCAGCGTCGGCGCAAGTGCTGGAGCATCGCGTGCCGCGCCTGCTGCGCTGCCTGCTGCGCTTCTTGACCTAGCAAGACACAGGCTGCTCTCCCATTATACTTGCGGGGGCTCTTTCTTCCTGCGTGCAACTCCTCCCACGTAATTTTTCCATACGCTCCACGTAATTTTGATTGGCTAAATGGAGAGGTGAAACCTTACTGATTTGGCGAATTTATTTTAAACAATACGGTATTGGCAATAAAAATCAAATGAAGCATACGATTATGATAATGTTTGGACGTTGAATTCTTATTTTTTCATAAGCATGAATGCAGTGCTCTCAAAAGCTGCTCACCCCGTCCAGAGGTTTCGCCTTTGAAGTGCCTGCCTCCACCGGGCCGAAGTTGAGGTACTTATCCACTTAGGCGTGGGCGAGTGCGGCGGCTGGGAGCGCGGTGATGGCGACGGCAGCGGCGGAGGGCCGACCGTACGGTCCGCTTGAGGCTCCACTCGTTGTCGCTACCTCCTTCCTCCCTACCTCCCTACGAAAGCGCTCGATTTTCTGCACAGCTCGCACGCTTGCGATCTTGAGACCCGCCATATCGCTTGCCCGCCCTCTTCATCACCTCTGCCTCTTTAATTCTCGCCCTGTTCGCTATGGCACACGACACAGCAACAACTATTGCTTTAATTTGTCCACCTTGACTACTGCCACTGCCGCCGCGTCTTTCGCTGCAGCGGCCCGGAGAATTCACCTTTCCTGAACGGCACGCGCTCTGCCACCTTCTTGAAAATGCCATGCGCTGGATGGAGGACAGCGTGGCAAACATTGTCTCCGCCTCAGCCATGATGGACACCTCCAGCTCCCTCTCTGCCCTGCGTGCCGCGCCCTCGCCGCGATTCCCCCCACACCAACGCACGCAGCCTCCAGCCGATCCATCTCCAGGGCCAGCTTCTGCGCGCTCTGCACCTGGTCCATCAGCCTCTGTGTGGAAGGGAAAAAAATTGAATACAGCAAATACACATGTTTTCAATTTGGGGGGAGAATAAGAAAAACAGTAGTTTGGGTTTCCCCTCACCTTTGCTGCAGCCGGATCCCCCTGCCCCGGTTTTCTCTGCGACAACGCCGCCCCAGCCTCGGCAGCTCTTGCTCAATCACCGCCAGGCTCTGGGCAGCGTCTGTCACGCATGCGCTTGCAAGCACAATTGTGGCAAGCTTTTCGAATTTTCAAAGATCGGCCAAGGAAGAAAAAATATCATTGAAAATTCGAAAAGCTTGCCACGAGTGCATGCACGCAGGTTTCAAGGCTTCAAGGTTTTACAAATTGTTTAACGTCCACTACCGTGGTCACTCACTCCTATAGAGATCCGCAAGTCGACGTGCCACAAACCCCGCCACAGTAAGGCGGAGCCCCCCTTCCCTCCGTCGGATCAACCTCAGTTTGAGGTTTTGAGGTTTTGAGGTTTTACATATGGTTGTAACGTCTACTACCAAGGTTGGTGCAAGCCAACGTGCCACTCACCCCGCCACAGTAAGGCGGGGTACCCCCTTCCATCCGTGGGATCAACCTCAGGTACTGGGGGCGTACGGATACAGCATTACGCCGATACCGCACCGTCGCCCACAATGTAAGGCTCTGGCCCCTGCCTTCCTGAGTCCCCCAACGGCGCGACCGACATGAATAAAAAATTGGGGGAAGTAGGACTCTCCGGACGGCAAACGGCCCGTCCGGTTTGGGGTTCGCGCTTGGGCAATGCTGGCCCGCCCAGCACCCCTCCCATCTACAGCGGTCACTCAACCCCTGGCTAAAGGGTTTGTGGTGTACTACCCGGTGTGCTCACTGGAAATGTGGCACCCGCCATTTGTACCCGTCCGATAGAGACTACGATACCACGGGGAAGTGATGCATCCGACGTCGCAGTGCAGTAAACAACCAAAGTTTACGCACTGGCAGCTACAATGAGCTAACTAGTAGGGAGCGCGAACCACCGCATGTGCAAGCATACTATTAAATTAAATCACCGAAGGTATCTTGTAAATTCTTCATCTCATCGCCAATCTTGACTCTCTCTCTCTCTCCCTCTTTTCTCCCTTGTGTGCGCTCCTTTTCGCCGCCTGCGCTTCCTCCACGTGCGCACACACCAGGCCGGCTCCTGGGTGAGGCCTGCTGCCTCCGCCATCTCCAGCAACTCCGTGTCGTTGGCGCCGCGGCCAGCGCAGTGGCCGCCTGCGCCCACTCTTGTCAGGCTAAGCTCTGGGCCCTGCCCCCGAGTCCCCGACTTAGTACAATAATTAAAATTTCGTTACAACCATGAGTATTATGTGTTGTATACCTTCTTCGCAACTAGAAATTTATTTTTTCTGTGCTAAAAAAATCATGCGGTGGCAGTCTTCTTGTTGCCGCTGTGGCAGCGGTTGTCGCCGCCAAACTCCAGGGCCACGTTTTCAAACCACTCTGAGTGAATCAGCACGCGCTCAGTGCGGCAGCTCACCACCCCTGAGCATGAGGGCTCCAGCGTGAACAGCTGCAGGTGTGCTCTGCCGGCGTAAGAGTGGTGGGACATGGGAGCAAACCCGCGCCGGGTGGGGCACGCCAGCTCGGAAAAGCTAGCGGCAGGGCTCTCAATCGTCAGCACCAGCTCCCGGCGTGCAAGCGGCTGTCTTGGATGAGGACACAGAGAGGAAATTTTAAGTAACCGCTGCAGGACTAGTAAAACATAAGGCAGAAATAATTTGAATACAGCGATAAAATATTGAACGAATATCACGTCCCTCACCTGGGTTGCGGTCAGGTGAAAGGTGGCGTACTCGCCCTTTTCTTCGGAGCCCTCTCCTCCGTCGCAGCATGGGTGCGACTCAGTCTTGAAGAAAGTAGGGCCCCAGGGGTGCATGCGCCAGTTCAGCTGCCCCACGCGCACGCTCAGCAGCCACACCTCAGGCCCCCACCCCTCGGGCAGCAGCGGCGACGGCAGCACCCCACCAGCTAGCACAAAGGCCGAGGGAGGACGCTCGCCCCCGTCTCGACCGTAGTGGTGTTGTTCCGACTGGCTGGGAGAAATGCCCTGCGCCCAGATCCACCCCGAGGGAAATGTCTCCCCCCAGGTTTTCTCGGCGTGCAGCCAGCCATGGCCGTGAGCGGTGATGCAGTGCCTGGTGAAGTGGTAGCGCACCGGGGTGGCCATGGAGTGCGCGTACCAGTGCATCCCGGTGATGCCCACCGGCCACTCTCCAAAGGCCCCTTCTGGGCTCTCGCGGCTGGGCCCGTAGGGCACGGCGTCGCCGTGGCAATCCATTTCGAGCGTCAAATGCCCGGCTTTGGCTATGGCAGAGCATGTGTAATCGCCGTCAAACGCGACCTTGAGGTGCCCGCCGGAGGAGGAGTCGTTGGAAGCTACCGCGAAGCGAGGAGGGGTGTCTGCGTTGGGGTCTCTGCTCACTTCATGCCCTGCCTGGGTGATTGTAAGTGTGGGGTCGATGTGCTCAGCCACCCTCAGCTGGTGCTCGCCGCGTTCCTGCACCAGCAGCATCACCGCGCTGTTGTTCCATTCTTTTTCGCCGCGGGGCGTGACTCCGAAGACGAGGCCGATGGAGGACGGGGCGTGGCGGTGGGAGCCTCGGTGGCGGTGGTCGGTCACGATGCGCAGGTACCACCCCTCGCTCCAGCTGGGGTTGAACGAGGGGAGGTGAGGGTCGAAAGGCGAACAATACGAGGCGGTGATACCACAATGAGTTCTTATATTTTGCAGCCGTACCTTTCTTCTGTCCTTTCGGTTCCGCGGCGGGTCTCTTTGGCAAGATTCCGCTGCAGCTCTCATCATCTTGGGGTGGAGACGGGGCGCTACATTGGGCGGCCGCATTCGCATCGGACATGCCGCTTGTGTGCTTCTGGTTCTTGCGAGGACGAAGAGCACATGGTTTTTCATTGCACATGCCCTTCGTTGGTAGCAATGCGGGCATCCTACCCATCTTTATTCCCTGACGCGCCATCTTCTTCTTCGTCTTCCCCTTTTTCTCCTTTGAATCTTTTTCAGTTTCTGCAGCAAGCTCCGAAGCAGGTTGCTTCTTTCATTAAAGCCAGCCATGACGCTGGCGAGTACGAGAAGCTGCGTGGTTGGATATAAGCTTTTCTTTTCTTTTCCTTTGTTATTCTTTTCTCTTTTTCTTTTAGCGGTTGGTTTTTCTTTGGTCTTTCTTTATTCTCATTTTCATTCATCAATTTATTATTATTATTTCTGCTTGCACTTCGGTGCCAGTCTGCTATGTTGCCTTAGCTGCTTCTTTGTGCGGACTTTAAACCTGTAATGTATGTATGATGCCAGGCTGGGGTGAGGCCGCGCTCCCAGCGTTGAGATGAGCATCAGCAGGACAGCTCCAAGGCCTAGCATTGTGCGGGCATATATGTGGTTAACTAGTTTGAATGGAAATTCAGGAAATTCATTAGATTGAAATTTGAACATTTGATTGAACATCAGAAAAAAGCAGCCAAAGGTGTCAGCTTCCATAAGACTTCCTTCCTTCTCCTCAGCGAGGCAATAACATCACATTTTTTGACATCCGATTGTAAGATAGTGGGCATAATTCTCGAGGGAGCCCTCTGGTCTAATGGAGTTCATTAGAACCGCATGGAGTTCATTAGAACTCCATGCGGCAGGCTGCTCCTGGCATAATTGTTAGGACCCAGTCTGCCTCTCTGCTGTGTGGCCTTTGTTGCCGTCTCTGTTAACGCTTCGATAATCTTGAACAAATGATTAAAAATGTTTAAAATTGCCACAAATAGGCCTGTGGCCTGTGCGTTCTGTTGTTGCAGTTGGCTTTTTTCATATATTTCTCTTCATGCTTCATGCTGCAATTTAAGGTCCAATTTAATTGATTAATTAACCAATTTTATTATTTTTGCAGCGCTCCCGCATAGTCCAAATTCTAAACTACGGAAAATTTGCCTCTTTCTGCCATCCTCAGCGTGGCGTCTTTGGAGCCTTCCCAGCTCTCTGCAGCAGACCTAAAGTCGCTGCGGTTCGTCTGCAATTTATTTAACACGATCATCAACGCCAAGCTGTCCACCGCCCTCTGTCCCTGTATCTCCATTAAACGCTGGGAGAGTACAACCGGTGGAGCTCACCCAGCGCACCGCCACAGCTCCTCTGGTGGGAGGCTGGGGATATCTTCCTACGGCTCCCTAAAGGAAAGAAATTGCTTGTGGTGAAAAAAGTCGTTCCAAAGAAAACTTGGCCTGAAATTGAAAAAGAGATAATTGCAAAGAGAGGCAGCGGCAGCAGGCGGCAATTGCAACCTTACATTTTCAGTTTTAAATAAATACCTCCCAAGTCGTTTGCATTAATTATAAAAAATTGAAATAAAATGTTGACGTCTAAATTAACGGCAGCCCCGATGCTGCGGCTCGCGGCACTCCCCAAAAGCCGAGTGAATCGTAAAATCTCCACGAGTGCGGCCGCAGCTCGCACGCTCTTCGCAACATGCCATCCAGGGTTAGAAGAGATAGTAGCTGAGGAGCTTGACTCGCCAAACATTGGCGCGCAGGACATCTGCATCGGCAAGGCAGGAGTCAAATTTTCTGGCGACGCCGCCGTCATGTACAGAGCCAACCTGTGGCTGAGGTCGGCCATCCGCGTGCTGGATCTAATGGTGGAGGTGGATCTGGACCCCAGTATTCCCGCTGGGGACTCCATTTACGAGGCATTTCGCGAGACGGTAGACTGGGCAGAGCAGCTCAAGCCTGGTGAGGAAAATAAAGGTTCATTCAAACACTTCTCTCTTAAATATCAATCTTAACGCCATTTCTTTCTTTTTCATTACTTTTTAGGCCAATGCTTTGCCGTGGATGCCCGCATCTACGGCTCCTCCTTCACAAACTCGCAGCTGCTGTCGGTGCGCGCACGCGACGCCATCTGCGACGCCATCCGGGACAAACGCGGCGCCAAACCGGACCCCCCCGAGTCTGGCCGATGCCCCGACCTCCCTCTGTTCGTCACCGCCTTTCAAGACAAGCTGTCCATCTACCGAGACTCCTCCGGGCGGTCCCTGCACAGACGAGGCTACCGCCAAGCCATGCACGCCGCCTCGCTGAACGAAGCGGCAGCGTCGGGGTGTCTCATGCTGGCGGGGTGGCACCGCGCGGTGGAGGCCGGCTCCTGGCAGGGGCTGGCAGACCCGCAGTGCGGCAGCGGCACCTTCTTGATCGAAGCGGCGCTGATGGCCACGCGCACCGCGCCGGGGATATACCGCCGGTGGTGGCCGTTCCTGGGGTGGACAGACTCATCGATGGGGGCGTGGAAGGCGGCGGTGGACGCGGCGCACGAGGAGCGGCGGCCCGACGCTCAGGTGGAGCTGTGGGGCAACGACCGGCACGCGGGAGCGCTGTCTCTGGCCTCCAGGGACATCAAGGCAGCGGGGGTGGACAACTTAGTGCGTCTGCACCACGGAAACTGTCGAACTTGGGAGCTGCCCAAAAAACCGACGCTGGTGATGTGCAACCCGCCGTGGGGCCGGCGTCTGATGGGAGGGGAGGCTAGGGATTGGAGGGGGGACAACGGGGAGGAGGAGGAAGACCTGGCGGAGGCGTGGAGCGGGCTGGGCGCGTTTCTGAAGCGGCAGGCTGGCGGGGCGGACGCGTTCATTCTGTCGGGGTCGACAAAGCCCACGCAGTTTCTGAAGCTGCGCGCGGGCAAGCGGATACCGTTGACGATTGGGGGCGTGGATTGCCGGCTGCTGCAGTATCAAATCAAGGGGCTGGACCCTCAGGCAGCAGCGGGGCCTGGGTTCATGCCTTTTGACAGATGAATGAATGAATGAATGAATGCGCTGGTGTTGGTTTGTTGCTTGTTGTACGTTGAACTGTTATTGTTTAAAATGGAGGGTATATAACGTTTTAAGTATCGAGATATAACGGGACAATTTTAGAAATGTGTGTTTCAGCGAGCCAAACAGGCGAGTTTCAATCAACGCCAAGAAGAACGAAGCGCAGCCACCCAAAAAAATCAGCAAAGGCAAGAAAAAAGATTGTGTGTAAGGAAAAGGAAAAAATTGAACTGCTTTTTAGGAAGGGGAGGGGACAGGCAGACCGGACAGCACTCCCCCCTGCCTTAGATGTCCTAGACGAGTTGAAAAAGTTTTGCCTTGCCTTTGTTCGTACGACACACTCACACACTCTATACTAGTATCAAAAAATTGTATGTACCTCACATTCATCGCGCCCTCGCTCGCTGTGCCTCTTCTACCTTAAGACGACGACTCTTTCTTCTTGCGGGGGCCCAGCGAGGGCAGCCCCTTGGGCGCGTCTTCAGCGGGGGCAGCAGCGGCGGCGGGGGCGGCAGCAGCAGGCGCCGCGGGCGGCTCCGGCTCCGGCCCAATGATGTCCTCCATCTCTGCGGCCTTGGGGTGGCCCTTGAGGGCGTTCCTGATGTCAACCTCCGCCGCCTTGGCTTCCCTGAACAGCTCCTGCGCCTTGCGCACCAGCTCCTTCCAGTCCAGCCCACCCGCCGCGCGCAGCAGGCTGTGCTCGTAGTGTGCGTTGCCCAGGTTGATGAGCAGGTTGGCCTTGAGAGAGGTGGCCTCGGCTGGGTCTCCAGGTGTCTGGTCAGCCATCGGCTTCAGCTCGTTCAGCGCCTTGTCCTTCTCCTCCTGCGACATGGCGTCCATGGCGTCACGGATGTGCGCGTACGCCGCCGCCATGTGGGGCTCGACGGCGGCGGCGCTTGCCGCGGTGACGCGGGCAACGGCCTTGGCGGCGGCGGCCTTGGTGGCGGCCTCCTCAGCGGCCTGGCGCTCCGCGGGGTCAGCGATGTCGTCCTTGGGGCGCACCTGCTCCTGGAGGTAGTTGGCGACCAGCTTGGCGCGAGTCTGGTCAATGTTGCTCAGCGCCAGGTGGCCGTCGATGAAGGGGGTGCAGTAGGCCAGGGCGTCGGCGATCTTGGCCTCTGCCGCTGCCAGGTGCGCCTCCACCGCGTCCGCGATCGTGCTGGCGTCCGCGCCCTCCGCCGCCGCCTTTTGCATCAGCAGCGTCGCCTTGGCCTCGTGCACCTGCGCCTGCATCACCATCGACATCGCGGCGCTTTCCTTGAATTTCACCTCCGCCTCGTCCAGCAGCGCCGCCGCCTTGTCGCTCTCCATCATGGTGGCGTACGCAGCGTTCACTCGGTCGTTGCCGATCTCCTGCAGCTCCACCGTGCGGTCAGGATCGATGCCCAGGGTCTCCTTCAGCAGGTCAACAAAGTGGAGGATCCACTCGTCCACCACCACCTGCTGCTGCTGCTGGGCGGCCTGCTGCTCGGCCGGCTGCTGCGCCGCCTTGGCACCCGCCTGCGCCTGCTGCAAGCGCTGCATCTGCGCCATCTGCGCCATCATGCGCTGCATGTAGGCGGCCTCCTCGTCCTGGGGCGCGCGGGGGACGTCCTCCTTGGAGGCCACCTTCACCACCTGCATCCTCACGGCCGGGATGAAGCCGGCTGCCACCTTCTTGCGGTCCACGGCCTCCACAGCCTCCTGCACCGCGCGGCCGATGTCGTTGCGCGACGCGATGGTCACCAGGTCGCCCTGGCGGTCCTCAAACTTGATGGCAAAGGGGCCGGCATTGGGGAACAGCGTGCGGGCGTGGTCCAACAGATCGTGGTAGGTGGCGCTGGGGGAGATGTGGAAGGAGCGCGTATCGTTGCCGAACGACAGCTTCACCGGGATGGTCACCTGGTTGCCGGCGGCGGCGCGGGCGGCAGGGGCAGCGGCGGCGGCCGCAGAGAGCTTGCGCGCGGCGGCGCCGTTGGCGGCGGGGGTCTTGCCCATGGAGAGGTCCTTGACGCGGCGCTCCGCGGCGCGGCTGTCCTCGGTGGCGGCCTCCAGCTTGTTGGCCTTTTGGAGGTCGGCCAGTGAGGCCTTATACTCACGCAGCGCCTCGTACGCCTTGGACCGCCGCACCAGCGCCTTGAAGTACTCTGGCTGCTTGCTTAGCGCGGCGCTGCACTCCTCCACAGCCTCCTTGTAGCGCTTGGCCACCATGTGGCAGGCGGCCTTGTTGTTGTGCAGCAGGGCGGCGTCGGCAGGTGCCAGCGACTCCATGGCCAGGGCGCGGTCCCAGGCGGCGGTGGCCTCGCCGTACTTCTTCATGGCGAACGCGCGGCTGCCCTCCTCTTTGAGGGAGCTCAGGGTGACCTGGGAGCAACGAGAACAACACACACAAAAAAGTGAGAAAAAGGTGAGGAATTGGGTGGCGGAACCAGGGGTGAAGTGTCGATCGGGAGGTGTGCGTGGGTTGGGGATGGGGAGAGAAGGGAATTGGGGGCCGGGCGTGGCCACATCGAACATTCATCCATCTCTCCCACAGGTGCCAACCATTCACGCAATGTTCCGGGTCGCACACTATTTCCATCAGCAAGACCAACGCTTCAAACCACTGCACTTGCGCTCACCTGCACAGCATCAGCGGCGGCGGCCATTTTTTATCTCAGATGCTGCGGATAATAAATAAGCTGACAATTGGTCTTCAGGCGGGCCCTAAACGCTTCTAGGCAAACCTAATGTGTTGCTTTGAAATTTATATAATGCAAGTGGCAAGTGAGAAATTGAATATCAAAGATAACTCTGCCTGCACGATTTTTTCGAGTCCCCGAAAGTCGTCGAAATGGCTGTTCTAAATAGTCGATTTATATCTATTTTCAATTGTTAATTGCATCAACCTCCGAAAGGTCCTGCAGGGACGATGAACTCCAGTGCTACTTTTTTAAATCTAGCTTCAACAAAGGGCCTTTCGCACATTGACAGCAATGTGGGTACAGCTCCCACAGTGTACGCAAGATCCAACCTCCGAAAGCCCAAGGGATCGTCATTCTTGTGGGGTGTTGGTCGTGAACCTTCGAGATCGCTCAAATTGAAAGCATCGAGACCAGCAGCAGGTGACGCCAGTTCAGCACTGATTAAGACCCCCAAAAATTCCAAAATTCTAAACTCGTGCTTTTCTAGGCGATCATGCTCGTCGCAGGCTGTCTGTGGTTACCGCCTCTACGGCTGACCGCCCCAACGGAGCCTCAGATTTCCCACCAGGCACCGTGCTGGGCTGGCACTACGAGGTGGACGCCGTGCTGGGGCGTGGCGGCAACGGCGTGACCTACAGATGCCGCGACCGCGACAGCGGCCACTTTGTGGCGGTGAAGGCCTGCTCTCTGCGCACCTTGAGAGACTGGTGCGTTTTCTCTTACACTTATTTTAACTAGAATATAAAATTAGAAAAAAAATACAATGATGAGTGTTCAATTCCCTATTTTCTACCAATATTTCGTCCTCTTTCCTTTTCAATATTTCCAACAGGAAGCAGCTCGACTTGTTTCAGCGCGAGGCCCAAATTCTTCAAAATTTAGACCACGAGAACATCCCGCGCTACATCGATTCCTTTGAGGAGGACTCCGCCACAGACCGCTGCTTCTTCCTGGTGCAGGAGCTCGCGGAGGGCGCCTCCCTGGAGCAGATGGTGGCGGCGGGGTGGAGGGGCGATGAGGAAGAGGTGGCGCGCATTGCGCGGGTGCTGCTCAACGTGCTGCAGTATCTGGGCACCCGCCGCCCCCCCGTGGTGCACCGCGACGTCAAGCCGGCCAACGTGGTGATCGAAGGCGGGCGCACTGGCGGCCGAGTGTTCTTGGTGGATTTTGGCGGGGTGCAGGTCAGTGGTTGTATTGAAAAAATATGCGTTAAAAGCGTGCAATAATCAAGACTGCGTTTGTATACTAGTAATCGCAATTAATCGATTGATGACTGACTTTCCATTTATAGGCGGCGGCAGCTTCGGGATCAGATCTCCCTGGCAGCACTGTTGTCGGCACCTACGGGTTCATGGCGCCAGAGCAGTTCCGAGGGGCAGCGATGCCGGCGTCGGATCTGTACGGGCTGGGCGGAACGCTGCTGTACCTGCTGTCTGGCCGCCCGCCCAGCGCCTTCCCGCTGGACCGCATGCGACTGGACCTTTCCACTGTGACAATGAGCCCCAAGATGGAGCTGCTGGTGGAAGGGCTGCTGGAACCCGTGCTGGAAGACCGACTGACGCCCGAAGCGGCAATTGCGGTGCTGGAGGGGCGGGGCAGACCTCAAGCGGCGGCGCCGCAACAGCCTCGCAGTCGCAGCGGCGGCAACATCTCTGGCTCGGTGTTTCGCCAGAAAACACAACAAACTCAGCAGAGAGAGCCTGCGTATGTGGATGTTAGGCCCTCTGGCAAGGCTGTTTCGCTGCGGAAACCGCCCGGCAGTCGCATCAGGGTGCAGAAGAAAGGCCCCCGCCTGGAGATTGACATCCCTCCGGCTCAGTTTGACTCCTCTTTTGCCTCCACCGGCGCGTTTGCGGTGGCCTGGAACGCTTTCGTGGCGTTTTGGACGGTGAGCGCGCTGGCAGGAGGCGGCGTGCTGTTTGCGCTGTTCTCCCTGCCGTTTTGGTTCGCTGGGGCGTCGCTGCTGAAGTCGGCCTTTGGGCGGCAGTTTCTGCGGGAGCGGCTGGAGATTGGGCTGGGCAAGTGGACGCTGCAGCAGCAGCTGGCGGGGCTGAAGGGGCGAGACGCCAACGCGGAGGTGGACTGGAGCAAAGGAAGTTTGAAGGAGGTGGGCGGGCGCAGCGCAGACCTCGCAGGCGCCGCCATGCAAGTGGTTGCGTACGTGAACGGCCAGCCGCAGACGCAGTTGATTTTAAAGCAGGGCATCGAGTCGATTATTTTGGGGGAAGGGCTGGACCCCATCGAGCAGGAGTGGCTGGCGGAGGTGATCAACGCGCACCTGGAGGAGACTACGGCAACGAGGGGAGAGATTGGCGCATTTGTCGATGAGGAAGAAGAGGCGCTGGGGGGAGGAGAGTACGATGAAGCAAATGCAGTTGACGATGAATTTGCTGCGTTTGACAAGAAGCTCGGGTATGCTGCGACAGCAGCAGGGGAACGGGCGGCGGAGGAGGCGCGGCGGGCGGGGGCTGCAGCGAGGACGCAAGCTGCCAGGGCGGGAATGGAAGCGGAGCGGGCTGCAGAAGCGGCGAGGCTGCAGGCCGAGAGGGCTGCGGTGGACGCTCGCAGGGGGCTGCGCCGCGTGGACTCTGACGGCGTCATCAATCTGGACTCTGACGAGTTCGACGTCCTCGACTGAATTTAGTTTACAAACATGATTATTTAAAACGTATTTAAAACCGACTGATTCTTTCATTTTTCCAATCAAATGCACTTTCTCACTGCCTCTCTGCTCTCAGAGCGCCTGCGTCTTTTTCCGCCAGTCGTGGAAATACAGGATCTGCGCGAGGGGCTGCCCCAGGAAGCAGAACGACACCCAGAAAATTATGTTGCCCACTCGGTCGTTCTTGAACCGATTCTTCAGCAGCTCGGTCACCCACATCAGCGGCACCTGCATCATGATGCCCCAGAACGCCCACCACCGCAGCATGTGCAGCGGCACGCCCACCAGCAGCTCGTGGAACAGCGCCGACACCCAAAACACGATGACGCCCGCCAGGAACTTGGGACACTTGCGGCCGTGGAAACCAGGCAGCGGGAGGTGGCCCCCGATGAGCGGGAAGTAGAGGTGGCGCAGCATCCACTTGTGCACCGGCATGTTCCACAGCCGCCAGTACTCGCCCAGCGTGGTGGCGTTCCACCACTCCTTGTAGAACTCGCGGTCGCCGAAGCGGGTGGCCTCGGCCAGCACGTTGAGCCACAGGTCGAACAGCGCGTAAAACATGGCCAGCCAGAAGTAGAGCGTGGGGATGGAGAGCTTTAAGATACGTTCAGCCATGCGCAGCCAGTCCTGAGGATTAAAAGGTTAATGGAAGGAAATTAGCATTGTTAAAAACTTAAACAAGCATATTTATGTAAATTTAGTGCGCAAACCCCCCTCCAAAAAAAGTATTTCAATGATATTTGCCATCCAGCTCCTCACCATTTCCCGAAGCGGCTTGAGCGAATTGTCGATTGTGGGCTCCATGTACTGCTCCATGATGAAGAGCATCATCCCCAGCGCACCACACAGCATCAGCACCCGCCGCAGCATCCATCGCAGCCGCAGCCGCTCGCTGCGCGGGTAGCTCAGCTGATAGCACAGCGTGGGAGCCGCCAAAAAGTACAGCAGGCTGCGCGCAGTCAGGCTCTTGGGGTACTCCACCACGTCGTCCTCGATGAAGGCAGGCTCCTGGCCCGAGTGGGTCTCCCCGGGGCAGGGCCGGCGAGGGTTGTGCCGGCGGCACTTGCGGATGGCCCAGTTGACGTGGGCAAAGCTCACCAGCTTCAGCCACAGCACGGAAGACGCCAGGGTGAGCGCGAACCCGGGGATGGGCTCTGCGTCGGTGTAGTGGATCACCGCGCACGGCACCGCCAGCGCCAGCGTCGTGTTGACAAAGTTGAAGAAGCCGACGAGCGCTTCGACCGTCCGAATTTCCACTCGCCCCCTGCCCGTGGCGCCTTCGTCCTCCTCGTGGTCGTCGTGCTTCTTCTTCGCCGCCGCCATCTCCCGCAGCTCAACCTCCAGCCGCGCCGCAGCAAACTGCTCAATTCCCAGCGCGGCAAAGCTGACCACCAGCAGCCCCGGCCAGCACAGAAACAGCCAGCCGTTGCCCGCGGGGGTGAGCGCAGCCCGGAGAAAAGTGAACGGGTTGAAGCGCAGCCCGTACTTGATCATGTTCTCCAGAATCAAACGGAAGTTGGTGGCAGCCAGCACGATGAACGCCAACGTCAATAGCCCGCTCTGATTGGACACCGTGATGCGCTCAGAAGACAGCAGCGACGCGCGGCGCTGGGTGTGCACGGGTGCGCAAGCGTCCTCAGGCCCCCCGCCGCGCGCGTGATGCGCGCTGCGCGTGGAAGACCGCGGCGGCGGGCGATGACGCCCCACATCCGAGGCGTCGCTCGTGTAGCCGCTGGGCTGGGACCGCAGCCGCTGCTCCGCCCCAGAGTCAACCTCTCCTCCGCCCCCCGCCTGATGCCGCCACTGCCCACTGCGCTGCTGCTGCCCGCCTCCCCCTGAGGCTGCGGTGTCGGTGGTGTCCTCCATCGTGGAAATTCCGCTGTTGCTGGGGCTCCCCGCATGGGAGGGCCCCGGACTGCGAGAGTCGTCCCGCCGCACGCACCCCGCGCGCTCCAGCGCGTCCACCCACGCCACATAGTCTGCGTGAACCTCGGTGCTCAGGCGAATGAGCGCCACTCCCGCCCTGTCCACGACCTGGAAGGTCCAGAAGCGGCGGCGGCGCAGGCCCTGCATCTCGACCACTGTGTCGGCGAGGTTGATCTCACCGCGGGGCGGAAAGTGCATGTCGCGCTCGGAGCGGAAGTAGGTGAGGCGCTGGCCACGGAGCACGCAGTAGCGGGCCTCCCACGGCTTTGCCCACAGGGAGCTGACGGTGTAGGGGCGGTACTTGTTGAGGTAGCCAGACTTGGAGGCGCCGTGAGAGACGCGCTCGGAGAGCTGCGGGGCGTGTGGACGAGAGGGGGAGGGGGAGAGGGTTGGGTGGGGAGCGGTGATGGTCACATAATAATAAGGAAAAGAGAGGAGAGAAACATGGAATGGGAGTTGCATACCATTAGGCGCAGGCGCTCGTTCTCGCGCTGCAACGCTGCCACTTCGGTGTTGACGGCAGCCTCGGCAGCGCGCTGCCGTGTGGTCCTCAACATGGTTTTGGGAATGTTCGAGTTTTTAGCAGCAGGCTTTGGTGCTCATTCGTTGACTATGATGAATTAGATCAGCGATTATTTGCGAGATGGTGGCCTTAAACGCCTTCAACCTTGCAGAGGTAGGATGTTTAAGTTGCCATGCGTGTCAGATCGCTTCGAGTGTGAAACGAACAGCACTTGCCGGTTATGGGGTGATCCCAGACCAATCACAATGATCTCCACAGTATTATTAAATCAATAGAAGTGACGCATTCCAAGTGAACTCGTTTCTTCAAAACTGTTCGTTGCTGGAGCACCATTTTCTGCAGCTATTTAAAAAAAGTGTGACATGAAAGAGCATCACATTCAACCATTGCCTTCGTATACTCCCCTAGTCCCATTTTGTGTTTTTGACTTCAACAAAATCAATCTTGAACTGGGGAAAATAGACTCCTGGCAAGGCCTGGGAGAATGATCAAGTCGCAGCATTTCTTTGGGAATTTTTGTGCATCGCCCAGCCGCGCTCTCACCCCGGCAGCGAGCTTTTCCCCCTCAAAAGACCTTCCCCGCCTCAGCCCCCCCTCCTCCTCCTCGGCTGCACACCACGCACCGCCCGCCAGCCTGCGTGAAGGTGCTGAATCAGATGGCGGCCTGCGTTCTATGCTGGCTGTTTTCCGTTCGAAAAAGCTCCAGATAAATATTAAACAAAATACTCAACTCCGCCTCCGCCTCTTCTTTGTTCCCTCCCTTTTTAATAGAGTCCGCTTCCGCAGCATCCAGCACGGCAGGACCCATGACGACGTCTTTCACCAGCGCCGACGACCCCAACACCTCGCTCTTTGGCCTCCGCCCCACAACATCAACCGCACACACAGAGTGCTCCGCCTTCGCCCACCCACAGCCCGCGCTGGTGGTCTTCTCTGGGGGCACGGCGTTCAACAGCGTGGCAGGACACGTGCGCCACCTCACCACCCGCGTCACGCACGTCCTTCCCGTCTCAGACGACGGCGGCAGCACCGCTGAGATCGTGCGAGTGCTGGGCGGCCCTGCTGTGGGAGACATCCGCAGCCGCTGTCTGCGGCTGGCAGACGACAGCGACGCGGAGGCGGAAGCTGTGCGGCAGCTGCTGGCCTACCGCCTGCCCTCTGGCTCTGCTGAAGAGGCCAAGCGGGAGTGGTATGCCATCGTGGAAGGCGACCACGAGCTGTGGAGGGGGGTTTCCGACCCCTACAAGCACACAATCCGCGGCTTTTTGGTTCACTTTCACGTCAACATCCTGCGCCACTCCACCGAGCGCTTCAATTTCCGCAGCGGCTCTGTGGGTAATTTTTTTTTCGCGGGCGCTCGCACCTTCTTCCGCTCGCTGGAGGCCGCCATCTTCCTGTTCTCCCGCGTGGCGCGCATCCCCGAGGGCTCGCTGGTGCTGCCTGCCGTGTGCACGGAGGAGCGCATCAGCCTGGCAGCAGAGCTCACTGACGGCTCCGTGCTCGTCGGCCAGAACGAGATCTCCCACCCCGCGCTCTGCGCCTCCCCGCAGCTCGTCGACAAGCAGCACTGGGAGCAGCTGCCCGCCCCCATCCGCCGCATTTTTTACCTTTCTTCGGAAGGCGATCGCCAGGAGCACGAGGTCGCCCCGCTGCCTAACCCGCGCGTTATCTCCGGGCTGCACGCAGCTGACGCGATTGTGTACGGCATGGGCTCGCTGTACACCTCGGTCTGCCCTTCTCTGGTGCTGAAAGGGGTGGGGGAGGCGGTGGCAGCTGCCCATTGCCCCAAGGTTTTGGTGCTCAACGGCGGCGTGGACCGAGAAACCTCCTCCTGCCAGGCGCATTCGGGTCCCATGGCTGCTAGTGACGTGGTGGCGGCGGTCACGGAGGCGCTGAATCGCCGGGGGGCGTCGGTGCGAGCGGGACAACTGAATAACTCTGCTGCGTCGTACGTGACCGCTGTGGTGGTACCCAGGGGTGGTGGTATTGCGGTGGACGAGGAGGCTCTGCGCGAGCTGGGCGTGCGCAGCGTGCTGAGCGTGCCGGCGGTGCAGACTGCGGACGGCGGGGCGTTGTATGACCCCGAGGCCCTGGTGGCAGCGATTGGCAGCATCGTGGAGAGCAACCCAGCGACGACATCGTAGTATGGTCGGTTTGGGAAGGAAAGAATTGTACATTAGGAGAGTTGATTTGATAGTTGACCGTGAACTGATACATTCCATTTTTGGCTTTAGAAATGTATACATACGCCCCTTTTGAACGAATCTGTTGGCATGTGTAAGAGTTTTGTTAAGAAGATAAATTAGGCTTGGTATTTTTTTTTTTCCTCTCAACTTCGCGGTTGACACCACCAGATACGAGCCTGGAAAGAAGCGGTTCACCTACCAGGCGGTGCCAACTTTTGGTGACGTCAAGCCATGATGGAAGGGCATCAATCAAAAGGGCGTCCTGGAGTACCTCAATCAATGAGCTCATGGCTTGCCATGGCTTCAAAGAGCTGTTGTTGGCTGTTGTTGACGGCCCAGCGTGGCTGCGCAAATGGGCAGCCCTGGCGCTGCGATTTGTGGACCAAGAGGCGGCGGAGCTGCGCCGGATGCTGCCTGGCAACGGGATGACCGAAGAGGAGGCTGCAGTTGGGGCGGGTGCACTTCCTGGCGGTGGCTATGGACCGCGCCAAGCTGATTTTGCGGCACCAGCCGGAGGAGCTGCGGGGCACACCACCGCTGCGGGTGCTCAACGACGGCGAGGCGGCCAGCCACTTGTGGAGCGGAGAAGCCTCGGTGGCAAGGAGGTGGGAAGCAAAACTTGCATTACAATTTTAAAACATATAGCAATTCAAATTTGAGCGTTGCTGATCAGTTTTGCTGATGAGTTTGCTTCAATTCAACTACTTGTACAAAGGTATCGCGACGCTGTCTGGCTTTGCTGACCATCAGCCGGTAGGCAGCGCTTCCAACCGCTCTGCTGCCCGGGCTCAGCGCATAAAGGAAGAGGGTGAGCGGACGGGGAGGCTGGGCTGCACAGCCTAGTTGTGGCGCTGCAAGCCGTGCAATTTTCAAGGAGACCTCTTTAATAAAGACCTCCCCCTCTGAGCATGTTTCTTATTCTAATTCTTTCTTCATTGCTTTTTTCGCTTCACAAAGTATAGTATTTTATTTTACATACTAATAAATGCATACGGCCAGATTGAATCATGAAAGAATTAGAATTTCCTGGGAACTAATGCTGCTGCGTACATTGAGAAACTTTCACTTTTCAGAGACTGTTTTTGGGTTAACGCTTTCACCACACGACAAGATAAAGAAATTTCAACAGACGGAAATTCTCCAGTTCATCAAAGGGTACTATGGTAGGAAGTGATAATTGGGTAGCCCCGGCGGAGGCAGAGCTCTCGGGCACGCACCGCAAGAATAGGAATCGAGATGAATCAATTGAAAATTAAAAACTGCGTTGAACTCTTTTGGTTGGTGGTGTCATAAGAAAAAGGTACACTCAAGATATCTTTGTTTGTAGTAATAACGACGAAGAGAACCGAAAGGAGAAAAGAATAAGAAGAAAGGGGGCAGGAAAGAATGGCGACGAAGAAATGACCAACAACTAAAAACTAACCGACATCATGAATTAGTTAGCTCTCATGCGGCAGCTTTCTTGCCGAACACGCTCTTCCACGTGACCTCAGGCGACTTCTGGTAGAACACGATGCCCCCCTCGTCCGACACGTAGTGGTCGCTGGCAAAGGAGCGCACCAGCGGCTCAATGAGGTGGGTGGGGAGCAGTCCGGGGGACGGCTCGGGCTCGCGGTAGTAGTCTCCCATCACCACCTTTGCGTGCTCGGTGGCCTTGCACAGGTTGTAGTGCGGGATCTGCGGGAAGAGGTGGTGCACCACGTGGGTGCCGATGTCGTGCTGGATCTTGTTGAAGATGCCGTAGTCGCGGTCGATGGTGGACAGCCCGCCGCGCATGTAGTTCCACTCCTCGCCGCGGTACCAAGGGATCTGCTCCTCGGGGTCGGAGGGGCCGTGGTGGTGGAGGTAGGTGCCCACGTCCAGCCACACCACGAACATCCAGTACGGCAAGAAGTAGAGGCTGATCATGGCGAGGGGCCCCAGCGCGGCGGTGCACGCGCCCAGCACGCCGAACCAGGCCACCTGGAAGGCGTTGGAGGTGCGAATGAGCGGGGCCTCGGAGGGCGCAAACAGGTCTGAGGAGGGGTCAAAGTGGCTGCCGTTCTTTCCGGGGGAGCGGTTGAAGAGGTAGAAGGGGTAGGCGAAGAGGGGGAAGGGGAAGAGCAGGCGGCCCAGCTTTCCCCACACGTCGAGGTTGTTGAAGGCGGTCTCGGTGGGGGGCACCCATGACTCGTCGTTCTCGACGGAGCCGTGGTTGGCGTGGTGGGTGCGGTGAGAGATGCGCCAGCCGTGGTAGGGCACCATGATGGCGGAGTGCAGGATGTTCCCCATCAGGTCGTTGAGCTTCTTGTTGGCGGAGAAGCTCTGGTGGCCGCTGATGGTAGGTAATTAAAAAGGAAAAGATGCGAGGGTTAGAACAGAAGAAAATGGGGAGGAATACTAAACGAAATATAAAGGAATACTAATGGCATAATTTTGAATGCTTGTTGACGGCGGGAAATTCACAAAAAATCAAAAAATAAGTGTAGTCAACCAGTTATTGTGCAGTTTGTTTCTCTTACCAGTCGTGGCCCAGCACGAAGAGCGCCCAGAACATGGTGCCCTGCGCGAACCAGTAGAACGGCCAGAGGAAGGGGGAGTTGATGGTGTAGGCGGCGTAGGCCAAGCCAAACACGATGGCAAGGTCCTTGACGACGTAGAGGGCGGACTTGACGGCATCGCGCTCGAAGCACTCCTTGGGGATGGACTCACGCAGCTCTTGGAGGGTGAAGGGTGGGGGGTTGGCCAGCTTTTGACCGCCCTGTTGAGAGAGGTAAAAAAGTTCAAAAATGATCAGCACCAGGAAGGGGAAAATGGCCCACTCAGGTGTTTATTTGTGTGGGCTTGACAGGTAATTAACAGTTCCGGCGCTGCAAAATGCCGCTCTCCTGCCACCCTTTTGCGATTCCACCCTAAATTTGCTGCGTGACATCTGACTAACCTCGAAGCGGGGCTGCTCCTGGGTGGAGGCAAAATCCGCAGGGGCGGCGATGTTCACGGTGACCATCCTGGCGCGGCCGACGGGTGCGCTCCTCTGCGCCAGTCGAGCGCGGGGCTGCACGCTGACGAGAACGGGCGATGCCCGAAGGCCGACCGTGGATGTGGCTCCAATCATTCTTTCACGATCCTCCAAATTAAATTTGCAAAGATGTCCGGAACGTGGCTTTTTCGGGTGATAATTCGGGTTGCCCGCAGCTCGCTGCGAAATCAACGAATTAGAAACTTTTTGTGGCTCTAGCGAGTTTACATGAAATTTCTGCACTCGGACCACTTCATTATTTATAACTTTGTTTCTGTGGTGCATTATATCAGGGGGATCTTCTTTAGCAGCGTCAAAGAGCAGACCTTGAGAGCTTCCCAATTTTGTTGGGTTAGAGATTTGTTTATAATACAAACACCTCTCTCTTAAGGCAGCATCTCTCCCCTCCCTCACTCCTCCCCAGCGTAAAACACAAGGGATGGCACTCCAAGCCTCCTCCCTACGCATTCAGGCCAAGGCGCCTGCTGCTGCCGCTTTCAAGGCGTCGTCCGCCCACCCCCAGCGTGCGGCCTTCGCCCCTGCCCGCCCTCAGCAGCAGCAGCGCCGCTCCACTGCCGCCCCTGTCGCTGCCCTCCCTGAGCTCCTGGCTGCCATCCACCCCATCGTTGCCGACCTTGAAATCGACTGGACTGATCCTGACACCCAAATTGGCGCTGCTGGGGCCGTGCTTGGCCTCATGCTGGGCATCGGGGCCCCCATGTTTTACATCTCCCGCGACGAGGCCGACGAGGAGCGGCTGGAGGAGCTGCGTGCGTTGAACCGCGCCACCAAAGAGGAAACCGGAGAGTACCTCAGCTCTGAGGAGATTGAGGCCATCAGGCCGCCCCGCTGGACCGACCGCCGGGAATTCGTCGATGATGG
The DNA here is from genome assembly GCA_963854735.1 of Marvania coccoides. Lineage (NCBI taxonomy): Eukaryota > Viridiplantae > Chlorophyta > Trebouxiophyceae > Chlorellales > Chlorellaceae > Marvania > Marvania coccoides. Next base: position 1,571,950 of record OY978098.1, on the reverse strand, counting down.
TGCGTGTATACAGCGCATTAATTTTCCTGCGGTCGTCTTTGATGCTGTCTCTAGTGAATCTCTCGACTCAACGTTGTTTTTTCTTTTGCAGACTAAATGGTCCCAATAAAGACGCCCTGAAACGACGACTGAGAGTCTGACAGAGCGTATCTCGTGCTGCGAGGGGCGTTGTGCGGGAGTGTGGAGGATTGAGGAAATTAATGGCAGCGATGTCTGTTTTTTTAAAGTTTTGAACGAATTTTTACTTTGTATGCTTCTTAATTTTATGTAACGTTCTTTCTTTCAACGCATTTAAATAAAAACGAACCAAAACTAAGGCGGTGCATCCACATCGTCCACGTCCTTCACCGCTTCAGACAGCTGCTGCCTCACTGAGCGTCGGGAGACCCGGCGATGGCTTTTCGTTTCCAACCTCGCCTCCAACCCCTGCTGGCCCCCCACTCTGCTCTTGAACCGCACCATCCCTTCTCTGCGCCGCTTCGCGTCCGCCCGCTTCCCCATCACCTCCTCCAGCACTACGAGCTCAGCATGCAAGTCGACGTACAGGCCGTACCGCTCCCAATCGCCTCTTACCGCACACCCAGGCTCCGCCAGGTGCTGACAGTCGCTGAACGCGCAGCGGGAGCGCTCCAGGGCGGCGCGCACCTCTGGGAAATGGCGCGCCAACTCCCCCGGCGGCAGTTCAACACTGGGTTGGTTGAATCCAGGGGTATCAACTACCAACCCCCCGCACCCCAGCTCCATGAGGGTTACGTTGCGGGTGGTGTGCTTGCCGCGGCCGATGCGCTGCGACACCGCCCCCACAGCTTGCAGTTCCACTTCAGGACGAGCAGTTATTTCTGCCTTTTCAACGCCATCTTCGCCGCAACACTCTTCCTCCTCCTCGTACTCCTCTATTGCCACCAGAGACGAAGGTGCCGCAGCCATGGCTTCCAACGTGCCCGTCCCGCCCGCCGCCCGCAGTCTCAGCGCGTTAATAATCGAAGACTTGCCGGCGCCAGAGGGTCCCGCCACCACCGTCACTTTGTCCTTCAAGACAACCTCCAGCGCCTCGATTCCGCGCGCGTCCACCACACTCATCCGCAGCGTTTTGTAACCCCACCCCGCCACCCGCTCCTCCTGCGCCGCCGCCTCCTCTTCATCCACCAAATCAGCTTTATTCAGTACCACCGTCACCGGCAGCCCCGCTGCTTCCGCAGCGATGAGGTAGCGCGTGGCGGCGGAGGGCTGCAGCGGTGGCATGGCGGTGGAGAACACCAGCAGCACGTGGTTCACGTTGGCCACTGGCGGCTCTTTCAAGCGGCTGTTTCGAGGCGCAACGCCTTCGACCATTCCCCGTCCGTCGGTCCAGTCTATGCCCACCACCCGCACGCGGTCGCCCACCAGCACGTTTTGCTTGATCTTCTTCAGCAGCGCGCGCACCACGCACAACAGCTGGGAGCGGGGAGGCGGCCCGGCGGCGGCATCTTCGAGGCGGTCAATTTTGACGCGAACGAAATTAGCCTGGGCGGCCATGACCTGCACACACCGTAAGGAAATTGGGAAGACGAGTAATGTGATATTTTTTACAGTGGATTGTGTGCTGATGGGTGTTGCGTACCTGGCCATATGCAGAGGTGCAAGCTGGCGGCAGCGGCGGTGGCTGAGCAGGGTCGGCTTCTGGGGAGCTGGCGTTGTGAACTGCTAGCCTCCGCGACATTAACGTGTGTTCGTCATGTCTGAGGGTGCAGTGTCTGCCCTGGCGCAGCCGAGGCAGGGTCTTGAGGAGTTCCAATCGATTGGAGACGACGGCTGCGTCGATAGTCAGTAAGCGCGATATTGATTGCATTATGGAGAGTGTAGCATCATTAATTAAAGCATTTTTAATGCATCAAGGGTTGAAAACGTTTTTATTATGTTTTTATTCTGTGAACATATCTGCAGAAGATAAAGTTCATTTTTAAAAGAAATAAGATTTCTAAAAAAATAATTATGGCGATGCGCACCGTCTCCAGCCTTTCTCGGCCCGTGGGAGCTCTTGTCCGCCCAAACCCTTCATTTTCAAATCACTTTTCGCCTCTTCAGGCCAGGAAATCGGCCATTCAAGCCAAGAAGAATGTCAGCGAGTTCGAATTGGTGTCTGAGGACACCTTGGGCGTGGGAAATTTGCTGGATCGCGATTTCAAGTGAGCACGTCTAAAGACTCGCCGCTGCCGCCGCCTGCCTTTATTTTTTCATGCTCTTCCCTCAAGTATAGCATTCTTTATCGAAAATGCAGGGAGGTCGAGCTAAACGAGAACGCGTTTTTGGACAAAATCGAGGCGGAGGAGAAGCAGCAGCAAAAAGAGAAAAAAAACCAAGTGGGATCTAGCGCCTCCACCGCTGCTCGCGCCCGCCGTGCCAAGCTGCAGGCCAACCCCGACGCCCCCCAACGCAGCAAAGACGCCATCGCCAAGGGGCTGGAGCTGTTTTCTCGCGCTGAGCCACAGTACCAGGAGGCCATCGATATGTTCCAGCTAGCGCTTGAGCTGCCAGGCGCTGGGGTATACCGCATGGAAGGCAGCCCCAAGGAGTATGCCTGTGCGAGCGAGGGCGAGGAGGCTGCGAGCTTGTACAACATGGCGTGCGCTTACTGCAAAATGGGGAGCCCCGCTGCAGCTTTGACGTGCCTGGAAGCCCTGGTGAAGGACAGCGGGTTCGAGGACTTTGACAGCATTCGCAACGACCCGTGAGTTTTTAAATTAAACCAAATGTTGTTTTTTAGAATGCAGCCGAAAAATTATTTAAAATGGCGGTGTTTGAATTTGATGATTTCTCTTTCGATGCACCAATTCAGGGATTTGGCGGCTGTGAGAGGCCCACAGCTGGAGCAAATTTTGTCATCGTAAGTTTTGAGCATTTTCTTTCTCAAAGGCCTACTTCTTTATCTCACATGGCACTTCATGTTTTGCACAGAAGCGGCGGCGACCTGTTCTCCAAGCTGTTGGGCAAGAAGAACAAGAATAATGAGAAACCATGGCTGCAGTGGTGAATGCATGAACATGCATGAACAAATACATAGTTATAACGAATATCTTTTGTGAGCAAATTTTAGCACGTCGGGAAAACTAATAGTTTTGATTTCATTTACTTTGTGAAAACACACGACATTACCTTCAGCTGATATTTATATTGTACTATGCTGGCAAAAAGGCACGATGGGAAATTGTAGGCGAATGCGGCGCATGAACGAATCGTAGTTTGAGTGGCGCAACGCCGGCCGGAGGAGCTTGCTGATAAAGCTTGGCGCAATTGCTCTCTCTTTGGAAGACCAGTTTCTCTTTCAATGCACTCTTTCAATGCATGGCGGTTAAGAGGAGCTGGTTACGAGGAGCTGGCCGTTCCGCAACAACCTGCCACGTGGCCATAAGAATAAAATCGAGTGAGCATATTTTCCTGCATTTTAAACATATTTTGTGGTCTTTGAAGAAAATTTAAATTCGAAAAAAACGTGGAGCTGCTTATGAGTTGAAAGCGCCTCCAAAATGCCGTCTCCCACAGATTTCAAACAAGCCTTTCACTTTGAAAACTCAACCGAGCTGCGCTCCAAGGCTGGAAGAGTCCTGGGCGTGTTTCAGTCCTCCAAAGTTGGGCACGATGTGAAGAAGCAGAACGAGCTGTGCGTTCTTTATGCTTGCCAACTGTGCCGAATTGACTTTTCCCGACCAATATTAGTTAAAGTGTTACCTCTCAACATAGATACAGGTATGAGTTCCCAACTACTGTGGCCCTGGAGCTCGCTGGCGCTCCCCTCCCTTCCAAGCAGGCCCTAACCGCTGCAACTAAAGCGCATTTTGCAGCCACCCTCACAGTGCATTCTGCCTACGGATCGCCCTACACCTGCCGCTGTAAGGAAGTCAAGCTCGCCAACCTCGACAAGGAGGAGCAGACCGCCACGATCAAGTTTCTGGGGGTGGCGAAGCGGCGGCGCGACGTCCCTACCCTCGCGCAGCAAAAGGCAGAGGAGCGGCAGAAGCGCGGAGTGGGGGAGGCCTCGGAGGAGGACATCAAACAGTGGCTGGGCGGACAGCGGGTCATCAAGTCTCGCTTTGCGACGTCCAAGTGCGCGCTGTGCGGGGAGACAATCGACCCTGGTGTGAAAATAGCCAGGGACGAGCGGGGCGGCAGCAAGAAGGTCGGAGGGTGGGCGCACGCGACATGCGCGGTGGAATCGGCGAGGAAGCAGCATCAGAAGAAGAATTCAGCAGCGGAGGAGAAGGAGGCGGGTGCAAAGAAACAGCCGGCGGTGAAGAAAGCGGGGGCATGTGGCAAGGGGCACGGAGCAAGCGAAGTTTGATATATGTGGGCGTGATCATAATGCATGACGCGGTTGAACGAACGAAACTATCCAGACTGCATGTAACTTTTTGTGCGTAATCCTCAAGTCAACGCGCCAAAAATACGCAAAAAAAAAAAAAAAAAAAAAAAAAGGACAGCGTTTTTAAGCGATAGCTCGATATTCAATTTTCTTCAAATGACCATCCGCACCCGTTGACACCCTCCAAAAAATTAAATAAAAATGTTTTCTGGGGATGATTTGAAGAAGGCCTTCAAGTTCGAAGACGGCGACCTGCTGCGCAACCCCAAGGAGGACGACGTGGTGGTGGCCGAGTTCAAGACGTGCAAGATGGAGGAGAAGCTGAAGAAGAGGAAGGAGGACCTTATTTCTTTGGAGTTCCCCACCACCGTCGCTCTCAAGCTCACCAATTCGATGTCTCGCACCCAGCTCAAGGCCTCGCTGCGAGCGCACTTTAGCCACAGACCCACCGTTGACTCTGCAGCTGGCGAGCCGTGGGCCGTCAAGTGCATGGGCGTGCGGATTTTGGAGCTGGAGGGGAAGAAGCGGACGGCGTCCATTCAATTGCTGGGCGTGGCAAAGAAGCCGCGGGAAATGAAGGAGGACGAGCCGGAGATCAGCGAGAAGGAGCGCAAGCAGCAAAAGAAGGCGGCGAAGAAGGCAGTCAAGGCGTGGCGGGTGATGGAGAAGAAGGCGGCAAAGATGGCGAAGAAGAAGGAGCGGAGGACGAAGAGCGCGCAGCCCAAGGCGGCGTGATTGCGATGCAACGATCCTCGAATTTTGAACGTAACAAATGATTGGCTTCCCCTTTTTTTCCTTCTCCCTTTTATCTGGTGGTATATTTTTACGCCCGCTCGAATGATTTCATATTTCTCCTCGTCAGCCACATTTTACAAAACCTTTTAACTGTGAACAGCACCCCTGGTATATTTCATCACACCGCCCTAGCCAGCCAGCTTGCCGCAGGTGTCCAGCGGCACCTGCATCACTTTATTGCCAGCCGTCATGAACGCCTCTCGGTTGTTGATGTACATGATGCTGGACTCCGTGCCACGGCTGGCGCCCGCCAGCACCCGCACCCTGTCGCCTTTGTCCGCGGTCACCAGCTTCAGCTCAGCCACGCGCGCGCTGCGCACGCTGCCGTCGGAGAAAACCCACCGCCCGCCGCCCTCCTCCCTCCCCACCTGCACCGAAGCCTCCCCGTCCTTCCCCACGCTGCGCACCGCCGCGTGCTCCCCCTCCGGCAGCTCCACCTCCAGCCCCACCCAGTCCTGCGCTGTGGAGCCAGGCACCGGCCCAGAGATGGTGGCCGGCGTTGGCACCGAAGGGGTGGGCGCGCCGTACCCAGGCAAAGCAGTGCCATAACCTGGGACAGACATCCCCGAGGAGCCAGGCATCCCGTAGCCCGGGATCCCGCTGCCCAGCGAGGCGGTGTCATCTGCGCCGCCGAAGCCCGAATGTGCGGGAGTTGACATCCACGCAGGGTCGTAGGCCGGCGTTTTTGTGACCGAGTCGCGTATGGGGGTCATGGAGGGGTGCATGGGGGTGGCGGTGGGCATGGAGGAGTAGTGCGCGGGGGTGGCAGTGGCCCCAGATGAGTAGTGGGCGGGGGTGCGACCCCCGGGGGCGGCAGAAGGCAGCCCATAGGGCGGCGCGCCCATGCCCATCCCCATGCCCATCCCCATGCCCATACCGCTGCGCATGGCTGGCACGCCGCCGTCTTGGATCGCCAGATGGGAGCGGTCTACGGTGACAGTCTTCATCTGGGCCTCCAATTCCACGCGCAGATGCGTGGCGTTGGCGCTCTTCACGGTGCCGCGCATCCCGCGGTAGGGCCCCTTCTTGATGTTGACGATCTTGCCCTCCAGCAGGCGGTCCTGCTGCGTGCTTTGCCGCCCAGCGTAACTGCCGCCGGCAGGACCGCCGCCGGGGCCAGGCCGGCCGCCGCCGCCACCGCCCGACGAGTAGTGTGCGGGGGATGCCATCACGTCGCCACCAGCGGCGTATGGGTTGGGGGTGGCCAGAGACCGCGCTGGTGTGGCCAGCGCGCCCGCAAAGCCTCCCGCCGTTGGCTGCCGCACGCCGCCGCGCACGCGGCAGTGCCGCGCCTGGACGCACGTGAACCCGCCGTGCTCCTGCAGTTCTCTGGACTGGATGAACAGGAACCCGCGCATGATGTGCTTGACTGTGCCTGAGCGGCCCTTGAGCGGCCCAGTCATCACCTCCACGATGTCGTTGACAGACACCTCGTTGCGGGCTGCGAATGGATTATGTCAAAGAAGGAGAGTGCGAGTGAGGGGGTGACACAAATGAAAAGAGGGACGGGACACATAAATTCTTCCCCGAAAGAATGAACGAAACCACCACGTTTAAACAAGGGAGCAAATAAACCCCCTCCAAACAACACAGCAAAAACACCTCTGAAAAGACTCACTTCCATCCTGGGCGCTGGCGCGCCGGTTGTTTATCTTGCGCTTCATGTCTGGCAGGCCGCACACCCTGATGTCGGGCTTGCCTGGGTCTCCCCCGTTGGTCAGCACCCTCGCGCTCTCCTTCTCCACCCCCACAATCACACCCACCGTCTGCGCGTCCAGCACCACCAGGTCAAACAGCTCGTAGTCGCCCAACGTGTCCGCAGTGGTGGTGGCCAGCACCGCGTCGGTCAGGTCACGAGCGAACACCTTGATTTGTTGGTGAGTGGCGTCCGTCAGCACGTGGCACACCCCACCGTCCATCTTCACCACCATGCCCGTCTCCCCGGTGTGGCTGCCGTGCACCACGCGCACCAGGTCGCCGCTGTCAAAGAACTTGGCCACCTCCCGCGGGGCAAAGCCGATGGCGTCCTGAAAACCAGCCAGCATGTCGTCGGTGGGGCGCACCATGACCTGCCCGTCGTCAGTCACGTGCTCAACCCGACCCTTGATGTCCTTCAAATCACCCTCAGTCACCACCACGCGGTCTCCCTTGGCAAACTTGGCCTTGGCCGCCGCCTCCAGCGCCGCCGCTCCCTCCACACCCAGATCAGCGGCCAGGGCGGTGAGGTCCTCGCCAGCTGACGTTCCCGCGCCGTCCACGTCGGTCTGCGCCGCGTTGAAGCGCTGCAGCTCGTCCAGCGGCGGCAGGCTCTCTTCCACGCTCAGCCCCTTTGTGGCCACCGTCTTGACGAGGTACCCGCGGGAGAAGCGCTGCGAGCCGTTGAGAATGTGCACGAGGTCGCCCGTGGCGCGGTCCCGCTGCTGCATCACGTCCAGATTGTGGCCTTTGGCCTCGTCGGGGTTGAAGGCTTTGGCCACTGGCCGTACTTTCGGAGCCTTGTCGAAGCCGCGACGGCCCTCCGCGCGCCGCGCCGCGATGTTGGCGTAGTCCAGCCGTGGCACCATCTTGATGGTGGCCCGCCCAGCGTTCACATCCACCGACACTACCCTCGCCAGGTCGCCCTTATACACCCCCGTCCTGGGGCGCACCCAGGCGCCGGGCTGCACGGATTTGCCCACCTCCCGCGGCAGCGAGATGGCCGCCACCATCTCGGTGAGCGGCACCAGCTTGGGGGGCTTGCTGGCGAACACGCCGCGCAGGCCCTTCAATGCCTCCCTCACGTGGGCGTCTTTGTGCGCCTCCACGTAGATGTAGCCCTTCAAGTTGTCCTTGGCGAAGGCGGACTTGATGAGCAGCGGCTGCCCCTTGTTGGCGTAGTCGTAGCACTTTTGCAGGAGGCTGGCCACCAGCCCCCGCTCGGCGCCGTCCACGCAGCGAATCACCCACAGCTTGGGGTCCTTGAAGGTGGGCATCAACGCCTGCTGGGTCACCGCCCCGCCCGCCTCGCCCTCGTCTGCCGCGGTCTCGTAGGCGGCCACCCGATCCCGCCCGAACCGCTCCTCCAGGTAGCGGTGCAGCTCCTCAGGGTTGATCTCATCGTCCTGGGCAGCCTTGATTTCAGCCTCCCGGATGGCGCGGCGCACCTCCGCGTGGTCCACCGCCTCCTGGCCCTCGTCGATGAGGTCCCCCATCTCTTCGTGCTCCTCCTCCTCGTCCTCGTCATCGTCGTCTTCCACCTCGGCAATGTCGTCGATAAACCGACTGCGCTTCAGCTTGCGGCCGTCGTCCTGTGGTTTCGAGGGGAGAGAGGGTTAGTACGCGCAGATTGGGGTGCGAAAAATGCGAGAAAAACAGCGATAAACCGACCTCTTGCTCCTCTGCAGCATCGTCAATGAATGCGCTTCGCTTCTTCTTTTTCGGCTTGGCTGCCTTGAACGCCGGTTTTTTCCGAGATGTGGTCGCCTCTTCCGCGTCGCCCTCGGACAATTCGTCCTCCAGGGAGTTGGCCTGTAAAGAGAACACGCAAAGATGAAAATTGATCATCACCCAGGCAGCGTGCAAACAGCAGAAAATATCTCACCTCTTTTTCCACATGCTCGCCATAATCCTCGTCTTTGTTTTCATCGTCGAACAATCGCTCGTCCTCTTCGGCCATGTTTGCAAACGAAATATGTGATTGAAAGCCTGTTGCAACGTTAATCACGCCTCACCCTTCACGATGGGCTTTGTCTAATTTAAATTATGCAGCGCTGAGCTCTGTAATTAATGAAAAAAAGCACAGTGCAGGAGCTTGGCGCTGCGCGCCAAAACCCATATTTTATTTTTTGAAATATAAACATCGATGTTCTCCCAATTCCACAGAGCAATTTTTGTGGGATTTTTTTCATACGTCACTGAATCCCCAATGCATTCGCTTGTTTGGCTGTGAGCGGCGTCAAGGGACAAACACGATGGCTCCAAAGAGGAAAATGGCTGCCCAGCCGGACGATGCTGAGGACGAGCTGATCAAGGTTGGGAAGCAGCTCCTCAGCCTTCACCCCAAAAGCAAGGAGCCCACCCTGAAGTTGTTGAAGGTGAGTTGGCGTGGGGAAATTAATCAAAAAAATGCGATCAAAAGTTCACCTCTGCCGCTGTTTTGGGGGATGCAGGCGGCCGCAAGAATTTTAGATGGCGCATCGCAACAGGCTGTAGAGATCAAACTCGCCAGCGGCGACCTGTGCAAGGCTCTGGGCAAGGCCGATCTTTTAAAACACAAAGACAGGGTAGGCCCGCTGTTCGGCGTTAATACCTTGCTATATTAGTCTCATTACACCCAATTTATTTCTCAACAACCCCCTTGGACTGCGCGCAGGACGTCCGCCTGTACACCACTGCGTGCATTCTCGCCGCCCTTAAGCAGCATGCCCCTGACAACCCCTTCTCCGACGCTGGGCTGGACTCGGTGATGCGGCTGCTGATCGCCGCGTTCAGGCAGCTGGAGGACCCCGCGGCACCGCATTACGGGCTGTGCCTGTCGCTGCTGCAGACCGCCGCCGTGCTGAAATGCACACTGCTCATGCTGGACCTGGATGCCGCAGACGCGCTGCAGCTGGAGCTCTTCAGCACCGTGTTTGAGGTCATCAACGCGGACAACAAAGACCAGGTGGGAAAACCCGCGCTGGTGGTGCTGGCGGCAATGTTGGATGAGGGTGACGACGTGCCGCAGCAGCTGCTGGACTGCATACTGGGCCCGCTGCTGCCGTCGGGGGACGGCGAGACCCCCAACCCCGCGGCCCACCACCTCGCGCAACAGCTGCTGCGGCGGTGCCAGCCCACGCTGCAGCCGCACATCCAGCGCTTTATGACGCGGCTGCTGGAGGGGGAGCGCACCGACTCGGAGCTGGCGGGCAGCAGCAGCGACCTGGTGCTGCAGCTGTACCGCGCCGTGCCGCAGATCATGCTGCCCGTGCTACCCCACCTGCAGCCGAGCCTGCAGGTCGAGGCTGAGGACCGGCGCCGTGAGGCTGTGGACCTCATCTGCAAGCTGCTGTCGCACCCGGGCGCGCACGCCATCCTCGCCGACTGCCCAGGCCTCAGCGACGCGGTGCTGCGCCGCCTGAACGACCGCAGCCCCGACGTGAGACTGCGGGTGCTGGCCCACGCAAAGAGCCTGGTGGATGCGTTCACCGCGGATGAGGCGCTGCGATCCAGCGTGGCCAAGGCGGTGGGGCTGCGGCTACATGACCCCGACGAGCGGCTGCGCTCCGCCGCCGCTGAGGCGCTGTGTGCCATCGCGCAAGACCACCCTGGGGCAGTGCACAGCGACGAGATGAAGTCGCTGGTGTTGCGGTTCAGGGACAAGCGGCTGCAGGTGCGCAAAGACGTCGCCAAAGCGGTGGCCAAGTTGATCAAAGTGTGGACGCTGAGGGGGGAGGACGGCAGCGGGCCCAGCGGGCGAAAGGGGCTCACCGTGGACCTGGCGATGGGTCTGTGCGCTCTGACGCTGACGCGCGACGTGGAGCTGGCGGCGTACATCACGGACGAGCTGTTTCGAGGAGGCCTGCTGTCGTCGAAGCTGTCGCCGGCTGGAGCGGCAGAATGGTGGGCCTATGCGTGGCGCACGGGCGGGCCCAACGCGAAAACCACGCTCTCCGCGGTGCTACGCGGCAAGATGGAGCTGCAGCGCCAGGTGCAGGAGCTGCTGCGGCTGCGGGACGCCGTGCGAGAGGAGCGGGCAGCGGGAGGGGAGCGCAGGCTCAGCCTGGGCGGCGGCGGCGGCGGGCCCTCGGCATCTTCTGCCGCCCAGGGTGCGTGCCCCACGCAGCCCACCGCAGCGGAGCAGCTGGAGACGCGACTGGCGGCGCTGGCGGCGGCGCTGCCCGATCTGTCGCGTGCTGAAGAGGGGCTGCAGAAGCTGTGGGCCATGAAGGACAACCACATCTTCAACGGGCTGGCGACGCTGGCGGCGCACGGCACCCCGCTGTCTGCAGCCGTCGCAGCGGCCAAGGAGGTCCAGTCTCGCGTCTCTGGGCGGGGCCCTGCTGCCGAGGTCGCTGCCGCGCTGGGGCACCGCCTCAGCCCCACCGTGGTATCCCCCGAGACGCTCGCTGCGGCCATCGAGGCCGCCGCAGACAGCCACGACGCCCAAACCTTCGTGGTTGACGTTGCTGCTGCCGCCCCTCAGATGTTCTCCGGCCTGCTGCCCTCGCTGGAGTCGCTGCTGGAAGCGGACGACGCGATGACGGCGGAGCTCGCAGCGCGAGTGCTCGCGGGCGCGGGAGCGCACATGGCGGCGGCGGGGCAGGAGGCCTCCCTGGCGATGCAGGCCCGTCTGCAGGATGTTTGCCTCACTGGCAGCCCCACGGGGGCCAAAGCGGCGGCCAGGGCGCTGTCGCGCGTGCTTGGGGTGGAGGCAGCAACCCCTGTGCTGCGTGGGGTGTGCTCAAAGCTGCTGGAGACCCTGGGGCAGCGTTCCACGTACGCCAGCCACAGCCGGACGCTGGCGGCGCTCAAGGCAGTGTCCACGGCCATGCGCTGCGTGCCTGCGCTGCTGTCGGAGTTTGCGCTGGACCTTTTTGACTGCGTGGTTAACAAAATTCACGAGGAAGACATGTCCAGGTGAGAAAGAACCCGAAACTCGAAACTTTGAATGTTTTTTATAAAGCCTCTTTATTTCTTTATTTTTTTACACTGTCATATTGTCTCTTTACCTATTTTTACAAGCACTCTATCCACCTTACACTCTCCCCCTTCTAACAACGCATTTTCCCGTTCTGACGCGTGCAGCGGCCGTCCCCTCACGCCTGCGTCCAAGGAGACTGGCCTGGAGTGGGGCAAGCCCAGCCCCGACGTGGAGATCAAGGCCGCAGCCTTAAAAACGTTGGCACAGGCCCTAGTGCTGGACGACCCCGCGGCGGCGCCCGACGAGACCTCAATCGAGGTTGCCAAAACGCTGATCGCTTACTTGGGCGAGCTGTCCGACACGGAGCCCATGGAGCCCGTCTTTAAACATTTCAAGTGGCATCTGTTGAAGGTGGAATGGATCTACACTAAGCGCCCCGCAGAACCGCAGCGCTCGGGCAGCGGCAGCGGCGGCAGCCTGAAGCGGAAGTCCCCTGATGAGCCCCACTCAGCCAAAGCACAAACTCCCACTGCCGATGGCAAGTACTATAAGAACGAGTTTAGCGAGCAGCAGCGCAAAGACCTGGAGGCGAGGACGCGCGAGGTGTCGCCTGACGCGGCTTGGCTGCGGCTGGCGGCCACGTCGGCGCTGCTCCGTCTGGCCCGCGTCTACGACGCGCAGATGACAGGCAATGACTACATGGGGATGGGGCTGAGCTGCCAGGACCCCCACCCGGAGGTGCGGGGGGCGCTGATTGGCAAAATCGAGGCAGGGGTGAAGCTATACCTGGGCCCCCGCCACAGCCCGCCTCGCGCCGCCAAACTGGCCGCCATCTTCGCGCTGTACTCCACCGACCCCACGGAGCACAACGTACAGCTGGCGTACACCAAGCTGCGCGACTACGTGGTGAAGCGGCGCGCTGCGGTGGAGCGGGCGGCGCTGAAGGCGGCGGCGGCCGGTGACTCTGGGACGCTAATAAACCAGATGCCGGAGTTCATTCTCCCCTTCCTGGTGTTCTTCATGGCGCACCACCCTGACTATGAGGAGCAGATGCTGTTTGACGACCAAGGCGAGTCACTTCGAGCAGCAGCAGAGGGCGGTGGCGGCAGAAAACCGCACCCAAGCCGAACGGAGGAGGTGACGAAGTTCTTCACACGGTCGCTGCAGATGGCGCTGGAGGTGCTGCTGCTGCCTGCTGCCGGCAAGGGCAGCGCGGCAGCGGCGGCGGAGGTCTCCCGCCAGGCGGGCGCCTCTTTGAAGTTGCTGCGCCAGCTCAAGTACTGCGACGTTCTGGGGCTGGGGGAGGCGCGCGGCGCGGGTGAGATCGATCCGGGCGCCACAGCCTGCGCCCACCAGATCTGCGACATCGCGCTGGCACTCGCCAGGCAGCTGAAGGCAATGGCGATGGGTGACAACCTGCGGGAGGTGCAGAAATTCCCGGGCGCAATCGCGCTGCCGCGGCTGTGCTTCCGGCCCATGAAGGGCGTGGGCGGCTCCAAGCGGAAGGACAAGTCGGAGCTGCCGCGCACCTTCCACCCTATTGTCGACGACCTGTTTTCTGAAATGTTCTCACCGGGGACGCCGCTGCTCAAAAAGGCGCAGGCGCGCACCAAGAACCGCGACGAGGTGGTAGAGCAGCGCCCCGCTGGGAGGACCAAGAATGGGGGCGCTGGGGGAGCGGCGGCGCCCAAGCGGCAGAGGAAGCAGCGGCCCACCAAGGCTGTCGCAGCAATGCCGCTGGAGAGCCCCGTGCGGCAGCAGCCCCGCCGTGGCGCCAAGGATGTGGCGGAGGAGAAATTGCGCCACGGGGCGAGCAGCGACGTCGAAGAAGAGGAGGCGGCGGCTATTGGCGGCGGTGACGGTGGCAGCAGCGATGAGATGGAGTGGTCCACAGAATCTGAGGAGGCTGTGGCGCAGCGGGGGGCAGCGTCGCAACCCCCTGCCTCTGCGGACGAGGACTCCCCTGGGCACCAGGAGAACACAGGCGGCTTAAAACTCAACACAGCGCAAGCGGTGCCGCACGGGAAGGCTGCGCGGCCTGGTGCTGGGAAGAAGAAGGCGAAAAGCGACGTGGCATGAGGGGGAGAGAAGCTCCCTGGCTGCCTTTGGATGATTAAAATGACTTGCTTGCTGACTGACTAACAACAGCGTCTCTACCAAATACTACTAACTACTTTTGTTTTTTGTTTCTTTAGCGACTTTGCAACTGCCTTTGGTTTACAAATTTAGACAAAAAAGACTGAACTTGGTAATAACAACCCTCAACACAACGAAATATGAAACATAGAAAAACCGTTGTACTCAATATATACATAAATAGCTATATATAAATAGAATTTATTGATGGCAGTTTATCAACTCATACGGCAAGAATGAACACCACCGCTGCTGCTGCCACGCCAAGGACAGCCTGCGTTGAACGAAAAGGGGGCAGCATGCTGGTTTAATCACCAATTCAAAAGGGAACAAAATCAACTTTGCTGCTTTTTTTATTTGTTCTCACCGTTGACACGGCCCCTGTCACTGCGCTGTTCACGCCGAAAGACTGGGTGGGGCTGGTGATGCCGCCGCCGGGGTTGAGCCCCCCGGGCAGGGCGTCAGGGTCCTCAGGGTCTTCATTGATGGCCCCAGGGTCTGGGGAGGGGGTGGCGGTTGAGGGCGATGAAGGCGGGGAGAGACTGGGCGAAGCATCGGTGGCGTCGCGGGAGCCAGCGCCCCCAGGGACGTATCCAGGCGGTGCTCCCGACTCGCAGCTGCACTGCAGGGATTCGGTGCCGTCGCTGCTGGTGACGCAGGTAGCTACGGCCTGTGGGGTGAAAAAATCGGTGCCGTCTGGGTTGCGGTAGGATGAACAGGGGTCGCAGGTCAGGCCTTCGCACGCCGCTCGCCCAGTCCGCGCCAGGGCGAGGATGCAGCACGCTAGTATGAGCAGCTTCTTCGCCATGAACATTTATTAATTCTCACACGGTGAGAATATTACGGTGAGATCTACTTGTTTTGAGTTTGTTTCCGTTCACGTGCAAGCTGCTTTTTCGTCTATAATGACGGATCGTTTATAATATTTTAGATAAATAACGAAATGAGGAGATGCGGTTCGTGTTTTTTTTGTGTTTTTTTGATTTTCTAAAAAAAATAGAAAAGGTAAAAAAAAGCTGAAAACAACTCGGCTCAGCGTCTTTCAAGAAGCTATTTCACGCATTATTTGAGATCTACGAACCCATTTTTTTGCTTGGATGCCGGCGTGGGTGCCAGTTTTTGTTTGAAGAAAAATAATTCCCAATAAATTCCCGTGTACAAGCTCAATAATATAGGTTAGCCGTCTCTCAAACCCAAGAAATACCAAAGTTGCTGAAATGGAAACGCCTCCCAGTTTGATCGACGTGTTGGAAATAATTGTGTCGCTGTCACCGCCGGTGCTCACCGATATCGGCGACAAGGGCAGCCTGCGGCTCGTTAACAAGCCAGCCAAGGCAATCCTCGACTCCCATATTGATGACGCCCGCTGCACCAACGAGGACCTCGAGTTGGCTGCCTTTCGCCGCTGGCCCGCTCTTTCTCAACTGACGTCGCTTTTATTCTACAATGACTCCGCCTCTGCTGATATTCCGAAACTTATCGACCTGGATTTGCCGCTGCACAACTTGAAGTCTTTGAGTATTGTCGAGGCGAACATCGCAGACGTCGGTCTGTTGGCGCGAGGCCCGTGGGTAGAATTGACTCATTTATATCTCGACATCATTCGAGAATTCAAACTGGGTGACAACCATGCCATTGCTCCAGTTATTGTCGACTGGCATGAAGCCTTTGCGCCGTTCAAAAGCATATCGTGGCCGTTGGCTGAGCTCAATATTTCTGCTGACGACACGGTGGAGCCCCCTCTGCCAGACACGTCGGCGGCAGCCGTATTTCTGCAGCATTTTCCGACGCTGATCGAAGTTCGTTTGAATGCGATGGCGGTGGAGGGCGCGAAGACCATGGCCGCAGCGCCCTGTCCCAGTCTGACAGAGCTGATTTTATCGGGCAACGGAAGCTCCAAAGGCATTCTGGACGAGCTCACGCAGAGTAATTGGCCCGCACTTTGTTCCTTGCGTCTTTTTCGGGCGCCATTTTTTGAAGTAGAGGAAGAAAGTTCGCTTCATGGAAGTAGCTTCAGTCCTTCTGTTTCGTTTTCTGGCCTTCGGCGCTTGGTGCTGTGCGGGTGCAATTCCAGCCGCAAGCTGGGCTCGCTCCTTCAGGGTCTTGCGGCCTTGGTATCGTTGGATATAGCCTGCGATGTGGGAGATTGCCTGCTCGCCTTTCAAACTGCGAAGCTGCCGACATTGGAGCGACTTTCTTTTAAAAGTCTAGAGACGCCCACCAGCACCGCCGCCGCCATGGCAGCGGTGTTTCTCGCTGATTTGACGTCGCTTCAGAGCCTTCGCATCGACTTTCGGTCCAGTTATGGCAGTTGGGCTGTCAAATGGCAAGAACCGTCCGAATTGTTTCACACTGCAGCAGTGCTGCCAGCGCTTAAGGAAATCGATGTGGCACATTTGCAGATAAGCAACGCATGCATGAAGTTTTTGGGCGCCACTGTGCTGCCCCACCTTTCAACGCTCTCGGTCAACAAGTGCAGCATGAGGAGCAATGCCGTGGAGGAGGCCAGGCAAGCGATGCCCCCTGGAAGCGAGGCTGGCTGGCTATAAAAGCCGCACTTGTGGAGATCAGCTTCTAGGACCCTCTCTGAGGCTGAAGATGGGCTTGGCGACCAGGAAGATGAGGAGTTTGAAGGGGAATAGATAGAATGATGATGGAGCCTCTTCTGACTCTACGTCATTTGATCTGCAGTGCTAATGAAATGTTAGCGCTATGCGATGAGACTCTCAGTTTTGTCCCCTTCTCATTGCTCGAAGCACTGTCGCAGTGAATGGCACTGCCGCTTGTGCGGAAAAATCTGCAGCTCTTCGCTCCAGGCGGAGACTCCTAAGCTGCTGCCCCAAGCTCGAAGTGTGTATTGTGCACCATGGTCTGGGGCTTAATCCATAGTCGAAAGTCAAGAGAGATAGAGATCCAACCAACATCAACTGTACCGGCGCTTCAGCTGTATGCCACACCGTGCTTCACCTCAGAAGGCTCGTTTAAATTTTAAAAATTATCTTCGATATACTGTGCTCGTTTGAAACGCTCGGAACGTCTGGTTTCGTTGTTTCCGAGTTTAAATATATTTTATTCCGATTTGATTTACTCTCCATAGTCATCCAATAGTTGTCGCTGTGTCGTACGAAAATAAGAAAATCTTATTTTAGGAGAAATACAAAAGTTTCCAGGCCTGCGAAAAAGAGGCTGAACTAAAAGCAATGGCGGAGGAAGAAGAGGGCTCTCACCGAGCCCTGCTTGCGCACCCCGCCGAGGATGAGCTCTGGGACCGGGTGGAGGCAGCCCAGCCCGACTCCACGGCAATCACGGTGGCAGAGCTGCTAAAGAACCAGCCCAATCACGTCATCGCGCACCTGGAGCGCGCAGGCGTGCAGAAACTGGGCTCCTTCACCGTCCGTGACTCCCTCATTCTGGGCAGGCTGGGGGACGACTCCATCCTCACCATGGGCAGCGATCAGGCGGGCGACCTGGATTGGCGCTCGGCCTGGATGGAGGAGCTGCGGCGCCCCGTTGCCGTCATGGGAGGTCGCGACGGGCCAGGGTGGAGTACAGACATCCCGGTTGAGGCCTACGTAGTTCCCATCCACGGGGCGGCGTTTCCGGACAAAGACGGCCTGGTGCAGCCGCTGCTGCGGCGGTGGCAGGCGGGAGGGTGCGGCTACAGCGTGTTTGCGCTGCCGGCGGTGCAGGCAAGTGGTCAACTTTATTTTTCAAGGGGTCAACTTTATTTTTCCTTCTATTTTTTAGTAGTGATACTAGAGTTTCTTTTCGGCCAGGGTAGCTTGATATATCTAACAATTTAAGTGTTTTGTTTCTTTCAGGCGGTCATCGATTGGAAGTGGACTAAATTTGCGCGCAAGCTCATTCTGTGGGAGCTGGCCTTCTTCTCGCTGTGGATGGCGTCTTTCTTCGCGTTCACCGCCGCCTTTCAGGACGAAGATGCCTCGCTGTCGCTGCGGGAGCTGCTGGAGACGCGCCGTGGCAGGTTTGCTGCGGCATGCGACTGCCTGGCGCTCGTCGGCATGGCCCCGTTTGTAGCGATAGAGTTCGCGACAGTCGGCGCCTACGGCATCAAGGGCTGGGCCACCATGTGGAACCTGCTGGTGAGCCACTCAACAGAACCGCCACCATAGTATCTAAACATCTTTGTAGCGTTAGAAATTGTTAAAAATAAAATCTTCAAAATTTTCTGCGCAGGACACCGCCACGTACGCGCTGCAGATCTTCATTGTGGCCATGCATGTGGGCCGCATCAACGCGCTGGTGAGCGGGTGGACCAGCATCGCCATCGCCACGCAGTGCCTGCTCCTGCTGTTCCGCCTGCAGTACTTCTCCCGGGTGTTCACCCCCACGCGCTTTGCCTTCTTGGACGACCTCAGGGCCGTCATCATGGATGTGCGCTGGTACCTTCTGTTCATCCTGCTCATCGTCTTTGGCTATGCTGCCGCCTTCCAGATCCTCTTCCGTCAAGACCAGAAGGAGCACAACGAATTCTCAGACCTGGGCAAATCTTTCATCACCATGGTCACCTGGAGCGCCGGTAACGCAGACCTCGGCGGGCTCTACGAAAACGCGCACAACCCGGTCGCTGCATGCATCTTCGGGTCGTCGTTCGTCTTCATTCTTGGCATGGTGCTCATCAACCTGCTCATCGGCCTCATGACGGCCTCTCTTGAGCGGGTAACGGCCAACGAGGGGGTGAGGTTCATGCTGAGCAAGGCCCAAGTGAGTTTTTTTGTTGTTGTTATGTTATGGCAGAATCAGCCTCTAGGCTCTTCGAATCGTGCTCCCTTTTTCCTTTTTCCCCGCTGCATTTATGCCTCTATACCAATTGAAAACCAAATTTTATGATTGCTCCAGGCTATTGACGAAATTGAGGCGGTGCTGCCTGCGTTTGTGGAGCGGCGCTTCCCTCACCTGTTCCCGTCCTACCTCCACGTGCTGAGGGTTGACCCCGAGAAACTGGACTCGGTGCAGAAGGACGGGATGTGGGCTGGGCACAGCCAGGATGCTCGAATGGAGGCACTGAAGGAGGAGGAGAAGGGGGGGGGAGAAGAAAAGGGAGGGGAGGACAGGAAAGAAAGGGAGTCGCTGCAGGTGCAGATGGCAGAGCTGCTGAAAGAGGTCAAAGCGCTGAGGGCGGCGGTGATGGAGATGAACGAATTCGCCACGTCTCCACAGGTTGCCACCTCCTGAGCAGGTTGTGCGTGAAAATAAAACAAATACATCGGTTACGTAGCGTTGCATAAATTCTCTGCCTGGTATCACAGTGGTTGAAGGCATATGCGCTGGTGCAAGGGCGCCTTGATGCTGCCAGATTGGCATGTATCCAAGCGACAATAAACATGTAGCGAGCTCTGTCTTGATTCAACAGCCATAGCTATTTTGGAATCCTTTATTTTTTGGTGCCCTCAGCGAGATCTCCATTGCACTTTCTGTTAGAGAAGCAAACGTTGAATTTTAAGTATAGTTTTGGGTTTTCAAGCCTGCCTGCCTCCATGTCTTCTGCTAGGTTCGTGTCAGCTTCATTTACTGGGGCCGGCAGGAATCAGATACAACGCGAGGGTTTGGGGATCCAATTTGAGCCAAACCAGTGCGGCAGTAAGCTCCTGGTTTAATTGCTAGGGCCAAGCTTGCCACTCTGATGTGCGGCCTTTGCTGCCGTCGCTGTGCGGAGGATAAAACCTACCTCCGACCTATGACGTACCCCCCCCTGTGCTGCTGTCATTTGTTAAAAAAAAAACCCTTTTGCTGCGCTCTCAACTGAGTCCCTCCCTGCACACAGCTCTTAAAAATGCGATTTGCCAGTTTGCAAAAGCCATGCAAATGGCTGCTCTTAAAAAAAAAGAGGGGGAAGGCAGACAAGAAAATTTCAAATTTTCCGAAACCCAAACGCCCAGCATTTTCGCATTAAAAAAATCATATAAAAATAATCCTCTCGCCCTGAACGCGCACGCCATGGGCTCTTCGGCGGAGCGTGCCGTGAACGCCATTCTTGATACATTGTTTCCGAGATGTGAAACGACCGGTGCTAACGAGCCCTCGGACGTCCTCCAAACATTTTACACAGCCCAAGGCTCCGACACCAAGGACATTGCGCCCAACATTCTAGCTACAATTCGAGCACATCTCCCCTCGGACGTTTTCTCCCAGCTGAACATCGTCCTGACGCTGCTCGACTCCCGGCTGGGCTCGCTGCTGCTGGCAGGTCGCAACTCCTTCGCCCTTACATTCCCTTTGCCCCTTCCCTTCACCGCGCTGCCTGTGGCCACCCGCGAGAAGATTTTGCTGAGCTGGTCGTCCTCCAATATCCGCCTCCTTCGAAAAGCCTTCGTGGGGCTCAAAGCGCTGCTGCTTTTCACGCTAATGACGATGCTAGACCATAATGGCACATCCCCCATCCTTCAGGCCATGAATTACTGCGTCACCGACCCGCAGCGCCTGCCGAAGCCGATCCCGCAGACAGAGCTGGCCGAGCGCGCCATTTTGGGGGCGCTGGCGGACCTCAGCGGCTGCGACGCCTCCCCAGAAGGCGTGGCAACGGCTGTAACGACGCTGGAGGCCAAAGGGATGACGCCTGTGACACCCTCAGCTGAAACGGCGGCCGCGGCAATCCCTCAGGCGGTGTGGCGGGTGCGCCCTGCGTTTGTGGTGGAAGCTGACGCGGTGGTGGTGGGATCTGGCGCCGGGGGTGGCGTCGCTGCAGCGCAGCTCGCCGCTGCCGGCCTCAAAGTCCTCGTCCTGGAGAAGGGCCCGTTTGTGCCTGCCGCCGAGATGTCGGGGCAAGAGGGGGAGAGTTTCTTATCAACCATGGAGGCAGGCGGCTTTCTGGCCACAGAGAGTGGGGCGATGAGCGTGCTTGCTGGCAGCACATTAGGCGGCGGAACTCGGGTGAACTGGTCGGCCAGTTTTCGCACGCCTGACCACGTTCGAAAGGAATGGGCAGAGCGGTTGGGGCTAGAAGGCTTTGCGAGCGACAAGTATGACGCGTCGCTGGATGCGGTGTGCGTCAGGATGGGCGTGAGAACAGGATTTCGGCATGGCGGCCACTGCAGCGCTCTAGCTGCGGGGCTGCAGCAGCTGGGCGTGCACTGCGGCGAGGTGCCCCGCAACTGCCTGGACTCTGCATGCAGCGGTCACTGGTAAGCGCATTTGAAAAAAAAAATATTGTTGTTACATATTTTGCTACAACTGAGCACTCCTTCCCTTTGTCCACTTGCAGCTGCTTTGGCTGCCCCAGAGGCTCCAAACAGGACACAGCCAACACCTTCCTTGCCGATGCCTGCAACTCTGGCGCCAAAATCATCACCGGCGCATGGGCTGAGCGGATAATTCTGCAAAAGGCCGCCGCCTCATCCGCCGCTGCTTCTGGGCGCACCAAGCAGGCGGTGGGGGCGCTGGTGCACGCTGGACCTGCGGGAAACCCCATCTGCTTCGCCGTTTCCGCCCCCATTGTGATTTCTAGCGCAGGGACGCTGCACACTCCTGCGCTGCTGCTGCGCTCCAAAGTGGCGTGCCGCGGCAACGTGGGCACGGGGCTGCGGCTGCACCCTTGCACGGTTGTGGTCGGCGTCTTTGGCGGCGACAAAAGCTGCGCCGTCCCTCCGTTTCTGGGCGAAAAGGGCACCTGCGAGCCTGGCTTCGCTGGGCCAACTCCTGCTGGCAACATTCGGTGCTGGGAGGGCCCCATAATGTCGGTGTACAGCAAAGCAGCAGCGGATTGGGAGGATTCCGGCTACGGCAGCGTGATGTACACTCCCGCTCTTCACCCAGGACTGTTTGCAGCCTCGGCGCCGTGGCTGGGCGGCCGCGACTTCAAAGACCTACTGTTACAGTTCCCCAACGCGGTGGCGGTGCTGGTTTTGGTGCGAGACTCTGGTGGCGGCGGCAGGGTAAAGGTCGATCGCACCGGGAGACCCCGGCTGCACTACGTCATTTCTGACGCAGATAAGAGGACCATGGTGCGGGGGATGAAGCTGGGGCTGCGTACCTTGGCTGCGGCTGGGGCCAGCAGGGTGATGACGCTGCTGGGGGACGCAGAGGGCCGGTTTCCGGCTGCTGGAGGCGATGAAGCAGAAGCAGAAACTGGCAATTTGATTGCGCCTGCAGACCCGAGGTTTGAAGAGTACCTGCAGCAAGTGGAGAAGGAGGGCGTGCCAGACCTCCGGATGGCCACCTTCTCTGCGCACCAGATGGGCACAGCGCGCATGGGCGAGTTAACACTTATCAATAGCGCGTTTGGCTGCTCAACTCCTTTAAAATCTCATTTGTTAAATTCAGATGTACGGGTTTCCCTTTTTTATGCCGTAGGGACGGACCCTGCCACCTCTGTGGTGGATCCTCACGGTGAGTGCTGGGAGGCGAGCGGCCTGTATTGCTGCGACGCCTCAGTGTTTCCCACCGCCCTGGGAATCAATCCAATGGTCACCATAGAAGCCATAGCGCACATGGTGACAGGTGGCATTGCGGAAAGGGCTGCGCAAGGGAGCTTGAAGGGAGGCGGCAAAGCTGCTGTTCAAATCGAATACGAAGAAGCATGAATCACAAGTATAAATTGAATGGAATCATGAATATATAAATGAAGAAAAATGTTGTTATATAAGCTTATTAGACTGCTGTAAATAAATAGATGATACCATTTCTGATGTAGAAATAAAATAGAAAGCAGTTGCAGGGAGGACAAGCTTCTTTGATTTTAAAAGCCTTTTCCCATAATGTGACCTGCATTGGAAGCCATCAAACCTTGACAATTTTTTTATTTTAATGAAACCGACATCTTCTGTGGTGCTCACGGCGTCCAAACCCGACTCAGCCGAAATGAAAAAGCTCGTTTTTCTCATTGCGATGCTCGCTGTGGCCGCAACCTCGCTGGTTCCAAGGGACTCCAACCTACGGGACAACCCAAATCAGGAGCACATATGCAATTTTAGCCACTACATCCGTGACCACGAGACAGTGACCTCCTGGGAATTTCAACTCGACGTTCCGCCTGAAAAATGCCTCAGCCGCGACCGCTGCTCAATGTTAGCAGCGGTAGAAGCAGCATTGCAGGGTTTGGTATCCGACGGGTATTTAGATGAGCTCAACTTGGGCAGCCTGCGCACCTCTGTTTTCGATCAAGTGAGCACCGCCGTGACAACCCTTGATGGCAAGCTCCTACCCTTTTCTGGCAGGAGATCCAAGCCAGTGCTACCTTTCAAAGGTCCTGGTTTCCTCCGGCAAGTCACATAGCATCATTACAGCGCAAATTTTATTATTTTATTTAGCATTTCCAGTTTTTCTAAGGTTGCACCTGTTTGTACGCCGGTCGGGTCGCCGGGGACTCAGAAGGCAGGGTTCAAAGCCTTCGCTGTGGGCGGCGGCGCGGTGATGATGTTCTGTACGTCTCCAGTAACTGAGGATGAACTTGCGACTACTAAGGAACTGCCTTACTGTGTTTAATTTGTATGCAGCCACCGCAGGAAGCACGCGATGTGGTACAGCGCTTCCGCCGAGGACTGCCACCCGCCAGCCAACGCCACCGACCCCGCGCAGCTAGGGATCATGCGCCCCGGCACCGGCGACCTCACCCTCAAAACCAAAGACATCAAAGCTGGCGATTACCCGTGGCTGCACGAGCTGCTGGGCTTCCGGCACCACGCCCGGCACTGCGGGACCGACGCTCACCACCGCACCCCACACCTGAAGTGGAAAATTGAGAACGATCGCTACTGTGGGGAAGGCAGAGCCACCTACGAAGCAAATTTCCACCCAGTTGACATTTCGCCGCCAGGGCTGCGGGGGTACCGTGCCACCGAGCGGTGCTTCCCTGGGCTGTGGGACTGGCTGGGCTACTACCACCAGGTGGAGCTGCCCACCTACAACGAGCGGGTTTTTACAAAGAGCGTGTGGGACGTGGCTGTTAGCAGCGCGGGGGTGCCTGCCGTTGTGAACTGGGTAGTGAGCTACCCCACGCTGCTGGACGCGCTGACTGGGGGACCCACGGCCACGGGGTGCGAGATTTCCATGCGGATAAAGAGGCGAAACGGAGAGCTGTTGGGGGAGGGGGCGCTGAAGGAGGCGCTGGATGCTGCGGTGAGGGCCAGCGAGATGCTCTACGACAAAGGGTGGGACACAGGACACCATGGCGACGAGTAGGAATTGGAAGTTGAAAATTGTTGACACAGTTTTGAGGGGCTATACTTCATTTTTCACGTTAAAATAATCATGCAGTAGTTGCAATAGATAGAAAAGAAAAATACACAATCAATGGACGATGGGACCTTTGAGTAGGAACAGGCACCTACTACAGGCTTCCTCCCCCTGGGGACTGTTAAATCTTATTTTTGTTTAGAAATAGGACGAGCTTAATTATCCTCGGAGTATATTGGGCATATGAAAAAACAGTTAAAAACATTTCAGCCAGCCAGCCTGATATTCGATAGGCTTTGGGCATGTTGAGCAATAGCGATGGATGTATTCAATACAAAAAAACCTTCAACACATACTTATATTTGATGGGATTAAACCGCGCGAAGGTTGTACGCATACCCCAGCAAACTAGAGGGATGGATCCAGCCCCCAGAGAATATATCTGGGCGGTTTGAGAACAGCACAGCCACGTCTTTCTTCACGGCCGGAGACCACAGCGAGAGGATTCCGACATTGCGGGCCTTCGTAATGTCTCCGGGCTTGCCCACGCCCAC
Organism: Marvania coccoides; assembly: GCA_963854735.1. NCBI lineage: Eukaryota > Viridiplantae > Chlorophyta > Trebouxiophyceae > Chlorellales > Chlorellaceae > Marvania > Marvania coccoides. Next base: position 1,547,397 of record OY978098.1, on the reverse strand, counting down.
CTTCAAGAAACCTGACTGGATGGGCGAAAGATTCTTCAGCATCTTCGTCTCCTGGAAGCTGAGAGTCGTGAAAGTTATGTCAATTGCCGGGATGAGGAACGCCGGGAGGGCGAAGTTCAGCGCCTTGGCACGAAGCAACAACGGCACCGTCCGCGTAGCCTGCAACGATTTAAAAAAAAACGTCATGTTAAATTTCCGAGTTTTGCTATTAAAAAAAACATATCACGTAATGATTTTCTTTTTGCGCCAACAAACTCAAAAACTTGCCTTCCACACAAACTCGCTGTACTGGACGTCTTGGGGAACAGCGAAGAAGGGCTTGTAGTTCCAGTGCACCGTGCCATTGGGACCCTTCTTCACCGACTTTACAAAAACGGCTAGGATGTTCTTGATGCGGTCGCTGTACGACCTCTTGCTGGTGAGCTCGAAGAGGTTCAGCCAAGCGATGCCAACCTGGTGGATGTGGTTGATGGGCTCGGGGTACAGCGGAGGCACACCCGGGCGCTTCGGCATGTAAAACCAGCGCATGCCTGGCTGTCCTGCAACTACCTTCCAATCGCTGTTAAACTCTGCCAGCGTTTCCTCAGCAATGGCGGTGTAAGCGGTCGCTTTGGCGCCATATTTGGTTTTTAACGAAGGGTTGTTTTTCACGATGACGGCAAACAGCGTGGCAGGCGCGACAACCCTGCCGTTGAGAGTGGCAACCGCCGCCCAAGTTTTCGGGCCCAGTTCGTCGCTGCCCCACGCCTTCATCACGCGCTTGTGGTAGGTGTCGAATTTCCCAACTTTGTCGTCGCGGCGCGTTATCACGATGTCCATGTACCGCACAAACAAATCCAGGAAACGAGTTTGGCGGGTGCGCTGGTAGGCCACGAGGGCCGCCTCCGCTGTGTCAGAACCAGGCCAAGCCAAGGGCACATGCCCCTTCGATGGGTCGGCACCGTTATCAAGCGCGTACTGCAGGTAATGCTTGACGCTGTAGTAAAGAATTGAAGGGTGGAACGATTCTCGGACAATTTTTTTGTAGACGGTGGACGCTGAATTGGCGGTCAGTGAGTAGTTCTGGGGGAGGAGGCACCTCACGTTGGGGATAGAGGTGGGGGCCGTTTTGCTGGCTAGACTGGCCAAGATGGTTTTGTACTCTAAGTAGGAGTTGGGCGCATTCAGCCACTTTGTGCACGACATCGCCAGCAACGCCCTGGTGGTCGAAGGAGAGGCCTGTTACCAATTCCAATTTAATTTAAACGATGAGCGTCATTCTCAAAAATGTTAATGCATGGGTGTACACTATATCATATAGTATAGGTACGTGTGTAGAAAAGTTGGCCAGGGAAGCAGAGATTTCAAACTGTGAAAAGTGCCACCCACCGCGCTGCAACTAGCTACTGCAGCCAAGAGTGCAATAATGCGCATAAATTCAAATTTTTGCGCCATGGACCGTGCTCTTGATTTCATAGAAAATATGTTGCTGATACATCTCAATTTTTGTTGTTGTCTCCTATGCTCATGTCAATCTATTGGCAAGATGTAAAATAAATTAAATAAAAATGCAACCAGTTGAAGGAGGCTGCTGCTAATACGGCAGCAAAAAAAAAGCGAACTGCCACGTGCGCATTTGAACAAAATGCTTGTTGTGATTTCTCTGGTCGATGCCTCCATTGATGGAGACAAAAATGATATAACATAAAGTGCGACCCATCAACAAAGAGGCAGACAGTGCTAACATCTTGTAAATTCGTCCTGAATGCGTGTTGTACGACAGCAAAAACAAATAGAGGAAAAAGAATGAATTCCCGACCAGTTTGGCCCTGCGAGCAGCTTTCTCATTCAGGTCAATGGGTTGGGCATGGGGCGCCCGCTAGTAGAGCCCATAATGCTTCTATGTCCACAATTCACCGACCACACCCGCCCATCCAATCATTTCATGCAGCCTTTTGCTGGTGCACGCAGCAGAGTATCCCGCACCCGCAGCAGCATGTAGCTAGCATACTCGCATTTTTTTGCCTCGTTTTTGTTGCCTTCATGGCTCTTTCTTTTTCTCTGCTGCACGCTTCAGTCGAAAAACACCAATTTTCACATCGATTTGTTGAAATTAGATTGAAAAATGAATGATGAACCAACCAAAGAGCCCATTGACACAGCATTCCTGGCCTGGTTGCTGCAGAACGGTGTCCAATTTTCAAACATCTCGACTGTGTTTGTCGAAAACGGGTGGCGCGGCGTCATTGCAACGACTGAAATATCCCCTGGAGCGTGCATTCTAAGTGTACCAAGTGCATTGCTCATCAGCTGCGACAGCGCTCGACGAGATGCCCACCTCTCCACCTGCTTTCAGCGGTGCAGCTTTCCCTTGTCTCCCACGCAAATGCTGGCCGTTCACCTCCTGAACGAGCTCTCAAAGGGTGCAGACTCCTTTTGGCACCTCTACCTCCGCAGCTTGCCGTCGTCCTACGCCACTGCAGCGTGCTTTTCTTTCTCACCGGCGGAAACAGCGGCGCTGCAAGTCCCGTACGCGGTGCGTCGGGTGGAGCAAGCATCCGCAGATGCGCTGGAGAGCTGGAGGCAAGCTTCCCCGGTGCTTCGGGAACTAGATTTGCCAGCCAAGTGGCGTTCAAAGGCGGCTTGGGTGTGGGCGCTTTCGACGATATCTTCTCGTACAATGTTCATGCCTGGAGACGCCCAGGCGGGGTGTCTCATGCCATTAGGAGATCTTCATAACTACGCCCCACCCCCTCCACCCGTTTCCCCGCAGCTAGACCCCGGAAACGGCACAACCATTAAAGCTTGTTGTGGAGACGAAGACGGTGGTGAAGGCATGTGGGGTGATGGAAAACTGGATGAAGACGGAATTATTGAGGAAGATGAAAAGTACTATCGCATCTTTGCCCGTCGTCGGTAGGTTGTTCTTCTTGCGAGTTGTGAGGGGGTTTGGCGTAATGCAAACTGACTTTTGTTTCTATCTCTCTTGAACAGCTATGTAGCAGGGGAAGAGGTTTTCTTGTGCTACGGGCGACACAGCAACTTGGATCTACTAGAATTCTACGGCTTTGTGCTGGAAAATAATCCTCATGACGTTGCGCTGCTGCCGCCAGAAATGCTGCCGCAGGCTGTTGCCTCGCAGCTGGAAGAGCAGCAAATCGTCGTCCACGCAGACGGCAACCCCAGCTGGGAGCTGCTGCGGGCGCTGCGGCTGGCGGCCATGTCTCCTTCGCAAAGAAAAGCGAAGGCGTACCTGGCGGTGCAGGATTCAAAAGTTGACGGCGCCAGCGAACGACGGGCCTTGGAGGCGCTGCGAACAGCATGCATGGACGCGTTGCAAGCTCTGCCGAGTACTCTGGAGCAAGATGAAGAGGAGCTGGGGGGGCTGCCGGCTGCTGGGGGCTGCCTGGCGGTGGCGGTGGCATGGCGGCAGAATTATAAAAGAATTCTGAAACGATCGATGGAGTTGTGCGGTGCAGCGCTGAAGGAAATCTGTATTGCACATACTGGAGCAGCCCCCTCTGTGCAACAACATCCGCAGCTGAGAGTAGGGAGAGTGCTGCTGGGCAGGCGGCGCCCTGCTGTCGCTGTCCAAAAATGATTGAGACTTCCTTGGTATTGCATTTATTTTATAATATTTCTAAATAAATATACATAAAAGAAGCTGCCTTTGATGAGCGGGCCAACAATAAAGGTGCTATTGAGCGGGGATGTGTGTGGCAAAATCGATGCGCTGTTCAAACGGGTCGCCAGCGTGAACGCCTCCAGTGGACCTTTTGATCTGCTCATCTGTGTGGGCGCATTTTTTAACCCTGAAGGTACGCAACCCAGCGCAACATTTAATTTGGCTTTCCTCCATTAAATCCAACATGCCAACTCACTCGTCGCTCTTCGCATAGGCACTGACGATGCCGACTATATTGGCGAGCTCCTGCCCTACATCAAGGGCGAGAAGAACGCCCCGCTGCCCACCTACTTCTCGGGCGGGTTTGGGCTCGGCAGCAAACAGGCGCTCGCCGCACTGGCCGCCGCCCCCGATTGCAACATCCGTTACTTGGGGCGCGCCGGCGTGTCGCAGCTGAAAGACCTGCAGATCGCGTTCCTGGACGGCACATACAACGCCGCCGCCTTCCGCGCAGCGGCAGACCAGCAGGAGGTCCCATCCACCGGTGACGGCTGTCGTTACTACACACCAGCGGACTTAAACGCTTTCAAACTCGCTGTGGCGAACGCGGAAGGCGACATTGACTTGTTACTGACGAATGAGTGGCCTGCGGGGGTGTGCAGCGGGCTGCCAGAGGCTGGAATGCCCACTGGTGGCGCTGCCCCTGCTGGGAGCGAACCAGGCGCAGAAACGGCCATCGCGGCGCGTCCGAGGTACCACATCGCAGGCGCAGCGCGTCTGTTCTTCGCCCGCCCGCCGTACCTCAACCCAGACCTCGGGGCAGGCCCTTTAGCCACTCGATTCATTGGGCTGGGTGCCGTGGGAAACACAGCCAAGCAAAAGTGGCTGCACGCGCTGGGGCTGACGCCTGCCACAGTGATGACGCCGGAGGCGCTGTCTGCCGCCCCACTCGGCGCCACAAATTCGCCGTACGCGAGGCTGACGGGGTCGAAAAGAGCGGCGGCGGACGGCGATGGCAATGACGACGACCTGGGGGCGCAAACATGGCGGTGGCAGGACCGCACCAAGCGCGCAAAAGGCTCCATCGCCGCGCCCTCTTTGGGCCGCGCGGATGTGGCTCGCGACCGCTCCAAAACAGCTTTTGTTCGCAACGTCCCGTTCAGGGCCACCGAGGAGGATCTGATCGCCTTTTTTTCGCAGGCTGGGCCCGTGGTGGACCTCGTACGCCGCGCCCACGCCGAGGGCAAGCTCAACTCCTTCTGCCACGTGCAGTTCGAGTCGAAAGAGGCCATGGAGCGCGCCTGCCAGCTCAACGGCTCCGAGCTCATGGGCCGCCAGATCTTTGTGGAGCCAGCCGCCGCGGAGGACCGCCCCCGACAGAAAGAAGCCAAGCCCGTGGAGGGGTGCTGGTTCTGCCTGTCCAACCCCAACGCAGACACGGCGCTGGTGGCGTCGGTGGGCGAGGAATGTTACGTTGCGGTGGACAAGGGCGCTATCACGGACCGACACGCGCTGGTGCTGCCCGTGGAGCACTACGCGTGCACGCTAGAGACCCCCGCCAGCACCGCCGCGGAGGTGGAGCGGTACCTATCGGCGCTGCGCTCGTGCTTCTCGGCTGAGGGCAAAGCGCTGGTGGGGTTCGAGCGCTACATGCGGCTAAAGAAGAGCGGCGGCAACCACTGCCACGTCAACGTGATCGCGGTGCCGGCGGAGGCGGGAAGCCGCGCGGGGGCTGCCTTTGAAGCGGCTGCTGAGCGCCACGGCTTTGGGTTCACAAAGCTGCCGCCGGCGGTGGGGGAGGCGGCGCGCGACGCGCTGGCAGGGGTGGTGCACAACGGCGAGTACTTTGTGGCGCTTTTGCCCGACGGATCGAGGCTGGTGCACCCCATTGCGTACGGCGAGCGCCACCCCTTGAATTTTGGTCGAGAGGTGCTGGCGGAGCTGGCTGGGGTGCCGCACCGCGCGGACTGGAAGGCGTGCAGCAGCACCCCGGAGGAGGAGGAGCAGCGCTGCGAAGCGTTCAGGGCTGCGTTCAAAAACCACGATATCATGCTGCAGGGCGGCGAATAAAATAATAATAATTGATGCTTACTTGTTGACAAAATTTAAACGTTGTGTGATATAGTAGTAAAGGAAATATTAGTATAAAGAAGAGGAGCAGAGGGACCGATATAAAATTGGAAATGCAAGCAAATTAATATAAAACATTGGTACAACATTCATATACACGCTATAAAATAAATTCGACCTGAATAAAACCGGAGGACGTTATGCGTGATTAAAAAAACACTGGGGTGTCGCAAGATAACTCGATCGCAGTACAATTAATCACCCTCCAATTTTGACCATAGCCCTGTTTTTTGTCCTCGCCAGCTCAAACATGCCAGCGTGGGCAGCCTTCTTGCGCTGCACCGCCGCCGCCACCACCGCCCGCAGGTCGTCATCGCTCGCTCCACCGCGCATCGCGTCCCTGAGGCTCACCTCGTTCGCCCCGAACAGGCACACTTTGATGTTTCCGTCAGCCATGATCCTCAGCCGGTTGCAGTCGCCACAGAACGCAGAGGTCATGGAAGACACGAATGACACGCTGCCAGCGTGGCCGGGGAGCGTAAAGTTCTTGGCTACCTCGCCCGAGGGGTCTGCGCACCGAATGAGGGCGCCGGCGCCGCCGTGGCGCTCCCCCGCCCGCTCCATCATCTCTTTGAAAGGCACCAGCTTGGTGCTGCTCCACACGTTGCCGTCAAACGGCATGTACTCAATGAACCGCACCTGCAAAGAGCGAAATGCACAAGGAAGAAAACAATGAACTTCAAGGCGCTTGAAAATTATTTAGGCTTCCAAATCAAGCAATTCTTACGTTGATGGGGTCATTTCTTGTGAGCTCCACAAAGTCCGCAATTTCATCATCGTTCACCCCCCGCATAACCACCACGTTGACCTTCACGGGGTCGAAGCCAATAGAAATGGCGCTGGAAATGGCGGCCAGCACCCGCGCGTGCCCCTTCCGCCGCGTCATTGCCTCAAACCGGTCCGCCCGCAGTGTGTCCAGCGAGATGTTCAGCAGCGACAGCCCCGCTGTGTGCAGCTCTGGCAGCGACCGCCCCAGGGCAATGCCGTTGGAGGTCAGGCCCACCGCTTGGACGCCCTCCACGGCTGCGACACGCCCCACAATCTCCGCTAGGTCTCGCCGCAGCGTGGGCTCTCCCCCCGTCAACCTCACTTTAGTGACACCCGAGGCGGCAAACAGGCGTGTGAGGCGCTCCACCTCGTCGACGGTGAGGAGGTGGGAGGCGGGGGTGAGGTCCACGCCCTCCTCCGGCATGCAGTACATGCAGCGCAGGTTGCAGCGCTCGGTGAGGGAGATGCGGAGGTAGGAGTGGCGGCGGCCGAAAGAGTCGGTCAGAACCTGGTCGTGGGGGAGGTGGAGCCCCGCTGCGCGTGCTTTGGTGATGACGTCTTCCCATGACAGAGGCTGCTCGTCTGCGGGGACGGGGGGAGGGGTGGCAGGGGCGGGTGGGGGTTTCTGCTGCAGCAGGCGGGAGACCTGAGCGGGGCTGGGCAAGGATGCTCGCCACTGTTCTCGCCGGGAGGAGGCAAAATGGTGGTCTCGGCAATGGTCGTCTTCGATGTCGGAGTCGGTGTGGGAGTCGAATTGGGGCTGGGGGAGCGCGCTGTGGGGGCGTGCAGAGACATTGGGGACCGAACACCGGCTCTGCAGCGCGGGAACTGAGCATGCAGCTTTCGTGTTCTCGATAATATATTCTGCGGTAGCTGGGTCACGAATGCCGCGGCCCAGAAGCCCTAGCTGGTGCTTGAAAAGTGACCTCATCGCTTGTTCAATTAAAATAATATCGAAACCTTCTTTGACGTATTAACAAAAGCGTCGCATTGTACTCAATGGACCAATTAAATCTTTTTTTTTTAAGTCCATTAATGGGGGCAGAGAGCCTTAAGACTGGCTCAGCTCCCTCGACTCAAGAAAATGAGTCACAGTCAATGCTGCAGGAATGAGATAGCTGTCTCAATTAGTTTATTTTTACAGTATTTAACATCATACAGTATTAGCATCAACGCATACACGGTCAGCGTATTGGAAAGAAGAGTATTATTATCATAATAGAGCCAGAATTTTCTGGCGGCAGTGACAGTTTTTTTTCTTTTTTTTTCGAGGTTTTACATATCGTTATTACGTCTCCAGGCCGGTTTTCAAATTTCAGGAATTTCTTCAATCTCCTCTTTTCCTCATACAGCTAGCCTGCCTGTGTATTTTAAAGAACGCTGCCTCTTTTATCGGCGACGACCTCTGCCTCCCTCTGTTGCTGCCGCCTGCCTGCCAAGTTTCGCATTTCCGCACTCTCGCTTCTTCTTGTAATAAAGTTGAGTATATTTACCATATTTACAACTTTAGTATTTTATAGAAAGAAAGAAAAAACAGACAAAAAAGCATCCATCCAAATCGCTCATTGGCCGAGAAACATACCGATACCGAATAGAAAAAATTTCAAAACCGAACCCAAACGACTGCACTGTGTTAATACAATGCTGCCGTAAATAGAGAACGCGTAGATTTCGCTTGGGCTTTATGAGAAAAAACGATTAGTAGCTGCCAAAGAATGTACTGGCTTGTTACTGGGCCCTCAAGGACCATGCTCCAGGCAGCCTCCATCCTTGTCTTGGAGCCCACCAATGGCGTAAAATCAGACGGAAAGAAAGAAAGAAAAGAAAAATTCGATACGCAAGGCACTGATTCAAACAAAATCACAAGATACTAAGCCCTACAGGGAAATCCTCCGACCTCCAAAATAGGAAGGAGGTAAAAAAAAAGCCGGTGAGAGGCAGAAAATGTGTAGTAGAGAAGAGGCAAATTGCTATACGGGGAGGAAAAGAAAAACACATGAAAGAAAAAAATCAAACAAACAAACAAGCAAAAAACACGGCGAGATTCCTAATCAGAAAAAACCCAAAAGCGCATTCACCAAGTTGCAGAAATTAATTTCTCTTTCAGTACTTTTGTGCGAAAAAACAATAAGAGAAAATGAAATCCAAGTCTAGACATGTAATGTAGGATAGCGTATGTATCAATCATTATTGTATAAAGGAATGAAAGTACATGACACGGACCTCCTGTATTGCACATGCGCCCCCCTTTTGATCACCAACAAAACATCCAAAGCCGCCACCTCCACGCCTGCAGTTAAAAAAAAAATATGCCCCCACCTCAGAGACTATAATCACCCACCCACGCTCTTCCTCCTCTACAATGCACCCCAATTATTATTATTTTGTTAACTGTATTATTGTCTTGTACCGACTCGCTCGCCTCAGCCCCCCGCGTTGGCAAATCTGTCGTACTTGCAGGTGATCACGCGGCCCTCCACCACGCGCCCATGCAGGATCGCGATGCCCTGCGCCGCGTCCTGCGGCGTGGCGAACGTCACCACCCCGAACCCCTTGCTGGAGCCATCAGGGTTGGTCATCACGTCGGCGCGAACCACGGTGCCAGCAGCACGGCACAGGTCCTTCAGATCCTGCCACGCCATGCGGTACGGGATGCCGTGCACCACCAGCTGGGTGCCGCCCTCCATGCCCGATCCTGGAGGGGGCGGCGGCACGGAGCCGCCCCGCAGCCCCATGTGGAGGGGGCGTGCGCAGCCAACAGCAGCGCTGCGAGCCCCCGGGTCCTCCCTGTCTTCACGCACCATGATTTGGCGGTCGTCCAGGGTGGAGTTGGAGAGCAGCGAGATGGCCCGCAGCGCGTCGGCCGGTTGCTCAAACTCGACGATGCCGCAGCCCTTGCCGCGGCCGTCGGCGTCCTGCAGGATGTCGGCATGCAGCACGCGCCCCGCGGCCTTAAAATGGTCCTTCAGCTGCTGCCAGGTGGTGTCGAAGCCGAGGTTGCCCACCCAAACGCGGCGCCCGATGGTCACGGCGCCGCCGCCGCCGATGGGCCCGGGAGGGGGCCCGCGCGCGCGCTTGGGCGGGCCGTTGGGGTCTATGCTCCCACGGGAAGCCCGCTCCATGCCGCCGCCGGCGGATCCCAGCTCGTTTCGCAGCTCAAAGTCTTCGCGGTCCTCGCGCACAAAGACCTGGCGCCCATCCAGCTCCACGTGGTTGAGCTGCTGGATGGCGGCGGCGGCCTCCTCGGGGGTCTCGAACTCCACGATGCCGCACCCCTTGGAGCGGCTGCCGGGGCCGGCCTCGCGCAGGACGTCGGCGTACTTGACGGTGCCCACCCGCCCGAAAAAGTCCTGCAAAAAGTTAAATATTGGGTGGTATTGGTCGGAGCAAAGGGAGGCGGCGGCGGTGGGAATTACGGGGAATGTCAAGATACGCGTGGTGCTGCGAATGAAACTCACTTTAAGGTCCTGCCAGGAGGTGCGCCAGGAGAGGTTGCCGACGTAGACCCGCCGGGCCACGCGCAGGACCTCCTGCTCAGTGTTTTGGTTGTTGTAGTCTTCCATATCGTCCGATGGTATCTCCCAGTCGTCTGGACGGGATCGTTTCGATCTTTGCCTGCAAAAAGATACAAAACATGATGGAGGGATGAGATGATATTTTTTGGGGCCAAGGAACAGCGCGGCGTCGAAAAACGCCAGCTGGTCGGTTGGCAATCGCCATTCCATGAAGTTTTAGGCGCCTAACTGGCGTGAACACACAAGAAATGGCGTGCAATGGCCACTCACCTCGAGGGGTGCACTGTTTCGCTGTCGGCGCGCCCGCTATTTCGATTCTGGTTTACTTGTTTGCGTACTGTGTGTCCTGAATTGCCCGAAGAGTGCTCCCTCAGCACCCTTGCGTCCCATTGCGTCCTACGAACCATCCCCATCTTAAATTAGCCCTGCGCTCGCCCTCACCGGGACTCATACACTACGTGTGATCATACTCGCGAAATATGTTTAAACGAAATAGCTGCGGTACCCGTGACGGAGCCACAAAGCCGAACACGAGAAATGTCAGTGGAAAGGAGAGCTGGAAGGGAGCAAGTGAGCACCTCGCTCAATGGCATTAGCACGTTCAAATGTATTATAAACAGGCGACGCACCTCGCATGACGTCGTTCGCCAGTTCTTTCAATTTTACATTTTAAATTACTAAATTTGATCAGTCGCTTTATCACCATCAATCTCGGGAAGGATGAGGACAGCCAGGCTCTCATCGCACCCAGAAATCGTACAAGCAGCATTGTGCCTGCCAAGGAGACCGCCAGCCCCCCGCCGTGCCCAGCTGCAGCCCCACACCGCCTTCAGCCGCTGGCGCTTCGCAGCCCCCCTTGCGGCCCTTCCCAGCAGCTCCCAGGGTGGCGACGCCTCCACAGACCGCCCGCGCCCTTCGTTATTGCCCGCCGGCAAGCGACAGGCGCGCGTCGAGCTGCCGGCGCTCTTCATTCAAGTTTCCGCAGCTGCCGCTGCCGCCGCAGTAGAAGACCTTTCCGCGACTGTCGCGGGCGGGGCAACGGCGGTGGTGCTCATAGAGACCCCTGGGGGCGGCGCCGGACAGCTCTACGAGGCCGCAATTGCCGTTAAAGAGGCACTGCGGGGGCGAGCAGCCCTGCTGATTGCCGACCGAACAGACATCGCTGACGCGGCAGGCGCTGACGGGGTGGTGCTGTCCCCCTCTGGGCTGCCGACTGTCGTGGCCAGGGGCATGCTGCATAACGCAACGGCGCTGGTGGGGCGAGCAGCTGACTCAGGGGCCGCAGCAGCAGCGGCGGCGGCAGATGGCGCCAGTTTCGTGGTGGTGCAGCCGCAAAACGCAGGGGCAACAGCAGCAGCAGCAACAGCAGCAGCAGCGCCAGTCACCGCAGAAGACATCGAAGCGGCGCTGCAGCAGCGCAGCGGCAGCAGCGTGCCGGTGCTGGCCGCCCTAGGCCCCGGCGCTTCTTTGAATGCTGTCGCTGGGCTGGTGGCCGCGGGGGTGGACGGCGTGTGCCTAGAACTGACAGATCTGTGCGCCATGGAGGCGGGGGTGCCTGCAGGGGAGGCCGCGGCCAAGCTGCTGCGCATATTACAGTCTTCTTCTTCTTCTTGTTCCTCTGCTGCATCATCTTCTGGAGATTTTGTGGCTGGGGCTGTCCCCCCCGTGGCCCAGCTCGCCCAGCTGCTTAGCTCGCGGCGCGAGGAGGTAGTGGCAGCGGAGAAGCAGTCTCTGGGGGCGCTCCTTTCGTTTCTCGAAACCGCCTGCCCCGCCATGGAGGAAGTCAGCCTGCTGCGCGACTCGCTGTCGCAGCTGGACGAGCTGTTTCTGCTGGTGGTTGTGGGGGAGTTCAACAGCGGCAAGACTGCGGTGGTGAACGCGCTGCTGGGGCGCCGAGTGCTGGCGGAGGGAATTCTGCCCACCACCAACGAGATCTCGGTGCTCAAGTGGGCGGACCCCAACGAACCAGACAAGGGCGAGCGAGCGGAGCAGGCGAGACGACAGCCTTATTCAAACAATACAATTACTGCGATCTCCTAATCAATTGCTGCTTTTCCTTTTGTATTTCCTTGACACTTGCCCCTTTTCCCCACCCAATATATCACAGCTGCAACTCACTAGCTCTTCATCATAAACCTTTGCTCCATTTTCTTCCCTTTTAATACCTTTTCCATATAATTTTATAGGACGCCGACGGCCTGTTTGTTCGCTACGTCTCCTCCGAATTGCTGCGCGAGGTCAACGTGGTGGACACCCCGGGCACCAACGTCATTCTTGACCGGCAGCAGCGCCTCACTGAGGAGTTCGTGCCCCGCTCCGACCTGGTCCTCTTTGTGATGTCTGCCGACCGCCCATTCACCGACTCCGAGGTACGCTTCCTGCGGTACATCCGGCAGTGGGGGAAGAAAGTCGTGTTTGTGGTCAACAAAGTGGACCTCCTGGCCAGCGAGAGCGAGGTGGCAGAGGTGGTGGCCTTCGTGGCGGACAACGCCGCCCGGCTGCTGGGCGTGAAGGGCGCCAAAGTGGTGCCGGTCTCCGCCAAGCTGGCCACCGAGGCCAAAATTGCGTGCCGCGTGGCGGAGGGCGACGATAGCGTGCAGCCGCTGACCCTGGCGGAGCAGGCTTGCCTGGTGGACGACCCACGGTGGGACGCCAGCCGGTTTGAGGGCCTGGAGAGCTTCATACGCGATTTTCTGTTGGGCGGGTCCGCTGGGGGGTCGGGAGAGAGCGTGCGACTGAAGCTCCGCACGCCACTGTTTGTCGCGGAGGCGCTGGTGGGCGCGGCGAGGACGGCGATAGCGGCGGAGCGGGACACTGCTAGGGCGGATGCAGCCTCCGTGGCGCTGGTGCGCTCCCAGCTGGCGGGCTTCCGCGGCGAGATGACCAAAGAGGGCCGGGTGCAGCGGGAGGAGGCGCGGGAGCGCGTGCTCGCGGTGTCTAAACAAGCGTCTGCCGTGGTGGATGCCACGCTGACGCTCTCCAACTGGAGCGCGCTGTCAGGGTACGTGCTGGGGTCCTCTGGGCGGGGGGTGCTGCCCCCCGTGGCGGCACTGTTCCGCCAGGAGGTTCCCAAAGACTCGGCGGCGGGGCTGGCGGCGGTGGTGCGGGAGCACTCCGCCTGGGTGGCCTCCAACTGCCAGCGCCAGGCCGACAACTACCGCGGGTTCGCGGCGGAGCGGCTGGCGGCGCTGGGAAGCTCGTTCGAGGACCTGCGCGGGGTGGAGGCCGAGGAGCTGCAGAGGGACCCAGAGGCGCGGCGGCGGTGGCGCCAGCTCCGTGCTGCGGTGGCCGGCGGCGGGGAAGAAGGTGCCTCCACACCCTCCTATGCCACTTCATCCTCGGAAGCGCTGGCTGTGGCCACTTCGTTCGACCCTTCAGCCACTGAAGCGATGCTGGAGACCGACGTGAGGGAAGCCGTGCTGAGCACCGCCACCACCGCAGCTGGGGCCGGCACCGTGGGGCTGCTGCTCACAACCGTGCTTCCCACCACCCTGGAGGACCTCCTGGCGGTGGCGCTGGGCTCTGCGATAGCGTACGCGTCGGTGCTGAGCCTACCGCTGCGGCGTGCGGACGCCAAGAAGAAGGCAGAGACCGCGGCCGTGGAGGTGGCGGACGCGGTGCAGCGGCGAATGGAAGAGGAGCTGGAGGCGGCGCTGCGGCGGTGCGAGGCGGAGGTTCTTTCTTTTGTGGAGCCGCTGGAGGAGTTGACCCAGGCGGCGGTGGCCACGGCTGAGGCGGCGATGGAGGAGCTGCAGCAGCGGGCAGACGAGGTGGAGGCCCTGCAACGCCGCGTCGCTGACATTGAATAAACTTATAAATTTACAAAATTTACTATTTCATAAATTACTGTTTGTTTGCAAGAACTCTTTTATTCGCGGGTTTTTCCTCATGTCCCCACCCATAATAAATGTAGGCAGTAGCTTTTTTTCTGTGCGTGCGAGTTGAGCATTGATTAATGGATCGAAGCGTTACACAGTTTGTTCGGCCGGATGTTAAAATGAAAGCAAGTTTCAAAGAAAGAAGGGGGGGGGGGGTTGACTTTTGCTGCTCCCAGGCATTGGAAGCCCAGCAAAGACAAAAATAAGGTTTAAAGCGTTCGGTGCGGCAATCTCCTCGCCGCGCCTTTGGTTCGTTCACCACCGCACACACGCACAGAGCTTTGGGGGGTGGCCGTCATCGTTATAAAAATAGAAAAAATTAAATAAGAATGAGCAGTGCCAGCTGCTTAGTTCTCGCCGGAGATCTTCTTCTTCAGGGACTCGATGTCCTCGACCAGCTCCTCGCGGCTGGACTTGAAGAGCAGGTAGCGGTAGGCGAACCACGCGGAGTAGCCCAGGCCGATGAGCTCAAACAGCTTGGGGAGCTGCGTAAAAATGACAGTGAGAAGTAAACGGAATTAGGTGAGAATGTGGCATCACATTTAAACAAGGGTAGAGTATTTTTAACATAAATAAGATTAAATGGGTGGAATAGCTCACCAGGGGCAGGCCGTTGACGGCGCCGACGACGGTGGACGCGAGCCACACGCTGGAGAAGGCAGCCACGGAGTAGATCACGAACGCAGGCTTGTTCTCCACACCCTCCCACTGCGCAAAAGAGGAATGATGGAGGGTGAGTGGAGCAGCAAAGAGGAGAACAACAGATGGTGGCATGGGGTGGGTCCATTCGACAGTTTGCGCTTCTGATCGCAATAAAACCATTAAAAACTGTCTCAACACAGTGAGATTTTCTGGCGGCGAGGGCAGTGACCACAGCTTTGCTTATTACAACGGATTTGATTTATTTTGAAAGGAGACTCCTCCTCCTCCTCACCTTGGCCTGCAGGTCCTTCACGACCTCCTCAACATCCACGTTCTGCTCAGTGGCCTCGGCGCGCACGGCGAAGCGCTGAGCGGGCTTGCCCACCTGCGTCGAAGCAAACAGAGGGAGGGATCAGAGTGCTGCCACAAAACTCGATTCGCCAGCAATTTCCACTGCACCGTTCTTCATATGTTGAAGCCACTCACCAGAGCCTTCTGGGAGATGCGCTTGCCCGCGAAGGAAGCGGTGGTGAAGCGCACAGGCGCACGGGTCTGAGCGAGCAGAGTCTGGGCCATCATCTTTGACGATTTTGATTGTGGATGAGATTAAATGACTGTTTTTTTTAAACGTGGAATTTGATTGAAAAAAGAACGTGGAATTTGATTGAAAGACAGCGATTTTCCATGATGATGATTTTTACACAGGAAAGGGCGACACACGCTCGGTCGGAGCCTTTCAGCATAAGAGAATGAGAAAATTACAATACATCTGAATGGCATACAACAAAAGATGCATCATGTATGGAGCACAATCGCACAGAGGGGCCAGGTGCAACCAAAAACACACCTCCGTCGTGCCAAAGAAATTTTAGTTTTGAAAATTCTGAAGCATTCCTCACTTGTTTCAGCGAACGCCAAAGGCTACCCGCCAGAGAAAACCAAAACATCAAATCTACTTTGTGGCAACATCACAAGTGAAGGAGAAAAATGTCGGCGGTTGCAGAATTCACAAAGCCTCTTCCGAGAACTTTCATACAAGAATACTGCTGACCATGGACAGCCAAATCCACACTGTATTGCTACCTGAATATTTATTCTGTCTTGAGACGAGATGAAGGGGTGGTTTGGCAGCAGAGAGTCTGCCCACCTCGGAGTTGGGTATACGGCAACAAACTCAGCAATGCGCTCGCAAAAAATCGACGAGGCAAAACTTTTTTTTTTGAGTAAGAGTAATATTAGTTGATAATGCTGGTTCACCTCGTGCCCTCTTTTTACACAGACAGTTTTGCGCGTGAAGAGACAGTCGCTTGATTTTCTGCTGGCGGTTGCCTCAAATTCGGCGCGAATGGTAGCCCATCCGTGGTTCTTTATTGACGCAAGGTTGGTCTAATAAGCTGCTGGCTCCTATTGCAGCAGCAACGCCAAGCTCAGCGACACCAAGCTCAGGGGCGGTGGTGACGCCGTGATAATGGCAATGCCAGTAGAAGCTTTGAGCCCTCTTATCATCATTTATACAATGCGCCAGTCCTCTCAAATATTGCAGGCTCGGGGGGTGATGCAGATTCTCACCTACGCAGAGACGGTGGTTACCAGATGGCAGCCGATGAGCTCAGGGAGCAAAAACGGCCGCACTCGACGTAGCCACAGGAATATCGAACAGACACAGGCATTCATTTAGATAAGAAGCGTGAAAAGGCGCTCCATGCAGCCTTAGGCTGAGCCGAACCACCATCGACCAGAATCCCCCCTTCTCGAACTTTGAGCACCTGTTCAGAGCGTTTTCAAACATTTTTATTTTAGCGTATTCAGCTTCAAGATAAGAAGCTTTTTTCAATTTCGTTTGCAGGCCTGTTAGCACACTTCTTTTTGGATTGGCCGATTTTCGTTCGCAACTTCACCACCAAAACACGATGCAGGCGGGGCGCATTCTAGTTGTGTCGCTTCTTCTATTGAGTGTGGGGGTATCTGCAGCGGCCGTCCCTCCCAAAGCGCACCCCCGACGAGAGGATGTCAAGTTCATCAAATGTGAAGTCTGCAAGAAGCTGGCAGCCAACGCCTATGGGCAGGCACACGACCTGATGAGGACGCCGGACAAGCCGGTACGCATTGATTTTCTTTCAGCAAAATTTCCCTTGTACGCTCAAATTTCAAAGTATCAAACGTTTCCACCGCCCCCGCTCTGCTCCTTTTGCAGAAGAATGAAGAGGCGATTATTGAGCTAATGGAGAAGGTGACGACTGCCTGGCGGCCCGAGGGCGAGTGGATCACCACCCTGCACCTGGAGAAGTCTCTCACCGGCAAGGCGCTCAACTTGAAGAACATGCGGCAGCCGGGGGACTGCGGGGAGGCTTGCAAGACCATCGAGCGCGCCGCGCAGGACGTCATGGGCGACCACGACACCGACCTGGCAGAAGCCCTGTTTGTGGTGAGTAGCATTTAGTAGCAGCAGAGATTTTTGTCTCTCTGCTGTATTTGTATTTTAATTCATTCGGACTCTAAAACATTGCCTCGGTATTTTTTTTATTTCATTTTGCGACAGAAAAAGCACAAGGACCCCAAGGCGTTCACCAAGTGGCTGTGCAACGAGGTGTCTAGCGCGTGCTCCGCCTCTTTGCCATCGCTGCCGTCTGGCCACAAAGCCTACCCTGCGTTCAAACCGGCGTCGGACGGACAAAACGTGGACCGGGTGCTGGGACAGATGGCTGACGCTGGGATGAAGGGGAAGATGTACACGCGGGACGAGTTGATGGAGAAGTACCAAGGGGAGATGGGGGCAGATGCCGATGGGCACGACCCCAGCGACTTGTGAGTGGGTTTGAGTAGATGGGTGGGATTAGATTGACAATGGCGGAGTGTGGTGGAGCAGTGGTACTGTCTCTAATTTTTAGCTGGATAGAGTTGAGCAGGCACGGCAGGCGGGGGAGCGGCGGAGAGATGATGAATTGTGTTTAATGATTACTCTTATTTATTATTTTCAATCTAATTTTCGGTAACCTTGAATGATCTTATTCTGAATTAAAGCGCTGCATCATAATGTTGGCGAGAGTTATTAAAAACAAAATTGTGATGGAGTTGTTGACAAGACAAACGGGGCCAGCGCTGCTGGATGCGGTGGATCACCAGCAGACACGAGGCATTAAGTTGTTCGAGGTGCGGAGGCATGCCGTCGTTAGCTCCTGAGGTTTGGGTTTTAAAATTCCAGTTATTATAAAACTTTTTGGTGTCCCAAATTGTGCAGATTTTTAGCAAAGAGAGGCGAGCAGAGCGCAAGAGGAAGCTCAGGGTGCGATGCAGTGCATATAAGACCCATGACACAGTACTTTTGGCAGATTCAGAAATATTCACCGCCTGCTGCTGACCGCCTTGTCCACCCCCTTGCACATCAATTCGCAGGAGGAGATCGATCGCGGGTACTTTGACGATTTTAGGGATTTTCGAGACAGCAAGGGCAAGGTGTTTCGCGCCCCAGAGCGCCTGATCCCTGTGACTGCTGCCCCAACCTTTCCCTCCATCTCCCCACGCACCAAGGACGACGCAACGCAGCCTTTTCCGCCGCCTGCAGGACCCTCTGCGCCCTCCGTATCGCTGGTGTGCGTCGCATTCAGGGCTGGGGCGCAAGAGATGCTGGAAGCATGGGCGCAGCCGTTCAGCCAAGCCCACCAGGGGGACCCTCGCGCCGTGCTGTACGAGCTGGCGCTGGTGGAGTCGATGGTGATGAAGGTTTGGCCGTTTCGCAGCATGCTGATGGCCAATGGGACGTCGGATGAGGGCAAATATGCCATGCCGGCAACATACTTGCACCTCTTTGCGGATCTGACGCCGCTGCAGTCGGCGCTGCACCTCACCAACCGTCTCACAGGGTAGGAAAATTATTTAAAAAAGGTCCAAAATGTCTGATTCTGTAGGTTTGTAAAACTTACTTTTTCGGGGTGGTTCCTTTTTTATTGCACAGGTACGCCTTTCTTTTGGATGGCGAGGGCCGCGTTCGGTGGCGAGGGAGCGGCCATCCAGACCCTGCGGAGGTTGATTTGCTACTGCGCTGCTCGCGACAATTGATGGATGAAGCAGAGAAGGCAAAAATATCGGCCGCCGCCGCCACTGCTGCTAATGAAGCAGATGAATTAATGAATGGATAATTATCTTACTACCATCGTGTGCTTGTACTCGCATGTATTATTCTTTTGAACCCTTTTTTTACAAACACAGCATCATGATGACATCAACAGTCTTCCTTAATTCCTTAAAGTGTCCTTCCAATAGGGTTTTATTGTTTATACAAATGAGGGGCTAGGTCCCCCCAAGGTTCCCTGGATAGTACTGCTGGTGCTGCTGTTGCCACGGGTGTGTCTGCACGGCGGTGGCCCCCCCTCCTCCCCCGTAATGAGTTGCCATCCAAGGCGGCACAGCAGCAGCTTGGCCGGTGCCCGCCCTCGCCATCGGCGGAGGGTGCTGCAGCGCCGCAGCTGCAGGAGGAGCACCACTGCCACCGCTGTTTCCCAATTCCTTTCGCAGCGTATCCAGCATCTTCGGCATCAGCTCCTCTTCCATCTGTTTCTTAAACGCCGCAAACATGGCTTGGATGTCGGGCGCAGCAGCGGGGGCGGCGTTGTCTGCCTGCTGCTGGGTGCCTGCTGGCGCTGCTGCTGTGGCGGCATTTTGCTGCCGCTGCTGCTCCTCCTGCGGGGAGGTGGTGCGCTGCTTTTTGGGCGCGCTACCTTCCGCCACCGCTTGCGCAACGCTGGCGGACGGGCGTGCGGCAGCACCGGCAGCTTTGATAGCAGCAGCGGCCTTCTCAGCCTTCAACGCAGCCACCTCCACCTTCAGCCGCTCAATTTGGTTCAGCAGGGACACGTTGTCGGAGCTCAGCGCCGCCTCCCTTGCCGCTATTGCGGCAAAGTCCTTCGCCAGCTTGTCGCTCTGCTGCTTGCTGTCTGCGCCGGCAGAGCCCGCTGTGCCTGCTGCCGTCTTGCCATTGAGCGCCACCTGCTTCCGCAGGGCGGCCAGCGCCGCCTGGGCCTCTGCAGCCCTTTTCTCCGAGGCCTTCGCCTTGGTGTAGGCCTGGGTTGCGTCCCGCCGGGCGTCTTTGAGCATCCGCTTGAGCTCGCTGTCGGGCTTGCTGAGAGCCTCCTCCTCCTTGCGCTGCGCCTCTGCGGCAGCGACCTGCTGCATGGCGCTCGCCAGCTTGACCTCCAGCTCCTCTGCTCAATAACGATTGCATTTGGTCAACCTTTTTTGCATCTCAGACAGCAATTTTGTGCATTATTTTTTTGCTCACCTATCAGCGTCCAAAGCCGCGTGATCTCGGCGTCGTCCACCTTTCGCATCTCTTCCAATGCGTTATCCATGTTGGCTGGTCCCCCTGTTTGCGATTCTGCGATGCAAGTTTTTTTATTGTAAATCTCTCAACAACTTGCAGGATAAATGGGGCTTTATCTGGTGCTCTCGATAAATTCGAACCCCCAAAAATACAAAGATAAAAAAAAATCATCTTGAAATTTGCTTTATTTTAGAAATTGTAAGTCTCACAAACCCAGGCCTGTCAACCTGCTCCCTGTTCATCTCCCGACAGGTTAAAGCCTTTTACCATGGCTGCATGGTGGACTTTTTAAGGAACGCATGGGCGCTCTTGGCATCAGACCTCCATGCTGAGAGCGGTGCCGCAGCCATTTCCAACATAGGCTGCACCGCTCATGGAGCCTTAAAACCCCCATAATTAAATCCACTATATTGCAGGGCAAGTATCATTTGTCATATTTCAAAGCCACTTCTGCAATATCGCTCAACGGCAGCTCGTTCTCCCGCGCCAGCTGCGCCGCATCCAACCCACCAAACAGCAGCTGCACCGCAGCGCCGCCCCTCTTGTTCCCTCTCACCATATTTCTTCGGTACTCCCCCCCGCACCCCTGCAACGCCAGCCCGTAGCCCCCATTTTTTTCAATCGCGTTTTCTTCCAAAACAGGCTCCGCTCCTGCCCTCACCAGCACACCATGCTGTTTATTTGCAGCTATGGTGCACCCCCGCACTTTGCCACCGCCTCCATCCCCATCCAGGTCGCCAAACAGCATCACACCACTGCGCTCACAGTCGTGGATGGCACAATTGAGCAGCTGAGGGGCGCCGCCCTCTACGCCCACCCCGCTGCCTGTGGCGCTCGATATGTCACAATTTTCAAAGACCGCGTTGGCGGCAATGAGCTGCACCGCGTAGTTGTTGGCCACAGAGGGCGATGCATGTCGGATGGTGAGGTTGCTGAAGACAGCGCCGTCGGCGGTGCAGACCAGCGTGCTCTCGTAGTGCTCCTCGGTTTCCCATACGATCTCGACGGCGGTGCCTGGAGCGGCTTGTATGGAGACCGCCTTGTCAACTATTAATCTCTCTCGGTACCTAGTTAAAAAAAAAAAGGCAGGGGCAAAGGAGAGAATGTAAAAATAAGAGTAGGATGATAATTATGCGTATGTGTATTTAAGATTTAAAAAATTACTAGGCTGCTAAACGTCAAATTAACGACGTTGAACGCTCATTAGCAGCCCCTCACCGGCCAGCACCCACGATGATTGTGTCTCCATCTGCGCCCTGCGACAGAGCTTCAGTCAAGCTAGGGGATTTTCCAGGCTCAACGCTGATCACTTGCGCCGCTTGGCTGGATGAAGCTGTGGATGTACATGCTGCGAGAGAGACGAGAGCACCTAGCAGGCGACGGCGCTGGATTTCAAATTCTCCGCTGCATTCTGAGCTTGCGATTATTGGAGGGTGCTCGCAAAAGTTATTGTAGCGCATGGAGCTGGCAGCAGGCCGCAAAGCTGTCGTCTTTTGCTCTGCGTTTGAGAGTTGATTTAAATGTTGCAAAATTCGCACCATCCCTGCAATGTTCTAATCTCAAAACGCTTGTAAAATCAAAGATAAAATTCAAATATAGTTTTAAACAAAAAAACAGTGACAACCGTGGGTAAAAAATCAGACTTGAGTTTTTTTGTTTTTTTTTTTTTTTTTCCCACCGGCCGGTGAATTCTAGAGTGGTTTGGTTGTAAATATGTTTAAAAAATACAACCAAACCATTCTAGCGAGTGGTTTGGTTGTGAATATCTTTACAAAAAATACAACCAAACCATTGAAAATGAAGAGTAGTCGAGTAGCCTTTCCTAGCTCCCTTCCAACACATCCTCGCAATTGTCTTTAATCCACGCCTCGCACTCCTCCCGAGTGCCATCCGGTTTAGCCAGCTGCCAGTCCATCGCCCTCTCCATCAGCTTCCCCAGCGCTGGCCCCCCCTTGGCCATCCCCACCGCCGCCATCACTGCTTTGCCGTCCAGCAGCGGCTTCCACCGCCAACAGTCCGCCACCCCAAACGCATGCGCCGCCGCCACTAGCTCCTTGCACACCTCCAGCCGCAGCGACACCCCCGCTTCATCAGGACCGTTATTAGTGATGTCGTCCCCGCTGCTCACCGAGCTGCCGAGTTCTGGGGACACCGCCGCCGCCGCCGCCTCAGCGGGGTCCACCCCCAACGGCCGCGCCTCTGGGGTGGGCAGCAGCGCCGCCAGCGCGGTGGCAGGCACCCACAGCGCCTTGAGGTCTCGAATGCACTGCCCCAGCTGCACTCGGACCTCTTCAGGCGCTTCTGCCGTCTGCGGCAGCTCCGCCAGGCGGCGGTGCACCTCCAGCAGCCGCGGCGCGCCCACGTGCAGCGCGTTCACCGCCTCGCAGTCTTTAGTCTTCCACTTCAGCGAGTCTCTGATGACGTGGCCTGCCATGGACTGCGACTTTCCTTTGGACCCTGCCACCACGCACCGCCGCAGCGGCAGCAGCAGCGCCGCCAGCAGCGCGATGCGGCGCTGCTCGGGCGCCAGCGCCGGCAGCATTTCTGTGGCAGCACCTCCGCCCTCCCACGCCGCCAGCATGTCGTACAGCGTCGTCAGCAGCGCCGTCCCCGCTGCTGCAAACTCCTCCGTGACGTCCGCAGTGGCGGAGGGGTGCACCTCAAACACGGCCTCGAACAGCCGCAGCTGGCGCAGCGCGCGCACCGCCGCCACAGGGTCTGGCCCAGTCAGCATGCCTTCAAGCTCCGCCCCGATGCGCTCCCGGCTGACCTTGTGCCCCAGCATGTCCCGCACCTCGCCGTCGCTGGCCGCCTCCAGCAGCGTCTCCTCCAGGCGGAAGCCAAAGCGCGAGGCAAAGCGCACCGCGCGCAGCACGCGCAGCGGATCTGTAGTTTTCAAAAGGTGAGATACAAACAAACATTGTAACACACGAGGGTACGTCCGTGGTGCCTCCTTCTCAATCGATTACTCTCACCGTCCATGAAGGTCTCCTTGGGCGGCAGCGGCGTCCTGATAACGCCCTCCCGCAGGTCGTCCAGCCCTCTGCCCGTCAAATCCTCGATCACCCCGTCGTTCACGTTGTAAAACAGGGCGTTGATCGTAAAGTCCCGGCGCAGCGCGTCCTGCTGCGGCGACCCAAACTCCATGGTCGGGATCCGGGAGTGGTGGGCGTACTCCTCAGACCGCAGGTTCACAAGGTCAACCCACAGCCCCCGCACCCGCATGCGCGCGGTCTCCAAGTGCTTTGACTGCTCCGGGTTGGACATGATGACGGCCACGCGGTGGGTCTCCTGGCCGTGGGCGCCCAGGTAAGAGTTCACCCGCTCCGCAAAGTCCTTGCCCAGCATGTCGTCCAGAGCGATGTCGATGTCCAGAGACCCCCGACCCATCAGCTTGTCGCGCACCCATCCCCCGGCGCAGCGCAGCGTGGTCTTGAGGTCGCTCTGATATGCAGGATTTTATAGGAGGGCGGGTTAGTCGGTGGTGTATAAACTGATGGGTTGGTTGTGACAATTAGCGCGTTATTTACCTCGCGCACTGCAGCCAGGAGGTCGTTGAACAGCGCCTGCTCCTGCTCGTTGAGCACTATGGTGTCTTTGATGGGCGGCATCTCAAAGACGGCACGGGCGCCCAGCCTCCTCACGACGGCTTCCTGAGGGGGCGGCGCGCTTGACAGCGGGTGCGCAGCGGCCTCAAAAATGGTCAGGGGCTGGCGAGGGGGCACGCAGCGCCAAGGAGAGAGGGTGTTGTTGCAATTTTTAAATACAATTCGCCCTTGCAACACCCCCCCGGTCTTCGCTCTCATCAACCAACAGAGCATACAAATTTTTACACTGTATAATTAATGGCTTTGCGGCTGCTAAAACTGCTTTATGCCATGTTTTTTTGCTCGATGGCAAAAAAATGGCGCAAATTTTTAATCATTTTTTTTTTTAAAGCGATGGCCACGTCGGCGAGTGTGTTGCTGAGGACATAGGGTGCTAGACTCGCCTCTGGATGCTGCAGCAGCTTCCCTGGTCTGACCGCACTCCATGCCGCCCCTGCAAGTTGTTGGCGACCGCTGCCGCTCGACCTCCCAGGGGGCAGCTTGAAATGGCCAGAGTTTCTAGTCTAGCTTTAGCAATAAGATAATAGAACTTACCGAGTTAGAGATAGCCACTGTGGGCGAGGGCGCTCACTCAAAGCCAGTCCACAAGTGGTTTCGACTATGCCCTCGACCGCAATTGACTCGGTGACGCTAGAGACCAATCTGCTATGCTGTCTTAGTCATCATTTCATCAGAGTTTGAAATCACGCCATATTTGCGTCTTGTGCTTGCGATTATTTCATTCTGCTGCTGCTCCCGCTGTCACATTCTCCTCCTCTGGCTTGATTGACAAATGATTCCTCCCTGCATGCGCGCACAATGGTCTGGTTCGTGCAGTTGTAAAAGGTTTTTACCGCGTTCAAGCCATAATCTCATGCCACGCTAGAGGGGGGGGGGGCTACCAGGAAGACAGATTACTGCAATTTCAAATAATAATAATAATAATTGTTGCACAACACGCAATTGGCCAGTTCGTTTTTTTCTTCTTTTCTTCTTTAGTTATGATGAAGACAGCAGCCGTCAAGGGAGCCGCAGGGCTGCGGAGCTTACTCTCGGTGCATCTTTCGCAGGAATCTTTTTCAAAGCAACGCGTCCTGGCTTCCGTGTGGCACCCTACAGCGCCATATAAACGGAATTTAGATGTCGCTACGCAGGCTCGCAGGCCCCGTAGTGGTGCGTCGTCAACTTCTTCACCGGTGCCGGAGGAGCCAGCAGCGTCAAAGAAGCCAGCAGCGTCAAAGCGCAAGTCATCTTCGACGCCACGGCCGCCAGCAAAAGCAGCAGCGCCGAAGATGCAGCGCAAGTTTGTGGAGGCCGCCGCCAGCGTGATTGTCCACCAAAATAGAGCGGAGGGGGTCTTCACCGCCGCCAAGCTCGCCCAGCTGGAGAAAACCCTCAGGCAAGCTAATAACCTCTCCGCTTTTGTCTCTTGGCAAATTTTGGCTCAGTCGCCCAACTAATCTCTCTCTCTCTCTCGCTCTCGCTCTCTTCCGTTTCAACAATAAACCAGGTATACATTCAAGGACCCAGGGCTCTTGCGCCTGGCCCTGACCCACCGCTCTGCCGCCGCCCCCCACAACGCAACGATGGCGTGGGTGGGGGACGCAGCGCTGTACTTGATTCTCACCGAGGAGCTGGTGACGGCGGAGGGGTACGCGGAGCTGCTGGGCGGGCTGTCTATCAAGCGCACGCTGCTGGTGTCACGGGAGCACTGCTGCGAGTGCGCTCTGGACTGGGGGCTGGACCAGCTCATGCTCATGGGCAGGTCGATGATGGCGCAGCAGGTGGGCGTGCTGCCGCGGCACGTGCTGGCGGAGGCATTTGAGGCTGTGATGGGCGCTGTGTTTGTGGACGGGGGGCTGGAGGCGGCACGGCACGTGTACCGGTCTAATTTTGAGCTGGAGACAGAGCTGCGGCGCATGCAGCCGGGGCTGGTCATCAAAGACATGGAGGCTGCAGCAGCGGCTGCCAGCGAGGAGGAGGGTTGAGGCGATTAAGCTCGCCTTATGTAGAAACGCAAGTTTATGTTGTTGGCTGGAAGCAGTTTAAAAGCAAGATTTTGAATTCAGCCAGTCGGTTGTGCGAGAGGTACTAGCGGGTCACCACACTGTAGTTACTCGCCCCCGATCTCTTCATTCCCTCTTCTTTTCCTGGCCACGCATCCATTTTCGGCGACAGTTTTAGGGTCTGCTGCGGCTCTGGTCGAAATACGTGTACTCGGAGCTATTTACAATGCAGTTCTTCACCCTTGCGATCTCTTTGCTGATTTTTAGCTGATTCTTTCTGGTTTGCCCCCATGCATGACGAGCGAGTCTCGACTCCAAGATTCGAATATGCAATGTAATCTGCAGTTTTACTACTAGATTCCGTGTGCGGGGCACGACTTAAATTGACATTTCAAGAAATGGGGACTTTTATTTCATGCTGAGTGTTAATTTACAATGGGTTTGGCACAGTTTTCGCTTCGGTCATTATACATAAGGCTTCCTGCTCCTTTGCCGCCGCCGCCTTTCCAGCCCTCCTTCTTGGAAGCCAGTTTGTCGTTTTGCAGCTTTCGTGTAACATATTCCGCCATATCCCATCCTACTTTACCCCATTTCGGGTTTTGATAGCCAGGGATCCCCGTCCGCACAACCACTGAAGACTGCTTCTATCATCTAAGGCCTTCATTTCCGCGCAGCTCGTAGCATGCGAGCGCGCTCGACGCGTTTTGAGCAGCCTTCCTTGGCGTCGAGTTCGAGCTACTCAACCGCCAGCAGCCAGGCCGCAATTATGGAGAGGCATGTCGGTGTGGCTGCAGACGGTTTCTTCAGGTGCCACCAAGAAGCGGTCCGCGACAGGCATTTCAATAATCATTTACGTCTTGCCAGAATTGCGGCCTGGCGCGGTCTAGGCTGCTGGCGGTTGAGTGCCTTGAACTTGACGCCCAGCTTGCTAAAAAACGAGCCAAGCGTGGTCACCAAGACCACCTGCGCGCACAGTATGTCCTAGATTGGCAACACAAGAACAAAACAAGCCGCACATATCAAGGTCTCACCCCACGTATATCACTTGGCCATTGTGGGCATAATCCCATCCAAGGTACTGCATCGGCATTTTCACAGCGCTGCTATGATTTGTAAATAAGTTTGAGTTGACTGTAGCCCAGCGCTGCGCGTTTATGAGCCCCCACCCACCCACCCACAATTTTTTCTTCTTCCCAAGACGAAAATTCAATTGGCGTCTATATAATTTTTTTGATCCAATTTCAAATACAAAAAGACGACGAATACCATGGATCACGACCAGCAAGTCGCAGCCATCGTAAATTTAAGCTATATATAAATAATTTCCTTCCAGACATTTTACAACCTTCCAACACGCATGCAGCTTTCTGGCGACGTCCTTGAATTGGCAATCATGGCCATCGGCAGGTCGGGAGGGCAGCAGTGCGTCAACATCGAGGACGCTGGCTACCTCGGCATCATCGGCGAGGCTTGGATTCGCACCCACGGCTGCCTCGCCAACCTGGGGGCCATGCACGCTGTCTTCACAGTGCATGGCGACGTGGACTGCTTGGAGGAGGCAAAGGCAGTCGCTGAGGGAATTCTAGAGTCCCTCGGTCAGGCCTCAGCACTGACTCCCTCCGCCTGCGGCACGTCAAGTGCCGCAGCAGTCACCGTCGCAGTAGCCGGTGCCGACGCCGATCTGAACCGCTTCCGGTTCGCGGCTGCAGGCAGCGCGATGCGCTCGTTCAAAGTGGCCCGCCTTGCCGCGCTGGAGCAAGCCAGCCGGCTCGACTCGCATCACGTATACGTGATGCTTTTCCGTCGCGAGGAGGATGACATCAAGCGAACCGGAAGCGGTTCAGATCGGCGTCGGCACCGGCTACTGCGACGGTGACTGCTGCGGCACTTGACGTGCCGCAGGCGGAGGGGGTCAGTGCTGAGGCCTGACCGAGAGACTCTAGAATTCCCTCAGCGACTGCCTTTGCCTCCTCCAAGCAGTCCACGTCGCCATGCACTGTGAAGACAGCGTGCATGGTCCCCAGGTTGGCGAGGCAGCTTTGGGAAAAAAGAATAAAAAATAAACAACGCATCCCACACCTGCTTGATGCCGCTGAAGGAGCGGGCGAGGCACGCCGCCCGCAAGGTAGCCAAGGTGGTGGCGAATCTCGCGCTGCCGTAGCTGGCGTTGTGCAAGGTGTGGGCGCGCTTTGGGCTGCCGACGCTAGAGTTTGAGGGGGGAGGGCGAGGCCGGGAAGGACAGCGACTGCGAGAATGACAGCGAGGAAGAAGAAGGATAGAGGAGCGAGGTTGAAGAAGGGAAGGAAGAGGTAGAAGTGGAGGCCATGGGGCCCTGGGGACCCAACCCTGGGTCGCCGGAGGTGCTGAACGGGCGTGGGAGGCCGAGTCAATGCGTCTGCGGCGGAGCGCGAGGTGGCTGTGAAAGGGGTGAAGAAGATGATGCTGGCCGGGGTGCTGATGGAGGGCTGGATGGAGGGCTATCTGTAAGTAGGCAGCGTAGAGCTTGAGGTCTTGCTGTACAGCGCCGACGGCAGGCGCACTGTACCGAATCAATTGTTTTGCCACATACAAATTCAAAATCGGCAAGTAAGGATAATGAGTGTCGCCTCAGCCGCACCGCATGTACATGAATATTTGGGGCAACAGAGGCTGTGCAGCCCGAGCGAAGGCTCTGGGTGTGGTGGTAATCCAGTGTTTGAGACTTTGTTGACAGTTTGAACTGTCAGCACATGGTATAACTGTTCATATTTGGATTTGAAAAACTGCATTTGTATTTTGAAATGTCTGCGATACAGCGCCACTAAACAAATTTGAATTGCCAGTGAGGGCGGCGCCGCTGCCGGCAGCACCGAAAAGTGCAGAACTTGCCCACCGCACGCGGCCCAGAGCTCAGAAATCATACGCTTGGCTTTTTCCTTGAGTGAGCGATGGTTGGAGACCGAAGGCGATTCTGAAAGAATGGAAAGATCCTGGAGTTGGGATATCAGCTGCTGTCGTTCTGTTGATTTTGACATCATACACCCTTTTTTATCATGTTTTCTCGTTTTATTTGCTTTGGGCTTCGGGGCTCCTGCTGCATCCCTTTGTTATGTTATTCGGCTTCTTTCCCTTGAGAACCCACTCCACGAACCATGTTGGTGAGCTGAGCTGAGATGATGAGGTGTGCCAGTGGTGGTCTGGGCTTTCCTTTTGTGCAGCGAGCGGTGGCGGGTTAGTGCCATGGCTTGGTTGTTTGATGGATGATAGTGAGGGTTGTTGGAGTTGTCGACGAAAAAAAAAAAAAAACGTTGGTCCATTTCTCGAGCTGAGCGTGTCATCCTTGCGCAGGGGCCATGCTAATTTTCTCTGTTATGTTCCAATTTTATCAGATGTCCCGAAGGACGCCAAGCTTCGTACTTCACACACTCATATACGCTACGCACTACATACATACATACATTACAGTTGGTTTTTCTCTGGTCTTTCTTTATTCTCAGTTTTATTCATCAATTTATACACAAGCGGCATGTCCGATGCGAATGCGGCCGCCCAATAAGAAAAAGAACGGCAAAAATATAAGAACGGAAAGGTTGCTTCTTTCATTCAAAGCCAGTCATGACGCTGGCGAGTACGACAAGCTGCGTGGTTGGATATAAGCTTTTCTTTTCTTTTCCTTTGTTATTCTTTTCTCTGTTTCTTTTAGGGGTTGGTTTTTCTTTGGTCTTTCTTTATTCTCATTTTCATTCATCAATTTATTATTATTATTTCTGCTTGCACTTCGGTGCCAGTCTGCTATGTTGCCTTAGTTGCTTCTTTGTGCGGACTTTAAACCTGTAATGAATGAATGAATGAACCTGCTTCGGAGCTTGCTGCAGAAACTGAAAAAGATTCAAAAGGAGAATAAGGGGAAGACGAAGAAGAAGATGGCTACATACATACATACATTACAGGTTTAAAGTCCGCACAAAGAAGCAACTAAGGCAACATAGCAGACTGGCACCGAAGTGCAAGCAGAAATAATAATAATAATAAATTGATGAATGAAAATGAGAATAAAGAAAGACCAAAGAAATACCAACCGCTAAAAGAAACAGAGAAAAGAAAACAAAGGAAGAAAAGAAAAGCTTATGTCCAACCGCTGAGCCTGCTTCTCCAACGAGCGGCCATCTGCGCCGTCTGTGCTCGAAGACCGAAGCCAGCCCCACACGGGGACCGTTTCAGGTGGCGCGTTGGACTGGAGCCCGAGGCACGACGTGGATTGCACCGTGCCAAGAGCTGGCACTTTTTCTCCATGATTTACTTCATTGATTAATATATTGTTGAAAAAAAAACTTGAAACCTTGAAACCTTGAAACCTCGTTGCCCAGGTCGAGTTTTACAGTTTTACATTTCAAGGCGTTTTGTTGTTTCCTTTGGCGGTTGGTTTTTCTTTCTTTTATTAAATTTTATTTTTTATTTTCTGCTTGCACTTCGGTGCCAGTCTGCTACGGGGCCTTAGTTGCCCTTTTGTGCGGACTTTAAACCCTGTAATGTATGTATGTATGTACTACATAGTATGTAATACTATGCAAATTAAATTTAATTTGCAGCAAATCATTTTCTGTTGAAACTTAGTCGTAACATTACTCTCTTTTTTCACCCGTTCATCATGTCACACCCTTCCTACTTTTTTCCTCCTACTCCTGCTCCGCCATGCCTCCATCAGCAGCAGCAGCAGCAGCCTCCGCCGCCGCCTCCGCCGCCGCCTCCGCCGCCGCCTTTTCAGCCTTCTTCTTGGCAGCCCGCTTGTCGTTCTGCAGCTTCATGTAGCAAATGCCGCAGATTGCTTCCTTTTTGACGCCCTGCGTACCGGCTAAAATGATGTTGCGGCAGCCCTTTTCCAGGGAGAGAGGGTTGCGGCAGCGCGTAACGTTGGGGTCATCGCCGTAGCGCGCCTCCACGCACTCGTAACTGCAGAAGCCAGGGTTCAGCTTGTGCTTTGCCGCAGGCACAGGCAGATTGGGGCAGCCAGGCCGCAGGCACAGTGCAGGGCTCGCTGCTACAGCCACCTCGTGCGCGTTCTTCTGCTTCCTCGTGCAGCCCTTGCACCACGTTGGGTTCTGGGAGCCGGGGAGTACTACAGCAGCCCGCTCCGCCCCATCAGCAACCTTCAGTTCCTTGCAGGTGCTCCCGCCCTGGCACCGCCGAGGCTCCTTCCCCAGCGCAGCGCAGTGCAGCTCGTAGCACTCGGGCGTGCAGCAGTGATGATCTTTAATCGTCGAGTGTCTTTGCTGGCCTGCGACCAAATTGTCGCACCCTTGCCGCACGCAGATGACGTCAGAAGCAGCAGCCGCCGGCATGGCAGGCTCAGGGTCCAGAGTCTCCAGAAAGCGCGTCTGCACCGCTTCCAGAGTCCTATCCGGCCCTTCCAGGCCCTCCAGGATCTCAGGGTGCCTCGCTATGTGCCATGCCCAGTCCAGCGGTGCAGTCGCTGACAGCTCGTTGCCATTGCAGCAGTCGCAGGAGCAAGGGCTCGTGCAGTCACACACGCAGGTGTGCTTGGAGAGTCTAGCCAGCAGCATGCCGCGGGCCAAACGGGCGCGCACGCAGGGGCACATCATTTTGGCCGCATCTCTGCAGACTTTGCAGTCGCATGCGCAGTCGGGGTCGGGAATGCCCGAGGCGCAGGTGCAGCTGCTGCCGCAGCGACTGCAGTACAAGAAATGGGGTAAATCATGTATCAGACCTCGAGCCATTTAATAAGAATTTAATAATAATATTTATGAAATTTAAAACGTGTTTTCATACACACAGTGGCTGTTTTCCTCCTTCTCAACAATATGGAATTTAAATCAGATCAGATAACTTACAATGCACGCCTGCCAGCGTTGGTGATGATCTCCAGCGTCATTTCCCCCTGCAGCGGCGTCTCACGGAACACCGTGCGGCGGTGGCGAGCCAGCGCTGTGTTCCAGCTCTTTTCGATGTCGGAAGCCTTTTCAGGGGTAATGCTGCGGGCCGCTGAGATTGTCGGTGCTGGGATCTGCGCCGTCGCAGCGCGGAGAGGAGCCCTCAGTTCAGGAGTGATGTTGACCGAAAAACTCCCTGCCCTGCCCAGTGCGAAGCCGGACCCTTTTTCTTCCTGGATTTTGGCCCATTCCAGGATTGCTCTAGCATACTCTGCGTCGGAGGTGAGCGCGGTGCTGCAGAACATAGGCTTTGTGGCGGTGTTGGTTTTACCCAGCAGCATTGCCGCATAGCCCTCCAGGACGATGTCCACGGGCTCGCACTTGGGCGGCGCAAACTTTCCCAGCAGCACCTTGGTCAGGCTTGTGCCTGCAGGTGCCTGCTCCCTGACCATGCGCAGCAGAGTGGCGTTGGCAGTTATGATGATGACTTCAACGCCGTGGCGCAGGGCCAACTCCACCAACGCGGCCGTGAGCCCCGGCGTCCTCGATATCCGGTCGACGGAGGTGGCGTAGACCCTTGACCCGCGCCTGATCTCGCCAGCCCGGAGCTTCACCGCGATTGGGTGTGCCTTCAGCGCGTCCTCCACGTTGGGGTAGTGGACTGTTTCTTCAGACGCCACCAAGAAGCGGTCCGCCGGCACGCCAACCTGCCTCGCCAGAATTGCTGCCTGGCGGCCCAGGCTGCCAGCGGTGGAGTACCTCGAACTGGAAGACGCCGAGCTAGGAAGGTTGCTCAAAAACGTGCCGAGCGCGCTCGCGGGCACGCCCACGACTTCCTGCACGCATAATTCCATAAATCAGCAGCAAAGAGCACAACAAGCGGCAAATATCAAGGTCTCACCCCACTTATTCTGATAAAAAATATCACTTGGCCATTGCGGGCAAAATCCCAACCTATTATCTGCACCGGCATTTTCTCGAAGCTGCTATTAATTGTAAACAAGGTTGAGTCAACTGTAGCCAGCGCTGGCGGCAGTTTTGCCCCCCCCCCAAAAAGAGGCTTTTTTCTTTTTTCCTTCACGACGAAAACAGCAAATGGCGGCTATGTACAATTCTAATGTTCAATCCAAGTGCGAAAAGGATGGATACCATGGATCACGACCAGCAAGCCGCAGGCTTTGTAGGTTTAGCAAGTTATTAAAATAAATATTTTCTCTCCAAACATTTTCTAACTCTATGCCACCTTCCAACACGCATGCAGCTTTCTGGCGACGTCCTTGACCTGGCAATCATGGCCATCGGCAGGTCGGGAGGGCAGCAGTGCGTCAACATCGAGGACGCTGGCTACCTCGGCATCATCGGCGAGGCTTGGATTCGCACCCACGGCTGCCTCGCCAACCTGGGGGCCATGCACGCTGTCTTCACAGTGCATGGCGACGTGGACTGCTTGGAGGAGGCAAAGGCAGTCGCTGAGGGAATTCTAGAGTCTCTCGGTCAAGCCTCAGCACTGACCCCCTCCGCCTGCGGCACGTCAAGTGCCGCAGCAGTCACCGTCGCAGTAGCCGGTGCCGACGCCGATCTGAACCGCTTCCGGTTCGCGGCTGCAGGCAGCGCGATGCGCTCGTTCAAAGTGGCCCGCCTTGCCGCGCTGGAGCAAGCCAGCCGGCTCGACTCGCATCACGTATACGTGATGCTTTTCCGTCGCGAGGAGGATGACATCAAGACATTCCATCCTGTGGCACACGCTGCTGCCGCCGCTGTGGAGCGCTGGGGCGGAATTAAACTACTTTTGGCGGAGCACCCCATGGACATCAAAGCCTCTCTCCTGGTTGCTGCTGACACCGCAGTGGGCGTTCTACACCAATTGACTGGGTTTCCAATTATCGCTGCTGGCACGGGGGCGCTTGACTTGCAGTTTGCTGCAGTGAAATTTGCTGCAAGCCTACTGCTTATGCAACCGGACGCTTGCGACAGCTTGCTGAGCACGCAAAACAAGCCAGATAAAGCATGGAACTGGCTGCTTAAATTTTCTTCAACTACAGCAAAGAAAACCTCCCGGCAGCGTTTCTTCAGTGAGGTGGCGACGGCATGCGGTCAACACCTGGCAGCTTCTGCAGAGGGCATATTGGCCTCTAGAGGAATTATTCAACTTTCAGAAGCTACACGGCCGACGGTGATCCGGGGCGCCCAGCATTTTTGGCCGATGAAGAAGGCGTTTGGGGCCGTACTTGTTGCACCGTCTTCGGCACACAAAGTACTGGGGGGTTTTGCTTTTTCTGGGCCTCGGCTCTACAATCTGGCGGAAAAAAATGGCGGTAGGCTTCTCGCGGGCCCCGTGGAGGTGCGAGGAGGCCGTCTGGCTGGCCGTGAGGGGTGCTTGCTGCTGGGTTTGGACTCGCCGCACACCGCTGCTGCCTTGACTGAAGTGCTAAATATGGATGAATACGAGGATGCCATGGGCGGCAGCGGCGCTGAAGGGGGCAGGGCAATCGACGTCACCTCTTGGCTGAAGGAGTTTGGAAAGAACGCTGTTGGGCTCAACGGTGAAATGGCCACCTATGCTATGGACAAACTGGCCAAGGAGGTGAAAGATGGGATGCGGCAACTGAAAGGTGGAGCAGACACATCTGGTAGCGACTACGATGGCGGCGAGCCGGGGGAGGAGTGGACAGAGGAGGAGATTGCAGAGCAGCGCACAAAGGTTTTTCAAAGGGGTCTCCAGTCCAACGCGCCAACTGACACGGTCACCGTGTGGGGATGGATTCGATCTTCTAGCAGGGATGGGGCAGATGGCCGCTCGTTGGAGAAGCAGGCTATGTGCGTGGCGATAGCTGTCCAGGATTCCATGTGCCTCTGCGGCCGCAAGGTGAACAAAAAAATTGTCGTTGAGCAGTGCAGCGTGTACAAGCACCGCCTGGGTAAGATTACAACGCGTTTACAAATTAAATTTTAAATTTAGCAGTACTTAAGTAATAGTTTTCGAAATCGAATTTCGCCCCTTTTCAATCATGAAAACTTTCAACTCCATTACTGAGCTGCTATTTTCTAATTCATTGCCATGCTTATTATGCAGGCGATCGCGTCATGTGGCATCAGGTTTCAGAATCATTGCAGCCTGGCGATTTGCTGGTTTTCGCACACACCGACCGGGCTGCCCGCCGGGAATCTGATTTCTCTCAGATGCTGGACGCAGCGCACGAGAAGGGGGCGGGACTGGCGGTGGTAGACAACTTTGGCGACGTTTCAACCCCGCTGATTTTGCTGGAAGACGGCGGCGGCATGTGGTCCACGCGGTCTCCCGACGCCACGCCCCTCAGTGACGCCAGAACGAGGGCGCCAGAGCAACTGCGCAAAATTTCAATCAACCTGTCAGAGCAACACCACGTGTACACCCTGCAGCACTATCTGTACGAGCGTGGCCTGCGCACCAAAGTCGATGTCCTGCCTGAAGGGAGCTATGGGCTTCATTTCGAGAGTGCGCTCCGCGCACTGGAGTAATCCAGCGACGTAACGCCACTATATCACTGGACATAGTAATTGCGTCGCCCACTCTCTTATTTGCCCTAAGGTTTAGGTGTCCCTACGGTTTAGGTTTCAGCGTAACGCAATTATCGGTTTTTTTTGTGTAAGTCAATCAATCAATCAACTGAAAAATATGAAATGAAAACTTTAATTTCTTCTCTCTCTTCTCGAGGATCTCACTCAGCACATGGGGGGAGAAAACAAACGCATCCCACACCTGCTTGATGCCGCTGAAGGAGCGGGCGAGGCACGCCGCCCGCAAGGTAGCCAAGGTGGTGGCGAATCTCGCGCTGCCGTAGCTGGCGTTGTGCAAGGTGTGGGCGCGCTTTGGGCTGCCGACGCTAGAGTTTGAGGGGGGAGGGCGAGGCCGGGAAGGACAGCGACTGCGAGAATGACAGCGAGGAAGAAGAAGGATAGAGGAGCGAGGTTGAAGAAGGGAAGGAAGAGGTAGAAGTGGAGGCCATGGGGCCCTGGGGACCCAACCCTGGGTCGCCGGAGGTGCTGAACGGGCGTGGGAGGCCGAGTCAATGCGTCTGCGGCGGAGCGCGAGGTGGCTGTGAAAGGGGTGAAGAAGATGATGCTGGCCGGGGTGCTGATGGAGGGCTGGATGGAGGGCTATCTGTAAGTAGGCAGCGTAGAGCTTGAGGTCTTGCTGTACAGCGCCGACGGCAGGCGCACTGTACCGAATCAATTGTTTTGCCACATACAAATTCAAAATCGGCAAGTAAGGATAATGAGTGTCGCCTCAGCCGCACCGCATGTACATGAATATTTGGGGCAACAGAGGCTGTGCAGCCCGAGCGAAGGCTCTGGGTGTGGTGGTAATCCAGTGTTTGAGACTTTGTTGACAGTTTGAACTGTCAGCACATGGTATAACTGTTCATATTTGGATTTGAAAAACTGCATTTGTATTTTGAAATGTCTGCGATACAGCGCCACTAAACAAATTTGAATTGCCAGTGAGGGCGGCGCCGCTGCCGGCAGCACCGAAAAGTGCAGAACTTGCCCACCGCACGCGGCCCAGAGCTCAGAAATCATACGCTTGGCTTTTTCCTTGAGTGAGCGATGGTTGGAGACCGAAGGCGATTCTGAAAGAATGGAAAGATCCTGGAGTTGGGATATCAGCTGCTGTCGTTCTGTTGATTTTGACATCATACACCCTTTTTTATCATGTTTTCTCGTTTTATTTGCTTTGGGCTTCGGGGCTCCTGCTGCATCCCTTTGTTATGTTATTCGGCTTCTTTCCCTTGAGAACCCACTCCACGAACCATGTTGGTGAGCTGAGCTGAGATGATGAGGTGTGCCAGTGGTGGTCTGGGCTTTCCTTTTGTGCAGCGAGCGGTGGCGGGTTAGTGCCATGGCTTGGTTGTTTGATGGATGATAGTGAGGGTTGTTGGAGTTGTCGACGAAAAAAAAAAAAAAACGTTGGTCCATTTCTCGAGCTGAGCGTGTCATCCTTGCGCAGGGGCCATGCTAATTTTCTCTGTTATGTTCCAATTTTATCAGATGTCCCGAAGGACGCCAAGCTTCGTACTTCACACACTCATATACCACTCTGTTTCCTTCCTGGTAAAGTTATGGGCAGCCATTCAAGTCACTCATAGTTTGCTGGTGGTGGGGCACGCGTCCTCACGTCCTCCCCACCTCCTCAGACTGTTCCGGGGGGGGGGGGGGGGGGGGGGGCAAATAGCGCATCAGCGCATCAGCAAAAAAAAAAAAAACAATGTTCCACAATGTCCGCAGGGTCGGTGTCTAGAATCACAGCATGATCGAGGTATGTGAGCACCCACCTGGTCCACGCCATGCATATCCAGATCGCAGAATGCGTGTTGCAGGCTAAGGTGCGCCGAGGTTCGCCGCTAATCGCAAAGAGATTAAATGTTAAAACAAGTCAAATTTCCGCCGGCATGGATGCGCCCGCGCCTCCGCAAAAATGCGTTCAATTGTAATTATGATATTTGCTTGTGAAGTGTCGGTCCAGACAGCTAATCAAGCACAGGATTTTTGGTTTGGGCTCGGTCGTTCAACGATTGCGACTTCTAAGCCAGCTTTTCCCTGGTATTTTCAAATATTAATGGCGGTGTAGATGCTAATACAACATTAAGCACGAGCTACAGCCCCAATTTCTGCGTAAACGTGTTCCCGATCACTAGACTATTCGCTAGATTTTGCGAGTGTTTTGCCTCTACAGGTGGCCCCTTGCTTGTTTTGATAAACGAGATTCAACATTTTAAAGTTTGCAGCTTCCTCAGGCAGGGGGCAGGCGCCCAACGAGATGGTTTTCCCCCCTTGGCTGGCAGCCAAGGCGGTCGCCGCCAGTGCTGAACAGATCCCATCTCGGAAGGCGTGGTCGATCATGGCAGGATGCTGGAGCCTTTAGAGGCGCCTGTCCCCTGTCCCAGATAGATTACACTGTAAACATATTAGTCTTGGGAGCCACTTGCATAGCGCATTTCACCATGCGAGCAAGGAGAAGAGCCCTGACCGATGACGAATATACATAGAATAGCTGCATGATGTACAAGCAGTCGAATATGCCTCACTCGGTTTTGAAGCACAGAGCAGCAAGTCAACTTCGTTCAAATATTCGATTTGAGGAAAACCCTTACATCTCCCTCCTTGTCTCTAAAAATGCCATGGTGAGGGTCGAATATATCAGACAGCTGGAGCTTGAATTGAATATTAAAAGGGGCGTTTTATTTCATATCACGAGGTGCTGTGGTTTCCTTCACAGACCAACAGTGCACCTACTATAGGGCGTCCTCCCCCTGGGGTCTCTTCAAATCCTATTCTTGTTGAGAAATAAGACTGGGCTTAATTATCCTCGGTGCTTATTGGGCATATGAAAAAACAGACCAGCGGCGTCGTCGGTGTCCCAGGCAATTAAACTTCTTGTTTTTTTTACTGAAGAAAATATTCCTTAACTAGCATATAAACGCACACATGCACACAATAAACACAATAAAAAAAATCAAAGCAGGCCTCTATAAATTTGTCATTTCAGGTAAAATAACGGCAATAATGCATAATTTATCGATTCAATAACTCATTAACGTTATTCAAATATTTAAAAAGGATGATCACTGCAGCGCAATCAGGCCCGCCAGCGCGGAGGTGAAGCCCGCGTTGAAGTCGATGGCCACCTCGTTCTGCTGGTAGTCCTCTCGGTCGTCAGCGTACTCATCGCTGGGCCCAGGCGGACCCCCCACCAGCGCGCCCTTGATGACCTGGGGGTTGGGATCGGCGGTGTTGAACTGGTCCCACCCGCAGGGCGCGGGCTTGGAGGGGCAGGAGGCGGCGCGGTGGTGGGGGCGCAGCGGTGGGTTGGTGCCGTAGCCCACCACAAAGGAGCGGCCGCTGCGCAACAAGGAGTGGAAACATAGAGAGACATGTGGCAGACGCGTTTTAAAATTAAACGACCAGACTCCCATGCAGCTAAAAAGGCGAAAGGAGGCAAAAAGAGAAGAAGGCAACTTGGCGTGAAGAAAAATGTTATTAGCTTGCCTGGATCCGAGGGCGTAGTCCACCTGGGTCTTGGCAAATTTGATGGCGGCGGCGCGCTTGGCTGCGTCGGTCTCGCAGTTGGCGTAGAGCACCGAGGCAAAGGCGGCAGTGGTGGCGTAGCGCAGGTTGCCCCAGCCCCCCAGCGGGGCCAGGCACAGGCCGCCTGGGGTGCGCTTGAACCCGTTGGAGCTGCAGTCTTGCCAGTCGGAGGCGAACTTGGCGATGTGGGCGTCAGCCTCGGCCGTTGACTCTCCTCCGCACTTGAGCAGGATGGCAGACAGGGGGCCGGTGGCGTCCCAGGAGACGTATGACTCTTTGGCAAAGTCGGACTTGGCGCGCTGCAGCACAGGAAATCAGAAAAGGTGGAGAACTAATAAAAAAAAGTTTCACAATTTGCATATGCATATGTTGATGATTTTGTAACGTTGTTTTTATTTTGCTCTCACCTGGTCCTTGGTTGCTTCAAGGTAGGTGCCGTCGCCGGTGGCCTTCCACAGCATGGCGGCAGCCAGGGCCACGTCGTCCCGGAAGGTGTAGCTGTTGTAGACGTAGGTGGCTTCAGCGTACGATGAAGAGTACTTGCCCTCGTTGGCGGTGGCAGCGGCGTACAGCTCCTTGGCGTGCTTCAGGCAGCGGTCGGGGTAGGCGGAGTCTGAGTCGCGAAAGACGATGGCGCAGGTGGCCAGCGCGGAGGCAGCGGCAGAAGCGAGGTCTGAGGCTGGTTGGGAGGCAAGGTTCCACTTGTAGCAGGGGCGGGAGCCCTTGTACTCCTCTGGCCTGCAATTTTTAATAAATAACAGTAATAGCATTGTTGCAAGAAGAAGAATGAATGCCAAAATGAAATGAAAAGCTTAAAAAATGAACAACAGAAAACGGATGTTGCTGCTTCTCACCTTCCCCAGAAGGCGTGGTCAGGTCCGGGGTCGCCCACTTGGCCGATGAACTCGTTGGGGGAGACGTGGGCAGCCATGAGCGCGTCGGTGCCCCAGCGCAGGGCGTCTTTTGCATTGGCCAGTTGGCCGGCAGAGGAGTAGGCCCCCGGAAACTCGACGATGCCCAGGCCGATGAAGGCGAGGGAGTTGGCCATGGGGAAGAAGAGCTTCAGGTGGTCGCCGGCGTCAAAGTAGCCACCAGGCACGCAGTCATCGGTGAAGGAGTCGGCTCGCCAGGGGACCCGGTCGATGGTGGAGGAGGGGAGCTTGCCGGCGCGCTGGGCCTCGTAGAACTGGAGGGACAGGTCCAGCACCTGCGGTGTTAAGATTTTTTTTTGAGAGAGAGAGGGAAGGGGAGTGAGGAGTGAGTTTTTTTTTTATTTTTTTTTATTTTTTTAATAACTGAAATGCTTTTTGGCACAATGCAAGTCAGAATTTTTTTTTCAAGCAAGAGATGAAATGCATATCAGCTCTGGAAATGCAAACGCCATGAAAGCAGTGAGGGCACCTGGCTGTAGGCAGATTTGTCAGCTGCTGCAGCTGGGCAGACCAGCAAGATGGCGGCGAGCGCCACGATGTGCAGGGCCCGCATAGATGAAAGAGCGAGCGACGAGTATTGCAAGTAAATGGTGGAGGCCTGCAGGAAACACGCGCATGATGAAATAATGTCTGACTGAAAAAATTAAACAGGTTTTAATAGAGGCGGCCTTACCTAGCCTGCAGCCTTGCTGTCGCCTGGAAACACGCGGAATAATTTTAAATAAAATAGCAAGTTAAATATAACTGAAAAAATGGAGATTCCCGGTTTTATAGTGAGAGCTGAATCAAGGAAGAAACGTGTCGGTCCTCGATGACTCGGCTGAGGACTGCTGGCAAATTTAATGGGCAAACACTGCCAGTTTGCAAACAATACAGTGCGCCACCTTTGTTAAAAACTCGCCACATCGTAAATCTGCTCCGCCCGCCTTCAAGGCGGAAAATAGAAGTTCTATTTTGCATGGACCCTTTTTCACTGAATTTTTCTTTCAATCTATTTTCTAACAACATCAACAAACATATGAACGCAAGAAGAAGAAAATGCTACATGAAAACAGCTTGTGCTGCTTGAAGATATTTTTTTGAATGTTTTGAAGCCTGAGTTCTTTCTTTCAACACAATTTTTTAGCAAACAGATGTTATCGGCCAATGAGCTCGCCTATGCGCGGCCAGAGTGCAGCGCCTTCAGGCAGATTTCCTCCGGCACACACTCGTCGGACACACGAAAACCCAGCATGCAGGCCTCCGCAACGTCCTCAGCGCGAATGACGCCCTGTCCACCAGCCTTCTCCGTCTCCTCAGCCTGTATTGTCAGTAACAACAATTTCAGAGGGCATGAAAAAAATGAAGAACACCGGATAAAAGGGAGCGAGGAAGTAAATCTCTCACCATCCTGGTGCCGGCAATGTTGCCAGGGCAGATGTGCACCACGCGAATGCCCTTGTCACGCATTGCCTCGTAAGACGCGAGCGAGAAGGTACGCAGGCCGGCCTTCGAAGCGGCATCTGGAAGAGAAAAGAAAGAAAATGAAAACGAGCTGCGTAAAAAATGCAATTCTTGAAAGATAAACAAGAATTAACTTACAGGCGGGGTGGTGGGGGCCCATGTGCATGCCCTCCACGTCGCCGATGTTGATGATCATGCCACCGCCCTGCAGAGTAAAGTTTCAGAAGGAAACAGATGAGAACATAATTTGGTATTGGCAAATCGGGTTCGTTTATTTCGATTAGATCATCATTGATTTATTTAGCATCCCAATCATTCTCTAGCTCGGGCGACAGCAGAGAAACGTTTTTCGTACCTTTTCTACCATCTTGGGTGCCAGAGCGCGAGTGAGGCGCATAGGGGCCTGCAAAAACGTAAAACGTGAAATTAAATGCATACATGCATTACAGCATGTGAAAAAAAAAATACAGGGTTTATAGTCCACACGAAAAGGCAACCAAGGCCTCGTAGCAGACTGGCACGCTAGTGAAAGCCGTGCGCGTAGGAGTTAAAATAAAATTAAAAATAAGTGGATGAAATTTGACACTTTTTGGCGCGAAAGGTCTGCATGCAACAAAAATAACGGAAACTCCCCCATCTCGAAGGAAATTAACGCAGTTTTACCTCCAGGTTCACTTTGATGACCCTCTCCCAGTCGTCGGGGTTGCCTTTGAGGGGGCCGTGATCTTCACCCCGGGGGGGGCCGAACTCGCCTGCAATTCATTGAAAAAATAATCAACCAACGGGCAAAATGAAAAATAATCAGCCAACGGCTTTTCGGAACATACGAAAACCACAAAACTTGCCTGCGTTGTTCACCAGGACGTCGATGCCGCCGGGAAGCTTCTCGCAGAGCTCGTTGCACGCCTTCGTGTCGGCGAGGTCGCAGGAGTAGCAATCACAGCTTTTGGCGCCCCGGTCGCCGCAGACCTTCCTCATCTGTTCCATCTCGCCCGTGGACTCGGGGGAGCAGACGAGGTGCAAGTTTGCGCCTTCCTTGGAAAAACAGTTGGCGATCGCCGCCCCGACGCCGCGAGATGCGCATGCACAAGTAAAATAGAAGGGAAAACAGAGTGATAGTTGCTGCTTGTGTTATTAGTGGGCTTCCAATGCACACCAAGCGCCGAGGAACGCCTTCCAAGGCCCTTGATTTCAGCAAACAATCTCCCGTCGTTCACTGAAGACAGACCTGTGATCATGACGTTCTTGCCCTCGAGCTTCATGTCGAACAGCGGTAACAATGCACCAAACAAGGTTTAAAAAAGGGGGGAAATGTGCAATAATGAGGCCAACGCTTTTTGGTTGGCTTGCACGGGGAAGAATGGAGCTGCCTCATGAATATGATATTAATTTAGGAGAGATCAGCACCCCATTGCAAATCCCCCAAAGATTGATAGCCAATGGGACTTGTGTTTCATTTCCCATTACATAAAAATCCGGATTCATTCTCTACTAAGAAAATAAAAAAATGTCAAGCGTCCTCCCACTATCATGAAGAAGCTACCACTAATACATTCAAATTCAATATTTTATTTCACAATACGTATTCATAATACTCTGCATGAACTTCTAGCCCTTTTTGACGCCTTCCAGCTGATCATCCATCTCCCTGTACATCTCCTTCAGCCGGTCCACCGTTGCTGCATCAGCGTTCCACATTCCTCTGCCTGCAGCCTCCAGCATGCGCCGCAGGGTGTTGGCAAACGCCTGAGGGTTGGACCGGCGCAGCTTGTCAGCCATCTCGGAGTCGAGCGCGTACCTGCAGAGGAAACATTGACAGTGACATTAAATTAGACGTAGAAGCCGAGAAAGCAAGAAATATTTTGAAGGATGTAATGAAAATCAAGTGCATCTAAAATGCTTACGTTTCCGCCGCCTGGTCCCATGCCCAGTCCTCTTTGAAGTCGGTGGTGGCGCCCCAGCCCACCATCGCCGTCATGCGCTGCGAAATCTCAAACGCGCCGCCAGAGCCCTGGTTGGCCATCGCATTGGCCCACTTGGGATTCAACAGCTTGGAGCGGTACTCCAGTTTCAACACCTCATCCAGCTCCCGGGGGCGAACCTAAAACAGTATTCATAAAAAAACAGTCGGCAAACAACAAAGACGAGCTTAATTATCCTCGGTGCATATTTTTGAGCACGAAAAAAAGCAAACAAAAATTTGTTGTTTTTAATAAAGCTTCCTACCTCTTTGGAGAAGCACTCAACGATGGAGCACCCCACTTTGCCACCGTTGGGGCCCTTGGCCACCTGGGCCGCGCGCACAAGCGCCCCAGTGTTGGCATAATACTCCTGAACGCAAAGACACAACAAAACAGCGAGCGTATGAGATATTGACTGTTTTCAAATTTTCAAATTTTACTTTTGCACATACAGTCCAAAATCACGACTCACTTGGATGTCAGACAGACCGTACTCAACGCTATCCACCTCCTGCACCACGCGGTCCGTGGTGGCCAGCAGCGCCTGCAGCACCTCTGGTCTTGCCGTTCCCCGCTCCCCGCCCCTCCCATACGAAAACGCGTTGCGAGAGGCCCAAGTGGCACCCAGCTCATCCCCGTTCTCCCACGACGACGCCCCCACGCGCTCGTTTACCATGCTGCCGTAGTCTCCTGCAGGGTTGCTGAACAGCCGGGCGGCAGGGTTGGCCAGCCCCTCCTCTGCCATCGCTGCCGCGTGCTTCTTCACAAAGTTCAGCTCCTCAGGCTCGTCTGCTGCTGCTGCTCGCTGCAGCGCGTCGTCCAGGAGCTCCACCACGTTCTGGAACGAGTCGCGGAAGATTCCAGACATATTGGCCAGAACGTCTATGCGAGGACGGCCCAGCTCCTCCAGGGGCACCAGCTCAAACCGCGCGATGCGTCCGGTGCCCTCCTTCACTGGCCGCGCTCCAATCAGCGTCAGCAGAATGCCCACGCTCTCTCCCTTTGTTTTTATCGCGTCCAGACCCCACAGGTTCACGGCCACCGTCTCAGGCCAGGCTCCGTCGTTAGCGGCGCGGTGGCTCACCAGAATGGCGTTTGCGGCTTCCGCCCCACGCTGCATGGCGGCGGGGCTGGGCATACGGTAGGGATCCAGCGCGTGGATGTTGCGCCCCGTGGGCAGCACCCCTGCCCCGTCTCTCAGTAGGTCTCCCCCTGCCTCCGGCAGGATGTACTCACCGTTCAGCGCCCGCGTGACTCCATCCAGCTCCTCGCTGTTGCGCTCCAGCAGCGAGCGGATGCGGGCCGCCTCCTCCAAGCTGGCCAGCGCTGCGGCGTGCGCGGGAGACGGCGAGGCGGAGTCTGAAGAAGAGTAGGCGCGCTCCAGGGTGGCACGGGCGGCATTCATCCCCTGCGCTGCCGTGG
Source organism: Marvania coccoides (assembly GCA_963854735.1). Lineage (NCBI taxonomy): Eukaryota > Viridiplantae > Chlorophyta > Trebouxiophyceae > Chlorellales > Chlorellaceae > Marvania > Marvania coccoides. Next base: position 1,503,260 of record OY978098.1, on the reverse strand, counting down.
GCGCTCCCGCCACCGCTTGTACTGCCTCTTCGGGCAGCAAATCACCAAAGTACGCGCTCAGGTACTGTGCCATTTGTGCCGCAGCAGGGGCCTGGCCCAGCACGTGCAGCCCCTCGCTGAACAGCCGGTTCTCCACCTCCTGCAGGTACAGGTACACCTTGGAAACGTAGGCGTCAAAGTCGGGTGTCAGCAGCGCCTCGACGTTATCAGCGGTGAGCTCCACCGCGGCGCCGTCTGGGCCCGCGTATGGGCAGTCGCTGTTGAGCCCCGAAGACGACAGCTGCTCCACGATGGGCACCCGCAGCGGGGCTGCAGAGCCCTCCCTGCTGTCTCTGTACTCTGCCACCAGGGCCTTCAGCTCCGCCAGCTGCTTGTACAGCCCTGCGCGGCCGTAGGGGGGCACGTTGTGGGACACGATGGTGCCATAGCCCCTGCGCTTGGCGATGATGGACTCTGAGGGGTTGTTGGCGGCGTAGACGTAGACGTTGGGGAGGTCGCCCAGTAGAACATCAGACCACGAGAAACCAGAGTTGCCCAGCTGCGCCCCAGGCAGCCACTCGACCTGATTATTTTTTTTAGATGAAAACAAAATCAAGTGTTAATAATTGTTGTAGTACAGGGGGGTGCAATGGTGAAATAGTACAAGTAGATTGGAAGGAAAAAAACCCAAAAAAACTCACCGTGCCGTGCATGCCAAAGTGCACCACCGCGTTGGCCTGGAAGTCGTCCTGCAGCCACTTGTAGAAAGCGGCGTACTGGGGGTGCGGCGTGAGGTCCCGCTCAAATAGCAGCCTCATCGGATCGCCCTCCACACCCAGCAGCGGCTGCACCCCAATAAACACGTTGCCAAACTGCAGACCCGACACCACGGAGTCTCCAGTCGCTGCAGTAGACAGTCCCGCCCTGTACCGCCCCAAGTCTCCCCACTGACGCTCCATGCGCCGCACCAAAATGTCGTTCTCTGGCAAAAAAGGAATCGGACCCCATTCGGTGGGCCCCCAGGCGTCTGGATAGGTCAGCATCTCCTTCAGGTGGGCGGCAGTGACGTTCACCGCGGCGGGCAACGCGCCCTGCTCCGCTGCGGGGCCCGTTGCGCCCTGTGCCAGCACGCCTGCCGCTCCTCGAGACAACACCGCCTCCTCTGCCTGCGCTCGCAGCGCCGTAATCAGCGCCTCGCCATCCACGTCATGTGAGAGGTCTCCCAGGTCGTACCCTTGGCTGCGCAGCTCGCTCAGAACGCGTTCCAGCGACTTGGGCACGTTGAGAAGTGCAGCGGTGCCGGCAGCGCCTACGCCTGGCGGGAAACCGTACAAGAGGATGGCAATCTTGCGGTCTGCAGGCTGTGATCGCCTCAGGGACACCCATTTCTTCAGCCTGCTGGCCAGCCGGATCACGCGCTCGGGCACTAGGTAGATATTGTCACCGACGAGGCCGCCAAGCGGGACGGTGTCGATAGCGCCGTCCAGCTCAGGCAGGGAGTACAGGACCACGCTCTGCAGCCCCCCAATGCCGTCTCGCACCCAAGACTGCGGTTAAAAAGGAAGTGGAACCCAAGAATATTAGTAAAGATACGGGGTAAAATAAAACAAATATACACCACAATGTTTTAAAAGTATAGTGCAACTTAGGGCTCACTTGGAGGTCTTGGATGAGGAGGGGCGCGGCCACCACGTAGGGCACGTTTTTGGCGGACAGAATGGCTTTGGCAACCTCCGATTGTCGGCCTCCCTCCATTGTGCCAGCGGGCCCTCCCACCAGAGGGAATCCGATGGTGTTGACAATGGCATCCACGTGCACTGCGTCGCCGCGCAGCGTGGGGCTGGCGGGAATATCGCCTGCCCTGATGCCCGTCGCTTCGTGGTGAGTTGTCAGCTGGTCGCGCACCACGGTGTGAGCCTCAACGCCGTTGATGAAGATGGGAATCGGACGCAGACCTGTAGAGAAAGTAGGAGTGTATGGACGGTTCAGTATCTTGTGAAACAAGACTCACTGAATTGATGCTTTGCTGTTTGTATTAGAACTGAAATTCAAACAGACAAAAAAAAAATAAAAAAAATCATATAAGTATTGATTGATCTCACCCTGGGCCTCCATGCAGGTGATGAGCTCCTCCACGTAGGGCTGGTTGGTGATGACGTGCTTGCGGTACAGCAGCACCGCCACCACGGGCGCGGCAGGGTCCTGCAGCGGCCCCGAAGCCTGGTACCACCGCCAGTACTCAGCGGGGGAAGAAAAGAAACGCGCGGGGGCGGAGGGGTGCAGGCACCCGGTGGCGGGGGTCTCCACCACCATGGCGGGCTCGGGAGGGAGCTCCTTCAGGTCAAAGCACTCGCGCAGCACGTACTGAAACATGGACACAACGTTTTCAACTCCGCCCTGGTTCCAGTAGGAGTAGACGGTGAGCCAGGTGCGCAGGTCCTTGACCTTCTTGCCCGGGAGGTACTTGAGCAGCTTGGGCCCGATTTTTAAGAAAGAAAGATAGCCCACCATTTTGTCCTCCTCCCGTCCGCTGCCAAACAGCGACAGCACCTTTTTCACGGCGGGAGGGGGCCCAGCGGCCTTGCCCCCCGCAGCCATCTCAAATCCCCCCACCTTTGTGGACCCCATGAGCTCCAGGGACGACTCGAACACGAAGCGCAGCGGCACCGCCGCAATTTTCGCTGCCAGCCACTCCACTTGGTCAAAATCGAACAGCAGCGACCCAAAAAAGACGTCGGCGTCCGCCAGCGCCGATTCCAGCTCCTGCCGCCGCGGCGCAATGTCGCGGTCGGAGAACACGCGCAGGGAGGCGCCCGGGCAGCTCTTTGCCAGAGCCACCGCAGCCTTTTTGTACAAATCGACGTTGAAGCTCTCAAACCCGGTGACCAGCACGATCTTCACGGAGTCCCGGCGCAGTTTGGGCGGGGAGCTGCCGTCTGCGGGCTCCCCACTGGTGGTGCTGGCAGCTCCTGCCCCAGAGCGCCTGGCATCAGCATCCCATCTCCTGGCCGCAGCGTCATACTCTGACGGCTCAGCGGCCGCGCGTTCGCGGCGCAGCGCTTCCTCGGCCGCGGCGGCCAGCTCGGCGGCCTCCCGCTCCGCCCGTGCCCGACGCAGCTTGAGTGAGTTAACGGCAGACTGGAAGGTCTGCCACCCGCGAGCGTCCTGCGCTTCTTTGGCCGCGAGCAGCGCCGCCATGAGCTCCGGGGCGTCGCGTCCCAGCTGCCCGAAGGAGGCTTCGCTGGAGGTGGCGGTGGGTGGCAAATTTCCGCACCCTGCCGCCTCTACGGCTTCGTCAGAGAGCTCTACGCTCTGAAATGCCTGGGCGTATAGCGCGTCTACCTCTGCTTGAAGTTCCGCTACCTGCAGGGTTGATCAATAGTCCGATTTGTGAGAGGGTTGAATGTGCGACGGGCGGTGTTTTTTTAATATACTATATACTTCAACCAAAACTTCAGCTGCTTGCCTGACGCAGCGCTTCGTCGCGCTGGAGGAAGAGGTCGGATGGAGACTGCTCTCTGGTGCTGGTTCCAACTGCCGAGTCTGCGATAACGTCCTGCATGAACTTTTCTGCTTCACTCAACAGAGACTTCTCAGAAGCCTGCTGGCTGCGAGCCACCAACGCTCTGCGCCGGCATATCCTTTGCTGAAAAAGTCGAGCTGTGCGTTGAACACCGCTCCTGAGCACCAAAGGGTGCAGAGGGTGGGTGAATACGCAATGGGAGAGTTTCATTTATATAGAAGAGTTAAAATTTGCAAATTGATGAAACCCTCAATCCTCCATCATCATTCTTAATTAAACACTAAATTTTCATGTTTTTTTAAATCATTTTGAGCGAAGGAATTCGTATATACCTCATGTGTGGTCTATCTGAGCTGGAACCAAACTCGAGTTCTTCGGTGCGGAAGAAGCAGCCGCAGCGTCAACATGTATATTTTTCAAATGCAGATTTCAACGCAGTTGCTGACGACACAAAGGCGGCCACGAAATGCTACAGTTTAGCACGAGATTTATTTATTTTTAATCAAATTTACACATTTAAACAGTATTGCTCGCCAAGCTGAACTGGCAGCAATTTCTCCCCCAAAAATATAGTTTGGATTGCAATTGCATTCATCAAATTGAAATCCCAGGGCGATGCTGCTTGCTCGCGCTGCATATCTTGCCGCCACCGCTAGAACTAAAATTCAAAGCTTCATGCAGGCATAAACGATTTCCAATATTCGAAGCACCGCCTCACCCCCGGGCCCTCTTGCTGGCTCGCTCTGCCCCATCTCCCACCTCCGCCGCCTCAAAGTGCGGCCTCAGCAATGCAGGCTTCAGCGCAGCCCACATGGGGCGCGCCTTTTGCATGGCCCCACTCCTCGCTTCCGCCGCTGCAGCAGCTTCAGCCCTCGCTTCTGGCGTGAACAGCTTTGCAACCTTCAGCACCCGCGTCAGCCACGCAGCAGGCTTGGGCCGCCCAGAAAACAGCACGCAGCATCCGTCCCACAGCGTGAACAGCGGCTGCAGCAGTGACGCATCCTGCAGCGCTTTTTGCCCCCCCAAGCAGCCTGTGCGCGTCGCCAGCACCGCTAGCCCGTCGCAGCAAGCCTCCAAAACGCTCTCTCCAACATCTTTGTACAGCTCTTCATCTTCTGGCCGAAAGGCATACCGCGCCAGAACCGCAGACCCCTTTGCCGCCCAGCTCAGCGCTTCCCGAAACGCCGCCTCCGCTGCCGCCCTCAATCGCGCCTGCCGCTCCGACGCTGGCGCTGCGGCTGCTGCGCACTGCTCCAGAAGCTCCGCGCGCTCGCACAGAAATCCCACGATGTAAGAATAGTTATACCACTGCCACCCAACGCCGTCGCCAGCCTCAGCAGCTGCCAGCGCGATAGCTTCCTCAAACAGCGCCTGCGCGTCGCCCTCCCGCCGCTCCAGTGCTGCATCCATGGCCGCCGCGTCTCCTTTCTCTAGCGCCGCTTCTACTGCCTCCTCCTCGGCAATCGCGTGCAAATCCGCCAGCGCGGCTACCGCAGCGGGGTACAACGCTGCTGGCGCGTGTTCCCGCAGCGCCGTCAGCAGCTTGAACTGCAGCGCCTGCAGCCTCTCGCAGTTTGAAGATTTTCTGCCGGGCGAGATCTGTGGCGTTATCGAAACCACCGTGGCTGCCACGACTTGCTGCGGGGAGCACACCACCGAATGGCCGCCGCAATACAGCCATGCATCCCATAGCTCCGCTGCGGCCGGCAGCCCTCGCTTGGCGGGGGTGTCGGTGGTGACCTCTATGCTGCCTTCTCTGCCGCCCTGAGGGTGTAGCGTGAGGAAGCAGTGGTCCTCGCTGACCTGCATGTGGACAGGGATGCGGAGGAGGCGGCAAACCGCGTAGGTGGTAGTGGTGACGCCGGCGCAGTCGAGGTGGCGTTTGGGGGACGTTATGGTGTCGGGGAGCAGCAGCTTGGAAAAATTATAGACATGCTGCATTTTAAATAATATTTTGAAGAAAAGAGTGAGATTCTTTCTGTTAATGAAAACAACGAATACTGACAGTGATTGAGCTGCTGGGTGTGCTGGGTGGTAGTATGGTGGCGGTGTGGTGTGCGGGGTTGCCTGTTTCTCACCTGTGCATGCAGAATGTCTTTTGAAAATGAGCCGGTGAGTTTGCTCCACACTGCGTCGGCAATTAGCTTGACTTTGGCGCGCGTGGCAAGGGCGCTCTGTGCAGCGCTAGCTTCCTCCTGCCCAGCAGCGACGTCTGCAGGAGCATTGGGCGTTACAGATGCTGTGGCGGCGGCGCAAGACGCCATGAATGATTGAAACGCCCTCATGCAGTCGTCCACTCGCTGTGGCAGGTCTGCTGGCCAGCACCGCTCCGCCTCATTCTTTGCTGTCAGTGCAGCCTCCACCACGCCCAGAGCTGTTGAAATTTTGGCAACATCTGGGGAATCATTTTTTATTTCTGCAATGACCAAATCTGTGAGGTACTCCAAGCAGACAACACCAGCGGCATCAACTGTTTCCATGTTGCAAAAATAATATTGAAAACTCAAGCTAGGATTTTGGCTCAAAGAGCAGCTGAAAAGTGAGAAACCAAATTTTGCTGGCTCCTCAGTGCACTGTGTATTCAATTCTTAATTCTATTCAACAATACATGAGCAAATATTCACATATAAGTTCGCACAAATCGAAAAACAATTGAAATATTTTGTTTTGTTTTTGTGATCAAATTTCCCCAATGACGGAGCGCGGCAAGAAGCGCGCTCGGGAGAGCAATGGGGAGGCTGAGAAGGAAGAGGCAGTCGCCGCAGCGCCCGCTGCTGCACCCGCTGAGGAAAAGGCAGCGAACAATGACGGTGGCGACGGTGGTGAAAGCAGCGACGACGATGCCCCCCTCGTGTCACACTTTAAAATGTCTCGAACCGTGCGAAAAGGCCACGAGTGCCCCTACCTCGACTCCATCTCCCGACAAGTGCGCAGCAGTCCCTTCATTCTCTCTGCCACCTCGTTTTCAATGAATTTGACGTTTTCCCCTTTTTTCTTTAATAAAACTATTACCCTCCACCCCCCCCCCCTCCCTTTGCAACGCAACAGAACCTGGACTTTGACTTTGAAAAGTGCTGTTCGGTGTCCCTCACCCGGGTCAACGTTTACGTGTGCCTGGTGTGCGGCAAGTACTTCCAAGGGCGGGGCCCGGCAACCCACGCTTACACCCACTCCCTGGAGGCAGGGCACCACCTGTTCATGAAACTGGACAGCGGGAGGGTGTACTGCCTGCCCGATATGTACGAGGTGGTGGACCGCTCGCTGTCAGACATCCAATTCGTGTTGAATCCCTCGTACGCCGCCGCCGACGTTGCCGCCGCCTCGGCCAGCACAGCGTGGGTGCGGGCGCTGGACGGGTCGGAGTACATGCCGGGTCTGGTGGGGCTGAACAACATGAAGGCGAATGACTACGCCAACGTGGTGTTCCAGACGCTGAACCGGGTGGGCCCGCTGCGGGATTTCTTCTTGCGAGCAGACAACTACGCGGCGTGCTCCTCGCTGGTGGTGCAGCGGTGGGGGGAGCTGGTGCGCAAGATGTGGAACCCGCGGGCGTTCAAGGGCCACGTTTCCCCCCACGAGATCATCCAGGCGGTCATGGTAGCCTCCAACAAGCGGTTCTTGATTGACCGCCAATCGGACCCTGTCGAGTTCTTCTCCTGGCTGGCAAACACGCTGCACGCGGACTTGACTGGGGGGAAACGCAGGAAACCCTCCCCCGTGACCGACGCGCTGCAGGGCGAGTTGGAGGTTGTGACCCTGGCTGGCACCGGCAAGGCCAGAGACTCAGCGGCAGACGTCACCGACCGCACGCCGTTTCTGCTGCTCACGCTGGACCTTCCGCCCGCGCCGCTGTACAAGGACGCCCTGGAGAAGGTTACCATCCCTCAGGTCCCCGTGTTTGACCTCTTGAGAAAGTTTGACGGGACGAGCGTGCACGACGACATTCGCGCGGGGCGGCGCCGCATGCGCATCACGCGGCTGCCGCGCTTCCTCGTCCTCCACGTCAAACGGTTCGTGAAAAACCAGTTTTTCGTGGAGAAGAACCCCACCATCGTCAATTTTCCGGTGAAGGGCCTGGACCTGGCTGGCTGCATCCCGGTGCCCCCAGGGGCCTCTGCTGTGTACGACCTGTGCGCCAACGTGGTTCACGAGGGGAAAGCGGGCGAGGGGACGTACCGCGTGCAGTTGAAGCGCAGTCAGGCGGACGGGCAGCAGTGGTACGAGGTGCAGGATTTGAGGGTGAGCGAGGTGCTGCCGCAGGTGGTGGCGCTGTCTGAGGCCTACCTGCAGGTGTACCAGCTGCGGGAGGAGGGGGCCAAGCGATAGAAGATGGGTATTGAGGGAGAAGTGCCATGGAAATTTCAGATTACAGATATATTAAATTGAGGTATATGATAAAAACAATTACACGAAATCCAGAAGAATCTAGTCAAAATGACATTCTTTTTTCAAAGCTGTGAGAAATGAAAATGGGGGTTCTTTCACAAAGAGAAAAGAAGAAAGCAAATAATAACCATGGTAAGTAGGTAATCAACGAGCCTTACGACGCCATCGTGCACAACCAAATAGTGTTCATTTATTTTGTATATTACTTTTGCTTGATCTGCTGCACAAGAGCGCGCGCGGAAGCTACTTCTGCCCTGAGGTTGTCAACCGCCTCTCCCAGGTCGGGAGGCGCCGCGAGCACTGCAATTTTGCCGCCTTCCACTGTGCCTGACAACGCGCCCCCCGCCGATGCCGCCATTTCCCGCTCTGCCCGTGACATCACCTCGTCCTGAAAGTCCCGCACGGTGCGTCGAAGCTCCGCCTCCACTCTTCCAACCTCTGCCAAAACGTCGCTCACGGCGCTCCCCAGCCGCTCGTTCAGGGTTTCTGCCAGCGCCCGGCCGATGAAAAAGGCTTGGAGCATGTCATAGCTATCCTTTGCGCCACCTGGAAACGAAACAAAAGGCGTGGATGAGAAAAAAAACAAATCCGTGAAAGACGACAAGTCTTTGTGACGCTCATCGCAATCCAGAAGCCCAAAACATGACCGTTGTGACACATTTTACTTACCTGGTGTACTGTTATTGCCTGATGACGCCCAGGTTGCTGTTCTTCTCCTTGAAATCAAGTTTTTGTGAGGAGATCGAGCAGAACTAAATTGCCGCTGAGCGGCAGGCGTTCGGCTTGTTAATCCAGTATTCATTTGCGGCAAAAGTAATTAAAATTATAAACAAATGAAATTGCCAAGCGTCCACAATGTTTGTGTGGACAATTTCCCACCGCAGTTGGTGGGGTGAAAGTGAAGAATTCTAAGTTGTTGAGGCAACAAATTATCACCAGAATGCATGCACCAGGTCAGGATAAGTGGCTCGTCCGTTCTATTCCACCGTATCGGCGCAGTCGCAGCATTGCCTTGCCTTGCTTCCTATACATTCCTCTGCCCCTCAATGCCCCTTACTGTTAAAAATCAAGAAATTTTTTAAAATTTTACGACGACAAGCACGAATAAATCAACTTGAAAAATTAGAATGGAGACAAAAAAACCAGCCGCCAACCATTCACGATGAAGCTGAACAACAAGACTCCAGCTCTACGAGAAACAAAAGCTAAAACACTAAAATATACGCCATGCCACCTTTCTCAGGTGCATGCACGTTGTTCAAATTGTAACTAGAAATTAAGAGAAGAAAGAAAAAGCACCTCGAAGAAGAGAAATTCAGCCCGCTTACTTCATGCGCACATCGCTGGAAAGGTTGCGACTGGTGGAAGAGAACAGCAGCGCCAGAGCACACGCCAGCACGGCCACCAGGGTCACCTTGTGCCCGTTCACCTCCTTCTTGGCCTTGCGAGCCTCCTGCACGGCCTGCGCTTGGCGACGTACCTCCGCTGCGAGCTTGACGCTGTCGCGGCGCTCCGTCTGCGCCTCCGCCACCTGCGCGAACAGCTCCATGTTGGCGCGCTGCAGGGCCTCGGTGTTGGCAGTCTCCCTGCGCAGGGCAGCCACCTGCTTCTCAAGGTCCATCACCTTGGCCTCATTGGCGGCCTCCAGCGCCTGCACCCGCTCAGCCTCCTTCACCAGCGACTCCTGGAACGCCTTCTTCAGGGCTGTCAGCTGCGCCCCCGCGTCCTTGAGGTCCACAGCGGTCTTCTCGCGAGTGTCCTTCAGTGCACGCAAAAGGTCAGCCTCGCGAGCGACTCCCTGCTCCTTGGCGACCGCCACGGCCTGCTTCTGCTGCTCCAGCACGCGCAGCAGCTCCGTCTCCCGAGCAGCGCCCAGCTGCTTGGCGGTGGCCACCGTCTCCTTCTGCATCTCCAGAGCGGCGGTGAGTTCAGCCACCAGCGCGCGGGCGGAGTCCGCCTCCGCCGCCTTGGCCTGCAGCGCCGACATCTCTGCCACCAGCTCGTCGTTATCGCTCATGACTGCCTCCATCTCATCGGTCGCCAGCTTCACCTGCTGCTGGCCCGTGGAAAGGGCAGCCTCGGAGGCGCTCAGGAACATGTTGAGCTCGTTGACTTGGCCCTGCAGCAGAGGAAAGGCACAGGCACCCAGGTTAGAGCACAGGCCAGACATGCTGCAAAGCAACTCAGGGGCACCCCCGGCAATATACTAAAATACGCAAATTACAGCGTGAAAATAAAAGGGGTAAAGCAAAATAAATAATCAAAGATATATGTTAGCTTAAACAATGAATCACGGGAGTGAAATAAGGTGAGTGATATGCCGCATTTGGGTCAACTGTCGACCAACCGAAGGAGCAATACTTTTAACATAAATATCAAGCCACGTGAGTGATGTCGTCAGCAATGGAAACCAACAAAGCGAGTAGCATCGCTACGCGCCTCTACCACAACATCAAGAAAATTCCCCTCACGCCTGTGCCGTTGCTTGCCTGAAGTTCGGTGATGGTGTGCGCGTTGAAAGCGCCAGCGGAAGAAAGCTCAGCGACCTGGCCCTCCAGCTCCTGCACAGTCAAAATAAAGAAAGTGTCAGCTATCAAGGATTCTAAAATTTTCCCCCTATTCTACTGGCTGCCTCGCGAAAAGGATCAAAGGTGGGTAGGTAACTTGCCTGGATGCGCTGGGTGGTGGCCAGCGTGGTGGCCTCCAGGGCAGCGACCTCCTGCTCCTTCTCCTGCAGCTTAGAGGCCGCCTCAGCGGTGGCCTGCGTCAGCTGGGCCTGCGCTGCTGCCACCTCTGCGGCCATCTTTGCACCGTAGTCCTTGCTCTCAGAGAGGTCAGACTCAAGGAAGGCAATGACCTGGGCCTGTTGCATGGCAAAATCTTTCAGGCAGGCAATCTCTCCGCGCATCGCCGCCATCTCCTCACCCAGATCGGCGATTTCAGCCGCGGCAGCATCGCACTGGCGCTCTGCATCTTGGCGGGCGTACAGCTCGCTCTGCACGTCCAGGCGCAGGCGGCACAAGGCCCGCTCCAGCGCGGCATTGTCGTCCTTCATCTCTCCCATCGCCATGAGCTTGCCTGCCAGGTCGGCAGCCAGCTGGGCAGCGTTGTCCTGAGAGCACTCCAGTTCGCCCGACAGCTCGCTGGCCTCACGGGATGCGGCATCCAGGGCAGCGTCCAGGTCGCGGATCTTCTTGAAGCAGCGCACCATGAACTCCTTGTTGGCAGCAGCCTTGCGCAGGCTCAAGGACTCGGCGTCAGCCAACTCTCCCCGCAGCGCCGCGATCTCCTGCTCAACCTCGGCCTTCTGCGCCTGCAGCGCGTCGCGCGCCGCAACGGTGGCGTCCAGGCGGGCGGTAGTGTCCGCCAGCTCACCGGCACTGGCGCTCTTGACGGCCTCCAGCTGCTCCTGCAGCTGCGACACCGCCGCCTCGGCTGCCGCCTTGCCAGCCTCCGCAGAATTGAGCGCGGTCTCCAGCCCCGCGGCACCCTCCAGCTGGGACACCAGGGACTCCACTTGGGGGGCGAGCTCGGCGTTGACGCGCTCCACCTCGGCCCTAGCCTCCTTCTCAGCGGCCAGCTCGCTCTTGAGCACCCGGGCGGCGGCCTCCGCGGCTTCGGTGGCGATCTTCAGCCGGCCCTGCAGCTTGGCAGCCAGCTCCTCTCGGGTCTTGGCCACCGCCTGGAGGTCAGCGATGGCAACGTCGCGCTCCGCCACGGCTGCAGCCTTGGCGGCCACCGCCGCCTGCAGGCCGCGAATCTTGTCGAACGCCTTGGTGAGCACTTGCTTGGAGGCCTCCCCTTTGGGGGTGCCCTGCACCCGCGCGGCGCACACCTCGTTCTCTTTCTCCTGCAGCATCTCCGACAGCCGGTCCAGGTCGGACTGAAGGCGCAGGCGCTCGCGCTCCATGCCGTCGCGCTCATCAGACACCGCCTGCAGCTGCCTAGACAGAGCAGCCACGCGGTCGTCGGTCTTGGCCTGCAGCTCCACCACTTTGGCTTCGGCATTCGCGCAAGCAGCGGTGCGGGTCTGCAGCGCCAACTGCAACTGGCCAACGCTGGACTCCTGCACCGCCAGGCACTCCTGCAAGGTGGAACGCTCCGCCATGAGGTCAGTCTGGGCCTGGGATGCGGCCTGCAACTGCGAGCACAGCGTGTCAACGGAAGACGCGTGCATCGCCAAGGCTGCAGCCTTCTCCTTGGACAGGCCCACCACGCGGTCCTGCAGGCCATCGATGCTGGTCATCAGCTCGTCGTTGATGTGCGCCAGCGTGTCCTGGGAGTCGGCGGCAGCAGTGAGCTGGGCCATTGCAGCCTCCAGGCGAGCCTCGCCAGCCGCCACCTTCTTCTCCAGCTCGGCGGTCTTTGCGGCAAACTGTGCCTCGGTGGTCTTGAGCTCTACGCGCAAGGAAGCCACGGAGCTCTCCATCTGGGCCACAGCTTCGGTGCGGGCAGACAGGGTGGCCTGCAGCGCGTCCCGGTCACCCAGCACGGTGTCCAGCTGGTTCTGGATGGAGGCGGCGGCGCGCATCATCTCGGTGCGCTCCTCCGCCGCGGTGTCGACCGCCATCACCAGGTCTGCCGCCGCCAGCCGGGCGTCAGTGAGCTGACGGGCGAGGCTGAGCGCCGCCTCCTCTTGCTGATGCAGCTGCTTCGCGGTCCGGTCGCAGGCCTTGCGGGCCTGGGTCTGCCCGGACAGCGCCTCCGACAGGCGGGTCTTGAGGCTGGAGATGGTGGACTGCGCGCCAGCGGCAGCGGAGCGCAGCTCCTCTGCCTCAGCGTGAGCAGCGGCGGCGTCAGCCTCCATCCGGCCCTTCATCTCCTCGATGGAGGCCTCCAGGGCGGCGCAGCGCTGGAGGTTGGCATCCAGGCACGCCGCCAACTCGGTGCGCGCGAGTTCGGCGGCAGCCAGTTCCAATTTGAGCTCCTCCGCAGCAGAAAGTGCGGTCTGGCGCTCGCCGCAGGCCTCCTCCAGCTGGGTGTGCAGCTCCGCCAGGGTGGACTCCAGCGCGAGGCAGTGCTGAGTAGAGGTTTGGAGGTCTCCCTGCAGCGTCTGACGCTCAGAGTCCAGGGCGGCAACCTCAGCCACCAACTTGTTGACGGCTTCCTGCTTGACGCCAGCCTCCTTGGTGGCCATCGCCGCGGCGCGGGTCATGCTGTCCAGAGACGCCTGCTTCTCAGCAACCTGGCGCTCCCTCTCAGCCTCCACGTCGCGCAGCTGCTGCTGCAGGGCGGCACGTTCCTGCTCAGCGGCAGCCTGGAGGGTCTCCTGCTCGGCCTCCACGCTGCGCAGCTGCTCCTCCAGGTCCATGCGCTCCCTCTCGGCGGTAGCCTTGAGGGTCTCCTGCTCTTTGAGCGCATTTTGGGTGTCTTTGATGCGCTGCAGCGCCATGGGGAGGACCACTTTGGCGCCACGGCCGACGGGGGTTCCCGCCAGAGCCTTCTCCTCGGCAGCCGTCAGCTGCACCTCCTTGGCCTCGATCTCGGTGGCCAGCTCGGTCTCGCGCGCTCGCATCACAGCGAGCTCCTCTGCCAGGCGCTGGCGCTCGGCCGAGAGGCGCTCTTCCACCTCGGTCTTGGCACGGTCGGCAGCTTCCACCTGGATAAATTTATAAATGGGATTGGGAAGTAGTAAAAACGTTGTTTGCTTCATAAGGAGTAAACAGTCAGTTAAGAAATGCTGTTCAAAAAGAAAGAATAATTTCGGCGTGTGATGGAGTGAAAATGGCAGCAATGTGTACCTTTGATGCCAGCTCGTCAGCGGCCTGGGCGGCCACAGCCAGCTCCTGCTGCAGCGTCTCATCCTTGGCCTCGATATCCTCGGCCCGCTTCACCGCGGCCTCCAGGTTGGCTGCCAGCGTCGAGCGCTCGGCCGCCAGGCGGGACACCTCGTCGGCGTGGGCGGCGGTCTCCTCGTCGCGCTGGGCATGGAGGTCAGCCAGCTCGGCCTCAGCCTCGCTCAGCTGGGTGATCAGCTGGTCGGTGATGCTCTCGATCTGCTCCACGCGGCGGAAGGCTGCTGACATCATTGAGGTGGCATCGTCCAGCTCCCGGCGCAGGCGGGAGGTGCCGGCGGTGGTGCGGCGACGGGAGTCGGCGGCTTTCTGGAGCTTGCGCTCGGCGTCCTGGACCTTCTGCGCGCTGCTGTGGTAGTCCTTCTGGGCGGTGCGCAGGCTGTCGAGGGTGCGGCGGGTGCGGGCCAGCTTCTGGGAGAGCACGAACACGCGGGCGCCGCGCATGTCGGCCTCCTCAGTGAGCGCTTTGCGGGTCTCCTGCAAAAGAATAGCGGGTGAAGGTGTTGGACGGGTGAAACAGTGGTGAGAAATGAATGCATCCCAACGCTAGTGGATAAGGTGATGTGAAAGTATTTTGGGGGGGAGTAAGGGTTGGATGTGTAAATTTGTGGGTAATGATAGCGTTGCCGAAAGATGGAAGGTGCGCGTGCGGCCGTAAAGGGCGCGGTAGACAAACTTACAGCGTTGGGGGCCTCGGTGGCGCTGCGCTTTGCGGCGACCTGGGCCTGGCGCTCGGTGGCGAGGCGGACCTCCAGCTGCTCAACCATGGTCTTGAGGGTGTCCTCGCGGGCGCAAGACATGGGGGTGGGCATGGGGGAGGAGAAGAGGCCCTGCAGGGTGAGACACAGCCGCAGACGGATGGGTGAGGTAGTTGGTTGCGGAGAGAGAAACGGCGTCAAAATGGGGAGCCCGCGGGCACTGCATCGTACTCACCTTGGTTTTCAGCATTTTTCCAGCGGGGGTAACCGTCTCATCGAATGCCGGGCTGGCCGGGATGTGCGATCCTTGGCCCCTGAAAGCTTTTATGCCCTCGCCGTCAGGGCTGGCCTGCGACGAAAAGGCATCGCCGAGCTTGGTGGCCGAAGCCGGTTGGAAACTAAACTCTGCCTGCATTTTTGTGGCAACTGAAACTGATTGATGGTTCGGTTTGGAAGATTGGTTGAGGCACCACAACAATGTGGAGCGCACAACTGGCGCGGTGAATATGCAGAAAGCGAACAAGCTTTCAATGATATGTGGGTTGTGCGGGGAATGAGTTTTGTGGGTGCCAACCGTGAGGGCAACCGTTTCTTATGAAGAAAGATGATGGCTGAGGTTTTGGGCTGGATTTCAAGCATTTCGCACAGCTGTATAGCTTAATAACTGTTGCATTAAAGACCCAATTTGGGATAGTCGCCACAGAGCTGAGCGATTCGGCCACAGCTTGACATTTCATCGATCGATCACACATCGATCTCTTGAAGAGAATCTTGAGCGCCGCTCAAGTTTCTCTTGAGGATACATTTGTTGAGAACGAGTGCCCGCCCGTGCTTCCACCATGGCCCAGCGACCCACAATCTCCATAGTGACTGGCGCCAACAGCGGCATAGGTGAGCCAGCCTCTTGGGCAGAGAAATGCCCTGCGCTCTATTTCTATTTCTAAACCCCTAAAAATGAACGTGCAGGCAAGGAGGTGGCCTCTGGGCTGATGCAGCGCGGCGATCACTGCGTGCTGGCGTGCCGCCGAATTGACGCCTGCGAGGCCGCCAAGCAGGAGCTCCTCTCCGCCCACCCCACCGCCAGCTGCGAGTGCATGCACCTGGACCTCGCCGACTTTGCCAGCATTCGCGCCTTCGCCTCGACCTTTTCGCAGACCCACAGCGGCGAGAAAGTCTCGGTGTTGGTGAACAATGGCGCTGTGATGGGGGTGCAGCCGTGCCCAGACAACGGGGAGGACCAGGTTTGGCTGATCAACCACCTGGGGCCGTACCTTCTCACGCGCCTGCTGCTCCCCCACATGGGAGAGCACTCTCGAATCGTGACTGTAGGCAGTGAAGCCCACCGACGGGGGAGCGTGGCGGTGAAACAGCAGCAGCTCCCTAGCAGTGATAGTAGCACTTCAGGTAGAAAGGAACCTCCGCTTGAGCTGGCAGGGCCGCACCCCACCAACTGGTATCGCCAGTATGCCCGCAGCAAGCTGGGAAATTCGCTGATGGCGACGGAGCTCGCGAGGAGGCTGGATGCGCGGGGGAGCACGGTGAAAACGTCGTGCGTCAGCCCTGGCCGCGTGGCTACCGGCATTTTCGCCAACGTGGCTGGATTGACAGGCGTCTTTGTTTCCTCCTTGGCCTCGCTGTTCTTCCAGACACCCACGCAGGGGGCCTTCGGCGTGCTGCGCGCCGCCGCCGCGCCTGAGTTTGCGGGTCGACACGTGGAGTACCTGCACATGGGGGAGGAGTGCGAGCCCTCAAAGGCAGCCAAAGATGCGGGGCTGGCGGCGCAGCTGTGGGAGTTGAGCAGCCAGTCGGTGGGCATGACGCCCGCCGAGGAGGAGGCGCTGTGGCCCAGACATTAGAGATTTTTTGTTGAAAATCCTTCTTCAATTTTTTGAATGCATGTTTTCTTATTTCTCGTGAAAAAGAATGTGCATTTTTTTATTTTGAGTAGTTGAGTTACGCAAATTAACTATGACGCATTTAGGCACTTGTTGTTTGTCTCAGTGCTGCCACCACCGATTCCTTCGCCGCTGGCGATTTACCCATCGCGCTAAAAATCCCTGCCGCAATGTGCTGGGAGTCTCCGTCGTCCTGTTGCCGCATCAGCGCCAGCAAAGCCACCACTGCCCCTGGCGCTGCCGCCAGCTGCGCAGTGAGCTCCTCGCTGCCTTCAATCAACATGCCCAGGCCCAGCAGCGCACGCACCGTGACCTCGGCTTTCTTCATTTCACAAGAGAGCAGCGCAGCAAGGGCAGGGACCTGCGCAAAAGTTTTGTTTGTTTGTAAAATGATGTCGTATAAAAACGAAAATGTGTATAGCTCTCGCTAACGCACCATTCCTGCTTCAGCTGCCGCTGTCTTTGCAGCTTGCCCGCTGGACATGAGTTTGCAGGCCGCGTCTGCTGCCGCTTCGCAAATAATGGGGTCTGACGAGCTCAAAAATGGAATTATCGCTGGCACGCCGCCTGCGTCCACCACCGCCTGCATTCCCGCTTCGCTGGCCTCGCCCGCAGTGCCTAGCGCCGTCAGGGCGTTGAGTGCCGTTTGGCGGGCGGGCCTGGCGCTGGGAAGCTCGGCAGATGGCGTGGCGGTGAGTAGCCAAACCACTTTCGAGGCGATCCCAGCTTCAATTGCCTCCTTGGCAAAGGCATCCGATGCCTCGGTGGCAGCCGACAGCGCCGCAAGGACATTGGGCTGTACGTGGGGGAAATTATCGGTGAGGGAGAAATAAAAACATCTGGCATGTTTCGGAGAGCAGCATTCGCACCTTCACGCCCTCCTCTGAGCCATCTAGCAAGTTAACCAATTTTGTGCAGATGCCATTCAAGTTTAGTGGCGCTTGCTGTTGCTGGCTTATGATAATAGCTAGTGTAGCAGCTGCAGCGGCTTGATCACCTGGAGCTGCACTCGTATCCAGATGCCTTGCAATGCGCGCAATTGGATCTTGGCCCGACATCATTAATGAATTTTTAAATTAAAGAATGCTCTTGTCTAGTGTCAAAATTTCCAGTTTCCAATTTTTTTTCAGCACACAGCAACTCTCAATGTCTCGGCCTACTTCTCAACGCAATGGCGCACTCCCCTGACGACCCCACATCCGTGGGGTACGCCAGGAGATGCCGCCGGGGGTGCCACGCGCAGTCCTCTGGCGTGCCCCTCACCGGCGCCGCCCCCAGGCTCCGTCCCGTCTCAACGTCCTCAACAAACACGCAGGGGTCCTCGCCCGCCATCGCCAGGTATCTCGAGTCATGGCTGAACGCCAGCGACCGGGGCACCCCGTCCATGCAGAAGTAGCTGCGCTGCACCGTGAAATCTTCGGCATCCCAGACGCAGGCCACGGCGTCAGCCCCGCCCGTCGCCACCAACCGCTCATTAGGGCTCACCGTCACCGACATGACCTGCCCCGTGTGCCCCACCAAGCTTCCCGCCCGCTGCATCGCCGGGAATCGCATTATGTCGACCGCGCCGCCCTCGCCGGCGACAGTGGATTGCAAGAGCAGTTCTGAGCCAGCCAGGAAGGCCAGCTCGTTGGTCTGGTTCTTGGACGCGTGTTTGCCCACCACCTTCATCTTGCGCACGTCCACAATGCTCATGACTGCAACCAGAATAGCCAAAACCCCGCACAATTAGCAAATTATATTCCTCCCATTGTATTTTGCCGTGGCGGCGAGCGTTTCTTCAACCACTTTCAAAGCTCTCGTATCCCCCCACATACCGTCTTCTCTGCTGCCCACCACCATGTAATTTCCATCATTGGTCCATGCCAAGTACAGGTTGTGTCCCACGGTGGTTAGCGTGGCTGAGTTTTTGGCTGCTCGGGTGTCCCAAAATCGAACGGTCTTCTCTTGAGTGCTGGTCGATGCCAGACGCTCAGGATTGGTGGGGTGCCACCGCATGTAACACACAGCGTCAGCGTGCCCCCGCAACTCAACAGACAACTTGCCCTGCACAGGGCGGCGGGGAAAGGCGTTGGAAGCTAATTGATGATGGCCAGGCACTGCCTGAACAGATATTTCCACTGCCCTACCGCCAACTCACGGGTTTATCGTCGTCGGTTCTCCACAGCTTGATCGTCTGATCTTGCGAGCCGCTGGCAAGTCGAGAGCCATCGCAATTCCAACTCAAACAAAAAACCTGCAGAGAAGATTTTTTAGCACATGTAAATTTAGCTGTTTGGCCAGTATTTATGTAAATTTGAGTGTACCGCGCCGTAAAAAACAGCGCATTTGTAATCCACCCACTTTTCGGCGATGTGCATTGAATTCAGTCTTGTTCCAAGCATTGATGTCGTCGTCCATCGAAGTTTGGCAGTGTTCACGAGCGCTGCAGGCTCTAGTATCGTAGGTATTCGTTGTTAAATTTAAATTAATTATAATAAATGAACAAGGAAAAATTGCAAGGTTTTCTCTCTCATCATGCAGTCCATAATTCAAACATTTCAGCAGGAAATTTCGTTTCATTCGCCATGCCATGCATGGAGGGCATTCCCTCACTTCTTCACCTTTGCCGGGTAGCCACCCCGGCCCTTGCGCGTCGAGCGCAGGCCCTCGCGCTTGTTTGCGGTGGGCGGCGGCGGCATCTCCTTTGCCTGCGAGCTCTCCTTGCGCTGCCGCTTGAAGGTCTGGTGGATGGGGGTCTCGACTATGGAAGTCTTGCGCTTGCGCCCGCCACGACCGCTGAGCTGGCTCTCGGGCAAGACCTGCTGCTGCTCCACCTGCTCAGCCTCCATCGCATCGCCTTCGACGGCGGCCTCATCCTCAACCTGAACAGGGTGGCCTCGGGCGGCGTGCGACTGGGTACAGAGGCTGCCTGGCATGGAGTGGATGCCGCCGGCGCAGGACTTGTTGCCGCCATGGGAGGGGGCAGCGGAACGGAGACCGGTGAGAACGTCAGCCACGTCCTCAGTGCCGCCATGCAGCTCAGCAGCCTTCTTCTTGGGCTCTTGAGGCTCGGAAAACAGGTCGGCCAGATCGTCTGGACATTTCATTAATGCCTTTTAGTTGTAATGAACGTGACAATTATATTTGAACAAGTAACTATTGTGTGCTTACCGCTGACGGCAGCCAGGGCCTCGTCGTTGTCCCGGCCGCGGCCGCCATTGACGTCATCATTGCCCGTCGTCTGCGTAGCGCCGCCGACGGTGGTCTCCCAGCGGGAAACGTCATCGCCGGCTGGCCCTTTGCCGCGAACGACGTCCACGCTGTCGAGAACGGAGCGAACGCCAAGCTGCACGTTGTGGAAAGGGGTGGTGACTTCGCCCAGGCGCCTACAAAAAGGGAAGTGGAAATTAACCTGTAGCTAGGGTGCCAAATGGCGAAAGGGTTGGAAAGAGAAAGGAAGAATGAACGCACATCCTGAAGGGCTCGGTGGAGAAGAATCCCACCGCGCGGTCGCCGGCGTCGACGAATCCAGGGGGCTGGTAGTCTTCAGGGCAGTCATCGGTGAACACCATCTTGCAGAAGATCGTGCGCTGTATTGCAGGAAGGTTGGAAAGGTGAGAATGCAAAGAAACTCAAAATTCGCTGTAATGGTTGACATAAAGCTAATAGTGATGCACGTTTTGCCGCCATGCGCTGCCACACAATGTTAATGCAAGCAAAAGGTACCAATAGAAACAACAATGCTCACCTCCTTGGGGACCGGGTCCAGGGTGCGGGTGACGCTCACGAGAGCGCGCAGCAGCTTGTTGACCTGCTTGCGGGCGGAGCTGACGTCGGGCTTGGCGAGGCGCTTGGAGCCGTGGGTGCCGCCGATGGACTGGAGCTTGATGTTGCCTTCGGCATCATGGTCAAACAGGAACACATACTACACCAATGTTTTTTTAAACAGTTTCAGATTGTGTATTTGAGGGCTTGAAGAAAGGTTGGCGCTTACCTCTTCCAGGACGTTGCGGCACTCGGGGTCGCTGGAGAGACCGAAAATGAGCTGCAGGGGTGGCCGAAAATTTAATAGAGGCGCAAAAAACAATTATAAAAATATCAAATAATTTTAGAAAGCAAAGTAAGCCTTTTTAGAGCTCACCTTGGAGATGTAGCCAGAGGAAAGGGCCTCGCGGACGCTCTCAGAAATCCAGTTGTTGAGCGTCTCTGCCTCGGGGCAGGCATCCTCCCCGGTGCGCAGCATCCGTGTATCGGTATCTGGCAGCATATAAATGGGGTTGAGAGTCAGTGCTCGAATAGGGATCGGGTAGGAAAAACTAAATACTCGCAGACTCGGGTGCTTGAAAATCTCACCGTCGAGCCCGTCCACCTTGACTTCCATGAATGAATCATTGGGCAGGATGTCACGGGAGTGGCAGATGTCAGCAATGCCCTGGAAAATGAAGCAGAAAAAAGGGAAATGAGGGAGGGAGGTCACAGGTGACAAAGGGGTGGGAGGAAAAATGTCAAACTCACCACCTGGATGAGCGAACAGGCCTGTAAAATTATGAGTAAATTATTAAAGAATTTTAGACGCAGAGCCCGCAATATTTTCGGAGGTCTGGGGACCTGTTCAAGCTCACCAGGTCGACGCTCGCTGCTTGGGAAATTTGCTGCTGCTTGACGGCCTGAGCGACTCGATAACTGCGAGCCTGCGGATGAGAGAGGGGTTAACTATTTTATTATCTTGCGTAAATGGGAATTAACCGCGGGCAGCAAGGATTCAACAACTTTCGATCAGATCGCTTACCATCTTGAGAAGAGCAGTAAGCCGCAGCTAGGGGGAGGTCCCGGATGGGCTGATGACTTAGACTAATTTCAAGTAAAATCAATTAAATGATGCCAAAAGAGTGTTGGTTGAAAATGGCAGCAGTTGGCAGAGGGAAGAAAGCAGCGCTGCATCTATAGCTAGGGTTCTTTCAGGGGTTAAACTTTACTTTTTTTTCATATGCCCTTACTTTGAATCAGTATAAACGCCCTAACTGCGTTAGCCAGCGTGTGGGTGGCAAATTGGTGCATCGAAAGTACATGCTACATCTATGCCATACATCAGTGATGCTTGTTCTGTTCTCGGGGTGTTCTTGCCCCAACTTGCCCGAATTATCTATTCTTGGTTTGACTGATGCCTTCTTCCATTTCCTCTGTTTCATGCTCGGTTTATTGATATTGCAACGATGTTGAAGGCCTGCTCCTCCTGGGCGTGGCTGCGCCGCTCGCCGCGGCTGAAGTGCGCATCAAGATCATATCAGAGGAGGTTAACCCCAACTGCACCGCCAAGCAGTTCCAGTTGGGGCGCCTTATGGAGTTCCCGCTCACAGGTTAGGAAAAACACAAACTTTGGTAATCGGCAGGCACGCTTACCGACGTTGAGGTAGCCTCTACCAGCGCTCCGAGTCTCTTGTTGCACAGCCGCAGCGCTCTTTTTTAAGTTCGGGTCAGCAAATGGGCCCTGTTAAAGCCAAAAAGCAGTCTCCAGAAACTCGGGGCAAGCCATTTTATTAGTTCCGTTTTTCTTTTTCTTTTTTCCTTCCCACAAAAGTATATGTTGCAATTATTTTTTATAGTCTGCATGCGTGCTGATAACATCAAAGTATTTAAATTGATTTTTGAAATAGCCAGCTTTGGCATGCAAATAAACAAAAGTCAAGAAGAAAACATATTTTTCACCTCTCTTCATCATCCAAGCCCCCCAATTCACATTAAAGTAAATTTATAATGACACTGCGTGGGTACCAGAGCGCCAGGGCGCTGCATCAGGCCTTGCGGGCTCCAATTTTTACCTTTTGGGACAGCATCACCGCAGCTCCTTTGCCTCCCTACAAACTCTCTTGCTCCTCCTCTGTCCACACCACTTCGGCCGCCCACCAAAAAGTCCCCGAAGAGGGGCAAAACGCGGAGAAGGAGGTGAAGGTTGGCGTGAATGCCCCTGAGAGCACTGCGCAGTTTGCTTCTGAGGCTGCCCATGCTGCCTCTGGGCTAGCCGAGTCTGTAGCGGACGTGGCGCGTGTTGCCGTGAACAAATTCAAGCGCTCGGTGGGAATTGAAACCCCTGGCCACCCTCCGCTCTCCGACGACGTCCTCCACGGCGCTGGCGGCAAAATGGAGGTCGGGTGAGTAAGACACGCAGCTATTAACGGTTGGTTACGGTATTGTAAAAATTGCTAAAGATATAATTCTTTCCCTCTCAGATTTTTCACTGCTCTAGGAAAGAAAAAACGTGGAAACAACGTCCCGTTCATTTGTTTTTCTTGTTCTTGCAGCGAGCCTGCCAAGAGCAGGGGTCAGGCCGAGGGCAAGTACAAGGAGATGTCCGACATTGAGAAGCCCCATTTTGAGGGGGAAGGCGGGCGCAGCGTGAACGAAATGTTCCCGGAAATGGCAGAGGCAGCCAAGCTGCAAAACGAAGGCGGCAAAAGGGTCTACAGTGACGAGGAAAACGATGAGCTGCAGACAAACCTGCATGACAAGGGCCCGTGATTTGCAACTACGAGTTGCTCTCTGCAGAATACTAACCGCTTCTGTTGCTTGTTGCGCTGAATGGATGTCTTTCATTGCTCTGCTATTCCGAAACCCAAAAATAAATTCAGTGAATTAGCTAGGCGCATGTTCTTCTCCAAGAAGCCGCTTTCTTTCCATTTCCGCTGGGTTTCCCAAACTAACCAGCTGCACTCCTCCATCGGCTCTCTGCCTCTCCTGTTCCCGCTTCTGCTGCTGCTCCGCCGCTGCCTCTGAATCCACCTCTTCTTCGGTGTCCGTCCGCCTCCGTTCTTCCTCGGCCACCTCCGCTGCATGCGCTCCGTAGAAATAATAAATTGCCGCTCCCACCAGCATCCACACTCCAAACCTCACATATGCCGGCCAGCCCAAGCTGCATAGCAGGTGCAGGGTCAGCAGAATGCCCAGGGCTGGGGTGGCGGGGAACAGCGGCACCGCAAACCGCGCGGGGGTCCTCGCGGTGCGCAGCGTGAACAGCGTGGCAGCAGCACACAGCCACACCACGCCCAGCACCGCCACAGCCACCCAGGGGGCTCCCAGGGTGAAGCTGACGCTGATAATGATGGAGGCCAACGACACCGCGGCCAATCGCCACAGCGCTGGCAGTGGAGAGGTGGTACCAGCCACGTGGCAGCGCCGGAAGTACACGCCAGCACACACCGCGTAAAACACATACAAAGTGCCCACCGACACCAACTCCGCCAGCACATTGATGTCGAAAATCATCGCAAGTACGGCGGCGCCCACCCCAGTGACGATGGTAGCTATCAGCGGGCAGTTTGTGGCGGGGTTCACACAGGCAAGCACCTCCGGCAGCAGCCTCTCGCGCCCTAGTACAACAAACAGGCGGGCCTGGCTGAGGAGGCCGGTCATGGTGGAGGTCACGATGCCTGAGAGGGCCCCCACCGACACCACTTTGGCTGCGGCGTGCATCCCCCGCGAGGCAAACGCGGAAGAAAACGGCGCGTGGACGTCTACATCCAAGTAAGACACCATGGTGACGATGGTGGTCCCCATGAGCGCGTACAACAGCGTGGCGACGCCCAGCGAGGCCAAGATGCCGATGGGGAGGCCGCGAGCGGGGTCTGCCGCTTCTTCGGCTGCGTTTGCGAGGTAGTCGAAGCCCACGTAGCCGAAGAACACGATGGAAGCTGCCGCAAAAGTGCCTTGCACGCCGTAGGGCGCAAAAGGCTTGAGGTTGGCCAGTTCTCCCTGAATTTGATTTGAACAGTGCACCGCAATGAAACTTGAAAGAAGGTAAAATTTAAACGAAGGTAAAAGGCGAGCAACCAAGTAAATATGTTTGCATGCATACCTGCGGAAGGCCAGCGATGAGGATGAAGGCGATGCAGCTGAGGTTGACGGAGCACACGATTATGTTGAAAGTGGCGCTCTGCCTGGTGCCCCGTGACAGCAAAAACGTCAGCGCAGCGATGAGCCCCGCCGCCAGAAAATCGAGCTCCACCACGCCGCCCAGCGGCACCAGAAACTTGTCGGGCTGCTGGCCCAGCAGCGTCGCCAAGTAGCCTGAGAACCCACGAGCAACTGCTGAAGAAGAAAGTAGCGTCTCCAGAATCATGTTCCATGCCACGCTCCACGCCGCCAGCTCGCCAAAAGTGATGCTGATGTAGTTGAAGGCGCCGCCAGTGACCGGCAGCTCCACTGCGAACTCTGCGTAGCTGAGCGCGGCCATGAGCGCGGCAGCAGCGGCGATGAGAAAAGAAACAATGACGCTGGGCCTGCAGGAGAGCATTGATAATTGGGAATGATATATATAGTGTCCTGCAAGTTATTAATGGCTCACCCTGCCACTGATTTGGAAGTAACACCGCTCAAAACGTAAACACCAGCGCCGACGATGGACCCCAGGCCCAGGAAAGTCAAATCTACCACGCCCAGCACCTTGGCCAGGCCCCCCGTCTTGTCCAAGTGCTCAGCCACGCTCTTGACGCGCCACGAACGCCTCCGCACAGCGCCCCACTTGTCGACGCTGCTGCTGCCCGACATTTCGTTGGTCAGGGAAATATATATTATAGGTATGGATCACGTATGCATAATTTAATCACTGTGTTTGATCTGCAACTACTCGACGCAATAGCAAACCGAGCAACTAAAATTTAAAATTTTAAGATCAGAATTTGTTTTATTTTTATTATTGCTGTCGACAGCGAAGGCAGCGGATGATGCAACCGAGTGAATGAACACGGGTGTTTGTATCAGTATTGTATTATTTTTATTCTTTTGCTACTGTTTTTTTGGAATGGGACGTGTTGAACCCTCCTCGGCAAAATTCGAATTATTTTGGACCTACCAAAGGGTCATCCTCCGCTTGAAAACAGCATTTGAGCTGTGTACATTTTTACGATTTTTTCCAACGCCTAGCTGTCCTAATCGCGTTCTTTCAGTCTTTACCGCAGGCGTCAACTCAACTGTACTTGAATATGGCCGCAGTCAGTGTAAAAAAGAATTGTTTATAACACCGTGTCGTTGAATACTATCGTACGCTCTCTTTCTCATTGGGAAAAGGAACGAAAACGAAAAGAAAATCACAACAAAGTGAAATTTCACGCCCCTTCCCCACCGTAGCACTCAATTATTCACTCGCTGGCGGGCACCCGCTGCGCCTTGAACAACAGCAGGTAGGCCATGTGCCAGTCCCCTCCCCCTGACAGCGCCAGCACGTCTTCCGACTTCCTCACGATCATGTTGTCGTCGTCAAATTGAATCCACTGCCCATCGTCCTGCCGCACCCAAGACACGTAGTGACCAGAGTCAGCGCTGCGACCTTTGTGCGTCAACACCCCGATCAGTTCGTACCGCCCCGTCAGCTCCCCAGCGTGCTTGGCCACTTTATCCTCCGCCTCGGCAGCAGCCGATGAAGCAGCAGCAGCAGCGGGGGCAGCGTCAGTCATCGCCGCATCGCCGTCTGCGCCCGCCACCTTCTCCTTCTCCACCTTTTGCCGCTTCAGCAGCCCCACCTTGGCGTCCTCCGCCTCCTTGAACGCCAGCCGCGGCGCCTGCAGCTTCTCCTTGAGCCCGTCCGAGCAAAAGTCAAACAGGTCCAGCAGCAGCGGGAAGGAGACCTTGCGCAGGATCTTGGCCTTCTGCTGCACGTCCGCCTTGTAGAAGAACCGCACCATCTGCACGGTGAGGTAGGGCGGCAGCTCCACAACCTTGGCCTCCCCCCGGAAGTTCGCCAGCCGGCCCAGCGCGGCGCTGGTCTTCTCGCGGTCGCCCTTTAGCCCCAGCGCCAGCCCCTCCGCCAGGTGGTTGACCTCAGAGCTAATGTTGCACTTCAGCATCACCTCCACCTCCTCCACTGCCATGCTCTCGTCAGACTCCTCGCACTTGAGCACCGCCTTGGTGCGAACCCCCAGCAGGCGCTGCACCTCGCTGCCGCCGTCCTCGCCCGTGACCTGCCCCCGCAGCGCGCCCAGCACGGCGCCCCAGCACTCCTCAGCGTCCTGCTGCATGGGCACGCCCTCGCGCGTGCGCTGGTCAAACTGCGGGAACGCGCGCCGCAGGGTCATGAGGAACTCGGTGGGGGGCACCGGCTGCGCGGAGCGCTCCATGCGGCCAAAGAGCGAGCCCAGGGAGGAGGCGAGGTTGCCGCCGGCCGCCGCCGCCTGCAGCTTCTCCCGCAGCTCGGGCACCGCGTACAGGCACTGCAGGGTGCTGTTCATGTAGCACGTATTGCCCAGGTTCTCCAGCCCCGCGCCATACTTGCTGAGCCCCGTGGTGTCCTGCTCCTCCTCAGGGAGGTCCTCTACAAAGGTCTGCGCCTGGGCAGGGGCCTGCGGCACAGCGTCCGCGGTGCCCATCATCGTGACCTTTTGGCCGGGCTTGGGGGCCACCACGGCCCAGTCGGCGTCGTCCTTGAGCAGCCCGCCCTTGAAGCCCATGATCTTTTGACGTTCGGGGGCCACGCCGGTCAGCGAAAAGAGCTGCAGCTTGAACAGCTGCGGGGGTTGGGTCATGTCGATCTCCACGCCGCCAAAGCTCTGCTTCTGCCACTTGACATCCACCTTGATCGTCGACATTTTGATTTTTGTGTTGAGTTTTTTTTATCGTAATTGCTGTTATCTAAGGAAATTAGGAGCGTTTCCTCGTTCAAATCGACAGCTTCAACGCTAAGAGGTTCAATAATATTGAAATGAAGGAGAGAAGACGAAGTTTTTTTTCAACCGTTGAGTTGTTGGTTCTGGTGGGGAGCAGCGAAGAAGGTTGGGAAACGGGGGCATGCATCACAAACTCAGGTGTACAGCAGGAGAATCATGTGCAGCATTTCCAGCTGAGAGGAGCGCATGGATTGAGGTAAGTATATCCTAGTTTGGTTTCACCGCCGACCGCCGCACAAACTGA
This sequence comes from Marvania coccoides, assembly GCA_963854735.1. Taxonomy (NCBI): domain Eukaryota; kingdom Viridiplantae; phylum Chlorophyta; class Trebouxiophyceae; order Chlorellales; family Chlorellaceae; genus Marvania; species Marvania coccoides. Next base: position 1,476,106 of record OY978098.1, on the reverse strand, counting down.
TTTACTGCAATGCCCAAGTCAGCGAGCTCCAGAGAGCATGGATGCTGCTGGAGATAATTCATTGAATCAGTTTTTGAATTGTTCAAAGCTCGCCTCGCGTTCTTTCTTGAAGAAGAATAAAATCCCCAGGCTGCAGGGCCGTCGGCATGATCATCACGTGGGCGATTTGGAAGACTTTACGCACGGATCCCACCTGGACGCATTGAGCACATTGTCAGGAAGCTTTAGCGCATGAAGAATGTTGTGAATAGGAAAGAAAGTATGTGGTATCGTTGGCTGGCTTGATTTGATTGAAGCAGCACACGGCTGTTTTCATATAGCATTTTCTTCTCCTTGCGTTCACCTGTGTTTTAATGCTGTTTTGTAATATATATATATATATTTAAGCAAAGACTAAATTTGGCTGGCAAAGGGTCCATGCAAAATAGAAGGCGGGCGGAGCAGATTAACTATGTTGGCGAGTTTTTAACAAAGATGGCGCACTGTATTGTTTGCAAACTGGTAGTTTTTGCACATTAAATTTGCCAGCAGTCCTCAGCCGAGTCATCGAGGACCGACACGTTTCTTCCTTGATTCAGCTCTCACTATAAAACCGGGAATCTCCAATTTTTTTCAGTTATATTTAACTTGCTATTTTATTTAAAATTATTCCGCGTGTTTCCAGGCGACAGCAAGGCTGCAGGCTAGGTAAGGCCGCCTCTATTAAAACCTGTTTAATTTTTTCAGTCAGACATTATTTCATCATGCGCGTGTTTCCTGCAGGCCTCCACCATTTACTTGCAATACTCGTCGCTCGCTCTTTCATCTATGCGGGCCCTGCACATCGTGGCGCTCGCCGCCATCTTGCTGGTCTGCCCAGCTGCAGCAGCTGACAAATCTGCCTACAGCCAGGTGCCCTCACTGTTTTCATGGCGTTTGCATTTTCAGAGCTGATATGCATTTCATCTCTTGCTTGAAAAAAAATTTCTGACTTGCATTGTGCCAAAAAGCATTTCAGTTATTAAAAAAATAAAAAAAAATATAAAAAAAACTCACTCCTCACTCCCCTTCCCTCTCTCTCTCAAAAAAAAAATCTTAACACCGCAGGTGCTGGACCTGTCCCTCCAGTTCTACGAGGCCCAGCGCGCCGGCAAGCTCCCCTCCTCCACCATCGACCGGGTCCCCTGGCGAGCCGACTCCTTCACCGATGACTGCGTGCCTGGTGGCTACTTTGACGCCGGCGACCACCTGAAGCTCTTCTTCCCCATGGCCAACTCCCTCGCCTTCATCGGCCTGGGCATCGTCGAGTTTCCGGGGGCCTACTCCTCTGCCGGCCAACTGGCCAATGCAAAAGACGCCCTGCGCTGGGGCACCGACGCGCTCATGGCTGCCCACGTCTCCCCCAACGAGTTCATCGGCCAAGTGGGCGACCCCGGACCTGACCACGCCTTCTGGGGAAGGTGAGAAGCAGCAACATCCGTTTTCTGTTGTTCATTTTTTAAGCTTTTCATTTCATTTTGGCATTCATTCTTCTTCTTGCAACAATGCTATTACTGTTATTTATTTAAAAATGCAGGCCAGAGGAGTACAAGGGCTCCCGCCCCTGCTACAAGTGGAACCTTGCCTCCCAACCAGCCTCAGACCTCGCTTCTGCCGCTGCCTCCGCGCTGGCCACCTGCGCCATCGTCTTTCGCGACTCAGACTCCGCCTACGCCGACCGCTGCCTGAAGCACGCCAAGGAGCTGTACGCCGCTGCCACCGCCAACGAGGGCAAGTACTCTTCATCGTACGCTGAAGCCACCTACGTCTACAACAGCTACACCTTCCGGGACGACGTGGCCCTGGCTGCCGCCATGCTGTGGAAGGCCACCGGCGACGGCACCTACCTTGAAGCATCCAAGGACCAGGTGAGAGCAAAATAAAAACAACGTTACAAAATCATCAACATATATGCAAATTGTGAAACTTTTTTTATTAGGTCTCCACCTTTTCTGATTTCCTGTGTTGTAGCGCGCCAAGTCCGACTTTGCCAAAGAGTCATACGTCTCCTGGGACGCCACCGGCCCCCTGTCTGCCATCCTGCTCAAGTGCGGAGGAGAGTCAACGGCCGAGGCTGACGCCCACATCGCCAAGTTCGCCTCCGACTGGCAAGACTGCAGCTCCAACGGGTTCAAGCGCACCCCAGGCGGCCTGTGCCTGGCCCCGCTGGGGGGCTGGGGCAACCTGCGCTACGCCACCACCGCCGCCTTTGCCTCGGTGCTCTACGCCAACTGCGAGACCGACGCAGCCAAGCGCGCCGCCGCCATCAAATTTGCCAAGGCCCAGGTGGACTACGCCCTCGGATCCAGGCAAGCTAATGACATTTTTCTTCACGCCAAGTTGCCTTCCTCTCTTTTTGCCTCCTTTCGCCTTTTTAGCTGCATGGGAGTCTGGTCGTTTAATTTTAAAACGCGTCTGCCACATGTCTCTCTATATTTCCACTCCTTGTTGCGCAGCGGCCGCTCCTTCGTGGTGGGCTACGGCACCAACCCACCGCTGCGCCCCCACCACCGCGCCGCCTCCTGCCCCTCCAAGCCCGCGCCCTGCGGGTGGGGCCAGTTCAACACCGCCGATCCCAACCCCCAGGTCATCAAGGGCGCGCTGGTGGGGGGTCCGCCTGGGCCCAGCGACGAGTACGCTGACGACCGAGAGGACTATCAGCAGAACGAGGTGGCCATCGACTTCAACGCGGGCTTCACCTCCGCGCTGGCGGGCCTGATTGCGCTGCAGTGATCATCCTTTTTAAATATTTGAATAACGTTAATGAGTTATTGAATCGATAAATTATGCATTATTGCCGTTATTTTACCTGAAATGACAAATTTATAGAGGCCTGCTTTGATTTTTTTTTATTGTGTTTATTGTGTGCATGTGTGCGTTTATGTGTTAGTTTAAACACCTTTCCATCAGATTTGAGTTGTTTAATGGGCTGGGACACGGACGCAGCTGGCTGGGAAGGAAATCACAGGACCTTTCATGAAATAAAAATGAAATAACATTGCATGAAACTAAAAAGCATGTTACTTCCAGAGTTATAACCAAGCTTCAGCTGTCTGCAAAATTTATGCTGCAATGCTGTCCATCAGCCCAGGCTATATATATAAAGTTTGCAGCTTCGGACCGATTTAACGCGTGGCGGTGATAATGAGCGATGACGCCATGTGCGCCGAGATTCCCTGGCGCCATATAGCACCTCCATCGCCAATGAAAATGTCTGCATTAATTAACTCAGCGAACCAGACTGCAACTGCATCTGGCCCTCCAGCGCCCAAACTCGAATTTTTCAACCACCAATATTAATGCAAATTTGCGCAAAAATATAAATTATTTTATAGATTACCCAACAGGAAGCGCACAAGCTCAAGCGTACTCCGGAATCAATATTTTTAAAATATCTGATCCAAAGAATGCTGGCCTCTAATAATGCCCACCGCGCTGTGCTCAGCAGTCGCTCCCAGACACATGAAAGACGCCGTGCGACGCCGCCGCGCGCCTTTCTTAAAGATCTGTTCAATTTCGCTGGCAGCAAGACGAAGCCGGCGGAGGCCAGCTTAAAGAAGCTGCTGGCCATCGTTGCCGACACAGACCGCGGGCTGAACACCAGCAAAGAGCAGCTGGCTGCCATTAAGCAGTGTTTTGTTGAGCTGGAAGAGCTGGGTCCAAGTGGAACCGAGGCCAATATCAAAGGCACTTGGAAGCTGCTGTGGACCACTGAACAAGTGAGAATAATCAAGGACTACACGCCTGCTTTCCCTTAATTTTATACATCACCTTCCTGTGGATTATTTAAAAAATTCTCCCCCCTCTCTGCAGGAAACTCTTTTTATTCTGAAAAATGCTTCTTTCTTCAAGACTCGAGCAGAGGATGTGTTCCAGGTCATCGACACCGCCGCAGGGTCGCTGCAGAACGTCATTACCTTCCCCCCCGAGGGCGCCTTCATCGTGGACTCTTCGCTGGAGTGGGCTGGCGATAGTCGCACCAACTTCAAGTTCACAAAGGCGACGCTCAAGCTGCCCAACGACAAGGCGGTCAATTTGCCGCCTTTTGGACAAGGCTGGTTCGACAGCATATATGTGGACTCTAAGTTTCGGCTCAATCGCGACGTCAGAGGCGACCTGCTTATCACCGTGCGAGAGGGGCCACCCAGAGAGTTCAAGTAATCATATATATATATTCTTTAAAATGCAATCAGTTTGATATTGATTACTCTTTCCCGCTGTCTTTTGTTTTGGTTAATTGATTTTTATTTCATTATAATATTACTCTCTCGAGTTATTATCGCCGTTTTTTCTGTAATTGTAACACTTCTCCGTCATGGGTGCTGCCTTTTAACCCTTGAGCCGTTGAATATTTGCGTCGGACCCCCAATTGAGCAATATGCGGGTCCATAGTGCTAGGTTCTCCAGCGTTTGCAGAACCGTTGCTGCTCCGCCAAGGCGGGTGCTGCCAGCCTCATGGGCTGGGCTTGAGAGCCAGCGCCAGCCAGCAACAACCTGCACTGTTCAGCTGTCATGCCGGGGTGTCGTCAATCATTAGATGTTAATATTTGTTGTTTGGGCTGCCAACTGCAAGCAGTGCAGAAAAGAAAAATGACTCGAACATCAAAATCGTTCATGCATGCATCAATTTTTTATATTTGTATTAAAAAAAATATATTATCATCTGCTATTCACGCGGCCCCCCCGTTATAAATTAAATTGCTTTCAAAGAAGAACACTAATCGAAAAAATGCCCAAGCGTAAGGCAGATGCTGTGGCGGCAGAAGAGCCGGGCACAAGCAGCGAGGAGGCGGTGCTAAGCAATGTCGTCTACATAGGGTGCGGTACCTGCCAGTCTTGAGCGCACCTCTTCGATGGCGGCGCAAATCCTTCTCACTTTCGAACATTCCCCCCCCTCTCTGCAGCCATGTCCCCCACGGATTCTACGAGAAGCAGATGAAAGGTGCGTTATCGGTGCCTGCAGCGTGCGCCTGTGCCGAAATTGAATACTAATTTTTTTTTAACTTGAATCTCGCAGAATACTTCGCTCAGTTCGGCAAAGTGAGCAAGGTGCGGCTGTCCAGGAACAAGAAGAGCGGCAAAAGCAAGCACTATGCTTTTCTGGAGTTCTCTTCGCCCGATGTGGCCAAGGTGGTGGCCGACGCGATGGACGGCTACATGTTTTTCGGACAAAAGCTGCAGAGCAGGGTCATGAACAAGAGCGAGGTACACCCTGAGCTGTTCAAGGGCGCCAACCGCGTGTTTAAGCGCATCCCTTGGAAAAAAATCGAGATGGAGCGCCACAACAAGGACATCACGCCAGAGCTGGCGGCAAAGCGCGCTGCTTCAGCAGCCAAGCGCGAAAAGAGCCGCAAGAAGCGCATCAAAGAGGTGAGAAAATAAAATAAAATAAACTCAAAATTACGATCACTGCGCACATTTTTCGGGGATGAAATGATGATTAAAACTTGTCTTTTTCTTCTTCCTTTCCGAACAACAGGCTGGCATTGATTACGAATTCCCAGGAGAGGCGGTGCAGCACGAGGAAGAAGCTGAGCCGACGCCCAAGCCGGAGAAGAAGACCGCAAAGAAGGTGAAGAAGGCGGTGGCAGCGAGTGCGGTGAAGGCGGTGGCTCCCACGCCGGCAGCGGAGGGCAGGGTCACGCGGTCGCGGGTGCCGACAGCTGTGGAAGAGAAAGATGTAGGCACGACTCCGGCTGCTGCAAATACAAAGACATCAGCCAAAACCCCCGCAAAGAGTGCTGCCAAGGCGCCTGCTAAGACACCGGCTGCCAAAGCCCCTGCTGCGGCGAAGTCGGCGGTGAAAAAGAAGGCAGCGGCGGCGGCGGTTGAGGAGCCTGCGGTGGCCACAGAGGGGAAGAAGCGGAAGGCTGCTGCTGCATCGGCAGCCAAGCCTACCAAGAAGCGGGCTTGACGAGGGGAGAGGCACAGCTTTTGGGCTAAAAAACAATTCGATGAGGAAAAAAATAGAAGACAGGTATGTGCTATCATCCAATTAACTCCTCAATGTAACCATAATTAAAAAATTGGAGAGAGACTGGAGAGAGACAAAAAAATGGAGACTGAAGTTTCAAACTCAGTTTCCCCTCGGATTCCAGGAGTTTGACCAACTTTACCCCATCCTCGGAGGGCAATGCTTTTTCCTCCGGTTTAGTTTTCACAAAAGCTAATATATTCTCTGAATTTTCGACGCGTTAAATACCTTCATAGAAGCAATATTGATATCTCCGAAAGATCAAAATAAATCTCGATTGTGCAAACCACACCGATTCTGCCCGCAAACATGAATCCGGGCGATGAACAATATTTCAAGCGTCAAAAGATTGCTGAAGACAAGAAACCGAGGATATAGACCTCACCGGGGACGACGACACAGCCTTGGCTACAAATGCTAGCCCTGTTGCTGGATCCTGCAGTGCCGCTGCTGCTCCTCCTTCTCACCAGCTCCCCGACTCTCCGCTGCACCTCTTTGCCGTGCGTGGCCTTGGCCTGCCGGATTGGGCAAACCAAGACTTCCTGGGCCAAATTGTGGCTGGCGACATCACCTGGGCTATGATTTCGTGCTTTTCCATCGACACCCAGTCACTGCTGTCCACGTGCCCTGCGCTGCTCAACGTCACGAGACTGCTGATCGTGCACGGCCATGGTGAGAGCGAGGAGGACTGTGCCAGCGTCTTGGCAGGCTATTTTTTGGCCAAAACAACGAAGCAGACAAGAAGAGGCTAGTTGAGCTGATGGATCGCGCGACTTCCACCACCCTCCCATGTTCGGCCCCTATACGAAGTGTGGGCGCCCTTACGGCAAATTTCACCCGAGGTGATGGTCCAGTCTGTGAATCTTACGCAGTCGTATGACTGGATGCAGGCGCTCTTCAAGATTTCCCTGTGAAAGATTCGAGCTCTCACTTCACCGCACCCCTTCAGCGTGACCTGCTGGAGAGCTTGAGCACGCTGCAGCTCAAGGAGGCGGAGTGGCAGCGCGTAAAGGGGGTAATAGAGCTGCACGACTTTGAGTTTGCGAGGGCCCACCTGGTTTCTTCTACGCCGTCCCGTCCTGGCGACTTTGACCGTAACCTGGTTTCTTCTACGCCGTCCCGTCCTGGCGACTTTGACCGTAAGTAAAAAAAATAACATGTTTTTTCATATGCCCGCCAAGCACCGAGGATATTAAGTCTCAATTTTATTTTTCAACAAAAATAAAAATTAAAGAGACACCAGGGGGAGGACGCCCTATACATATTGTTTCCACTCCTGTATTGGATTCTTGTTTTATTTTATATATTTAACTCTGGCGTCTTCCTTTGGCCAGTGCATCTCCACCTCCATTCCTTCTTTCTAAGCAATTTAATTATTCCTCACTGCAGGCACGACGGCCACAAACGTCGGAATTTAAAGGGTGGAAGACCTTCTGAAGAAGGAAGTCTTCCCTGACGCGTTCAAATGTTCGCAGCTGGCCATGCAGTACAGCAGCATTGGCATTTTGAGCCCCAAACTGCTCGGCGAATTTATCGGGAGCTTCTCGGCAGGCCGCTGCGTTTCGGGGCAGGCGTTAGGCGCTCCTTCGGCGACGCACCTTGTCCACCGTCGACGAGATCGAAACCTCCATCTGTGGCCGTATTTCCGGCCAAAATCTGCCGGGGCTAGTGAAGGACGTCAGGAAAGATTTTCTCATGGAGCGGTACTGTCGGTGGGAAGGAGGGCCAGCTGGACGCGACCGAGTCATGCCGGTAAGATACAGGCGTGCTTTCACACTTTTTCTTCGCATTAATAGCATAATTACTTCTCAATATTTTTCCGGGTTTTGGTAGCACACGAAGCTGTACCTCAGGTACGTGAACGAGGACATTGCATGGTGCGCGATGGGGTCGCATAATTTGAGCGGGGCGGCATGGGGGAAGCAGCAGACAGCCAAAATGGAGGGTGTTAAAATCCTCCTGAACATCTCTCCTACGAGCTCTCTGTGATGCTGACACCCAGCCGGGAGTTGACCTACTGCACCTCTCGCTGGCACGGGTTCTCTTGCACTGACGCTGGCGCGCTAAAAGGGGCCATGCCTGGGGTGCAGACGGTGCGATTCGTGCAGTGGCAAACTGGGACCCCGCAAGCTCCTTCGCTGGGGGACGAGGGCGTTCTCACTGTGCCGCTGCCCATTCCGTTCCCTTTGCCGCCCAAAAAATATGAAGCTGGGGACGAGGCGAGGGTGGCATGAACAGGGAGCTGGTGGCCGGAACAGGCAACAATGAGATTGTGAGATTGTGTAGTAATTGATATCGAGGAGTCCAGGATGGCCCAAACATTGGAAGCAAACCCAAGCCAAACATTACTCCCTTCCACAAACAGCTGTAAATAAAAAAGACCGGACTTTTAAAGTTTATGCATATTATTAGAATTTTTGCCACATCAGGGCGTCAGTTGCAAGCAGCATCACCCCGTAAAACACACACATCTGATCAAGCTCAAAAATTTCAAACAAGCTTCAAATTACGGGAAACTGCAGGTTTTGACGCCTCTTGAGCTTTTGTATAAATGATTGCATCCGGCGAGCCCCCCAACAAGCGTGCAAAGACTTCTCCAAAAATTACAACCGCCGGTGTTGCCCCTTCTGCTGCCGAAATCATTGACTTGACAGGGGGAGACGACACACCCGCGGCAGCCCCGTCACACGCTGGTGCGCTCGACTCGCCGCTGCACCTTTTCGCTGTGCGCGGCATCCCCGATTGGGCCAATGAAGGGTTTCTCGGCGCCAAGCTCAGCCAAATCTTGTCAGGACCTGGCCTCCAATGGGCCCTGGTATCAAATTACATGATAGACATGGCGTGGCTACTGTCCGCCTGCCCCGCGCTGCGCAGCGTGCCCAGCATGCTGGTCGTCCACGGCGAACGCGGAGCTGCAGCCAAGAATATCACCACAGCCCTGAACGCTGCTGGAATGGGGGGGCGGTTCGCTCTGCACACGCCCTGGGTGCCTGAGTACGGGACCTACCACTCCAAAGCGTTTCTATTGCACTACCCGAGAGGGCTGCGTGTGGTTATTCACACGGCAAACCTCTTATTTTGCGATGCCAATAACAAGAGCCAGGGACTGTTTTACCAGGATTTTCCTCTCAAGGATGATGCCTCCCCTAGAGCCTCAACGTTTCAAAGCGATCTTTTGGAGTACATTGCGGGGCTGAGGCTGCTTGCGGCGCAAGGGCGGCACGTGCGTGAGCTGATAGAAAAGCACGATTTCAGCATGGCCAGGGTGCACCTGATCGCCTCGGTGCCCTCTGGGGCTGGCGAGCACAGCGGTGAGGACACTGATTTTCTTTTTTCCTTTGAAAATTCTCTGATTTCGTAATGTACTGTTTCCGTCTCAACTTGCTTTGCTTAACTCGTGTTTCTCTTTCTCTACAGGGTCCAAAATTTCGGCGTACGGCCACATGAAGCTGCGCGCCTGCCTGAACAATGAACCCGGCGGCTTTGCCAATAAGTTTTCTGGCGCCCCAGTGGCTGCGCAATTCAGCAGCGTGGGCAGCATTGCCGCCAACTGGCTGAAAAACTTCATTGAAAGCCTGGCGGCGGGACACAGCCAGTCGGGGCGGCCGCTGGACGCTCCCAGCGCCACCCAGCTCGTGTGGCCCACCACCGCTGAGATTCAAAACAGCTTGGAAGGGTGGTTTGCGGGGGGCAGCGTGCCTGGGTACCCAGATAAGGTGCGGCGACCGTTGCTGCAGGCGCTGTACTGCCGCTGGGGAGGGGAGGAGGCTGGCCGCCAGCGCGCCATGCCGGTGAGAAGCAAATCGAAATGCTAATAATATGAAAATAGACTTTATTAGGCTGGAAAAAATAACAAACAAATAACATATACTTTCTTTTTATCTCTACTCTTTTCTTCTTGTGCAGCACATCAAGAGCTATGTCCGGTACGACGCGGGCAGCAGCGCAGGCAGCGGCAAAGAAGTCGCGTGGTTCTGCCTGACGTCCCACAACCTGAGCAAGGCGGCCTGGGGGGAGGTGCAAAACTCCAAGCAGTACAACCGGCAGCTGCTCAAAGTGCTTTCCTACGAGCTGGGCGTGCTCTGCGTGCCCTCCCTGGAGCTCGCATATCGAAAGTCCAGATGGCACGGATTCAGCTGCACTGAAGACGCTGCAACACGGCCGGTGGGACCTCTAGAGGGAGTGCAGTCGGTGCGCTTCGTGCAGTGGGAGCGAGGGGCCTCGCAGCAGCCATCTTTGGTCGTTAGCGGCAATGGCGGCGTGCTCACTGTGCCACTGCCCATCCCGTACTCGCTCCCGCCGAAGAAGTACGACGCGGAGGACGTGCCGTGGGACACGCGCTCCGGGCTGCCTCCCAGAGAGGCGTGGCAGGGGGTTGATAGTCTCGGAGCGGGGTTCCCTGGCGTCGGCAGTCACTATGGCGTTTTGGACCAGATGGAGTGGGGCGACGTGGTGCAGGCGATGGGAGGGGGCCATGGATGATGCACTTGTTGGGAGAGAGGGCTGGTTTTAAATTATTAAGAATCCCCATGCAAGGCGCCTGCGCTCCCTGGAGATGTGGGCTGACCTAATTTTCAATCCATTTTTTCAGCCCCATCTCTGAAATTCCTTGATTAACTTACATGTTTAATGAACTAAAACAACTAGTCGAGAAACACGGTGGATTGAAGCCAGCAAATGCGCGAGCACTGAAAAGCGATCTAATTGGAAGCAGCAGAACCTACTTATTTCCGGTTCCCTCGACCGCACCGCAGCAAATGAACCCTTAAGCCACAGTATATTAATTTATAACAAAAACCACCGCAAATGGCTGTCTCCAGAGCACTCTCCCTGCATCTCGTCGCCGTGCTGTGCATTCTCGCCGCCGCAGCACCGCTGTCCGCCGCAAGCAAGGGCAAGAAACACGCCGCCACCGCCCTGGCCCTCCCTGATGTCGCCCTGCGCCACGTCCTCCTGGTGGAGCCCACTATGCACCTGCACCTGCTGGGAAACGTCTCAGACCTCCCCGACCGCCTCAAACGGACCTTTCTGGACGCGGGGCACCGCCGTGCGGCGGCGCAGCTGCTGCGCTGGATGCGCGCCGCGGGGATGGGCAACACGTGGATCGACGCGGTGGGCAACGTGCGGGGGCGCACCGCCGCTGCAGACCCCGTGGCGCCGGCCATGTTTGTGGGCTCCCACTACGACTCTGTCATCGACGGCGGGATCTACGACGGCGCGATGGGCATCATCGTCGGCATCGCCGCCACCAAAGCGCTCGTCTTGGACGCGGGGCTCAAATCCGGTGTGATTTCTCGGGAGCGGCTGATTTCCGCTGTGGAAACGCTCACCGCCAAGCTGCAGGGCGGCGCCCCGGAGGCCACGCTGTACGTACAGGAGCTGCTGACCCCTAAATCTGCTTTCCCCGCGCTGCGACAGCCCATAGAGGTTGTGGGTTTTTCTGACGAAGAGGGTGTGAGATTTCAATCGACGTTCCTAGGCAGCCGCGCGCTGGCGGGCACGCTGGTGGCCAGCGGCATGCTGCAGACGACGGACGCGCAGGGTGTGAGCCTGGCGGGGGCGCTGCAGGCGGCGGGGATGGAGGGAACGGAGGCGGCGGTGGCGGCCGCCGCCGTCGACCCGAACGGCGCTGCTGGCTACGTGGAGGTGCACCTGGAGCAGGGGCCGCTGCTGGAGGTGTCACGCCGGGTGCTGGGGGTGGTGCGCGGCATCGCGGGGCAAACACGGCTGCTGATTAAGCTCAAGGGGGCGCAGGGCCACGCGGGCACCGTCCCGATGCGGCTGCGCCACGACCCGCTTGCGGCGGCCGCTGAGATCATCTCCCAGATCGACAACATCTGCGTGAAGATGGCGATCGCGGAGGATAGCTTGGTGTGCACGGTGGGCGCGCTGACGCTGTGGCCTGGCGCCTCCAATGTTATCCCCGGGGCGGCAAATTTCACGGTTGATGTGCGGTGCCAGACGGACGACCTGAGGGGCGGGGTGGTGGCGGCGGTGCAGGCGATGATGCGGGAGGTGTGCAGCAAGCGCGGAGTGACGTGCAGCGCGGAGATTCGGCACGAAATGGGGGCTGTGTACTGCGATGAAAAGTTGATGGGGCGGCTGGCGAGTGCGGTGGAGCACAGTGTGCGGGACATCGTGCCCCGGTTGGAGCTGGAGAAGGCGGGAGAAGCGGACGAGGGGGGGTGTATCGCCAGCGAGAAGCGCGGCGACAAGACGTGCCAGGCTGATCTGAATGTGCCGACCATCAAAACGATGCGCACTGAAGGAGGGGAGGAGATTGCGGTGCTGGCGAGCGGGGCGGGTCATGATGCGATGGCGGTGTCGGAGGTGGCGCCTATCGGCATGCTGTTTGTGCGGTGCAGGGCCGGCGTGAGTCACTCGCCCGAGGAGAGCGTGGCCCCGACCGACGTTGCCAGGGGGACAGCCGCGCTGGTGCAGTTTTTAAAGGAGTGGGAGGAGCGTGGGGAGTGAGTGGGCGGGCGTTGGCGCGTTGATGGGGTGAACCGAACGAAAACGAAATGTAAACTGAAAATTCGGCTCAAAGGTAGCTTCGCGAAAAACTTGACCCCGTCAACATTTTAAAAAGTGGGAGGCATTTTATCGGTGGAGCATTATTTTTATCAACCCGTGTCGCTTTCAATCGAAAGAACTACCAACTTTGCCTTGGGTGCCCCCGATCCCATGGCTGCGTCGATTTGAAATAATATAAATCGTGTGAAGATCACATCGTTTGACAGAATGGCAGCTGTGCCGGTCATTAATGCAGCCATGTCCATGCCCAAAGTCCCATTTTTGGACGAAAATCCCAGCGGCGAGGTGAGTGGCGGGGTATAGGCTCGTTGGCCTCTGATGCAATAACCCACGCCCATTTTTTCTGTGTTTAACGCCGTCCCCCTCTCTCCCGCAGTTTTTCATCGTGAGGGTGGACGCAGCTCCCGGCGTGGAGGTGCCCGGCGGCTGCTTCGTCACCGTTGAGTCTGGGCCGCACCCTGGCATCGGCAAGGCAATGCACTCCCTCCTCTTCCCCAAGGCCAGGGTGAGTAAACCGATGGCAGCGTGCCTCCATTTCCATTTAATATCCATTTTCAGGCCAGCCCACATGCCGCTCAGCTCACACGCTCTTCCGTATTTTTTTCCCGCTTCCCCCCGCCCGCCCTTTGCAGGCGCACACTCTACCAGACATCGTGTTCTTGCCCACCGCGGTCACGGTATGGGCGCTGGACAGCGTGGTCCCCGAAAAGCCGCGCCTCATCATTACGGGAGCCACCCTGAGCAGAGCGCGGTCGCCTGGCGGGGAAGGCGGAGGCAAAGACGGCAAAGCTCGGCGATCGCAATCGAGGGGGCTGGTGCCCACCGCCGCCCGCCTGACCCCCCAGCAACAGCAGCAGCAGCAGCAGCAGCAGCAGCAGCAGCAGCAGCAACAAGAGCAGCAGGTGCAGCAGCCGTCTCCCGCGCTGCCGCGGCCGACGCTGCAGCCGGGGCAGCTCCTGGCGGGGCAGCAGGCGCTGCTGGCGTCGCTGCACATGCACCAGCAGCAGCAGCAACAACAACAGCAGCACCAGCAGCACCAGCAGCACCAGCAGCACCAGCAGCAGCAGGGCGTGGGGTTCAGCGGACAGGGGCAGCAGCAATTGCCGACGCTGAACCCGTTCTTGTGGATGCAGCAAGCCGGGCTGACAGGAGCCATGCCGAAGCTGCCAGGGATGCCAGGCGGGCAGATGATGATGATGCCCTTCCCAGGAGGGCTCCCAGGCCACATGCCACCCCCGCCGCTCCCCAACGGCGTTCCTGCAGGCTTCAATCTTGGGCAGGCAGGGATGCCGCGGCCGCCGGCCAACCCTGCGGCGCCGCCCGCGCAGACGCCCTCAACGATGCCCCCGCCGCCCAACCCCAACTCCCCTGCCGCGGGCGTGGCCCCCACGCCCATGGCTCCGCTGGCGCCAGCCGCTTCAGTGGAGATGACGCCAGGGAACGACGTGGCAGCGGCAGCAGCGGCGACGGCGCTGCTGTCCGCTGCGCCGCCGCCAACGGCAGTGAAACCTCCTGCGCCTGAACAGCAGGAAGATGCAGCCATGGAATGACAAATGACGTAGCAGTAGTGGCTGGACTCTCTGACAAAGTGGCGACGAGGATCATAAAAAAGAAAAGAAAAGTAGTAGCAGTAGAGCTAGCCTATTCCAAAGTATTCGACGGCAAGTCGGAATGCCAGCCTGGACAATTTCCGGGTCTTCTTTGGTGTGGTGTCCTCTGGACGAGGATGCCCAATGCGGCCACGCCAGGCAGCGCGAACTAGTAGAAGTATATTAAATTGAATTAAAGCCGTACAAAGGACTGCGTTTTCCAAGAATTTCGAACTTAACACTGTGTTTAACTATCTTGTAACATTTTCCCCTGCTCAACGAGTCTATTTTTAGTTGGTTACGCCACAAGCCCGCGCTTAGAATTAACGGCAGGGAACTAACGGAACATTACATATGTGCGGGGCTGTGTCAAGATAACGAATAGGGAGCAAAAAAGGTGGAGAGCGGCCTCGGAGTTGCAACCAATTGGGCACCTCTGCAGCTGAATATTCAATATTATATTGCTCTTCCACAGCATGGCTTAACCCAATGGGGGTGGCGTTGCCACAGGTCAGAGCCGGGCCCCTGCTTTTCCAGAAGGTGTGTGTTTTTGGTGAGGGGGGAGGGGCCCTCCAGGAGCTGCATTGACAGCTGCTGCTGAAATTTGAAAAAAGTTGGGGGCCGAAGGCAAATCGCGACAACGTCTGTTGTTGTTTCCATTTCGATTTCTGATAGATTAGCTTTATCGAGCAGGGTTTTTTTTCCTATCCCAACTAAGCAACGCCGCCGACACGGCTCTTTATTTTATCGCATTAACGAAACCTTTTATTTTCTCATCTTTTTATTTTTTGGAACCAGTTCCGTTTTCTCAGCCGTACCCCTGCCATTTCCTAACATAACCCCAAAAACCTTCAAATGGAGCGCCGCATATCCGTGCTGCAAGCACACTTGGCGGCTGGAAGCTCCGCTGGCAGTGCCGGCAGCGCTGCAGCCCTGTCTTCGCAGCCCTGCTCCGCCGCCGTGGCACAGCGCCAGCTCCCTCGTTTTGACGTCACCATCATGGAGCACTTTCTTTGTGACATGCCCACCCTCCGTGACGACGTCTACACTCTGTTCCAACGCAACCCCCAGCTGCTGGTGCCCTGCGAGGAAGGCCTCACCAAAGAGGAGCACCGTCAGCTGGTGCGTGACTGCCTCAAGGTCATGGTGGACGCCGGGTACTCCCCGCTGTCCCTCTTCGCAAAGGTACAAGTTATAGCATTCTAGCTATATTTATTTAGTGACAACCAAATAGCACGTTGTTTCTTAGGATCTATTTACTTCAGACTGGTTAGTTTCAAATTTCTATTTCTAACGCTGCCGTCTCTGTGCCTGGCACAGGATTTCAAAAAATATTTCTACCTGGCAGAGCTGCTGTCGCTGGTCGACCTCTCTTTCACGGTGAAGTTGGGCGTGCAGTACTCGCTGTGGGGCGGATCCATTCTCAACCTGGGCACCGAGAAGCATCGGAAAAAGTACTTTGACGCCATCGACCGCCTGGCGCTGCCCGGCTGCTTTGCGATGACCGAGCTGCGCCACGGCAGCAACGTGGCAGGCCTGCAGACGGAAGCCGTGCTGGACGTGCACACCGATGAGTGGGTGGTGCACACCCCAGACGAAGGAGCGATCAAGTGGTGGTACGCGAAAACCAAGTTTCATTATCAATGATAATATTTATTTCCGTTCGTTCTTCAGTCTATTTCTTTTTACACGTGCCCTACTCTGCATTTCACCTTAGCAGCGTTTTATTAAATTACTTGGGTTGTTTTTGCTGCTGTTCTGCAGGATCGGCAACGGGGCGGAGGACGGCCGCGCTGCGACGGTGTTTGCACGGCTGAAGGTGCCCTCGCCTGACGGGTCTGGGGTGCTGGACGACCACGGCGTGCACGCGTTCATCGTGCCGCTGAGGGATGAGGGCGGCGCGTGCCTGCCGGGCGTGGAGATTCGCGACTGTGGGTACAAAGTGGGGCTCAACGGCATCGGTAAGGAAATTTAGAAAGAAAGAAGTAAAAGAAAGAATTTCAAATTTGAGGGAGGGCGACATCTAGCCTATTTTTATATTCATTTTCGAATGATTTCCCCCCTCAAGCTGGAAAGTGTATTTCTAGTATTTTATAAGAATTCTCAACGGCATTCTTTCTTCTTCAATTCCACTACAGACAACGGCGCGATTGCCTTCCACCACGTCCGCGTGCCGCGCGATAACCTGCTGGACCGGTTTGCGTCGGTGGACCGCAGCGGGCGGTACTCCTCTCCGCTGGCATCTGCCACTAAGCGGTTTGCGGCCACGCTGGGCGAGCTGACTGGCGGTCGGGTGGGGCTGTGCTCCCTGTCAGTGGGGGTGCTCAAAGGTGGGGTCTTAGATCGTATCATTGTTTCAAAGAAGCCTGGGATATGAAAAGGGTTGAGTTTTTATTATTAAATGACTCAATTTGCTTCACACTAAACCCATCTGCAGGTGCCGTCACGATCGCGGTGCGCTATAGCGCCCACCGCCAGCAGTTTGGCCCCCCTGACGGCGCCGAGATCTCTATCCTCGACTACCCCTCTCACCAGCTCAAGCTCATGCCCATGCTGGCCACCGCCTACGTGCTGCACTTTGCGAAGAACCTGATGGTGGAAAAGTACGCAGAGTCGAAGCGCACCAAGGACGAGGCGCTGGTGGCGGATGTGCACTCGCTGTCGGCGGGGCTCAAGGCCTACATCACCAGCTACACTGCGCAGGCGCTGTCGGTGGCCAGAGAAGCCTGCGGCGGCCACGGTGAGAAACCGTCCGTATTTATTGTCTGTCGTTCCTTTTATCTTTTCTGGTGTCTTGCTTGCTTTCAGTATTTTTTATCATTTTTTGGGGAGAAATTTACTCATTTTATTTTTTAACCTGTAGGCTACGCTGCCATAAATCGCCTTGGCGCTCTGCGCTCCGACCACGACATCACCCTCAACTTCGAGGGTGACAACACGGTGCTGCTGCAGCAGGTGTCCGGCATGCTGCTCAAGGAGTACCGCCAGCAGTTCAGGGGGTCACCCATCGCTGCCACCTGGAGCTACCTCAAGCAGGCAAGGAAACAGCTTTTTTTTACAGCTTGAATTAAATTAAAGAATTGCTGTTCATAATTCACTTTTTCCATTTTATTTATTTCTAAAATCATGCAAAACTCGCCATACACCGTTATTCCTCGATTTATCAAATGTCATTTTCCTCGCGCTCTCACAGGTTGCTACTGATGCGCTGCCCCCCAACCCGCTGCTCACCCACGAAACCGACCCCACCCACCTCCGTGACCCTGCGTTCCTGCGATCTGCGCTGCGCCACCGCACCGCCCGCACACTGCACACGCTGGCTGCGAGGCTGCGCAAGCACTCGCGCAGCCGCGGCGAGTTTTTCGCGTGGAACAAGTGCCTGCTGCACGTGCTGGCGCTCGCGAGGGCGCACATTGAGAGCGTGGCGCTTGACGCTGCGCTGGAGGCTGTGCGCACCTGCGTAGACCCAGACTGCCGCAAATCGCTCAAGGTGAGAGACAGAACGAGTTTTCGTAATGACGAGGGAATGCACTCTCTCCCCACAAAACACACGCAATTCGTTATTCGCAATTCATTATTATTGTACACATCTATATTATTGTACGTGTATATACTCAAACTAGACTAATTTGTTTGCAGGCGATGGCGGACCTGTTTGCGCTGGAGCGGATCTACGCCGACGTCGCCTTCCGAAACGACGACTACCTTGCCCCTGAGAAGAGCAAGGCCATCTACCGCATGATCGAGCGGCTGTGCGGTGAGCTCAGGGGCGTGGCGGTGCCGCTGGTGGACTCCTTTGCCATCCCCGACCACATCCTCAGGGCGCCTATTGCGCTGTCCACCGGGGCGAGGGACCCTTACAGCGACTACCTGCACGCTGCAGGCTTCGACGTGAGCCTGTGAAGAAAGAAAAATAGAAAAATGAGCACAAGCACAAAAATATTTCCTCCCACTGGGACGCACGATGACGTATTCTTCGGGGAAATATATACATAATTTTTGACGTATGTATGCTAGCGTAAAACTATTTGACGTTGTTTTTTCCTCTCGAAATATATTCAGTAGCGATTCTTCCCTTTTGTAAATTCCCAGGACCACCCCGCCGGGGGTGATTCTTTTATTCTATTCAAACGATTCTGCCGATTCTGAAAATGTTGCCTCCGATTTCCTTAGTAATTTAGTTTTTTTATTCATTAATTCCGCCATTTTTTGAGATGCATTTTATAACAGCGTGCTATAGAGCTTGTATAGGACAGCATGGTAAATTGGAAGGGCGGCCACCAAAAGCAGGCGTGTCCGCTGCTGGCTGCGGAGGCGAAGCGCGCAAATGAAACATGCTAATGAACTTTCCATTTAATGTAACGTTTCTTTTTTATGCATCGAAGATTGTGATCTATCCGGGCAACGAGGGCACAAGGTTTCAAGGTTTACGAATGGCTGCTACGTCCACTATTGTGGGTACTCCCAAAGAGACGATTGCAAGCGGACGCGCCATCCTGCCACAGAAAGACAGCTCCCCTCCCATCCGCTGGTTCACCCTCAGGTACTGTGGACGTACAGGCAGCACCTCACCGCGCCGTCAACAGAAATCTGCTCGCCGCCCACACTGTAGGCTCTAGGCCCCTGCCTCCCGAGTCCCCCACGGCGCGACCGACATAATGCAGGGGTGCAAGCAAGTGCTGACTGCTGCAGGGTTCGCGCTTGGGCAATGCTGGCCTGCCCAGCACCCCTCCCATCTACACGGTCACTCAACACCTGGCTTTAAGGGTTAAAACCCTGGTGTAATCACTGAAAATGCGGTACCGGCCCTGTGTACCCGTCCGGTGAGACTATGGTACTGTGGTTAAGTGCTGCATCCGACGTTGCAGTACTGTAAACCGGCGTACTGGTAGCTGCCATGAGCTACTAGTAGGGAGCGCGAACCAAAGGCAAGCAAGTGCAACAATATAATTAAATTAAAATAAATCACTGTCTCCATCTTGTGCTGTGTTTTCTGTTACAGCACAGCATATGCGCGGGGAAAGAAATGGAGAAATTAACCCCAAAAAAACTTTCATTTCAATCTTTGTTTGCTATTTGAATAAATCATATAATTTGCATAGCTTTAAACACATTGAAGCAGGAATTTGTTGTATATTTAGCGGTGCACCACTTCCCGAATCGGACATCTTTTAATTCTACCAAATTTTGCCCGGGAAAAGAGGCAATCAAGGCTTTAATAACTTATTCAAAATTTTATTGGAAAAAAAAATCACGATGGCGCTCACCCAGAGACTCCCCGCCCCTGCTGCACGTCACAGTGCTGCCTGTCCGTCCTTCCGCCAGGCAACCCCAGCCTTCAAGCGGCCTCCCGTTTGGTGCAACGCGGCAGCGGGTAGCGGCGCTGGCGCCCTACAGTTCGCTGGGACTGGCAAGGTTGGCACCACTTTGTTTAACGCCCCTTCGCCCACCGTCGCGCCAGCCCCTGGCGCCGCCTCTCCCGGCGTAGGCACCCTCGATTTCGCTGGTGGCGCTGGAAAGTCCGGCTGCATCTCCTTCAACGGGTCTCCTGCTGCTGCTTCCAACCCCAAGACCCTCAAAGAGAAGCTGGCTGCAGCTGGGCTTGCCGGTCTGGTGTCCTACGGCCTTCTCAACACGTTGTACTACTCCGTCGCCTTTGTGCTGGCCCTGAAGGTTGCGAACATTTCCTCTGGCTTGGGGGTAGCGGCTGCGGCTGGGGCAGTGGCAAAGCTGCTGGCCATCGTGTGGGCTGGAAGCCAAGTGACAAAGGCACCGCGTGCGTTTGCCGCCCTGCTGGCAGCCCCTGCTGTGGATCGCCTCCTGGCCTTCGTCAATGATTCGTTCAAGCTCACTTCCAAGCGCGACGTAAGCAGTGTTATACTTTTCTTTGCATGCCCTCAGCAAGGACCCCCTTTCCCCCCGTTCCGCACACAAATGAAAACAACTTCTTTATAATCGCAGGCCTTCTTGCGGGTCATCTTGCCTGGGTGCCTCCTTTTCGCAGCAGCGCTGTTTGGCTTCACGACGCTGCTGCTGATGTAAAACGGAATTTCAAACCAGCCCAATTTTTCTATTTGCACTGCAATCACTTGAACTTGTTCTTTTTCTCACCCTCTACCCTCCCTGCAACCTTTTCTGTCCTCTAATAATGCTGCCTACAGTGCTGAAACTACTCTCCACGGAGTCCACTCGTTTCCTTACACACTTCAAGAGCAATAGTCTGGTATAGTCAGGTGTAGTGTTTCAGCTCAAGAAAGGAACATCGAGCCTCCGCTCGCAAATCCAGGGGGAGGCCCTTTCAGCGCCCCTGCGCCGCTTCCGCCGCCGCCGCCGCCGCCGCCGCCACCCCCCAAACTGCCCAGGACGCCCCCCAGCCCCCCGGAAAACAGCCCGTTGCCTAGCAGCAATGACGAAGCTGCCGGTGCGGCTTGAAAAGCCCCCATTCCTTGCTGCTGCTGGTGAGCGTCGTGCGCTGCAGAGCTGCTCACACCCCACGAAGAGAACAGGCTCTGCGGCTCGTGGTGCGTGCTCTGAGAGGACGAGGTGGAAGGCCACAGCTCCGCCGCCGGCGCTGGCTGCTGAGAAACGGGGGCAGCCCACCGCTGCTGCTGCTGCTGAAGGTGGTCGTACTGCTGCTGCTGCTGCTGTTGTTGATGGGTTCTGCGGTCGCGCATGTGTCGCACCACCGCTGCCGCCGCCTGCCGCGCCGAAATCGTCCCTCTGCGCACCCCTTCCCGCAAACTATCCACCAGAGCAGCTCCGTCAGGGTCGGTTGCTCCTGCTGCCGCCGCCCCGCCCCTCAGCAGCACCACACAGTCGCCATGCACCGATAGAGGGCCACCACCACCTGAAACCGCTCCCTGATAACTCACGATGACTGGATCGGCGGGGGAGGGAGGGGTGCCAGAGGCGGTGGGTACGCTGCTGGCAGCGGAACTGTCGAGCCAACCGCCTGCGCCGATGGCGCCGCCGTAAGGCGGCGTTTCCGGCACCGCTGGGCCCCCTCCGCTGCCGCCGTTGCGCCCGCCCCACGCCGGTAGCGGCGGCAGCTGGTGCGCCGCTGCTGCGGGCGCTGGTTCTGCTGGTTCTGGCGCAGGGGGCGGGGGCTTCTGCTGGGGCACCGTTTGGAGCGACGGCTGTTGCCGCCTGCTGGCCGGCGACGGCGTAGGTTTTGCGGCTGCTGGGACTGCGGCCGCCAGCCCAGGCCATTGCCGCTCCTGGTCCATCCCTAGGTTGCGCCCTGGGGAGGGAGGGGTGGGCTGCGCTGCGGGGCGGCGTGGGACCTCCAGCACAGTATGTCCATTGGACGCTAAAGGCAACGAACGAGGCTTGGTTTTGAGCGGAGAATGCGGGGCGGCGGGCCGCGGCGCAGGCTGCTGTAGCTGCCGCTGGGTGAATTGCTCGCGTAGCGCGGCCTGTGGGTCCTCATCATATGAGGTGCGGCAATGTGGGCCTGCAGAAATTGAAATGAAATTTTGGGTTGTAAAAAGAAGCAGAGGATTTTCTACATGCACCCGTTTTGCCGGCTGCCAGCAGATCTGGGCAAGACTCACAAGTGTTGTCGCTCTCAGTTTGAATTCTGTTCATGCAGAAGCTGCAGAGCTGGAAGCCGCATGCGCAGAAGGGGTCAACGAGCTCTTGATCATCTAATTGGGAGTCGCAGCATATGGGGCACAAAGGAGCCTGCAGGGAACCACAAGGTTTAGATCAGCGGGGACAACCCACCAAGGAACACCGTTCCAGACAGCTCCAACAACAGTATTGTTTTTTTTCAAATGTTGATTTGGCACACACCTGCCCTGGCTCCAACTCCACGGCACCATGTGGTGGGCGTGGATGCCGTTTTATTGCGACTGAAGGCATGCCAGCACCTCTAATACCTCCGTTATATTGTTTTATTTTGAAACAAATGTTTTACTTTATTTTAAACGAAAACGCTCACGAATATTTATGGGGCCTGCACTGAGGAATAAAAGCATGCTTCACTAAGTCAGCTGAAGCAAGATGTAAAAAATAAAATAAAAAAATATAGAGAAATTTTGAAGACAAGACTTGTACTTTATGTCACTGCCTTCCTCATGTCATTTTTGCTGAGCTGTCTGCGCAGCCTCACCTGAGCAGCAGGCTGTTTGCAGCAGGCCCCAAGTTGCCACCCCGTTGTTCTCTCTCACATTCATGGTCTCAAGAGGAAACTACATTTTACACACTATGCTGCTCTATTGAAATGGAATGGGAATCACTAATATTAAGCTATGCACAACGTTGGCCATGGAGTTTGCTAGTATCAACATCCGCCATGACTGAGAAAACAAATACGCGGGCGGCGCGGGGCTCGAAAAAATCCCCCCCAGCGCCAAAAGTTTTTATTATTTTAGGGAAGAAGAAAAGTATTTAGTATTAGGTAAAAGGAGATGAGCGCAATACAGTTTGTCATGAGTTCGGTGGCGGTCGTGTGGGCACGGGGCGTATGCAGCTGAGGGGGCGGGTCCCTCTTCACAGTAGTATTGATGGGGTCATCATCGCGGGAGCTTTCCTCCGCTTGTTCGTTCTTTTCCGGGGTCGGACTTTGCAAGGAAAGGGTGGGTGTCGAAATCCAGCTTGCGCACGGGGGCGCTGGCTGACAGCTGCGACGTCTTTCTGGACTTGGTTTTTCGCGGGGCGTTGGGCGGCTCGGAGGTGGTCTGCGGCGGGATTCCTTGGTTCAACGGGGTGCCGGGGGCTTCCTTATCGGTCTACACGGCAATTAAATGGGAGAGGAGATGAGAAATGGGTGCGCATGGCACGAGAGAGAGCGAAATAAATATATGCCTATCGGAAAACACAGAGGGCGCCACACGAAACACACATCCTCAATGAACGCGAGGTCGAGCGGCGGCGGCGTCTTGTTTTTGGCCTCTCGGGCAGCCTGGGCGCGCGTCTGCAGAGAAAAAGGGAGCAAAAGCCCACAAAAACATTAGATTCGACATCCAGAGGTAAGAAGATTGAACTCACGCAGCCCGCTGGGTTTGGCCACCCAGCGCATCCCACGAGCCTCCATATATTACTGAGCTCGCACCTGAACGCCATGGTGGTCCAGTCTTGGGCTTGGCGCGGTGTATGGACTGTGAGGATCCGAGAGATTTCGCGTATGGTGGGTGGACAACCGCGGCGCTTTAGGGGCCATGCTGATAACAATTGAGGCCAGGCCAATGGCCTGTACAAGTTTTAGATTGCTGAAGGCCGGCAGCGGATTTTCCTCTCCTTCCAAAAAAAGTCGTAGGGGGGTGGATGGAAAACTAAGTTTGTTTGAGTTCTGTTGATGTCCGAAGGCAGTGGGAAACTTCACAATACGTGTTTGATTCTTTTCCAGCCCCTCAACGCCTTAAAGGCAGTAAATAAGCATGTTGCACCACAATTTTGTAAATTTCGAAAAGCATTTCGCGATTTCGCGATCCACGCGATTCCCCTTGAAACACAGGGCCAAAAGACTAAAGCTCAATGCATGGGACCACAACCAGGTGAGGCATGCACTGCCTGCATTTCTCTTCAAGGCTCGATCGAGATGACGATCGTTTCCCTCACACTAGCTGCCTTGTTTTGCAGGACGTCCTCCAAGCTGGCTGCATGGAGGAGGCGTACGAAGCTCTCGCTCAGCGCGCGCTTGCCGAAAGCGCAGGCTGTCAAGGGCGCCGCTGGGTCGTGGGCGTTGCTGGGGTTCCAGGCAGCGGCAAGTCTACGTTGGCCAGAGAGGTCTGCCGCCTCATCAATGATGCTGCGCGAGCCCCTGTGGCAGTGAATCTCCCGATGGACGGCTTCCACTACTTCCGCAGCGAGCTCAGCGCAATGGAGGACCCAGAGGAGGCGTTTGCTCGGCGAGGCGCTCATTGGACTTTCGACGCTTCCGCCTACGTGGAGTGCTTGAGAGCCGTGAAAAAGGGGGCTGCAACGGAGCAGGCAGCCCCCTCGTTCGACCACGGCACAGGGGACCCAGTGGCTGACGACATTTTGGTGCACCCGTTTCACAAAATAATCGTTAGCGAAGGAAACTACCTGCTGCTGGGTGAGTAGCTCCCGTTTCCTATTGCATCTCGCTTTTATTTTACGATTTTCAACATTTTGATGCATCTTCTGTACTATGTTGCACAGATGAAGTCCCCTGGACCTACCTGGTAGAGCACGGAATCTTAGACGACTCTTGGTTTGTGGATTGCGACCTGGACACTGCCATGGAGCGCGTGTATACACGCCAAACGGGCAACGGAACGGCTCCTGATGTGTCGCGGCGGCGCATTGCGTACAACGACCGTCCAAATGGCGAGCTCATTCGTGCCACCAAAAGCAGGGCAAGGCTCGCAGTACCCTCCCTGCCATTTTGCCGCACTGCCGGGGCTGCCTGACTTACGAGTAATGATCGGCTCTGAAGTAAATTTACACAGGAAAAAAAGAAAGAATGAATGAATGATGAATTTGGCGAGACTTAGAACTGGGTAGTGGTGCCAAACAGTGCTTTTTAGCGTTCAACGCAAAGTAGTTGCTTGGGACGACGGGTCGGGGGAAGGGAAGAAGAAAAACATGGACTAATCAAGGAGCGTAAGAGAGAGAGGGAGAGAGAGTATCACATTGCGCTACATCGCAAACACACAGATAAAACGGACATTTTCGCTAGATAATCATAATCATCCTATTCTAGCAGCAGAGGGGAGAAGAATCAAAAACAGCAATAAAAGGAAGACGTTCATTCGAAAGGGGGGTGGCACACAACATTGTGAAACATTTCAGTCGGGGAAAGGGGTTCTCCTCAGAGAAGGCGAGATTCATCAATTGGGGGAGTGTAAAGCAAAGAGCAATCATAAAGGAAAGACAGAAAAAAGAAGAAGGAAGAGCAAGTTCCCGAGTTTGACGTCGAAGTCGGGAATCAAGTCAGGAAGAAAGAAAGAAGACCAGTTATTATTCAAATTTATACATGTCACAGGGTCAACGCAACTACAGTTAATGTCAGAACTGAAAAGAAAAGGTGGGAAAGAGAAGAAGGAAGGGGAGGGTAAGAGCTCCAGAGAGGAGGCGACATTTATTTATTTATTATTATCACGCCTCGGCAGCTGCGGAAACTTCCTCCTTGGTCTCCCACACAGCCCAGGCGTGCCCGCAGTCGGCGATCTTCCACTTGTTGAGGTCTGGGGCAAAGTCGCCTGGGCCCAGCTTGACCACCACCTTGGAGTCGATCTCGGCAGCGTACACATCGTGGGATGCCTGCAAGATGGAGACCTTGGAGCGGCAGTTCAGCCCCATGCGCTTGCGCAGCTGAATGAGGCGGCGCACGACGTGTGAGAGGTTGCTGTTGTGGAAGAGATGGCCGTACATCACGCATGGCGTGCCTGGGTGCGTCAGGATGTACTGCAAGAAAAGACAGGAAGGGAGGGGGGAGAAACAAGGAAATTGAGCAATGAGAAGACGTAAACGAGACGCTATCACGAGGTATGCCATTCCATAACAGGTAAATTATCCAATTTTCTCACCGCGTAGCCCTGCTCCACGGCGTGGTGGGGAAACGGCCAGTGGCTCTGGCAAAAGGTGTCGTGGTTATCCACAAACGTCACCGCGCGGCTGGGCCACCACCCGATCAGCCCCGGTGGCTTCCCCGCCGCGTCCTTGAGCCGCCAGTACTCGCAGCGCTCAAACACGGCGTGCATGATGCCCTTGGTGGTGATGTCAAACGCGGTGGAAAGCCCGCCCGCGGCGTTGATCCAGTCCACGGTGCGCTGGCGGTGCGCGTCCTGGTTGTACCCAGGGGAGCCGTCCCAGTCGTAGACCATGGTGTCCCAGTACTCTCCCACAGCAAACTGCGGGCACGACGCCTCCATGTAGTCCTTGATGTGGCTGCCGTGGAAGCCCTTGACGAAGTCCAGGCGCCACCCGTCGAACCCCGCGTGCGTGCGCAGCCACACCAGCCACTCCGACAGGTCGCGCTTCACAAAGGGCTGTGAGTGGTCCACGTTGGGCGCGGCGGTGAAGTGATCGCCGGAGGAGCGGTTGCCGCGGCCGTGGAAGTTGGGGTCGTCTCCCACAATGGCCTTGGCATCCCACGCCAGCCGCCCCCCGAACCGGTTGTACACGCCGCGCTCGTCCTGCTCGGCGGCGCAGCGGTGGTTGAGCACAGCGTCACCCACCACCTTGATGCCGCGAGACTGGAGGCGGCGCACGAGGGCCAGGAGGTCGGCCTCGCTGCCGTACTTTGAGTCCAGGCAGTACAGGTCGCGCGGCATGTAGCCTTGCGGGGAGACGGAGTCGGTGGGCGGGGGCAGCCACACCACAGTGAAGCCAGCGTCGGCGATGGTGTCGACCTGGGCATCCAAAGAGTGGTACCAGTCCTGGCGCCAAGCCTCCCTGCAGCAGAGAGGGAAAAGGAAAATAAATCAAATGTGATTACAAATTAGTCGAAAAGTTGAGCAGAGATGATTCAGCTGAAAATTTTGCTGTTCAAGAGTGGAAAATTAAGGAAAACAACTCACCAGGTAAAGCCCTGGAGCATGATTTCGTGCCCGCTGCCTTCGGGCTTGGCCGTCTGCTTGGGGAGGGGCTTGAGCTTGAGAGGCACGATGTTGTGCTCAACGGTGCGCAGCTGGGCGCCCAAATCGTCGAGAACGGCCTGAGGGAGGGGTGGGGCGGGGGAAGCAGGCGAAAAAGACGCCTCTGCGCTGCTTAGCCGGCGAAACTCCTCCTCCGTGACGGTCTGCAGCTCCCTGCCGATGGCGGAAATTTTCCGCTTGATCGCCTCCAGAGAGTCCTGCAATGAGAAAGGGCCGAGGGGGGAGTTAGTTGAGATGGACTCAGAAGATGGTGATTACTTGAGAAACAGCAAGTTTTGGCTGCTTCTGAGATATTTCCATTTGTATTGCCTGATAAGATTCAGAATCATGACAGATGGAGGTGTTTCGCCCTCTGCCGCGTCGGTCTGGCCTCCCTGCGCTCACCTCTGCCACCGCGCCGTCCACCTTCTTGTACCTGTACTCGTCGTAGGGCTGTTCAGAGGGCTGAGGGGCCCACTTGGTGGTAACAGGCGATGCAGCGTCAGTTCCAGCCGCCTCTTGCACTGCGTTCTGAGAGCCGCCCTCCGCCCTACAGCTGCACCAACACGAAAATAAAGGTTGAGCACGTGCGGCTCTTTGGGTTTGGCGGCAGAGACGATTCGCGATAAAATTTAATTCATGTATTTGATTCTGTCCTTGGAAAAACTTCCTCACCTGAGCGGTTTCGCGGGCTTAAAGGGGCGGGGTAGGCGCAAAAAGGGACGGTTGGCCGCTGCCTGCTGCTCTACCGGCCGGGAAAGGCCTATTCTCAATACGCCACTTAATAGCATTTTGAGAGATTGACGGTGACCGCGGTTGTAAGCAGTGCAGCGTCCTCCAAACAAAGATTGACTGTTCAATGGTACAATCGAGGGTATCGGACGAGAAAAAAATTGCTGCTTGGGTGTTAAAAATCGCAGCTTCGTTTGGTCCGAATACAAGAATCAAAGGCCAACAGGCACACTGTATATGTAGATTTGCAAATGAAATCAATTGAATACGTAAAACGATTACAATTTTGTAAGTTGGGCTGTCCCGCTTCGTTCAACTTTCGCTGTCCTTTCCTCAAAATGTCAAAATCTGTAGGCACCTGTGTGCCGTAGCTTCAAGCCAAAATCACGGCCAGTCCCCAAAGGACCTCCATCCATTGCGGCGATTCCTTAGCAAGGGCTTGCGATTAGCTGTTTAACGGCAGTAATACTGCTGCCCTCTGCCCGCCAAGAGTGGGCTAAACACGTCTCATAGCACGTCTTAAATTAGCAGTAAAAAAAGTCACATGTCGCTTCATAGAGCGGTTTCTATCACACACTAGAAGCACATTATATTAAAAAATTCTTGCCGGCAACAAATTCTCTCGTTTCAAGCCAAACTCGCCTCGTACGCCGCCCAGCCCGCCTCTCGGTACTGCTTGGCCGCCGCCGCCGGGTCTTCCGCCTTGTATACCCCCCTGCCCACGATGATGACGTCACTTCCGCGCTCGCCAATCACCGCCGCCGGCGTGTTGTACTGCTGTCCCAGGTCGTCCCCACCCGCCGCCAGCTGCACCCCCGGGGTCATGTGGATCAGTCCCGGGCTGCCGGGCCCACAGCTCCAGCTAGCGGGCGACACCGAGATGAATCCCATCACAAAGTCCAGATTTTCCTCCGCCGCCGCCACCACCGCTTCTGTGTAACCGTCCTTGGCGAGCGTGCCCTTGGAGGACATCTCCGCCAGCAGCAGCAGCCCCCGCCCTTTGGGCGCCCCCACCTTGCGCAGTCCGTCTATGATTCCTGGCCCCGGCACCAGGTGGGCGTTTGTGATGTGCGACCAGTCGGCGATGTTGTAGATGCCGCCGCCGTACTGCATCACCACGGTGTTGCCGATGTCCGCAAACTTGCGGTCCTCGAAGATGAGGAAGTCTGGAAGAAAGAAACGTGAAAGAAAGCGCAGGAGAAAAAAAACCGTTAAAAAAAAAAACTGAAATTGGGATGAAAACGGTGGAGGGAACGGGGGAAATGAGGGGGTAAATGAAGAGAAATATGGGTCTCAGAGGCAGGGAGGTTGAATTGGCTGGGCTGAGAAGCCACGGTCAAGCGCCAACCCTCCCCCGCAAACCGGGACCCTTTGGGTTTTCGATGTAGCAAGGAGTCAAGAGTCCGGCCATGCAGTGCGCGAGAACGCATTCAGCGATACAAGCGCCCACGGGAACTGATTCAAATCTTGCACTGGGGTAGTATTATATTGTGTAGTCTATTTCTCAAGAAAAATCGTGGAAAACTGCCCACCCTAGCTCACCGTGCTTTTCGGCAAGCTCCTGCAGCTTGCGGGCGTGCTCATCGGTCCAGGAGCTGAACACGTCGACGTGGGTCTTGAGTACCGCCACGTGGGGCCCCACCGCGTCTGCCAGCGCCAGCATGTCCACTGCTGAGTCAACGTCGGCGGCAACGCTGAGGTTGGTGCGCTTGCGCGCCATCAGCTCAAACAGGCCACGGCCCAGAGGGTTCTTGGCCAGCGGAGCACGCTCCTCGTACCTCAACCTGCTCGAACCAGAAAGAAAGAGCAGGTTAGAAAATATTCACGGGTTAATTATCGCGTGTTTATTATGACATTAATCGTGCTGTGCCTGCGCCGCCTGGCCAGAGAGGCAGTAAAATACATCTCTGAAACACTCAAGGGAGAGCAAGCAAGGCGCAAGCTAGTTTCCTACTGATGTAGCAACGATTCTCTTCGACGGCAAACCATGGTTGAGCGCTTGCAATCGCTTTTGTCGTGCAATCTATTGATGCGTATAATCAACTTTATATACACTCACCGCTTGGGCTTGGGGGCAGCAGCGGTGGCGGCGGCAGCGGCCTCAGCCGGCAGAGCCACCTTGTCGGTCTGGTTCTCAGCGATGAACTCCCGCACCTTCGCAGCGGTGGCCTCGTCCACCAGCCCGTGGCGCACCAGCACGTCCAGAATGTAGGACAGCGTGAACGCGGAGTACAGCGTGAGGCCCTTGCTGGCGAGGCGGGCTTTGCCGCCCTGCTCCCTATCAATCAAAACCACCACCTCGTCGACCTTCAGGCCCACCTCCTCCAGCGGCTCCACGGTCTCCATCACCGACATACCGCTGGTGACCAGGTCCTCGATGATGAGGCAGCGCTGGCCCTTCTCAAAGGCGCCCTCAATGGCTTTTTTTGTGCCGTAGTCTTTTACCTCTTTGCGGCGCATCAGCATGGGGGTGCCGTGGATGAGGGACATGCAGGTGGCGATGGGCAGCGCGGTGTAGGGCACGCCGCAGATGACGTCGAACGTGGCGGGGGAGAGGCGCCCCCACATGGCTTCCGAGACGCGGTGCAAAATATCGGGATACGACACGATCACGCGCAGGTCGATGTACACGGGGGAGATCAAGCCACTCTTGAGCTTGAACTCGCCGAATTTAACGGCCTGTGGGAGGGCGAGAGGGAGGGGTGTGAGGGAGGGGGGGGGGGAGGGGGAGCCGGCAATGAAAATGGTTGAAGTGATGGGGAAAGGCGTACCTGGATCGCATGCAGCTTCAGCACGAGCTCCTCGTAGTCCTTGTCGGTCACGGGGCCCGACTGCAAGGCGAAAACCATCGGGGTTTAAAGGGCTGTATTTGAAAGGTGATGTGTTTGAGACTATTTTGCACGGCAACTGACCGATGGCGCGATGGTTGCCATGTTGACTATTTTCCTCGAGTGAACAGGGGATTTTCGGGACCTGGGAGGTCCGGCGAGCGGCGCCCTGTTGGCGAGTGGGGGAGATGAAACAGTGGGGCGAGAACCGGCGGCGCAGAGTTGCAACGCGGATTTCCTCAACACGTTGCTCTGTGCAACCTTCATAAAGTTTTTTCAGATTCTATAAAGATCGGCAGCATAAGTGCAAGCGGG
This sequence comes from Marvania coccoides, assembly GCA_963854735.1. Lineage (NCBI taxonomy): Eukaryota > Viridiplantae > Chlorophyta > Trebouxiophyceae > Chlorellales > Chlorellaceae > Marvania > Marvania coccoides. The sequence goes on along the minus strand of OY978098.1, from coordinate 1,445,571 downwards.
CTTTGAACAGTTTAAGGCGCCGAGACGAGAACAAAGCGCCATTCATTCAAAAATCTGAGCGCTTTTCAATGTTTATACCGCACTCACATCATGAAGGTGGTTGCTCTCATCAGGTGAGCCCGCGAATTGGCGCATTTACACCCTCTTGGGTTTTGTTTAAACCATCTCATCGCTGGTTTCATATTGCATGAATTATTATTACCATCGTTGCATGTGGAGCCCTTTTCCTCGTATCTAGCCTCTAAACTAACCATTACCCCTGCCTTCGAACGCGCAGCGGCGGCAAGGACTCATGTATGAACATGGTGCTGTGCCAACGCTTCGGCCACGAAATCGTTGCGCTGGGCAATCTGCTGCCGGCGCAGACCGAAGTGGACGACCTGGACAGTTACATGTACCAAACTGTGGGCCACCAGGTCATCTCCGCCTACGCGCAGTGCATGGGCCTGCCCCTGTTCCGCCGCCAAATTAGCGGAGCCAGCAAAGACCAGCGCCTGGTGTACGAGGACACGGCAGGGGACGAGGTGGAGGACCTTGCTGCGCTGTTGGCGTACGTGAAGCAGCGCATGCCTGAGGTGCAGGCGGTGTCTTCTGGGGCAATTGCCTCGGACTATCAGCGCACGCGGGTGGAGCGGGTGTGCGCGCGTCTGGGGCTGGTGTCGCTGGCGTACCTGTGGCACCAGCCGCAGGACGCGTTGCTGCAGAGCATGGTAAGTGAATGTCAGTTTAAAATGTTTCGCATGAAAAGGTTTAAACAACCTTTGATGGAGCAGGAATACCTGCTTATTACGCTTGCTAATTTGCTTAGATATCTCGATGTGTTCAAACTATATGCAGATCGACGCTGAGATTCACGCTGTGTTGGTCAAGGTTGCCGCTGCCGGGCTGCATCCTGCAGCGCACCTGGGGGCCTCCCTGGCGCAGATGCAGCACCACCTGCGCTCGCTACGCACCAAGTTCGGGTGCAATGTGTGCGGAGAGGGCGGGGAGTACGAGACCCTGACGCTCGACTGCCCGCTTTTCACTCGAGGCAAAATTGTGCTGGACGCCTGGGAGGCGCTAATGGTCTCCGAAGACAGCCTGGCCCCCGTCGCGCTGCTCCACCCCACGGAGTTTCACGTGGAGCCCAGAGCCCCGCAGGATGCAGCCCTCCCCTCGAATGAAGACGTCATTCCAGTGCCTGATGGAATTAAAGTAACAGAAGCAGCAGCAGGGCCATCTGACGCGGGGAATTCAGAGCTTGAGGAGCTGCTCACGTCGAGCGTGGTGCTGCGTGCGAGAAACGCGGGGGGGAGCCAGAGCAGCTGCCTTTCTTTGGCCGCTGAAGTGCGAGTGCCGATGGACCGAATAGCCACGGCAGAAGGCACAGCTGGCGCCCTGGCGGCAGCGCTGCAGCGGATATCAAATGAGTTGATGGCGAGAGGTCTATATTGGCATGAAGCGCTGTTTGTGCACCTTTACGTGCCAGCCATGGCACATTTCGGCGCTGCCAACGCTGCCTACTCGCGCTTTTTACCCGCCATCAACCCTCCCGCGCGCGCCACGGTACAGCTGGCCCCCAGCGCAGGACCTGCGCTCGTGGCGGAGGTTCTGTTGTGCCCGCAGCGCGCAGCAGCAGCGGCAGATAATGAGGTGGAAAAACATGTTTTGCACGTTCAGAGCATTTCTGAATGGGCGCCGTCGTGTATTGGGCCCTACAGCCAGGCTGTGGCACACCGTGGTCTGGTCTATTTTGCAGGCCAGATTCCGCTAGACCCTCCCACCATGGCCATCCTTGAGCCTTCAGCCAGCGATCCCGCTGCTGCCGCCGCCCGCTGCCTCTCCAGTTGCCAGGCCGTGGCCGTAGCAATGCGCACGGACCTGCGACAAGCGTCACTGTGGTGGACGGTGTTCTGCTCGGCGGCTGCCGGGCAGGCAGGCGCCGCCGCAGCTGGTGCAGCGCTCGAGATATTCTTATCTGGAGGGGAAGAAAGCAGCGGCGAATCAGGGGATGACGACCAAGAAGGCAGCGTGGTAGACGATTATTTGTTACCGCCTGAGCTACCACCCCGTCGTTGGGCCCCTCTGGTCACCTTCATTGAGGTTCCGGAGTTGCCAAAGGGGGCGTTGGTGGAAATGCAGCCAGTGGCGTGGAGCCAGCACGGCGCACCACCAGAAGACAGCAGCAGCAGTAGCGGGGATGAGGCAGAATTACCGCGAACCAGGCTCCCACGCTGGGGCACTGGGTTGAGCGTCAAAACAGCTGCGTTTGAGGCACCAGGCGGGGCTGGGCAGGGAGAGGTGCAGATGCTGTGTGCTATGGGGCAGCTATTTCGCGGTGTGGCGTTTGCGGCGGCGCAGAGGCCGCAGGAGCAGGTAGAGGAGTTGGGGAGGGCGGCAGCAGAGGCACTGACGAATGAGCTCAATGCGGCAGGGCTGGCTGCATCAGACGTAGCGAGCGTCAAGCTGTATGTTGCAGGGAAGCTGGCTGGGGCTAGCGATGCGGTGGAAGCGACCAGAGTCGCCATTGAGAGGGTTTTATCAGGTGGGCAATCGGCAGCAGCGTCTTTAGTCCTGGTGGTTCCTGTTTTGAGGGTGAGCGCAGCAGCAGGGGGTGCAGCAGATCAAGAGGCGGATTTTGCGCTGGAGCTGTTTGCCACACGAGTGGGAGTGGAGCTTAATTAAGCTTACAACTAACAGTAGAAGAAAAAAAAAGAAATCTTCCATATACTGTACTTCTTTAGAAAAAAATGATTCAATAAAGGAAAAAAAGAGACAAAAAGAAGTAGTTCCATGCTCATTCGACAGCTGCTTTGCCGCCGTCGCTCTTGCTGCGTTTCTCCATGGCCGCTCTGAGCTCCGCTGCCTCCACCACTTGGCTGGCGTCCTCCAGCTTCCCCCCAGCCGTAAATCGCACGCCTTCACCGCGCAAAATCGCCAGTTTCCGTTGTCCGTCCACGCACTGGGGGCCCCAGCTACCGTGGAAGCCCCCCAAGGCCAGGCTAGCAGCGATGACCCTGTGACAGGGGACTTCTGGCGCGTAGGGGTTCTTTTTCAGGGCCTGGCCGACCGCTCGAGGGGCGCTGCTCAGGGCTGCAGCCAGCGCGCCGTAGGTGCTCACGCGGCCGGCCGGGATGCAGCGGCAGGCGGCGTACACTCGATTTTCATATGCCGTGGGACCCTTGCGAAGCTGCTTCTTGGGCTGCGCCGCTTTGCCCATGGCTCGGCTGTTGTTTGCTGATAAGAAATGCGGATTTTATGTGTCTACTACTTGGCGGTAGCCTTTGCCTGCTTGCGTGCTTCTTGTTCCAGCTCCCGCTGCAGCTCCTTCTCCAGATCGTTGCTGCTCATTTTGTGGATGATGGTGTAATAGGTGCCTCCCACGAACGCGGTTAAAACTGCTGCAATGGCAAGGTTGGCTCCCCGTCCTCCACTACGCGCAGCGAAAACCATTAAATCAGAGTTTTGAATTTTAAAGTAACGAAAAATGCGAGACCCTGCCCGTGCGGCATACCATGAAGATAAAATTGGGTTTATTAATGAATTTTAAATGGCAATCAGGTCTCGCAATCTTACAGGTTGCCAAATTAGCGATTCTATGACACACTGTTTTTCAACCAATTTTTCGACCGGTTTTCAGCCTTTAACCGGCGTGTTCACCATTCCAAAATTAGCCGCATATTTTTAGAACCGCACGGAGGCAGCGCAGCGGTCTTCCATGGTCTCCTGCCTCTCAATCAATCGCCTGGTTCTCACCACCAAGTGCTCCGCTCCTGCCGCAAGCTCAGCCAATGCGCCCCGCATTCTGAGCCTCAAGCCTTTCACCTCTTCCAAATCGCTCACCGGCTCCCCCATCCGCCCCACCAGCGCTCAAACCCGCTGCTTCACCGACAACTCTACTACCACTGTCGCTTCGGCTGCCCCCATGGCCACTCCGACTCCCTTCACCATCGTGGGCGGCGGCCGCGTGGGGATGGCCCTCAATGATATGGGCGCAGGCGATGACGTCGTGTGCCCTCGTGGTGCGCCCGTTGACGGCCCTCCCGGCCCCATAGTTGTTTGCACTCGCAATGACGACCTGCAAGCGGTAGTGGATGCCACCCCCGCCGACCGCCGCAAAGACCTGGTGTTCATCCAGAACGGCATGCTGCAGCCGTGGCTGGACGCGAGCGGGCTGGGTGACACCACTCAAGTCCTCGTTTATTTTGCTGTGGCCAAGAAAGGTGACCCCCCCACGGATGGGAAGACCGACGTCAACCCGGAGGGCCTCACTGCAGCGTGCGGGCCCCATGCGGCGGCATTTGCGGCGCGTCTGCACGCTGCAGGGCTGAGTTGCGCGGTGCTGGATGCCACGGCGTTCCGGCGTTCCATGCTGGAGAAGCTCATCTGGATCTGCGCGTTCATGCTGGTGGGGGCGCGGCACGGAGGGTGCACCGTGGGTGAGTTGGCATTAAAGTTTAGAATGGGGCCAAAATTGCCGTTCCGGATACAAAATTAACTTGAATACTTGGATTGAATTTTACATCCACTAACGGCATTGGTATTTGATAATTTTATTGTGAGCAGGGGAGGTGCCTAATGACGAGGTGCGAGCGCTCATCAGGGAGCTGGCGGCAGCGGGGTCTGCAGCGCTGGGCAGTGAGCTGGAGGGGGGCGTGGAGGAGCGGCTGTGCGCCTACGCCCGATCTGTGGCGCACTTCCCCACCGCAGTGAAAGAGTTTCCGTGGAGGAATGGATACTTCTACGGCCTGACTCAAGCTGCAGAAGCCGCAGGGAAGCCAGACCCTTGCCCCACTCACACAGCTTGGCTGAAGGAAGTCGGCGCTATTTAATTTTTTCTTTTCTTGATTTGATTATCTCCATTCCAGGGATGTCTATTTTGTACGCTGTTGTTTGATTAAAATAAACTGATTTAAACGCTCATTTGATTGCACTGGAAAACTGGAAAAACTGAATAACAACAATATAATATAATGTTCGCCATTTATTCGAGAAATGTTCAAAGAGAAAACAAAACTAGTAATTCAATTCAGTGCCCAAACAAGAAGCGGGAAAATATAAAAAGACAGGTAGCAAAAAACAAAAAAGCCAGCAAAAAAAAAAGAAACCCAGACAGGACAGTATCAATCAATAACAATTTAAAACTAAAAAATTCCGCTATGATGGGATCAAGCATACAGCATATAAGCTAAAATCGACTCTTGATGGGATATTTTAATGTTTTGGATTATTTGCATTGCATGGGGCGGCAAGGGCAACGACACCGTCTCATACCAGCATTGATAGTATTCATACATTTGGGTAGTCAGCGGCGTAGGCGCTGTGTCTGGGCGACATTGTGCCGGCAATGTAATGCTGGTTTCGTGAAAATCTCCGGCGGAACCCGGCAGCGGCGGCCTTGAATGGGCGGCCAATCAGCGTGGCGGGGGGCCTCTGTTGCAGCATTTCAACGTAGCTGCAGCGGAGTTCCAGCCCTGTGAGGAGCAGCATCCCTCGCATGCCCACAAAAAAGACCGGCATGGTGGGGGTTGCCAGCGCCATGACAACAAAGTTGGCTGCCAGCGAGCAAGTCAATACGTTGACCACGCGAAGAAAGGCGGCCACGCAGCCGATGGCCTCCGTGCACATTGCGGCCAGGAGGAATACAAGCGTGGCAGCTTTTGGCGCCTCGCCGAGGAAGAACGCCCCAGTGCCTTGTACTACAAAAAGACAAAAATAGTATGATTTTAATAGGAGTTAATTCAAGAGATTTAATAGTAGAAATGCGCGAATCAATAGCTAAAATGAAAAAATGGTGCACAATGAACCAAAGCCTAGCAACTGGAAATAGTGAAAAAGGTATTTTATGTTATTAACTCACAGTGGCCGGTGCCCTTGACTCTTGCGTATAGGACGACCATGGCGAGAAGGTAGATGGCATCCAGCGCCCATATGAGGTAGAAAATCATGTGCTGCAACGTGTACAGCTTGGACGCGGCAGCAGCGGCCTGCAGGTCGTCGGTGCTGCGGGTTGGACTCGGTGGCCCCACAAAGCGCTCCAAAAACACCGCACTACCGCGGTCTATGAGCGACGCGGAGTGGGTGAACTTCCAGAACGTCTGACGAGATGCGCCGATGGCGAGTTTGCCATCGGGTTGGAGCACAACGATGACTGTCTGTGTGGTGTCGTCGGTAGGCCGAGGTTGTAAGGTACCCACCTCAGCGGACGACATCCCGGTTGTATGCAGCCGCAAAATATGATTTATAATACTGTATTAGACATATTGGCGTGCAGGTTCCAGGTTTCGCGTCGGCGAATGTAGGGACGAAATACGAAAATCAAAATGAAATCCACAGTCGAAGCTGACGTCTTTGGCTTGACCAAGACCCTTAAGCACCTTGCCTAAGAATGGACATTAAAAATAAGTGGGGGCGGAGATCCCAGGGGACTTGGCCGCTTGATCGCTTCCTTCCCCTGCCGTCGTGCTTTTTTTTGAAAAGCAGATCTCTTTGCAGCCGCATTTTCTCAAACCTAAGCTTGCCTAAATTTATAAAAATGCGTCGTTACTGAGGTGTGCCGCTGCACCCCGCACGCCGTTGGAATTGATTGAGAGGAGTTCCGTCGAGATGATTTCATCATCATAGATCGCAAAACCCCTTTGCATTCCGAGAGCCCAATGTTTGCTCGGACGACGCATTTTAAAGTGTCGCAGCATGCAACCAGGCGTCCTTTTGACCGCAGTCGGCCATTAAGGGTCCAGGTTGCCGCCACACCGCCACACACGAACTTCAAGACCCAATGTGCCGCAGCCCCGTCTACCATCTCTTTTGTCCACCAAAATGGCATTTGCAACGCATCGCCTCCCGCCTCTCGACCCCAGTCTCGCGTCGTCAGAGCAGCAGCAGCTGCCTCAGTAGCCGCATCCGCTGTCCCCGCCACCCTGCTGGGCCACAGCACCTGGGCCATATGGGCAGCGCTGGCAGCGGCAGGCGCCGCTGGACTCCATCTAGAACGCACGAGGTGGGGAAAAGAGCTCAGCGGCGCTCTCCTCTCGACTCTCATCGGTCTGGCGCTGTCTAATTTGAATGTCATCCCCGCCGAGGCCCCTCAGATCCACAGCGTAGTCAACTCCTACCTCCTTCCACTGGCTGTGCCGCTGCTGCTGCTGGCCGCCGACCTGCGCCGCGTGTTCGGCAGCACTGGGCGGCTGTTGGTCGCCTTTGTGTGGGGCGCAGTCGCCACTGTGGTGGGCTCCTTCACCGCCTTCGCAGCCATGCCGCTGCGGGAACTGGGCGCGGACGGCTGGAAAGTCGCAGCAGCCCTCACAGCGCGCCACATCGGCGGGTCTGTAAACTACGTAGCAGTCTCCGAGGCGCTCTCGCTGTCTCCCGCCGCGCGAATGGCGGGCTTGGCGGCGGACGACGTCATCGTGAGCCTCTACTTCGTCGCTCTGTACGCGCTGGCGAGGAGATCCCCGTCCGACCCCCCACAGAGCTCCCCGGCAGAAGAAGACCCCAAGGGCAAAGCAGCAGAGGAAACCAGGGCGCCAATTACTGTACTGAATGGTGCAACAGCACTCGCGCTCAGCGCCGCTATTTGTGCCATCGGACAGCACATCACGACGACCATAGGCTACAAAGGGGGGCTCATCACGGTAGTGACTGCCCTGACTGTGGCGCTGGCCACTGCGACCCCCAGGCTCGTCGCCCCTCTCACCGCCTCGGGCGAGTGCCTGGCTGGGATCATTATGCAGCTGTTTTTTGCCAGCGTGGGCGCGTCTGGCAAGATTTCTGTTGTGTTGGAGTCGGCCCCGTCGCTGTTTGCATGGTCTGCCGTGGCTATCACGGTGCACGTAGGCCTGGTGCTGCTGTGGGAGAGACTGTTTGGGTTCACCCGCAGGGACACTTGCTTGGCGAGCAACGCGAACATCGGTGGGCCAACCACCGCAGCTGGGATGGCGGTCGCAAAGGGCTGGCGCACCAGCACGGTGCCAGCGTTGCTAGTGGGAATTTTTGGATATGCGACGGCGACGTTTGTGGGGGTAGCGGCGGCGCAGGCGTTCAAGCACATGCAAAGAGCGGCCATGGCGGCAGCCTTATAAAGCATTAATTAATAAATATATATAACTCTCGTTAATTTGATATTACTCCCCCCCCCCCCCCCGCGTTGGGACAATTTTCTGTTACATTTAATAGATTTTCAAAGGCGCATCACCCCGTTAACACATCACCAAAGTATCTTTGCCGCCAGTCCCGCCACTCCAGCTCGAAATAGCGCTGCAGCAGCTGCGCCGGCACGCGAACGTACCCTCCGCCGTCTGCATGCTGCTGTACCACGCCCGCAGCGTCCCTCGGGTGGGGAGGCGGCCAAAAAGGGGCAGGCAATGGCGGCTGCTGGGCTGGAGGCAGCATTGTTGGCGACGATGGCGCTGCGTTTGCCTCCTCTCCTGGAGCACCGCCAGGCCAGCAACCGTGCTGCCGGTAGTGCTCCATCCAATACTGTCGCCAAGCTTGTTCAGCATCGCCACCACCACCGACATTCTCGGCAACTGCATTATAATTATAATCTTCTTCTTCATCCAAATCTCCATAGTGGGCCATGACCTCCAGCTGGGCCGCCTCTTCTTCCAGAGCCTGCGCAGCTTCCTCTTGCTCCAGCTGCCGCGCGTAGGAGGTCGCCTGCGCCGTCGTCAGGGGGCGCTGCTGCCGATGCTGCAGTTTGCCGGGTTCAGAGACATTTCGCTCGGTTCTTTCAGGCAAAGTCACAGCTGGCGATACTGATGAACTCTTGAACGCGTGTTTGAGCTCGCTTACAGCTGCCGCGCGGGAGGTGGGGGTCCCCTGCAAGTCTAGTTCCAAACTCTTGATCACGGCTGCGTAGTGGGATGCCCTGTCGTCTTTCTGGCCAGCGCTGGCATGAGAAGGTGCCTCTGCGCTTGAAGATGGCAGCACGGTGTAACTCAGGTCGATTTCGTCGCCGCTGCGGCCTTCTGAAGCAGCGGCGGTGGCCTGCACTGATGGTCTTGCCAGTGAGACCGATGGCATCAAATCTGACAGCTGCAGCGGCCACTGCACAGGCTTGGGCAGCGGGCCTGCGTCTTCGGGCCACAGCGTGGCTGACAGCACGTCAACGCAGTCTACATCCACGGCAGATTGAAGGGGAGCCGTGCCAGAGCTGCGCACTTGGGAGGGCATAGGATGCATCGGTGCTGCTGCTTTGATAACCACCCTGTCTTCACCAGAGGGCTGCTCCGGACGGCTATGGGCTTCTCTGGAGGGCGGGCCAGCGGTCCAGCCAGCTGGAATGGGGTCTGGCAGCTCATGAACCTGCAGTCGATAAAATAAAAACAATAAAGTTGCAAATACATTCCTTGTGTTGAACGCATTAGGCATAAAATTAGCTTCTATCCCTTTTAGCATATCGAAAATTGCATGCGCAGCGCGCTCAATGCTCACCTCCCCGCCCCCAGCCTCCGTCAACGCCCTCTCCAGTGCCTCCCGCTCCGCCGCGCCGCTCACCATGCTCACAGCTGCCCCGCGAGTGCCGAAGCGCCCTGCACGGCCCACCCGGTGCATCAGTGTGGCTGAATCAGATGGTAGATCGTAGTTTACCACTAGATTGACGCCCTCCAGGTCGACGCCCCTCGCTGCCACGTCGGTGGCAACAACAGCTCGCAGCTGGAACCCGCGCAGCGCGTTCAGCACCTCGATGCGCTGCAGCTGGTCCTTGGCAGACGAAAGGCAGGCCGCGGAGTGGCCCGCCGCCGCCAGCGCCGCCGCCAGGTCCTCTGCGCCCGATTTTGTATTGCAAAACACCACCGCTTGGTGGAAAGAAATCGACGACAGCATGCGCAGCAGGGCATCTTGCCTTGTGCCATAGCCACTCCCACCACTGCTTCCCAATACATCCATTACGTAGTGCCCCACCCCCAGCAGCGATGTCTCCCCACCTTCACACAGCATCACTGAGTGCGGGGAGCGCATCAGTGCAATCAGCTGGGCTTCAGCAAAGGGGGTGTAGGTGGCGGACAGCGCCAGCACCTGGCGGTGGCTGGGCACGGCCGCGATGACCCGCGTGACGTCATCTTTGAAGGCTTCGCTCAGCAGCTTGTCTGCCTCGTCTAACACCAGCACTTGCATGCCTTGTGTGATCAACGAACCGCGCTGAATGAGGGACAAGATGCGCCCAGGGGTGCCCACCACCACGTGGCACCGTCGCCGCAGCACCCGCTCGTCTTCAGCTGTAGGCAGGCCGCCGATGAGGGCGGCAACGGCCAGCGGGCGATCGCCGGCCATTAAAGAGATGACGTCAGCGGCTTGCAACGCGACTTCGCGGGTGGGGGCCAGCACCAAGGCTTGCGGGAGGGTGGCGGCGCGGTTGATGCGCTCAGCCAGAGCCACAGAGAAGACTAGGGTCTTGCCAGTGCCTGCTTTTGCTTGGATGATGATGTCGGAGCCCAGGCGGGCTAAAGGGATGGCCGCCTGCTGCACGGGGGATGGGCGGATGAAACCAGCTTTGTATAGCGTCTCCACGAGCTCGGGGGGCAGCAAGAGGTCCCTGAAGGAGGGAGCGTCACCGAGCACATCGGCTGTTCGGGTTCGGGTGTTGGCGTGGCCTTGCATGGATGGCGTCTAGCCTTCGCTTCCGCAGGCCTCGAAAATTACAACAACTCCATTGCGTATCAAAGCATGAGAATTATGAAAATAAACTGCTGAATTCAGGAGAAATTGATGAATTTTACGAGCTCAAAAAAAATTAGCCGGTTTTTTTGGCCCTCTAACGCTGGCGCATTTCCGAAAGGGATTTAATTTTTAAAATTGAGGGTAACCAACCACCCCGGAGTGGGCGGTGCGGAGCATTTCCGCCGTGCTTCTGAGTTCCCAACAATTTATTTTTGAAAACAATATTGAGAATGGCCACGCCTGCGGACCAAGATGTCGTCGAGTTGCAGCTGCAAAAGACGCTCGACTTGAAAAGGTACGTCCCTCACACGCTCACGCCTGCTTTTTCGAAACAAGGACGAAGATAAATTCGATGCTGACGAGCGTTTTGGAGCCTGTGTTTGTGCGCAGGCTGGAGCTTGAGAGCGTGGCACATACGCCCGAGGCGAAATCATGGCTAGGACCGCGCGCAAGCACGGAGGCAGGCACCGATCAGGTGTGTTGCAGTTGGCACTTGTTGGTCTGACCTACCCCTTTTCTCTCTCTATTGTATCACATTTCTCAACTATCCCCCCCCCCGCACACCAGCTGCTGGAGGAGCTGGAGCGCTGCGTGGACCGCGACGACTTCTCCCGCATCCTCAGCGACGAGCGGCGCTCCTTGCAGGAGCGCAACGCCAGCAGCAACCTCTCTGGCTCAGAGGTGCTGCGCCCGGAGTGGTGGGAGCCGGTGCCCGGGCCCATGGGGATAGAAACCGTGGAAGAAGCCACCGGGGACTACGTTGTTATCGAGCATTCTGACGTCGTTGACGCCCTCGCTGCGTTTCTGGCAGCCTACATTGTGGCGCTGCCCGAAGGGCGCGACATGGAGCCAAAGCAGCTGCAGCGCGCGGTGCGACAGTCATTGCAGGAGATCCGTAAGGGGCGGGTGAAGCGGCTGTGGGACTGGGGCAGATTTGTGTATCGGGCGGCCGCAATGAGCTACGGCGCGTTCGCGGCCTACACCAACCCCTGGGTGGCGGAGGCGGTGCTGAAGGCGCTGTTCACGTGCGCGCGCTTCGCCAGGACGTTTTGGTGAAGGTCGGTTTAAAGTAGAGTGTGAAAAAGCGTCTGGCGCAAGTGTTGTACTTGATTAAATAATTATCTGTTGGATTTCTTTGTAGTATTTTGTATGCTATTGCGTGTATACGATGAGGACCCTTGTAAAATGGAGATGATAACTGGAATTAAAATGAGCTGAATAAAGGTCTCTGACGGTGATTCAAAATCCTTTGGGATTTATGACGCTGGAATGGCACCGCGCATACCTTTTATTAATTTTATTTATCAGGAAAAAATATCGAATGCCTTTGTGAGGCGGGATGCGGGCGATTCTGACCGCGACGCTCGCAACCAGCTTCAAAAATAATAATCTAATTGATTTTTTGGGGCGGAAATTCACCGCGAAATCATCCTTTAGAAGCGCACCCAGCAATCTTGCATATAGCAGTGGAACTAAAACGAGCTCCAGCACCATGGAAACGGCTTCTACCGCCGGCACGCCGCTCCTCCCTTCCACCGCCCGGATTGCCGTTGCTCAGATGACGTCCGTAGGCGATATCAACACAAATTTCGAAATTTGCGAGTCCCTCGCGCAGGATGCGGCGTCGCAGGGCGCCTCGATCCTTTTCCTCCCTGAAAATTTCAATTTTCTGGGCACCTCCTTCACTCAGTCTCTAGCGCTCGCTGAGCCACTCACCGGTCCCATAATTCAGCGCTACTCCGCGCTGGCAAAGCGCCTGGGACTGTGGCTGTCATTGGGAGGCTTCCAGGAGGCCGGTCCCGACCCTCAACACCTATACAACTGCCACGTCGTTCTTAACGCAAACGGTGAAATTGCAGCGAGCTACCGGAAGATTCACCTGTTCAACGTGGACGTGCCTGGCGGGCCGGTGCTCATGGAGAGCAGGTTCACTGCGCCGGGGGCGGGGCTGGTGGCGTGCGACAGTCCAGCGGGCCGACTAGGACTCAGCCTGTGCTACGATCTAAGGTTTCCTCAAGTGTATCAGCGGCTCAGGTTTGATCTGGGCGCGGAGGTGCTGCTGGTACCCTCGGCATTCACGGTGGAAACGTGAGTCACTTTCTTCCAATTATTCTAAAGGAATTTCTCTCTCCTCATTCTTTCTTTCTTTTGTCGCTGCTCATTGCAGGGGAAAGGCGCACTGGGAGGTGCTGCTGAGAGCCAGGGCAATCGAGACGCAGTGCTTCGCGGTTGCAGCTGCCCAAGCGGGGACGCACAACGAAAAGCGGGAGTCGTATGGACATTCGTTAATTGTCGATCCCTGGGGGAGAATCATTGGAAAGCTGGAGGACCCTCTAGCGACGGGCATCGCCGTGGCTGATCTAGATTTAGAAGGAATGCGGAGCATCAGAACGAGGATGCCTGTGGCGGAGCACCGGGAAGCGGGGCAGCCGGCAGTGGAAGCAATTCTGAAAGATTCATGAATGGCATTGCGTTGCATGTATGTGGGTAGGGTAGATGCGTATTCAATTTCATTATTTTATGTATTAACAATTTTTATTTTTTATTGCAAACATGAAGAAAAAAAGGCGGGGGAAGAAGAAGAAAGCCACGGTCTCTTGGCTTGACCAACATTTTTTCTAGGGTCGCCCCCAAAGGACGATCCGCCATCCGCGTTAACGTCTTGCATTTTGCTATTGCTGTTGTTTATAGGTTGAAGTGTGTTGTTAGCTCAACCTTGGGCACGATTCTGGCAAAATCAGTGTTCCAGCAGCACAAAATCAGCAAAACGGAGCCCTTAGATCCCGTTGCAGCTTTATTTAATAGGAAAAATCGTTTCTCTCGTTGCAAGATGGGCTGCGCTGCGCTGACAGCGCTGTTCATGGCTGGGCTGCTGATTTCCTCGGCCACTGGCAGCAGAAGTGCTTGCACCACCACGCGAGCTGTGAGTTCCAAACGGCCTTCAATTCTACAGCAATTATCACATTAAACACCCTTCATTCACTTCTTCTGCAGCTGCTGGCGGAGGATGCCCCCGAGTACTTTATCCAGGTCCGCGACGGCCAGCTCACCAACGGCTGCAACTACTTCAAGCTGGCTGGCTGGTACGTTTTTATGAATGGGACAACCCTGTAAACCAAAATTATTGTCCTTGTTGGATGTTATGACAGTTTTGTTTTCAAAAACCTGAAACTGGAAATTGGCCCCCATGTGATGGGTGCTGCTATAATGAGGTGTTTTTATGCTAGGGGCCGGCAGGAAGCAGATACAATGCGAAGGTTTGGGGATCCAATTTGAGCCAATCAGTGCGGCAGTAAGCTCCTGGCTTAATTGTTAGGACCAAGCTTGCCACTCTGCTGTGTGGCCTTTGTTGCCGTCTCTGTGCGGAAGATAAGCCCTCAAATTTGTATTTTTGTATTTTTGTAAGCGCAGGAATCAATGGGAGGTTGTGGACGCTGCCGCTGGCGCCCCCAAGCTCTACGGCGCCTCCATCCCTCCCGGCATGACCGGTCCCCAGCTTGTGAGCACCCTGATGAAGCGCGGCGCGGAGCTGGGCTTCAACGTCATGCGCACCTGGACCCACGCCGTCAACGCGCAGTACAGCATTCAACCGACGCCCGGCATGTTTAGCGAGCCGGTGTTCAAGGGCCTTGACTACGTGGTGGAAGAGGCGCGCAAGCACGGAATTAAACTCATCCTTGCCTTCACATCCAACTGGACGCCTACTGGCGGGCTGCCGGAGTATTTGAAGTGGGCGGGCGCTGAGAAAGATATTGATTTTTTCACCGACCCTTCCGTGGAGGAGCTCTATCAGGAGTACGTAAAGACTATTATCACGCGGCGCAACTCCATCAACGGCAGGCTGTACAGCGAGGACCCCACCATCATGGCTTGGAATTTGATCAACGAGCCCCGCTGCGCCAACTGCCCGCCGGGTACAGTAAGCATACTTTATTTATTTTTTCCTGTGGGGTTTCTTTGAGAAAATGAGTGTGCGTTGCATTTTTTCCTTTGCAGATTGCCAAGTGGATGGAGCGCCAGGCCGCTTTTGTGCGTGCCCTGGACCCCAACCACCTGATCACGACCGGCGAGGAGGGCTTTTATGGGTGCTGCAACAACCCTGCCAACCCCGGCGTCAAGTGGAGCGAGTGGGCAGCCGAGACTGGCCAGGTAGGTAGCTGCCCGCAAAAGAAAAAATGGTGTTAACGCTCACTCTATTTCATGACAATTTTTCGTTTAGGACTTTATTGCCGACCACTCCTCCCCCGCCGTCGACTTTGCCACCATTCATTCGTGGCCCGACAACTGGCAGGACGTCACCGAGGAGTTTCAGCGCAGCTGGATCAAGTCGCACGTGGAGGACGCCGCCAAGCTCAACAAGCTCGTGGTGCTGGAGGAGTGGGGAAAGTGGGTCAACCTCTCCGCCGACGCCTCTCTGGCCGACCGCCAGCGCTTCATGACCATCGTGTTTGACGAGGTGGAGAAGGAAATGAGCAAGCCAAACTCACCACTGCAGGGCAGCCTCTTCTGGCAGTGGTAGGCATACCGAAAATATAATTACAAAGAAAACACGGAACAGAAAAAAAAATTCATTGGCAATCCCTTATTTTCCCAATGAACAGGTACTTGGACGGCCAGGAGGGCGCTCCCACCGAGGGCGGCGGCGGCGGTCTGTACGGCATTTTCGAGGCCGATGAGGCCTTTGCGCTCATCGCCAACAACGCCAAGTTCATCCAGTCGCTAAATGGCCCCATCCCTGGGTGCTCCGCCGCCACCCCGGGCCTGAAACTCGCCAACGTTCCCATCGCCAACGACTGCGCAGCCACCTGGGTGGGCGGGCTGCCTGGCACTGGCATGGAGGGCCCTGACTGCGCCGTGCCCATCAACGAATGTGTGCGCAACACCGCCGACTGCGACATCAACGCTGCCTGCATCGACACCCCCGCAGGGTTCGGCTGCCGCTGCCACCTGGGATTTCTGGGGGACGGCAAGGCCTGCGCGCCTGACCCCGCTGCCCAGACCGCCATTCGCTCGCGCTACTGGTCCGATCCTAGGGGGCTGAGCTGCAAGTCTGGCCTCCCCGTTGAGTGGCCTGTGCACACCGCTGGGTGGGTCTACGACCCCACCGGCTCTTTCGCCTTTTATGACGCCGAAAACGGCGGGCGCCTGGGAAACAAAATCAACGTCACCCTGGACCAGTGCATGGCGGCCTGCGAGGTGGCCCAGACCTGCGAGTCCTTCGCCTACAATGCGGTTCTGAACTCGTGCTTCCTGGCGCGTGGGCAGTGCCCTGTGAACAACTTCTGCGGCGGCGAGGCGGCCAAGTGCGTCTCCTACAACGACCGCGGCACGCAGTTTGAGTTTGACTGCGGCTACTGGGAGACGTTCTACCGCCTGGACAGCGCTGCTGCCGTCAACTGCGAGGGCTTTGCTCCCGACCCGCTGTCAGTGGGGGCGTCTAATCCGTTGGCGCTGCAGGCGTGGGAGGCGTGGAGGGCAGCCAACCCTGCGGCTCCTCTGCGGGAGACCCCGCCCATGGTGCAAGCGGCGGGAGTAAACTAAGAAATAGAGGCAACAGCAGGCCTCCGTTGGGGGATATATAAACAAAGTTCAATTTTTTCTTATCAGATCTACACTTTGTGTTTTTTCAAATGCAGAAAACTCAGTTTTCTACACTGTGTGTTTTCTACATGTAGAAAACCGACCTCAAAGACAAAATGTAATGATGGAATCCCACTGCTACGGCGTATTCTCGTACTCTTCAGCGCCCACGCTCAAGTAAAATTTGCCGCCCATGAGCATCGCCGTCTGCGAGTAGGAGCTGCCCACCGTTCCCACCAGCACCTGGGCCCTGCTCAGCAGCCACGCGTCCACCAGCCCTTCCGCCGTGCCCGCCACTGTGTTGCGCATGGCCAGCGCGTTGCCCGCTGAGTCTCTCACGTCTTTGGCGAAAGAAATCACCTGGCCAGCCTCTTCCGTCATGTTTGCCGTCCGCCGCAGCGTCTGCCGCACCTCTGCCTCAGTGGAGGGGTCGTCGGTGGCCAGAAAGAACCTGGCACGGTTCCCGGAGGAGGCCCCCAGGCGGGCGAGGTCTTCCAGCACGTCGGTGTAGGCTGTGAGCGGAAGCACCTCTGAGGCAGTCATTCCATCGTGGCAGTCGTCGGTGTTGCACTTGAGCTTGAGATCGGTGCGGCGGATGTGCACTCCCACCCACTGCCCCCACTCGTCCCACTTGACCCGCTGCTGGAAGGCAACGATCTTGTCGGAGACGGCGGCAGCCGGGCGCAGCATGCGGTAAAACCACCTGCAGAAAGAAAACAATGAACATTCATGGTATATAAAGTAGCTGTGCTGATTTGATTGATAATGAACAAACAACAACAAACAAACTTACCCAATGCCCAGCTGTTTTTTGGTCAAAAACATCATGCTCTGCAGGCACAGCACCTCCTGGCCCCCCTTTTGCGCCTCAAACTTGCCCTTTACCTGGTCCCACTCTGTCCAGTGGTTCACCCGCCGCACAGTGCAGCGGGCGTGGTCCTCGCGCAGCGCGGCGCCAGGAAAGCAGCCAATGGGGATCTTGGGGGCGTCCAGTAGCTCCCCCCACTGCCCCCTGAACCCGTGCTCCTTGTCAGTCCACACGATCACCACGCTGGCGTTGACTTCTCTAGAAATCGTCAGCGCCGATGCCACTCCTCTCAAGCGGTTGCCCATGCCGCCGTAGGGCTGCAAGTAGATGGTACGGTTGGTGGGCTGCGCGGGGGCGAAGCAGGGGTCAAAGGATGGCGGGTTCTGCGCGATTTGGGAGCAGTAGACCTTCTCTTCTCGCCTGGTGTACATAGCGCCCACTCCGCCGAAGCTGCTGCTGCTTCCTCCCGGCAGCAGGGCGCTGATGACCGCGGAGCCGATGTAGACGGCGAACAGCGTCATCCCCAGAATGCCAGCGATCGACAGGGGCGGCAAGAACCCCCCTTTGTGCTCTTGATGAGCATGCTGGCGTCTCTTGGGCGAGGTGGGGGGCTGCATCATTGCCGCCCATTGCTTGCTCTGCGCGGGAGCACTGTTGTGCCGCGTGAACAGCATCGTGTGCATGCTTATAAAAACAAGCGAAGAAGTGTCGATGATCTTCTCTTGGCAAGTGGGCCTGTCCAATGCAATCCTCTTCATGCTGGCCATGCTTTCGAAAATTCGCGGGGCCGTTGAAGAACGAAAAACAAAGAAATTGCCCTTTCAAGTAATTGTTTCGACCATCACCGTCACCAGGAAAACAACAAATGGATGAACGCAACTGATCCACATAATTATTTTGCATTTTTTCCTACAGAAATTCATTAAAGATGTGGTTTTTCCTGGCTGTGGTAGCTATATTTTTATACAAAATATTTGAATTAAACAGGTAATTTTGCTGCAAGCGAGCCATCTGCCAGCCTTTTGCGTTTTTTTCTATTTGATTGATCTTTTTCGGTTTTTTCTTCTATTTTAAACACCACCCTTCGCGCGCTCCCCTAAAAAAACGTCCAGAGAAAACAGACGGCTGGTGCGTGCTCTACGGCAGCTGGAGGAGGAGCAGGGGCGAGCCAAGTCCCGCTCCTACGCCGAACGCTCCCGGGTGAAGGCTCTCGAAGAGGGGGCCAAGGAGCTGCAGGCGTCCTTCGACTCTCTGACCGCGAAGAATGAGGCCAAGCAGGCCCGCATCGCGTCCCTGGAGGAGCAGGCGTCCGCGCTGCAGCAAGAAAAGGCGGCGCTAAGAAAAGCGCGGGACAAGGCTCTGCTGGACGCCAAACGCGCGCTCTCCAGCATCAGCAGCAGCGGCAAGAACGCTCGGGAGGCGATCCGGTTGAAGGATCTCGCGGAGGAGGACCGCAGCGACGCGTTCCGGCGCATGGAGGAAGCTCAGTCGGCGGCAGCGGCTGCCGCGGCTGCCGCTGCTGCTGCCAACGCGGAGCGCGACCGCTTCCTGGCGATGAAGGCCGATGTGGATGCCCAGGCTGCCGAAAATGTGCGCATTCGAGAAGACATTCACGAAGCCCATCAACAACAGACCAAGGCCGAGAAGGAGCGGTTTGCAGCGCAGGAGGCGGCCGCTGAAGCCGCCAAGGAGTCTACAGCGGCCAAAGCAGCATGCACGGAGGCGGAGGCCGCGCGGGAGGCGGCTGTGAAGGAAAAGGCGGACGTGGAGGCAGCTTTGCAGCGCGCTGAGGAGGACATTAAGGAGAATGCAAGCGCGCTGGCGGCGACAAGTGCAGACGTCGCTGCCGTCAAGGCGGAGCTCGCCGAGGCGGACTCTGCGCGGGAGGCGCTGTCGAAAGAAAATGCAGACCTGGAGAAGGCGTTGCAGCTGGCGCAGGAATACGTAGAGAAGAAAGATGCAGAGCTGGCTGCGGCGGCGGAGGCAGCAAAGGAGACGGCTGCGGGGTGGCAGCGCAAGGTCATGGAGGCTGAGGCGGCCAGAGAGAAGGCGGAGGACATCGTGGTTCGCACCACCAGCCAGTTTTCGAGGCTGCAAGAGGTTTTGGCGACGGCAATTGCCGGCAACGCCATGACCTGTGACGAGAACGAGCAGCTCAAGGCGCAGGTGGAAGAGCTGCGCGCCGAGGCGGCCGCGCTGCGCGAGGAAATGGCCAGCAACGATGTGGCCGCAGTGAGGGAGGAGTTGGGGGAGGCTCAGGCAGCTCTGGAGGCGGCCCAGGCCAGCGGCAGCAGAGAGCTGGAGGCCCTGCAGGAGGAGTACGGCGCGCGAGAGGCCAGGCTGGAGGGACAGAAAGAGGCTGGCCAGGTAAGAAATAGCGAACAAACGAGCATTTCTTTGCTGTAATTTATGCTGTTCTTTTCAAAACAATCGTGCCGTTTTTCTAATTTTTTCAGATGCGTATTTCTGAGCTGGAAGAAACTCTGGAGGAGCGCGGCGCGCGAGTGAGCGCCCTGGAGCGGCAGCTCGATGTGCTGCAAGCTGCGACAGAGGATGCCTCCTCGCGGTGCGCAAAGCTGGAGGAGCAGCTGGCTGCCGCGGAGGCCACGCAAGAGAGCGCCACTTCTGAGGCAGCCGGGCTCATGGCTGAACTGCAGTCGGCGCGGAATGCGACCAGCGCAGCTGAAAACGCTGAGCTAGAGGGCCTTCGCTCGACGGTGGCTGCTGCCAGGGAGGAGACGGAGGCAGCAGCTCAGGCTGCTCGAGACGCCGTGTACAAGGTGTCTGCCCTGGAGAGCGAGCTTGCGGCGGCGACAGCAGCTGCCGGGGAGGCATCGGCGGCTGTGCAGGAGGAGCTCGAGGAGCTGCGGGGGGAGAAGGCGGCGCTGAAGAACGAGGTGGGCAACATGCTGGAGAAGTGGAACACCGCGTAAGTAGCAATATAAAAACACAACCTCGCTCTCTCTATACATATAAAGAAAATAAGACGTTTTTCTGCGTCCTCCTCATTGCAGCCACAAGGAGGTGGCAGCGGCAAAGTCTGCGCTGAAGGGGGCGCGCGACGAGCTGGAGACCGCCCGGGTGGACAAAGCTGGCGCAGCCATGGAGGCCGAGGAGCTGCAGGCAGAGCTGGCGGCGGTGCGCTCAGCGCTGGAAGGGGTGCGCCAGGAGAAGAATGCTGGTGGAAAGCAGCTGGAGGCCGTTCAAGCGGAGCTGGCCGCTTTTAAAGCCGCTTTTAAGGATGCCAACGAGGCCGCGAAGAAAGAGAAGCAGGCCCTGGCGACTCAGCTGGCGGCGTTGCGGGACGCAGGGAGTGCTGCAGTGAAAACAGAAAAGGATTTAGCTGCGCTGCAGCTGGAGTCGCTGCTCAAAGAGGTGGAGGGTGCGCACGAGGAGGCGGCGGCCACCCAGGCGCAGCTGGAGACTCTGAAGGAGGAGAAAGAGGCAGAGATGGACGCCGAGCGTGCCAAGCTGAAGACGCTGCAGAGCGAGCACGACACGCTGCTGATGGCGTTTGATGAGGCCGACATGATGCTGTCGTCGGCCAAAGAGGAGCTGAAGTGCGTGCGGGAAGACGGGGAGACGATGGCTCGGCGAGCGGCAATTCTGGAGCGGCAGCTGTCGGAGACGAAGCAGGAGAAGCGCGAGCTGGAGAACAGGGTGGACTCGCTCAAATGGAACAGCTGAAGCTGAAGAAAAGACGGGTGGAAAAGACGGGTGACGGAGGGGTGTGGGGGGTCGAGGAGGGGGGGGTACAGTTGAAGAAAAGATATTCTTTCCAACTATAGGGTGGATAAGGATGCAGGCGCTTACATTTGCCACCACAATGAATGATATAAAACGAATCATTTAAAATAACGCCAAAACTGAAACACTCGGATTAAACAGAGAAGGAAAAATTCATTCTTGTTTGCCTGGGTGCCTGGGACACTTGCCACTGCCATCATGGCGGGAAAACGCAAATAGCCACGCTGTATTCGGAAAGTTTTCCCAGCAATTTACATTGTGCAAAGAATATACATACAAGTGAAGAGACTATTACATTATATTTGGTATATCTCTTAATCAAATGGTCGTCGTGTCCGACTCGATGGTGGCCCTCACGCGGTAGCGGCGCAGCAGCTCCGTAGTGCTCGGCGATCTCCAGCAGCGCCGAGCACTAGCTAACCTAGGCATGGCCAGCCGACGAAGGCCACGCCCAGGTTGCGGGCGGTGTGAAAGCAATTCGCAGGGTGGCTGTCGTCGGTGCCAGGAGTCGCCGTGGTGATGGCCTTGACGCACAGATTATCGACGAGGTGGTCAGAGTCGAGCAGGAGAACCCAGTGGCCCCCGCCACTCGCGGCGGTTAGATGGTGGTGCAGAGCGGCGCTGGCGCTGAAAATCGCTGTTTTGCACCCATGTATAACGTGAAAAATAGCGCGAGGGTTGAATAGCACTATCAAACGCGGCGATTGCCAGCGTTTGTTTGCCCCAGCGCTAAATATCGCAATTAAATTGTCGCCGGCGCTTTATAACGCTGTGCTGGGCAGCGCCAGACAGCGCTTGCACTGATAAGCGATAAAAAACACTGCTCTTTATTAATGTTTTGCTACACTCGCGGCGCCCAGCAGCGGCGCCCACAAAACCGAGCTGAAGGAAAATTTCGGTCCACATCAGCAGATATTTAGTAGGGGCTGCAGCAATCATTAATAAATTAAAAACAACGAAAATGTTGGCCACACCCTGCGCCCTCAACCCGACGAGGCCGGCCCTCGTGGCCAAGCCAATTAAACGTGGAGTTGGTTTTTTCCACGGGCCCTGCACCGCACGGCCTCAACCCCACCTTCAACATAAAAATAAGCTGCATGGCGGTCGAGTCGTCGTCAACGCCCAGGCTGCGGGCATGCCCCCTCCTCCCAGCAAAGTTGAAGCAGGCTCGGACCCATTCAATGAGCCCACCAGCACGAGTCGAAGGATCCTGTTTGCTGTCGACGGCACCGCCGACGCAGAAGAAGGTACGCCAGTTTCCGCCGCTCAAATCTCCCCCTACTCTCCCTCCCGTTTCCATTTTCTTGACTCAAGCCTCTCTCAACCCCACCCTCGTTGCAGGCCTCAGGTGGGTGGTCAAGCAGATTGCTCGCTCTGGTAAGCCCCTGCATCTATTCTAAACCACACCCGCCCCCTCAAACCCCTCTTTACACTCTTTTAAAGCACAATACTGCCTCCCTGCCTGTCTAGTAAAACTGTTTTTTCTCTCCTACTATTGCATTTGCAGGCGACACCATCCACCTGGCGCACGTCATCTGCGACACCCGCTCCTCCGCCACCGCCGTGGGCTCCACCGCGACGGCCACGCAGTGGAGCGCCGCCCGCGACGAGACTCTCTACCGCCAAGAATTCTTCCTGCGCATGGAGCACGAGGCACAGGGCATGATGGCCGCGCGCTTCGTCCCTTCTCTGCAGTTCACCGGCATCAACCACGAGGTGGATCTCATCAAGCTGCGCCAGAACAAGAGCGCTGCCAGCATCGGCGAAGCGCTGGCCAACCGGGCGGCCACAGTGAAGGCAGACCTGCTGATCATCGCCTCGCACGGCGCCGGCGTGCTGGCAGACTACGGCTCCGTGGCCCGGTGGTGCAGCGAGAACAGCGCCGTCCCCACGCTGCTGCTGCCGCCCTCGGTACTTACGGGGGGCGCCGCAGCTGCCGCCGTCCCCGCCAGCGGCATCCTGGTGGCCGCCACCGACGACATGGCGGCCCTCAAAGACAGCTTTGACTTTGCGGTGGCGGCGCTGGCGCGCAAAGGCGACACCGTGTACGTTATGCACGCAAAGAAAGTGAATGGCGGCGACGAGGCGGCGGAGGTCGCGGCGCGCAAGGAGCTGGTTCTCTCCGCCGGCAGGTGGCTGGAGGAGAGCGACAGCCCCATTGCCCGCACGCTGACGGTGGCTGTTGAGCTCGTGACGGACTCTCTGGCGGAGTCAGGCAGTGGGGAGATGGGCCCAAGCGGGGCCACCAGCCCCGCGGGGCAGCGCATCTGCACGCACGCCGCGGACTTGGGGGTGCGTGCGGTGGTGCTGCATCACCACCAGCGGTCTGGGCAGCAGTCGTCGATGATGAGGGATATGATGTGTGGGCCGCTGACTCTGAGCGTCACCAAGCAGTGCAGCCGGCCGCTGGTGGTGCTGGGGGCCACGAAACATTGCATAAAATAAACAGCACTAGAGGGTGCGCGAATTTTTCCTTTTGGTGACCGTGCCCTCCCATCTGTCTTCCCTCCCCTCTTCTTTTGTTATCAACCTTGACAGCGCCCACCCGTTTCTGTTTTCTCTTTAGAATTGAACTACTTTAGACAACACCATATATTGCCTTTGCTTTACTTCTTTGAATCAATCGCCCTTGTGAAAGGGAAAATTTGAGTGGTGGTGGTTCAGCAGGTCAGTCCTGCTCCCCACTGTCCCCACTTCCCCTTTCTTTCTTATTGAATAAAATCCAACGACTGAGCAATCGAGAGAAAATTAATCCCTTCATGCCTTGCCTGTCAGACGCCTTTGTCGGTGTTTTTTGGTGTGCGCGGGTGTGATATGATATTACGCCTTTTTTCCTTTCGTTTTCATAATTAGTTAGTGTTCTTTCTTCCTCTCTCATTCTCTTTTCTTTTCTCCTCTCAACTCTCTCTGTACTTCAAGAACAATGCCGCACCAACGAATTAAACTACTCTGTAAATTTCGTTATTACACTGCACTAAATAAACCTAATATAAATTTGTCTTTACAAGCACACAAACACACAGTCACAACCCCCATTCTCTCTCAACTCTACCCCCTCACTCCTCGCCAGCCATCCACTTGGCGGCCTGCGTGGCATAGTAGGTCAGAATCAGGTCGGAACCCGCGCGCTTCAGGCTGGTCAGCGCCTCCAGCACGCTGTCCTTCTCGTTCAGCCACCCGCGCTCCGCTGCCGCCTTCAGCATGGCGTACTCGCCAGACACGTGGTAGGCGGCAATGGGCAGCGGGGTGTTGTCCCGCAGCAGCCGAATGATGTCAAGGTAGGGGAGCCCCGGCTTCACCATGAGAATATCCGCGCCTTCAGCCTCGTCCAGCCTCGCCTCTCGCACCGCCTCCCTGTAGTTTGCAGGGTCCTGCTGGTAGGTTTTTTTGTTGGGCGGGATGATGCGGTGGGCAGATCCCGGCTTGGGGGCCGACGCCAGGGCGTCCCGGAAGGGGCCGTAGAACGCGGACGCGTACTTGGCAGTGTAGGACATGATGGACACGTGGGAGAAGCCTTCCCGGTCCAGCGCCCTCCGGATCGCCGCCACACGCCCGTCCATCATGTCGGAGGGCGACACGCAATCGGCGCCGGCGCGCGCCTGCGACACCGCCTGCCTGCAAAGGTACTCCACGGTCTCGTCGTTCAGCACCACGCCGGCGTCGCTGACGATGCCGTCGTGGCCGTCGCAGTTGTAGGGGTCCAACGCCACGTCGGTGTACACCTCCAGGTCGGGGAAGGTGTCCTTCAGCAGGCGGATGGTGCGCTGCGCCAGCCCGTCGGGGTTGAACGCCTCCTCGCCGGTCTGCGTCTTCAGGTGCTCGGGCGTTTTCGGGAAAATGACCACCTGGTTGACGCCGTAGGAGCGAGCCTCTGCCACGGAGTCGATGAGGCCGTGACGCCAGCCCAAACGGGACACGCCGGGCATGGAGTCGATGGGGATGTCCTTCTCGCCGTCGTGCACGAACACCGGGAGGATGAAGTTTCCGGGATGGATGTAGGTCTCGGAGAAGGCGCGGCGCACGGTCTCGGACTTGCGGTTGCGGCGGGGGCGGGAGAGGATGTCCTGGGGGGGCACGACGGGTGTGCCCTCGGGGTAGCCGGTCTGCAGAGCGAGCCAGAAAAAGGGAAGACATAATTATTAGTAAGGGCGGTGAGGTTTCTTGTAGAAATTTGTTTTGGGGGAAATGGGCAATTGTGGGGTGTCGAGGGGAGGGGCAGTGTGCCTGGGTGTGAGAGAACGGTTTCTGAGCTCACCCTGTTCTGGGAGATGATTTTCTCCCGGACATCTGCCACTGCTGAGACCTTGACAACACGGCGAGCGTTAGCGGCCCTGCGAGCAGTAGGGACCTGGCTGATGGTGTTGCTGAACCCAACGCGCTCAAGCTGCGCCACCTTCATCGTGCTAAATGCGCGTGCAGTTATTTGGGCAAAATAAAATTATATGAATTGGTGAAACGTGCGGCCGCGTGGATGGTTCTGCAACAAATCAAGCACAATATATACACTTAAATGTTTGTATGCTATTTAGAAGCTGCAGAGTTATCTAAAACAACAGGATTATCTGGAGATAGCATTCGGCTGCAGGCCTCGCGCCCTGACCGAAAATGCAGGGTTTCGGCGCTTACGCGAATAGTTCATACTCAATTAATGCATCATCGTTACTTGCGACCATAACACACGCCCAAAGGCTCGTCGCAGAATTTAACAATTTTTCATCACACTCTTGTTTTTTTTGCATTAAAAAAGCGAGCTGGTAACTGCATTCAATATGGCGGCAGTTTTGCGATTTGCGAGGGGAGTCGCCAGCCGAGGCGCTGCCACCTCTGCTGCCCTCCTCCGCTCCTTGACAACGCAGGCGGCCAGCTGGCAGCCTGTGCCCACAGAGCCCCTCCCTGCGGCGCCATCTGCAGTGCCGCTGCCCTCCCTGCTGGGGTTCCACTCCTTGCTGCCTGAGACCGCCCAGGCGCTGCTGCAGCTGCAGCAGAGTCCACTGCCAGTGAACAACAATTTTAACTTTGGTTGGCCAGCCATCCTGGAGCTCCCTGCCACCATTCCCATTGAAGGTAAAAATTAAATTGCAAGAATAGAAGAGAACATGTTTTATTATATTAAAAAAGTTCTCAATATTGCGCTGTCTTTGCAGAGCCCACCGGCTCCGGTGCTCCGCTAACCGAGCCCCTCCAATGCCGCACCAAACGCACCTTCCAGCCCAGCCTCATCATTCGCAAGCGCCGTCACGGCTTCCTCGAGCGGCTGAGCACCAAGGGCGGTCGGCGGGTGATCTCGCGGAGGAGAATGAAGGGGCGCGCCAAGCTGACGGCATGATTGCAGAACGAAACAATGAAATGTTCATTTATACACATTCTTTTACTCCAGTGATCTCTCTTTTCGTGCTGCTGTTGCTTGCTGCCACAGCAGTTCTGTTTTTCTATTCTAGCATCCTTAAGAAAATAAAGGCGGTGTAAAAATATTTTGATTGATTTTCAAGTTTATTTGTATAGTTTCTTCCAAAGGACAATCAGCATAATTGTAGTAGTCGTGATACGTGGTGAGGAAGGGGGTCCTTTCTTATAAAATCAAGGCCAACAACTCGATCTTCGGTCGGGATAGGGGACATCATCATTCAAGCAGCCCATATTTTCACCGGTTGAACTGCAATTTCTTTTTCATCGCCGCATGCCCCTGCCGCGCCCACGCCCTCGCCCACCGCCCATCATCCCTCCCCCGCGTCCCCCCATGCCCCCGCCTCCCATTCCAGTAGCGTCTGGCGTCTCCGACCGAGGGTTGCGCACCGTCTCGTCCACAGACAGCACCAGGCACGCCGCCTCAGAGGCCGCGGTGATGGCATTGATCTTGACCAGCGCGGGCTCCCACACGAACGCCTCGAAGGTGTCCACCACGCCGCCAGTGTTGACGTCGATGCCAAAGTTGGCTCCCCCGCCGTCCTTCATGGCGTGCTTCTGCCGCAGCCTGTTCATCACGTCGGTGGCATCGAATCCCGCGTTGTCCGCCAGCTGGCGCGGGATCACCTCCAACGCGCGCGCAAAGGCGTTATAAAACAGCTGGTTCTTGCCGGGGATCGCTCGCGCGGCGTCGCGCAGGTGGCGAGACACCTCCATGTCGATGGCCCCACCTCCCGGCACCACCTGCGGGTTCTTCAGCGCGCGGCGCACGATCATGACGGCGTCATGCAGCGAGCGGTCAGCCTCCTCCAGGAACTGCTCGCTGCCGCCGCGCAGCACGATGGTGGCGGTGTGCGCCGAGGGGCACCCCGTGAACAGGTTGTACCGCTCCGCGCCCACCTGACGCTCCTCGAACCGCGCGCAGGTGCCCAGCCGGGTGGGGTCCAGAGCGTTGACGGTGGCCTGCACCGCCGCTCCGGTGGCGTCGGCCACCCGCCGCAGGTCCTCCTCGGGCACCCGCCCCGCGCAGAAAATGTCGCGGTCCGCAAAGTACTGCGTGGCCAGGTCGCCTATGGCCAGGCGAGACAGCACCACCTTGGCGCCAGAGGCGGCGCACTTGTCGAGCTTGTCGTAGATGACGTTCCACTCGGCGTCGACGATGGACTGGTATGCGGCAGGGTCGTCCAGGCGCACTTCGGCGTTCTCCTTCTCCGCCTTGAGCTCCAGTTCGATGTTAAGCAGCAGGATTTTGGGCGCCTCGTACGACTTGGGCTGCATCTCGAACCCGGCGTAGCTGAAGGTCTTTTTGAAGGCCACTCCGTCCACCAGGAAAGAGTCCCGCAGCCCGCCGCCCTGCACCTTTTTCACGCCCAGCATGCGCAGGTCCAGCGTTCTCGGGTCCAGTTTCATCACAGCTTCCACCACCATCTGGCCAAAGAAGTCGCGCTCGCCGCTGACCAGCTTGGAGTTGAGCGAGGTGATGGCGCAGCGGCGCAGCAGGTCGGCGCGCTCGGCGTCGGAGCGGCCGGCCGCTATGTCAGTGGCCGCTTCTTTCACGCGCGCCACAGCCAGCTGCGACGCCTGTCGGAAGGCGCGGATGATGGCCTGTGAATGCACACCCTCCTCCACGAAGGCTTTGCACTCCTTCAGCAGCTCTGCGGCCAGCAGCACGACGGTGGTGGTGCCGTCGCCCACCTCGGCGTCTTGGGACAGCGAAATGTCGACCAGGGACTTGGCGGCGGGGTGCACGATGTCCAGGGTCTTCATGATGGTGGCTCCGTCGTTGGAGATGGTCACGTTGCCCTGATTGAGGTGGGGGAGAGCGATCAATGGGGGGTTGGTCAATATAAAATTTTGAAAAGAGATGGGATACAAACTGCGAGAGATAAAGAGCAGCAGCACTCACCCTCTCGTCGTGCATGAGCTTGTCCATGCCTCGTGGGCCCAGCGTGGTGCGCACGACGTCAGCGACGGCAACGCAGGCGTTAATGTTGCTGATGAGCTGAGGCTTGCCCTGGCTGGTGTCAGTTCCCTCCTTGAGGAGGATGATTTGGGGTTGCTACATGGGAGGGGAAGGAAGGTTTAGGCGAAGAGGAGGGGGAGCGTCAATGATTGATCAGAGTGTGGAAACCAGAGTCGAGTTTCGAGAACATGCGGGCGGCGGCATCGGCGCCATCAACTCGCCATTCCAAAGGGGAACGCCATCGTGCCCACAGCTGCCTCTGCTAACCACTGTTTGTGCTGCTAGCCTCCTTTTTCAAGATCAATCACACAAGTTTGACCGAGCAGAAACACCAGGACGCCGGCAGACTGGGTGTTTGCAAATGTCAGTAGATTGGTTTTGCAGTTTGCATGTCCTATTAGCGATTAGTTAGCCAAGGACGCAGCTGGCTACTCTGGCCATTTTGGCGCGCAGTTTTGATTTTCCTGAAAACCACGTTAAACCGCAATGGCGAATTAATTTTGAATATACGAAACCTACAGGCGCGGCAACTCGCACACGAACAACCGTTGTCCTCCGCAACTGATGGCCATGTCGAATTTATTGGCCTTTTCCACCCTGACTTTGCCAACCCGTACCGCCTGCCAGCCTCCGCAGCGGTCACGGACAGCACGCCGTCTCGCCGTTCGGCCAGCCGCGCAGCAGCAGGAACACCCCGCTGGCATCTCGTCTTACGAAGAGGACCGAGAGGTGGCCCACGAGGCCTTCCTTCACGCCTTCCAGGAGGCCCAGCCGGAGCGAGCCCGCGTCCCAGGCATGCAAGAATTTGCCTCTGCCATTCTCGCCCGCTCCCGCATTCCCTCGCAGCAGTACTCAGACCCCCTGAAACATATCTTTGATGTGAGCATTTTTTTGATATTTTATTTTTCGTTCTGGCTGCCACAGCCCTGCACGCCACTCACCTCCCTGTGCGTTCTCACAGGAATTCGACACCAACGGAGATGGGTGCCTGGCTGCCCACGAGGTGGGCGAGGCGCTGCGTTCTCGCAACGTCCAAATCACCGACGAGCAAGTAGCCATGTTCATCGATGGTGAGTGAAAGCACTCAGTGGGCCCTCCATATGAAATAAATCGTGGAGCAGAAGCAGCAGAACATTGGGTTTGGTAGCTTTTACTAACAATGCAAATTATAGATAACTCTTGGCAAAATAAAAATAAATTTGCCCAGCACTGACAGTTACCGGCGGTAGCGGGAGAGTGCAGCTGGGAAGGGGGTGGAGTTGTCGACTACTATGCCTGATTTATCACTTCCTTAACGCCAAAAATTGTTGTTGCAGTCGTTGATTTGACGCACACCCACCAGGTGCACTCCACCGAGTTCAGAGACCTCATCCTGCACATGGCAGCAGCGGACTTGCACAGCAGGCAGGTCATGAACGAGGGTGAGTGGGAGCGGTGCTCGCTGGAGTCGGACGACGAAATCCAAGACCGCTTGAAATCGTGGGTGGACTCCATCATGCTCAGGAGATACCGTTGAAACAAATATAAATCAGAAAACAGGTTCACCGTTTTTCATACAGAAACAACAAATATACAATGTACAAATCTGAGAGTTTATGCTCCATACGGAGACGGCCGGAAGAAGAAAGAAGAAATGACCCTTTTTACTCACCCCCAAAACATATAGTTTGCTTGATAATTTGAGAGAACCCCCGAGCCTAAGGTTTCGGGGCGATTGTGTGCCTGGTGAATCTGAATTGTACAAAGTACCGAGAAGTAACCAGGGGGGGGCTGAAAGTCCCCCCAGTTTTCCACCTCCTTTGAGCTTTGATTTGTGAAAGTTTCCGCTGATTCCCTTTGTAATGACACGGTATAGAACAGCTTTTGTCAGGGAGAGTACGAGAAGGAGCACATAGGCTCAGCAGCAAGCTGGCGGCGGCATTAATTTTGGGAAGTGAGTTAATATTTATTTTTATTTTTTAAATAATAAATATAATTTATAAAGCTTGCGGAACCAAATAAAAACAGTATGGGCCGCCCGCCCTCACCTCCACGAAGAAGAGAACGTCGAGATGATCGCGATGAACGTCGCGACCGCAGCCGCGACCGCAGGCGGCGGTCTCCCTCCCCTCAGGAGCGGCGCAGATCCCCTCCGCGGCGGGGCTCCCCCGAATACGCCCCCTACAACGCACGGGACGGCCGGCGGGGGCGGGAGGATTTTCACCGAGAACCGCCACGCAGAGGAGGGCACAACGGGGGCCCCCGCAGGCGAGACGACGACATCAGCGACGACGACATCAAAGCAGACTCCCTCCAAGATTTGCAAGTGCTTTTTTCTCAAAACCAATAAACCTATTTTTCAATTTCTTGGTCTTTTAAACGCCTTTCACCCCCCTTGCAGCCGGCGCCTGAAGCGCATCAAGATGATGGAGCGCGACTTCCGGTGCATCTGGCGCAACACGCCCACCCCTCCCCCTGAAGAGCGCGCCAAAATCATTGCAGAGCGGGAGAGGCGCGAAGCTGAGGAGCGCGCGAAGCAGGAGGCTGCTGCTGCAGCAGCAGAGGCCGTGGCGGCGGCGGCGGCAGCCGCAGAAGCCGCCGCAAACGCTGCGGAGGCCGCCGAGCCCGTGCACATTGAGCTGGCCCGCGAATTTGACGCCAAAGAGGCGTCGATGTTTCGGCGGTGGCTGGGAGAGTACAGGCAAAAGGAGGCAGCAGCAGAGGCGGTGCGGCTGGAGGAGGCAGAAGAGGACGCCGTTGTGATGGGTCCCGTGCTGCCAGGCGGCGCAGAAGGCGCGATTGCTGCTGATTACGGCACCCACCTGCGGCCGGGCGAAGGGTCGGCAATGGCAGCGTTTGTACAGGCCGGGCAGCGCATCCCGCGGCGCGGAGAGGTGGGCCTGGACTCGGAGACCATCAATCGCTTCGAGGAGGCTGGTTACGTGATGAGCGGCAGTCGGCACTCTCGCATGAACGCTGTGAGAATCAGGAAGGAGAACCAGGTGTACACAGCAGAGGAGAAGGCGGCGCTGGCGATGTTCAACTTCGAGGAGAACAAGCGCAAAGAGGCCAAGATCCTGGAGGACATGCGGCGGCTGGTGGACCGCACGCTGGGGCCAGCAGGAGGAGAAGCCGCTGGCGGAGGTGGCGATGACGAGTGAGAGACCAAGATGTGAATGAACGAGGGCAAAGCTGGGGTCTTTCTGACGTGGGTTGTGGAAAATTCATGTAAATATAGAAATATGCGTTATGAAAACTGTTCATAAAGATGTCTAGGGCTGCAGATTGCGGCCAGCGGGACGGATTTTATCCAGAGCGGCACCCACCAACCCAACAGTTCTCTTCGTTTCCTCGCCTGTTGCTGCATTGCCGGAATTATCCTTCGCAGTTCTCTCCTTAGGAGACGTACAGCGCATCGTTTCGGCGATGAATAAAATATTTGCCAACACGGGCTGACTAAAATATTTAGTCATTTGTCATGGTCTCATCTTCCGGCTAGATTGCTAAATTGCAGTTTTATCTCGACATTGTTTAATTTATCCTTATTTTTTCTGTTGCCGGCACCAGCAGTCAGTGCTCTCGCAAGCAAAGTCAAGAGTCAAGCTGCTCAACAGCTTCAAAACAGCCACCCTCCCGTCGAGGTATGTCCTTTTCCTGTGTCGTTAGGCCTTCGTACTGAGCTTTTGTCGCTCGTCAATGCCCCCTCATGCTGCAAAAGCGTGAATTGCACCCTTTGCAAGTCTATTTCCCATCGCAATTACTAAAACTTCCGCAATGTCTCCGCAGCAGTCCTCCCCCTCTCTTGAAGTCAATAACGGTATGTGAACGTGCGGAACACTCGAACCAGGCGTTTGCAGGCTTGGGTTTCTCTCGCCAGTCTGGTCTTCATCTTGCGATCTTGTTGGCGGGCTTGTGCCGTGCGCCCTGGCTCCTGGGCCAACTTTTCACCGTATTCTGCCCCTAATACGTTACTTCCCTTACCCCCTCCCCCTCCCCCTCCCCCTCCCTGTTGTTTGCAGACATCATGGCCGGCATCGTTCACCAGCCGCCCTCTGAGCTGCAGAAGGCGGCCTATGTCAAGTCCATGGAAGAGTACAAGGCGCTGTATGACCGCTCGATCAAGGATCCCGCGGTGAGTACCTGCCAGATGTCAATGTTCATCAAACTGCAGGCCAAAATGAGGACAGATGCGACGTAATTGGGTTTTACCCCCTCACATTTTAGAAGCTATTTTTCTCCAAATTTTTCACCACCAGCCCCTCATGTTTTCCTCTTTCCATGCCTTTCCTTCCCACAGGGTTTCTGGGGCGACTTCGCCTCCCAGCTCCACTGGAACAAGCGCTGGGACACCACCGACTTCATGGACTACAATTTCGACCTCACTAACGGCGCTGTCTCCGTCAAATGGTTCCAGGGAGCGGAGACCAACGTGTGCTACAACTGCCTGGACCGCCACATCGAGGCTGGCAACGGCGACCGCGTGGCATTCATCTGCGAGGGCAATGACGTCGGCACCGCCAAGAAGCTCACCTACAACGAAGTGCGCGACCAGGTGTGCAAGCTGGCCAACTACCTCAAGGCTCAGGGCGTGGGCAAGGGCGACGACGTCACCATCTACCTCCCCATGATCGCCGAGCTGCCCATCGCCATGTTGGCCTGCGCCCGACTCGGCGCCGTGCACTCCGTCGTGTTCGCGGGATTCTCCGCCGAGGCGCTGGCCGGCCGCATCTGCGACTCCGAGCCCAAGGCCGTGCTGACCTGCTCCGGCGTGCGCCGCGCCAACAAGGTGATCGAGCTGAAGAAGATCGTGGACGAGGCGCTGGAGATCTGCGACAACCAAGAGCAGATCCACGTCCCGCGCGTCATCGTGTACGACCACTCCGCTGCCATCTCCCGCGAAGCCGAGTCGCTGTGCCACTTCCACCCCGAGCGCGACGTCTGGTGGCAGGACGTGATCGCCGACCAGTCCACGCAGTGCCCGGTGGAGTGGTGCGGCGCGGAGGACCCCCTGTTCAAGCTCTACACCTCGGGGTCCACCGGCAAGCCTAAGGGCGTGCTGCACACCACCGCAGGGTACATGGTAGGCGCCGCAGCCACCTTCCACTACGTGTTTGACTACAAGCCGGAGGATGTGTACTGGTGCACCGCCGACTGCGGGTGGATCACCGGGCACTCGTACGTGACCTACGGTCCCATGCTGATGGGCGCCACCCAGGTGGTATTCGAGGGCGTGCCCACATTCCCCGACGCCTCGCGCTGCTGGGACGTGGTGGACACCCACGGCGTGACCATCTTCTATACCGCCCCCACCGCCATCCGCACCCTCATGGCCTGTGGCGACGCCTTCGTGACCAAGCACAAGCGCGAGTCGCTGCGCATCTTGGGCACCGTGGGCGAGCCTATCAACCCCGAGGCCTGGCGGTGGTACAACGAGGTGGTGGGCAACAGCCAGTGCGCCATCGTCGACACCTGGTGGCAGACAGAGACGGGCGCGCACATGATCACCCCCCTGCCCGGCGCCACCCCCGCAAAGCCGGGCTCCGCCACGCTGCCGTTCTTCGGCGTGGTGCCCGCGCTGCTGGACGAGCAGGGCAAGGAGATTGAGGGCGTTGGTGCCGGATACCTCGTCATCAAGAGCCCTTGGCCCTCCATGCTGCGCACCATCGCTGGTAAGTCGAATAATGGTCATAACAAGATCTCGATAATTTTATGTTATATACATGTTGAATCACTTCTGACCCTTATTTTCTCGTTCATCTCTGCCAGGTGACCACCACCGCTTTGAGCAAACCTACTTCTCGCACTACAAGGGCTACTATTTCACCGGGGACGGCGCCCGCCGCGACGAGGACGGGTACTACTGGATCACCGGCCGCGTGGACGACGTCATCAACGTGTCAGGCCACCGCATCGGCACAGCAGAGGTGGAGAGCGCGCTTGTGGGCCACCCCCTCTGCGCTGAGGCTGCTGTTGTGCCTGTGGACCACCCTATCAAGGGCCAGGGCATCTACGCCTTTGTGACGCTCATGAACGGCAAGGACGGCTCCACTCCCACCTACCCCCCCGAACACACCGTGAAGATGGAGCTCGTGGCTGCCGTGCGCAAGGCGATTGGGCAAGTTATTTTTAAATGTATTTGCCTTTTGCTTTCCATAGAAATTTATTTGGGTGACGTGAAAACTCACATTGATTTTTTTCTTCTTTTTCTGCCAGGCCTATTGCTACTCCCGACGTCATTCACTGGGCGCCTGGGCTCCCAAAGACCCGCTCCGGAAAGATCATGCGCAGGGTGCTGCGTAAAATAGCAAGCGAGGAGGAATCGCAACTTGGCGACACCTCCACCCTGGCCGACCCCGGCGTGGTGCACACCCTCATCGCCCTGCGCGGCCATTAGGCGCGAAAAAAAATTTGAAATGCTTCCCAAGCCGCTGCTGCTGCTGCTTCCGGGTTTTGAAGCAAGGCCGTAGTGAGGCTGGAAAAGTTTTGCCACCCTCTGCCCTTCCCTTTGTTCTTTAACCCCCCAATTTTCCGCAAGTTGATTTTGTAGATCGCTGTTTTCATTTTTCTTTTTATAAGCGTTCAACTTTGTTGTTTTTTGCCCCTCTGTATTGGGAGAATGTGAGCACTATCGAATGCCTTGAAATTTTCAATGTGATGTAACCCCAATAAACGCTAATGCTTGGTGAGGAAGCAGCAGTAAAACCATTTTTCTTCTTTTCAGGCCCGGGCTGGCCGGTATTCGACCAAAGAAAGAAAGCAGCGCGGGTAACTTGAAGTTGCTGGGTCCTGGAAATGAAATAATTCGTTACATCAAAAAGATAATGCGTGGTTGTTTGTGAGCTGCGATTATGCAGTGCGCTCATGGTGGTTGGTGGCAAAGAACACCGGCAGCAGTGCTCGGAGCACGGAGCTGGAGCTGACAAGGTGATTCCTTTCTGAGACACGTGGCGTTTATCAAGAGGCCGACCCTTTATCCATGCAGCTCCCCAGGCATAGCGTGCAGTAGCTCTCTCTCATATCCAGTATGGAAATTTTGAGCCATTACTCTTGGCCCAAAATTTCAGCGCCCATCATTTGATATTAAAATCGATAATTAAAATCACGTTATCAAATATCAAATACAGTTTTTATTGTATTTCAAGATGAAATGAGTCGCTACAGATCCCCAAATTGTTTTCCAGGGCTTACAGAACTAACTAACTGGCTTGCATAGGCAAATCGTAGTATTGAGGCAATAACGACGGATTTTCCGCGATTCCGCAATATTTTGGATTGATGACAACACTAGTACTAGTGTTCTTTAGTTAAAGAAAGCGACATTTCGAGAATGCAACGTGTGGCACTTCGGAGACGTTGGGAAGCTGGTAAAACTCCAGGAGTTCATCTTTTTTTGCGCAAGCCTGAAGCAGCTGCCAGATTTTGGGACGCAGCTCACTCAGCTGCAGAGACTCAAGGTTGGCGGGTGCCATGCCGATTTAAGAAAGGCTCCGGACGTGGCAGGAATGCTGAGCGTGGTGTTCACGTGGAATTCGAGCGATTCGGATTGAATGGTGCATTTGGGTTTCCATTATGATTAGTTAACTTTTTTATTGAGGGCCAAAAAGAAATTATTATGCATCCATGCAGCCTCGCTCGTTGACAGTAATCTCGCTCCTGTTTATTTAAATCGTGTTTACATACTCTATTTTATACCGCTACTGCTATTATCCATATTAAAAATGCCTGGTATGGATACTGAAGAAGCGAAGTCGACGTTTCCCTTGGTAACGTCCAGGGCCAGGGCCGCACAAACATAAACTGTTGTTTAATTCAAGGAAACGGAAAGGCAAAAAAAGGGTGAAAAAACAGAGGGGGTGATAAAATCGATAAACGCTAAGGCACCAAGTTCGACAAAGGGCGGTATTTTGTTTTATAATTTATTCCAAGGACACGGGGCATCAACGCGTTTTATGAAGGAACGGTACAACGCTTGACCGAAAGAAATGATGCCACAAGAAAAAGACCAGTATATGCCGCGATATCCCTCGCTGCGCCCACTTGCGAAGTGCAAAGTTGCAGAGGTTGGAAAAGTTGGAAGAAGATAAATAAGGGAAATCTTCAGAGGCTATACAGGACAAGAAAAAAACAGTCTGTGCAATATCTGGCAACGTTGTAATGATAGAAGTATTAATATGAAACGAACTTGGCATTAACAAAACTTAAATTGCTACCGCAAAACAATGCTTCCAGGAGAGAAGAAAATACAAGTGACTGCTGCCCCGGAGAAGACATTTTTTAATATATAAGAAGTTGAAAGGGAGTTTTTTTTTTAATGTGGCAAGGAGAGGAGGACGGGCCTCCAGCCAGCAGCAGAGTGTCTGCCGGAATGCGTTGTATTTAAACTTCGCCGTCCATCTTGACGCCTCCGACGCTTTTGTCTTCGGCCTCCTGCTTATCGGCCTGCTCCTTGTCGAATTTGGTGGAGCGGTCATCGTGGTCGTTCCAGCCGGGGATGCGGCAGAACATGGAGCGCTCCTTCTCCATAATGCGCTGGTATACGCCGTGTCCAGGCCACTTCTCTTGATACAGGGGGAAGCCGACGAGTTGGAAACTGGCAAACTTGGCGATGACCCACCCAATCCAGCCAGCAATGATGCCGTACGCTGAGGAAAAGAAAAGGAGGCAACATGGTTTATATGAAGATTTCTTGCGAGATTATTTTGAGCAGAGCAGAAAGTACGAATTTTGCGCTTACCGATGTTGTGAGAGAGAGGCATCACCTGCAAAAATGGGTTTGCAAAAATGAGGCAGAACCGAATTTTAATTTATCAGAATTATGGAACGATGAGCATAACAGTTTAAAATTTCTGCAAACATACGGAGAAAGCATTTACGCACCATCATGGTCATGAAGTTGGGGATGGAGTTGCTCATGTCCTTCCAGTCGGTCTCATAAACGGCAGACATGAAGATAATGACGCCTGCAAAAAATTAAGAGGAAATTCGAGGTAAATACAGACGCAGCAGTGTACTGGAGGCGAACTCGGCTAAAAAAATGCGCTCGGGATGTAAAAAATCTGAAGTCGTTGAATGCAGGTAAATGTAAATAGACCGCCTGCTGTGTGCTCACCGATGAGGATTAAGATAGGGCCCGTTGCAATTGTAGGAATATATCCAGTCCAGGGGTAGAAGAAGGCTGCGAATTGTTAGGGGAAGGGGGAGGAGGCAGGATGTCAGAAAATGATGAGAACTGCTCGTGACTTGGCAAGAGTTCACAAAAGTAGTGATGGATCTTAGGGAAAAAATACAGGCTTTTACCTGACAAAAAGAAGAGAATAGCGCAAACAATAGCGGTCAGGCCGGTGCGGCCGCCCTCACGCACGGCAGCAGCGCTCTCAACGTAGGTGGTCAGGGCGGAAGATCCGGTGAGGCCGCCCATCATGGTGCCAACAGCGTCGGCAATGAAGGCCAGGTTGGAGCGAGGGATCTCTCCCTTTTCGTTCAGCATGCCTGGTTGCATGAAAAGGAAAGAAGATAATTGGTGAGAACAAAAAAAGGGACGGAAAAAACATTGAAGAGTAATGTGTCCCTTTATGGGCAGGAAAAATGATGAAAGAAGAGAGAAAGAATTGAAGGGAAACTTGAATTTTTATTTTTATTTTTTTTAATAAATAACTTACCGCACATGACGCCCATGGCACTGAAGGTGATGGCGCTGCCAAGGAAGTCGAGGTACAAGAAAGTGAAGAGCGCGCCAATCAGGCGGCCGGTGTTGTCGCCCCAGTTGAAGTCCAGCTTGCCGGCGGTGGTTGCCCACGATGGAACGGCGGCAAACTTTGAGGGGACAAGGCCGGGGTTGACGGGGTCGTCCAGCTTGTTAGGGAAGATGATCCACGAGATGAATGTAGTGAACAAAATTCCTAGGGGGAGAGGGCGAGAGGTGAAAGGTTAAAAACAGACAAACGGAGTTTGAATTTCCCAACGAATACAATAATTTGTTTCTGCTTACCGGCAATCAGCGCGCCGTTAAGTTCCCACACCAGCAGGATACCGGTGAAGATGAGGCCGCCCAGCGCCAGCCAGTTGCACTGCACGCCAAAGGGCGCTCCGCTGAAGTACATCACGCAGGAGTTCCAGACGGGGCCCTCGTGGTAGCTGAGGTCGATGACGGGTCCACCAATGTACTGATTCTCGAGGTTGAGACGGAGCAGGGTGGGGTAGGGAGCCTGGGTGATAAATCCAGAGTCCTTGAAGCCAACAAAACTAATGAAAAGACCGATGCCGCAAGCACCTGCCAACAGAATTTGCTTGGGTACGATCTTGAGGAACCTGCAGGCCAGAAATAAAACATTGAATTACTGAGAAAATTATGTCATGGGGGAAAACAACAAGTTTCACAAAAAAATCACGAAGGTTGTAAATCCCCAGACCCATCCTGCCACCGCTCGATCTCCCAGGGGCACTCCCCCCGAGGGCAGACGAAGGTTGGTTTCTCACCAAAAGCGAAGGCCGGTCACACAGATGAGCAAGAACACAACTCCTTCAAGGAACGTGGCAGTCAGGGCTTGCTCGAAGGGGATTTTGGTGCCGAGGCAGACGTTGGTGGTGTTGGTCGAGCAGGTGGGTGGCGCAGCAGCGTCGAGGACGGTGAAGGCTGCAGGGTTGGTCTTGTCGCCAGTGCACTCGCAGGGGATGCGAGCGCAGGGCTGGTCGTCACCGTTCAGCGTGGCGTGAGCGCCACAGGGCGTAAATGGAATTAGCACGTTATTTACAAAGTAAACGTTGGTTCCGAGTTGGGTGGAGACGACCCATGGGTAGTTGCCTACGAATC
The DNA here is from genome assembly GCA_963854735.1 of Marvania coccoides. Taxonomy (NCBI): domain Eukaryota; kingdom Viridiplantae; phylum Chlorophyta; class Trebouxiophyceae; order Chlorellales; family Chlorellaceae; genus Marvania; species Marvania coccoides. The sequence goes on along the minus strand of OY978098.1, from coordinate 1,406,640 downwards.
CCATGAACATGGTGGCAACGCCAGTGGAGAAGGTAGTGGCGAGAGTGACATCTTCGGCGGGCATTCCCGTGGGGAAGCCGATGCTGTTGCCTGTGGAGGAAAGAATGAGAGGGGGTTTGGAGGGTGGCAAATTAAAAATATACGGATGCCATTGCCAAAAGGACAAAGCAAGCAAGAAAGCAAGAAACACATACCTGACAGGATGAGCGGGTTCAGGAAGATGATGTACGCGGAGGCCATGAACAGGACGAGGCCAGCACTGCAGGGCATTAAAAAAAACAGATGGCACCGCATTTAAAAAATTGGATAACTAGGGCAAAATATTTTAAGCGAAAGCTTTGAGAAATGCGCCTTACCGGATCTCAGAGGTGTATGAGGACCCCCTCTCTTTGATCTGCAAGCAGAAAGCGCGATTAGCAAGTAAAAAAACTGAACAATAAAAAAACACCTAACCCCCAAAAATTTGGTGGCGGCAAAATTAGCTGTACTGGGGGCTCAAATTATATATTTTATGACTTACCCTGAAGAAATTTTCCATGTGCACGCCGATTTTCCCCATCTTGCTCCTAGGGCTTTGTGATCGGCTGCTTAAACAGGCGATTCACGTGCGTGGCTCTTCTGGCGCGTCACAGACGCAATCAACTCACGCAAATGTACCGGTTTAGAAGATAGCACAGGTCTTTGGACACATTTAAAAAGCATCGTACAAAAAGAGCACATGGTCCTGCAGCTCGCATTATGCTTTCTTTCTCCGCTTCATTTTAGGGCCGTTTTCCCCCCTGTTATAATTTACATACGAACATCAAGTAAGTTGAAATCGCACAGTAGTTTTGCGCAGGGCAGCACAAAGTTTTTTAGATTTTTTATTTTATGATCACAATATATTTATTTACATTCTACATCGCTCTTGCAGCCCATTGCTTTTTCGCTTTCCCAAATTAAAGATGGCTGGAACTCGAAGGCGCCGTGGTGCTCCGCAGCAAGCTTCAACGAGCGAGATAAATGCTGAAGATACAAAAAAACCCTCTGCCGCTGCTGCCGCCATTGACACCCAGGAAAAGGGCAAGAAGAAGACGCTGGCAGCGGCAGCATTCGCTGTGAGCGTGTGCAGTGCGGCCTCGGATTGGCGTTTCGCGCGGCAGTACGAAACCAACATCTGGAACCCTCTTTTCACAATGACGGCACAGTTTGGCGTGACGGCAGTTGTTGCGTTGGCTGTGGTGAGTTATTTATGAAAGTTAAGCGCAATTTCCCCCCGTTACTTAATTAATTTGTTTTGGGTGTGTGCTGCAGGGTCTCTCTCCTACAGGGCGTGCTTTGACGCCTGGCGGTGCCTCTGTGCGCGACCCTAAAAAGAGTTTCATAGGAGCAGCTCTGATCGCGGTGAGTTTGAGACACGTGTCTTGTTTTAAATACGGTTATCTATTGTGCGTTTATACAAATCATCTTTATTTCTCAAAACTTGCAGCTGGCTTTCTGGCTGGGCTTCGGGCTGTTTGGCCCTTGCGGACTTGTGACGGCCGTCGCTGCAACCGCCGCTGCAATTCTGACGCTGCATTAAAAACCCCTTTCAGATGTACCCTTCTCTCCAAAACTCTCGTTCTGTTGCAGGGAGCAATAAAATTAACAGTGTAATATTCTTTGTGAATTAAATTATATATGGTTATTAATACTAAATATTGACCGAGAGAAGAAGCAATAAATTATGTAATCACTCGCAGTTTATCGCTGCTCAGGGGCGGCGGGCACTGCATGTTCCACGTCATCACATCCAGGGTCACAGCAGGCTGCGATGCGTTCCAAGCATCGAAAACTGAAATTCCCGGGCGGCCGCAGCCTATGACGACCAACACCTGCAAATCCTCGTCCCCCGTGTTCTCCACCATCCATACGGTTCCCGGCGGGGCAATGACCGTAGAGTTTGTTGAGATTGGCGCAGCCACCAGCTTCCCGCTCCTGCTGCTGAGAGTCTTGACAAGCCCACTTCCCTGCAAGCAGGCATTTTTTATATTTCAAGAGGACGTCGAGGTAAATACACGATGCATAGAAGAGCACGTTATTTTTTGCCATGGTGTACACTGAAGTGAGATATATCAAGCAAGATGTATCACTTGATTCGAAGACAAACAAAAAGGCCGACGATGGATGCGTAATGATGTCGTTCTCACCCTGGTCACGTAGTTAATTTCTTCACAGCCTGTTGGGTGCGAGTGGATGGGCGTCGCCACCCCAGGAGCGAGAGTTTGGAGCCAGACCTCGAAATTCTTCATGCCGTGGTGCTTCACGCCAGCCACGGTGACGTGGCCCATTCCGAGCTTCGGTATGAAGTCCGGATACAGCGAGTCGACGCTATATATGCTCAAGATACCTGCAAGAAGAAGCAATCATCAAGAAGAATTCAGCGGCGGCGGTGGAAAAAACACTGGGGGCTTGGAGATAAAAGCTGTTCCGGGGCATTTTAAGTTGCGAAAATTCTGGGCGTCGTTGAGTACCTTTGTATGCATCAAAACAGGGTTTAGAACCTCTCAATTTCTCGACCAGCTCTAGTAAATCTCTTCTGGCGAAAATGGCCAAAAGCAATGCCCAAGCCCATGTTTTCATGATCAAATAGATACGTCTAAACGCAACCTATTTTTATTGGTGGAGTTTGTTGCCGAAATACCAGCACCGAAAGTGAACCCTCATGAAATGAAAAAGATGAAACGGTCCTTTCGCAGCTAGGTCAAGTTCAGCTTTCTGCCTGAGCTGTTTCAATATAAAACTGCTGATCAAAGCTGGTCAAAATTGTCAGAAGTCTCGGCCAAGCCACCGGCTTTTTTCTTGAGACTTGTTCATTTGGCAATTGTTGATCATCTGCTATTCAACTGGGTCTCCCCCTTCTCCCTTATTTAAAGAAGAAACCAATGAAGCGTTTCTGCAAGAGTACGCCGTACGCATGGCCGTTCGACGGCAACCTGACATCGAGCAACACCTGCTTCCTTGTGATCGATATGCAGGTAAGATGGTTATCGTCACATTATCTAAGTAATTTAAATGCTGCTAACGTTTGACTGGTATCTTTTCAGGTGGACTTCTGCGGAGAGGGCGGATACGTAGACAGGGTAAGCCAGCACGCCCTCTCCTCTCTTTGCAGCACCCAACACCGCTCTCGTTTATCCGGGGGGACAGCTGATACAACGCGAGGGTTTGGGGATCAAATTCAAGCCATTCCATGTGGCAGGCTCCTGGATTCATTGCCAGAACCGCAGCTTGCCTCTCTGCTGCGTGGTCTTTCTTGCCGTAATTTGTGTATCTCGTGTTCCCCCATCTAAACCCTTTCCGTTGCTGCTCAACAACAGATGGGGTACGACCTCAGCCTCACTCGCGCCCCCATCGAGCCCATCAGCCGTGTCATGGCCGCCTGCCGCGCCGCCGGATACCCAGTCATCCACACCCGAGAGGGCCACCGCCCCGACCTCTCAGATTTGCCCGCAAACAAGCTCTGGCGCAGCGCGCAGATCGGCGCCGCCATCGGGTCCCCCGGCCCCGCCGGAAAGATCCTCGTTCGAGGGGAGCCAGGCTGGGAGATCATCCCTGAGCTGGCGCCTGAGGCGGGCGAGGTGATCATCGACAAGCCGGGAAAAGGCTCGTTCTGTGCCACCGACCTGGACCTCGTGCTGCGCACCCGCGGCATCCGCAACATCATCATTTCGGGCATCACCACCGACGTTTGCGTGTCGACGACGATGCGGGAGGCCAACGACATGGGGTATGAGTGCCTGCTGCTCACCGACGCTACCGGCGCCACTGACCCCGCCAACCGCGACGCCATTTTCGACATGACGCACAAGCAGGGCGGCGTGTTTGGCGCGGTGTGCTCCTCTGACGAGTTCATTGCAGCCATCAGTGGGGCCGTGGCCAAAGCCCCCCTGGCGAACGGAGCCAGCGCCGTTGCCACCGTGGCAGACGCTGCGCCGTACCCCTACCCCTTCCCGCTGCACCGCACCGCGGTGGTGATGATTGATTTCCAGCGGGATTTCATTTATGAAGGCGGGTTTGGCGCTGCACTGGGCAACGATGTGAACCTCCTGAAAGCATGCCTCCCTGGGGCTGCCCGCCTGCTGACCGCCGCGCGTGCGGCAGGGCTCAAGGTGGTGCACACGCTGGAGGCGCACAAGCCTGACCTCAGCGGTGAGCCACTCAGTACTTCATATTTTACCACTTTTTTGGTTTTGATTTTGAATTACTTTTCTTATTCAAAATCACGTGTATTTAATTCCTGAATTGTGCAGATCTGCCGGCGTCCAAGCTCACCCGCGGAAACCCTCCCGAGGGGATGCGCATCGGCGACTCAGGCGCTATGGGCCGCATCCTGGTGGCGGGTGAGCCGGGCAACGGCATCGTGGATGAAGTGGCCCCTATCGCAGGGGAGAAGCTGGTGCACAAGCCCGGAAAGGGCGCGTTCTACGCCACAGACCTGACCGAGTATCTGGAGAGCGAAGGCATCACCCACCTGCTGTTTGCTGGGGTCACCACTGAGGCAAGGTTTTTTATTCGCAAATGGAGTTTTTTTTAATGCCCAGCCTTTGCTACATTACGCCTGATACATAATGCTAGTATTTCAATGTCGACGTCAACGTGATTCATTGCTGCAGGTGTGTGTGCAAACTACCATGCGTGAGGCCAACGACCGGGGCTATGAGTGTCTGCTGGTGACCGATGCCACCGAAAGCTACATAGCAGGCTTCAAGGAGGCCACCATCGAGATGATCAGGGCCCAGGGGGGGATTGTGGGCTGGACGGCAGACAGTGAGCAGATCGCTGCGGCGATTGAGGCGACAAAGTAGCAGCCTCTGTTTTTTTAATCCTTTCCAACACTAGTGACCTGAATATAATGCTGTTGATTATCACCCCTTTTTTAGACATTTGATATTGTATCGCTCTGATAACTGATTCACACTCGTTCTTTTCCCTTCGTTTACTGTTTGTTTGTATTTGTATTGGCGGAAGAAGAAAATTGTTAGCAACGGCATCAAAGAATTGAAAAATAATAGTCTGTGCCCCAATGGCGGTCGTTTTTTCATAGTTTTGTTACTATTACCATGCTCCCTGAGCCTGCCAGAAGGGCAGGCACCGCTGCTGAAATGAATAAAGCGCACTAGTAGCGCCGCGCGCTCTTGCCTGCCGCCTCGTGAACTAGAGAAAACTGTACATAATGTGCGTATCGGTCTTTGCGTTTAATTCCAGGGGAAATTTAGTAGAAAAATAATTCAACGAAACGAAAAGGAATTGGGAAATATCTCTCTCGTCTCTTTTGCCACTTTGAATGCATTTGCAGCCTCCTGGAGTGTTTATTTGATAATCAAAACACCACTGAGGGCACGTCCAGACGAAACAGCGGGCATGCAGCTTTGACCTCTCGCGGGCCTGGATTCCTGAGGCTATTTTCCACAAATGTGAATCTGCCTTCCATGCTGCCTGCCGGGTCGCGCTGGTGGGTGCAGCTGCTGTAGGCCCACTCCTCCCCGCCTGCTGTCAGCAACGGATACTGCAAACAGTAATACTTAGCACCATATTAATATTCTAATAACATGGAATTATAGAATAGCGAAAGAGAGAACTTTGAGTTTCTTTTTGCTTACCTGTCCCACAACAGCGTCTCCCTGCACCTCGCTCTCCACCGCACCCGCCGCGTTGCGAATCACCCAGTGCCGGTCCAGCAGCTGCACGCTGCCAAAGGGCGCCTCCTCCCCTGTCCCTGCCTGAGCCGCACCCTCCAGCAGCTTGAACCGAATGCTGTAGGCGAAGAAGTACAACACGTCTTCGCGCCCTGGCTCCAGCTGCGACAGCTCGGGGATGAACAGCGGCGCGGCAGCCACGTGCACCCCATTGGTGATCATTTCAACCGCCGGGGGAACAGAACGAGGAAACAAACAAATTCCTTTGCTGTGGGCCCCCAGTTCCGGATACAGCACCTCCACGCCAAACTGCCCCGCCGCCAGCGCGCCCGAGTACGACTCAAACCACCGCAGCACCCCCTCCGGCACCGCAGCACAGGAAAGGCTCGGGTAAAACGCCGCCGCTGCTGCCTTCGCTGCTGCCGCTGCGGCAGTGGGCCCTGGCGGTGGGAAGCCTGGGAGGGCGGAGACTTGCGAGATCTCTACGTCTGCTGTTTCGGTTTTGCAGTATACTAGTTTGTTGAAGTTGAATCCCGCTGCAAAGAGCACCTGAGGGTCGGTTGAGGGCAGGCCCAGACGCTCTCGCAGCCGGGCGGTCCACCGCACCAAGCGGCGCACAGGAAGCATGCGGGTGGACACCAGGTGCGAGTAGAAAGAATATCTGCAAAGAAGATACGAACTTAGTATAAATTTCACCGTTCATAATGCGTTTCGCCCCCCCCCTGCCCTCCCTCCCAAAAGCAAAAGAAAACCCGCATCTACAAATTAAATGCAATAGAAATGCTGGTACATACCCTCCAAACAGTCCATGAAACACTGATGGCCCCATTGACGGCCTCTGGTTGTCTATCTCCCTGTCAAACGTCAGCTCCTGCCCGTCGTGAATGCGATACAGCACCCGCAGCGACGGGGGCAGCGCCACCCCCAGCTGCTGCTCCGCCGCGTTCAGCTCCTCTTCCGAGGCCCCCGGCCGCAGCGATGCCGCCACCTCGGGAAGGTTGGCGTCCAGCCAGCCCCGAATCTGCGCCCACGCCGCACATGCCCTGCAGCATTGAAAATTTAATGTGAAGTTGAAAGTTTCGCGGCGTGGATTACACGAAGGGTTCAAAATGCTGCATACTGCTGTAAATTTCGACGCAGTTTGCTGTATTTACCTGAGGGCAAAGTCGCCGTAGCGGGTGCACAGCCGGTGCCACTGAGAGCACGCCAGGCGGAAAGACGGCTGCAGCTGCTGGTCTGGACCGACAGGGGAGGTGATTTTGTACAGGGCGGTGCACTGTGTGCGCCACAGGGAGTCCTCTTGAACTAGACTTTCTCTCCAGTGCCTGTTCAGCAGGCAGCACCTGGCCAGGCTGGCTGGAGGGAGATGGGAGAGAATGTTGGCCAGGCACTCGCGATTTAATGACCCCCAGGTCGTGGGGACCGCATTGCCGGTGTAATCCATGTCGATTTTGGGAGAACGCAGTTCTGATCAGAAAGACTACTTTTGATCAGTGTGGATCTGCTAGTTTTCACTAGAGCGGCGCTTGTGAAATGGCACAATTATGAGCACATGCCGTGTACACTTACTATTTTAGGTGAAATCGATTAAGAGTTTGGCGTTGAACAAGCATAGAGGTGTCGTCTCTCTGCAGGTTTCGTATTTCTAATTGTCTTTGGTCGCCAGAGACTCCAATGCTATTATTTCGGCCGCCATGCATGGAACCAGGTAGCATTCTATACTTGCTGCTGATGCTGCTCTTCTATTTGACGATTCTCCCAACCCACTGCTATCTCGCCGCCAGGCACCGCCTTCATACGCTTACAAGGAAACAAACTGATGATTAAGTAAACCACGCAGCGTGCGTACATGAAAAAACTGAGAAGAAAAGGATGAAGAGAAATGGGGGACGACGCACGTCACACTTGTTGTTGTTGAGTTGTGGAAACTATTATAACTAGGAGCTGCCCCGAGCTCAAGGGGGGAAGAGGAAGAGCCCCGGATGCAGCGCCCTATGGAGTACGAAAAAGAGGAAAATCAGACAAAAACACGCCCGTCGTCACCCCCAGACCGCTTCTGCCCCATTTCAAAGAGAGAAAGACGAAACGACAAAACTACGACGATAAAAGACAGCAGCAGCCATGGGGGGGAGGATTGGGGGAAGAAACAAGCTCACTTTCACACACTTCAAATGCTCAATCTTGGTGAGGGGGGAGGGCATCAGAGAGAAACTGTACTTTATTTCATTTCCCGATCAGGCAAACTGGTCGATCTTCACACTCAGGGTCCTTCCCTCGAGGTCGGTGCCGTTGAGCTGCTCGATGGCAGCCTGCGCCTCCTCCTGAGACTCAAACTGCACGGTGCCGTACCCGCGGGAGCGCCCGTCGCGGCCGTACACCACATCAGCCCTCACGATGGTGCCGCACCCCTCAAAGATGGGCTTCAGCTCCTTCCAGGTGTAGGACCAGGGCAGGCCATGGACCACAACCTGGGTGCCGGAAGACTCGCCAGTGGGGGCAGCGGGCGCGGGGGCGCCCTCGACGCCCTCGGCAGGGGGCGGGGCGCCGCCTCCGCGGCCGCCACGGCCGCCTCCGCGGCCGCCACGGCCACCGCGCCCGCGGGTTGCGGGCGGGGTGATGCCGTTTTCTTCGTTGTAGAGCTTGACGTCGCGGTCCTCCCTGTCTTCGCGGACCAGGATGGTGCGGCCGCCAAGCTCGGTGCCGTTGAGCGAGTTGATGGCGTTGACAGCCTGCGGGAGTTAGTTGGGGGAAAGAAGGAGGGATAAAGGAGGGAGATGGTTGCGCATTTACGACATGTGCATATTTTCATAGGGTGTGTATGCAGAAAAATATCTGCGAGCAATCGGGAAAAAAGCAAGATGCCACTTGCTCCTCACCTCCTCGGGGGTCTCGAACTCAACGATGCCCCAGCCCTTAGACCGGCCTGCTTTAGTAGGGACAAAAATCGGAAATGATCAGCGGCAGCGAAAGAAGATCAGAACCCAAAGGGGGGCACGCACAAAATCAATCAACACAGGCCCGCGTTTCCCCCAGCCAACCACTCACCACTCTCGTCGCGGATCACGTTGGCGTACACCACGGTGCCGCAGTCCCGGAACTTGTCTTTGAGGTCCTGCCAGGAGGTCCTCCAAGCCAAGTTGGAGACGAAGCACCTCCGGCCCACACGCATCACATCTTCCTCTGCAGCGGACACACGAACAGCGATGGGTGAACGGCATATAGAAACAAACATGGGGGCCCCGCAGAGCCGCTGCCACCCCCGCAAACTCGATCATAAGATTCTCGTCATCATGCCCGCCCTCACCAGCCATCTTGACCCCAAAACCACCACCAAGCGTTACCAATTGTTTGCTATGCAACCTCCTGCGCCCAACCTGCGCTTCGACGTTGCTAAAAAATGAGTGCAGAAACAAGGAAACGACGAGTTAAAAAGTGCGGGAAAATGGTGATCGCCAAGGGTTGGCTCTCGCCTCGCGCTCAGAAACCCATCACCCTACTTCTCCCCCATTTGATTTCGTTCATTCGGTTTGCCCTGCCACCGCGGGCGCTGCTCATCGATCAGGTCACCCCAGGTGACCTCACTCGTAAAAAAAACAAAGCCTGGAGAACGAACCCTCCCGCCCGTCAATTTCGACTTTTGGGCAGCCGCACGGCAGGGCACAGTGGGCAGCGCACGTTTCGCGATGACCACCCCGCTGCTGTACGCGGAGGAGCCCGCTGCGGTGTTCGATGTGATTCCCACATCCTCCCAGCTCCTGCGCACCAAAGAGATCCCCTGGGACATCTACATGACCGCCCGCCTCATCTCCGACCACGACCTGCAGCTGCTGCGCCGCTACGACAAACGCGACCCCGAGCAGCGCGCCAGGCTGCTGCAGGAGGCCGGCCCACTGTACATTGCCGCTCTGCTCTCCGTGCTGCGCAACGTCACCAAGGACGAGACCGTGCAGTACGTGCTGGCCCTCATGGACGACATGCTGGAGTCAGACTCCTCCTCCGCCGTCCTCTTCCACCGCATCCAGCCCCCAAAGCCCGCTGAGCCAGTGCACCCCGCCGCCGCCGAGGGCGCCCCCAATGCCGCCCCCACCGAGCCCTACTCCGTGCTGCTGCGCCTGCTGCAGCGCAACGACTGGTTCACCGTGGAGAAGGCCGCGCTGGTGCTGGCGGCGGTGCTGGACGCACGTCCCGACAAGGGCACGCTGCCTCGGGTCATCGCCGAGGGCGGCGCACAGCACGACACCGTGGCCCGCGCCATCTCCGCCTTCCTGGAGTGGAACCTGGGGCAGCTGCGCCGCCCCACCCACCCCTCGCGCGCCATCCCCACTGCCGTGCATTCGCTGGCGGTGCTGCTTCGCGAGGGTCCGGTGCGCGCCATGTTCTTCAAAGCGGGGGGGGTGGCGCTGCTGGCGCCGCTGGTGGCCATGCCCGCGGCGGGTGCCACCCTCAACATCCAGCTGCTGTACGAGAGCATCGTGTGCGTGTGGGAGCTCTCTTTCTACCGCCCCGCAGCAGACGCGCTGGCCACGGGGGCGGTGGTGGGCGGCCTGGTGGACGTGGTGCGGCTGGCGCAGAAGGAGAAGCTCATTCGCGCCTCGCTGCTGGCCCTGCGCAACCTGCTGGCGGAGGGCGACCATCCAGCGCTGGAGTTTGCGGTGGTGGAAAAAGGACTGCCCAGGGCGGTGAGTAACGAATGCTCAATAATCAACGGAAGCGTGCACTGATTGATTTTTTAGCCAGCAATCTGTTGTTCTTCAAACCTTTTCCTCCCTCAAAATTCGGCATCAACTATTCCATACTAATGCATTATTACATTATTAATACATGCTCTCGTGTTTTCTGTTTATTCCTTTTGTTTTTTTGAAACCTATTTCCCCCCATTTCTCAATTCACCTTCCACCTTCTTAACATCATTTCAGGTGTCCACGCGGATGGAGCAGAGTTGGGATGACCAAGACGTCCCGGCCCTGCTGGAGTGGATGCAGGACCACCTGGAGGCGGGGGCGTTGGCCATGACCTCTCTGGAGCGCTACAAAAAAGAAGTGGCCATCGGCACGCTGGTGCGCTCCCCCCTGCACGACTCCGACGCCTTTTGGCTGGAGAACGCTGAGCGGTTGGTGGACGGCAACTGCGCGCTGCTGCGGTCGCTGTTGCACCTGCTGGAGTCATCGCGGGACCCCGTCACGCTGGCGGTGGCCTGCCGTGACCTGGCGCAGTTTGTTACTTTCTACCCGCATGGGCGGGGAGTGGTGGCTGACCTGCGGGGGAAGGAGCTGGCGATGCGGCTGATGGCGCACCCCGACCCCATGGTGCAGCGGGAGGCGCTGATGTGCGTGCAGAGGCTGCTGTTGTCTAAAGACAAGCTGGAGTTTTTGCAGTCATCAGGAGGGCAGGTGATGGCGTGAATATATTTTTTCCCAAAAATGGAAAGTAAACGGATGTGCTGAAATGTAGAGGCGGTGTTATATTTGCGAATGGATTTTTTGTGTCATGCATATGCTGCTGGTGTATTTTTAGGGACGAACATGAGGTAATATTAGACGATGGCTTTTCGGCCCACCCTTTGACCCGGGGAATATTGCTTTTACATGTAAATTGTTCAATTGTGAAAAAATATTTGAGTGGTTTTAGAGGAAAAGAGGGAATAAGAAGTGTCAAGGACTTTCGAAAAAGCTGTCTATAATATATAAAATTTCACTTGTCGCCAAAGTATTTGATGTCCAAGTGAGCTCGCTGGCTTGCGGCTTTATTCTGCTTTCGAGCAGTAGCAGATTCGGCGCTCTGTCGGAAAGGAACACAAGAATGCGGAGTGTGAATGGAATACTCCTTCATATTCCTATTGTATGGATTGGAAATCTGGCGTCACTCTCAAATTTTTAGTTACTCGCCTGCTTCAGAGCTTCCTCCGACATGCCCACGCCGCGGCGGCCCACTTTTCTGTGTGAGGCACAGAAGTCGCTATGGTACGCCGAAGCCACAGCCACTGGCTGCCCCCCTTCATCAACTGCCAGTGAAATGTGTGTGTGGGCAGCTTGCTTCTGGGGCTTTGAGCTGCCGGCCGAGGCGGTGTTTTCCTTCCAATACTCTTGGATTTTCGCCTGGGAGGCGCCGGTGCTTGTACATTCAGTGGTCCGCTGGTGCTTCCACCACCTTTCCGAGCCGTCGGCATTCGCCTGAGACATTATATTTCTCCTTGGATGGTCAAATTGGGAGCGAGGTTGAGCGGTGAAATTAAGTATCGGCGGTCATTTTACATTCAAGACTCCCCAATACCTTCATGACCCGTTTCGAGGCCGAATTATCGAGTCAAACTTTTTTTCATTTCAAAAATAATTTTTTTTCCAGCGAGCTATCAGCACAATTCCAGGCTGTTCTTCAATTAATTACGAGAAAATGTTAGCTCAGAGGCTGCGAGAGAGCCCTGCCTGGGCCTATCGGCTCTGGAAATCGCCTATTTCACTCGAAAATCAATTGATCAAACAGTTTTCGTCCTCACCGGATGCCTTTGGCGCGCCACCCACCCCTCCATTTCGCCGCGTCGTCGTCACCGGCATCGGACTGGTGATCCCACTGGGCGTGGGCACAGCCAGGGTGTGGGACCGCCTGCTCGCCGGCGACACTGCCGTGCGAGCTCTCACCGAAGAAGACCTCCCACCAGACCACCGCGCCGCCTTTCCCGCCCTCCCTTCCAAAGTCATCGCATGCGTGCCGCGCGTGGAGCTCTCCAATCTGCCCGGAAGCGACCCTCGGCGGGAAGCCCCCTTCATGACGTACGCTCTTTTGGCCGCCAGCGAGGCCCTCCGGGACGCGGGGTGGGCCCCCACCACCCTCGAAGAGCGGCGGTTCACGGGGGTGGCCATCGGCGCTGGAATGAGCTGCACAACTGACATGGCGGAGGCTGGAGCGCTGCTACAAGGCGGCAAGCTGCGGCGGCTTTCCCCCTTCTTCGTGCCCCGCACGCTGGTCAATATGGCCAGCGGCGCCGTCAGCATGGCGCACGGGCTGCAGGGCCCCAACCACGCGGCCAGCACGGCCTGCGCCAGCGGCGCACACGGCGTTGGCGACGCTTTTCACTTTATTCAGCGGGGGGCGGCGGAAGCTATGCTGGCGGGGGGTGCGGAGGCGTGCGTGGACGCCATCGCGTTGGCGGGGTTCTCCCGTCTGAAAGCGCTGTCCACGCGCTTCAACGACGCCCCCCAGGCAGCTTCTCGGCCGTTTGATCGAGACCGCGACGGCTTTGTGATGGGCGAGGGCGCGGCGGTGCTGCTGCTGGAGGAGCTGGGGCGGGCGCAAACTCGAGGGGCGCGCATCTACGCGGAAATTCGAGGGTACGGCCTCTCAGGGGACGCCCACCACATCACCCAGCCCCCGGCGGACGGCGCAGGGGCGCAGCTGGCCATGCGGCGCGCGCTGGCCGCCGCTGGCGTAGCCCCTAGGGACGTGTCGTACGTCAACGCGCACGCGACGTCTACCCCCATTGGCGACGACGTTGAGCAGCGAGCGTTGGCTGAGGTTTTCGGAACGGCGACAGAAGCAGCCAGCGGCCCGTTGATTTCGTCCACCAAAGGCGCGGTGGGGCATTTGTTGGGGGCGGCTGGCGCGGTGGAGGCGGCGTTCAGCGCCTTGGCGGTGTCCACGGGGTGGGCTCCCCCTAATTGCAATTTGGAGCACGCTGAGCCGGCGGGGCTGCTGCCGGGGCTGATGGGGCGGGAGGCGGTGGAGCTGGGGCCTGCACACACCCGGGTGGCTGTGTCTAACTCGTTTGGGTTCGGGGGCACCAATGCCTCGCTGGTGTTTGGGCCGCCGCCGCTGTAAGTATGAATTGTGCGAGGAAAGGGAGGAAAATGAGGTAGTTTCTTCGCAGACGATGGCAACGCGTGGAGCGGATTTATAGCTGCAGCATGTTTTTTGCACATATTTCTCCTTCCTTTCTTCCTTGAGTCTTTCTTCTTCTTCTTCTTTTGCGCCTAGTAAGTTGAGGACGCTGCTGAACCTCCTCTCAATCAGCCATATCTGATTTCAATTTAATTCAATATCGCGTAGAAACTATGGATACATTCCCGAAGAGTGCAGCCATGATTGCCCTGGAGCCTGAGCTGCTCCCTCCACAGAATCTTCCGAAAATCGAAATAACCAACGCGGCAACGGCCTCCGCGCAACATTCAATTAAGGGAGACGAGTACCCCCAAATGGACTCGGCCGCAAATGCAGACGATGCCGCAAGCAGCCTGGCGCTTCTGCCGAAAAACACTGTAAGTGGTTCTTCTGATTATTTTGAAATATTTTGTCGTGTCGTTGAGCACGCTCCATCCGTATTTCCCTCTTCCAAGGGCTAAATTCAACACCTTGTTTCGGTGCAGATTGTCCGAATATCCGGAAACAACCGAACGCGCCCGGCACTGATTGGACTGGAGGCCATTGTTCGACGCTCCATGGGCCTGGGGGGCTGGCACTGGCTTATGCTCAGCAGCGGCGTGGAGGTGAAGCTGCAGCGCAACGCGCTCACTGTGCTGCAGTACCCCGCGGTCGTGGAGCCCAGCTCCTCGGTCTCCGAAGGCGATCAAATGATGAAGCAACACGCGATGAAGGCCGAAAGAGCGCACTACCTCGCGGGCGGGGAGTGTCCCCCGCCAGCGGCCACCACGCCACCGCCGCGCGCGGCCTACAAACGCCCCCGCCTGGCGGCCCCCAGCGCGCCCCGCCCTGCAACGATGCTTGAGGCCTCGGTTGCTCCGGCTGAGGGAGGCCGTCGCTCCGGCCTCAGGCCCGCTGCCATCCCAGTAGTGAGTTATTATATCCATTTAAACTCAATGGTTTATTTTTTACCTTTCATATTGTTTATCTTATCACGATTGATTCATTTCCCCCCTTCCTTCCTTTCATCACAGCGTGTCAACCTGGCCAAGCTGGACACCCCGGCGCTGCGTCGCTACGTCTCCGCCTTCAGCCTGCAGCCAGATGGCGGCGCGGGCGGCCGAGAAGAGATTCTGGGCGCTGCCAACGCTCATTTCGACACCATGGAGGTCACAGAGGAAGACGTGGTGCGGCGCTTCCTGGAGGCCGCAAGGCGCCACAGCATGGGCACCGCAGCCGCACCGTCCCGACCCAAGTCCCCCCTAGATCGCGTCATGGTCCACTGATTCATAAAATATACTAAAGCTATTTTAATGGGAATTCTTATGAGATGGCCGCGCGCGCTCTCGCCTCCCTTCTCCCGCCGAACAAGCTCTCTCTCTCTCTCTCTCTCTCTCTCTCTCTCTCTCTCTCTCTCTCTCTCTCTCTCTCTCTCTCTCTCTCTCTCACACACACACAATAAATATGAGAAATGGGCAAAGCAAGCTTGATGTGTGCGCATTTGATTGTGCCTTCCACCCGCAACAATGCTCAACAAAAAACAAAAATGCATGTTATTTTCTTTCCAATTCGTTTATTCAATCATCTTCACCTTGTTTGGGTTTTTCATTTTCCCTCCTTCTGTTCCTGTTTCTCTCCTCTTCCGTCGTTTTATTTTGCTTCCTGGCATGTTCTGTTCCTTTTCTTTTCCGGCATTCATTGTTCTATGTTCTATCGGCATCTTTCCAAGGTCAACAACCTTTCCAGGGTCTTTTTTAACAGACCATTTCATTCCCGTCATTCCATAACGTGACGTTTTTACTCAACAACTGACTTCAAACCAATACTAGTATTTTCCCCCTTCTGTGCCGCCTTTTTGGCTTGCTTTGTAGCGCTTCTCCCAAAATGCGCCTGTAGTATTGTTAATTTAGCAAGGACTATCCCTGGACTTTGTTCTCCAGGCGAAACCTGTGTATGCTCTCGTTTGTTTCTATTTTCATTTTTCGCGGAACTCTGATATAGATAAATCCAATTTAATTCAATTCAACAAGCCTTTTCGTTTTTCCTGCGCCTTTCTTTCATCCATCAATACGCCAATAGCACCATCACGTCAATCTCATTTATTTTTCAGCGCTCCTTGTACTGCTGCTGCTGTTTTCAAAATTAACGTAAACTTCATACGCATACATTGTGTCGAAAATCCGGCCGTCTAGGTCGTCTGTAACCATTATTCCTTGCAGCAGCTGTCGCCCAGCCGCGCGCGGCAGCAGCCGCAGCAGCACTGGCGTGCGCCCCACCGGCAGAATTTCCGCCACTCTCACCTCTTGAATGCCGTCCATGACGATGCCTTCTTCACGTGGCGCATGCTGCTCCTCACCCCCTCCTCCAATTTTCGACGCAGGCGGGCAGTAGCTCACTTTGACGGGGCCCATCCTGCGGTCCACGGCATTGACAATCTCAAAGCGAGCGTCAAAGGGCTCGGCAAGATTGATTTCCTGCGGCAGCCCCACCAGCTCCAGGCGAAGCTCACGGTCAGGGCGCGGAGCCCCAGCAATTATCTGAGCAAACACATTATCAAAATTCAATGAAAAACTTGACACACTTGGCTGACTTGCAACGGGGGGATATATTCGCTGGGTAGTTACGTTACCTGAGTTTGCAGTCTGGCTGGGTCTCCCAGCGGATCAGCCCACCGAATATCCAGCCGCCCCAGTGCTGCGCCGTCATCTCCCCCGCCTCCTCGCGAAGGGGACGCCTTCAGCCCTGCGCCGCCGGCACCACCACCCCACTCCCGCTGCAATCGAAAAACAAACCCAGCTGCGCCGCCGTCAGGGGACAGAACCGGCGCGGCGGCGGCTCCGTCTGCCAAGGGACCGCCATCAGAGGCAGGGCATTCAATTCTCTGGCCTGAGTAGCCGGCCTGCGTGGCCAGTTCCACCGCCTGCAAGGTCATGGCATCGTGGGTGCGGTTCTCCACTGTGGCCTCCAAGAGCACAGTCCCGCCGCTGATGGCGCGGTGCTGTTTCATAGGATGCAAAAACAAGAAAAGTGAGATGACTTGCATATTATAGTAAACAGTTTAATATTTAATAGAAAGGGTGTACTACCACCGTAAGATGAGCTTCTTTACAACATTGAAATCGAGAGCAACGTGGCCATACCTTGGTTCGCACAACCAGTGGGTTATAGACGTTGAAACGAAAGGCTTGCGGCGCGTGGCGGGGCTCGGCAGCGCCAGGACTGAGGTACGAAGAAAAACAAACCACGGTGTGCTGGGCCAGGTCTTTGACTTCGTGCTTCACTTCCTGGGTGTGGTGCTGCCCTGGGCCCAGGTAGGGCAGCCCGGCTGTCGGCATTGTGTCCAGCAGCACCGCCTTGCCATGCTCGCTTTGAATTTCGACCTGCGACAGCAAGAAGGGATTGAGGACCAATTACTGGGTAGGAAATATTGGCTAGCTTGGGTGCCAACGATAAACACGAGGGGCGGCAGCGGTGTTCAAATAATATTGCAGTCTGTAGAGCTGAGCACTCACCCTGATGCCGACATTATTGACTGGGCCTGAGGATATATTAGATAGATCGATGTGCAGGGTGATTGCCTGGCCTAGATACACGCGGCCAAAGCCCCCAGACGATTGAAGTTCAGATTGGAGGTGCTGATCGCCTGGGCCTGGCGATGCAGGCGGTCTCAGACGCAAGATCTTGAACTGAAGGGCGTAATCTGACATCGTAAAATAAATTAACTTTGACAAAAAAATAATAATGGGGAATTTTGGCTGACGACTTTTTTGAAGGTCGGTGCCATCATTACTGTTTGATTTCAAAATTAAATATTAAAACAAATCAATAGCATCATCTGAAGATATCTTACACGAGACGCAGCTCTTTAATTTGCTTATTGCTCGTTTTATATTTAAAAATATGGCTGAGCAATCGAACCAGCCCGTCCCGATGGATGAGCGGCCAGCCCCAGCACAGACAAAAGTGCTGTCTACCTCAGAAATCCAGCAGGCAAGTCTTGAAAACCCGTCATTTATGCAGCTATTGCAACTACTATCGCTCTCTCAACGCCTGACCCCTTTTGTTTCCCTTTCTTTACTTTTAGAAACTAGAAGAGAATGCTATGTTAATCCGGGCAATCAACGAGCGACAGAACCTGGGCAATCTCAAAGACTGCGTGCAGTGAGTAGTTTTAATTATAGAATACAAGCGTTCTTTTCACATTCCCTTCCTTTCTAACTACCGAATCCCGTTCATCATTTCCCCTCATACTTTAGGTACCAGAAAAAGCTGCATGAGAACCTCCTACAGCTAGCAGCGCTTGCAGATGCCCAGGCAGCACCCACTTCAAATCCGCCGCCGACATAAAACAAGTTTCCTCTTCGAAGGTGCTTGACAACTTGACGCATTACGAAAAATTATTTTGACTAGCGGGATATTTTTGAGCGGCTGCTGTAGAATATTCAGGACAGCACATATTGAGTTTAAATACGATAAAACTTTAACGTGTTTGGGCTGTGCCTTTCTGTTGGACAATTAATGATGGGACTTTTAAAAAGTTATCCAACTCAAATTTAAGTAAGAGAAAATATTCCAGCGATATAATTTATTGGAAATACGCAACCAAGAGTCAGAAGAAAAATTTCACCGCCTGTCAATTGGCGGCGCGATTACTCCGCATTTTTCTTTAGATTATGAGCAGAATTTAGCTTTTCAGCGATTGGTATTTCACTGAACCAATCAATGTGCTCCGTTGACTTGATTCGCCAGGGCGTAGAAGACTGTTCAAAAGCTGTTCATTTTTTTTTCAAATGTTTTTGCTGCCTTTGCCGGCCTCTGCACGCAACAAACTGTCAAAAAAAATATATTAAGATAATGGAAATTTTCATTTAGCCCAGTATGCATTTTCAAGGCGTGCTGTCTTTGCAGGAAGCGCAAGTGAGTTTGATCAAAAATGAAATTTCTTTTCGGACCACCTTTAATGATGCTTGATCGCTGCGCAGGTCGAGCTCCTCTTTGGCAAGCTTGGCACTCACTCCAAATGCGCAGGCGCAACGTTATGGGTAAGACTATTTCCTTGCTTCCCACTGCCGTCTTTCGCCGCCCTTTTAATTACCTTCTTCTCCCACTAGCTCGACAGACTCAAACTCGGCCAATTCACTCGCAGTTGCGCGACCTTTTCTTCGCCGACTACCGAGGGCGCAAAGTCACAATCAGCGCCGCCTCCCGCCGCATCGCCGCTTCCGCCCTCCGCACCGTGCTCTTTCAACTCTCCTTGCAGCACGGCACCGACGCCGCTCTTCTAGAATCACAGTGGAGCTACATGGACCGCAGGGGCGAGCTCCACGGGCCCTACCCTTTTCGCAAAATGCTGGCGTGGGCACAGCGAGATGCTTTCAATGACGATGCGCTGCCCATTTTGCACTGCAAACTCAAATTGTGGGTGCCGCTGTGGTTTATTGTGGTGCTGGATGAGCTGGAGGCCTCCAGCGGGGCAGGAGCCGGCGGATCTGAGGAGATCGATATGGAGGACTGGGAGGCCACAGCGCAGCAGGTGAGCGCAGAGCGCGCGGGGCACGGCCTCCTCACGCAGGAAAGCACTCGATCCGGAACCTACAGCAACGGGGGCGCCAATTCCGGGGTGTTGGCGGAGTTTCCTGAGCTGCGATACGGCGGCGGTGCAGGCGATGACGACAGCGCGGTACCAATGGATTACGACATCTCCCACGCCGCGCAAATCGACGACGCCGCAGCGCCGGACCGGGTGCGGGCGGTTGTAGTGGTTGACACCAATGTGCTGCTGTCGCATATGAGTTTCACCGAAAGGGCGGTTGCAGACCTGGTGCAAGCAGCCCCTGCCGTGGAGGTCATGCTGCTGGTGCCCTGGATCGTGCTGAACGAGCTGGACAGGCTGAAAGGCGCGTCTCCCAAGGCGCTGGCGGACGCCGCACGGTTGGCGCTGCGCCGGGTGAGGGCGTTGACTGCCGAGAGAGATGCCTACGTGCATGCCCAGTCAGCTGCAGACCACGAACGGGTGGCAGCGGCGGAGGCGCTGCCGAGGGACGCTACCCAGCGGGAGCTGCGCAATGATGACCTCATTCTGCAGACGTGCTTGTTCTGGAAAAAGGGGGCGGTGGCTGGGCTGCGTGCTGCCGGCCACCGTGCCGCGGTGTTTCTTCTGTCCAACGACCGGGGACTGTGCGCGCGGGCGGAGGCGAACGGGGTGCGGTGCTTCTCTGCCCTTCAGTTTCCCGGCACCCCAGCAGCCCTGGCAAAGGTGCGCGTTCCGTTGATTTTCATTCGGGGCGAAATTTTTATTGTTTATCAAACAGTAGAACAATTAAAATTAGCTAACTAGTGAAATGCATAGCTTTCTTTCTTTCCTTATTTCTTTTCAGGAAGTGCCGATGGTGGAGCCAATTGGCATGGAGGAAGCGGCAGCAACTGCAGCAGCGGCAGCAGCGGCAGCAGCGGCAGCAGCACCGAGTCCCCCCACCAGGTCTCCTCCTCAACCCCAGCAGCCCGCTCCACCACTTTCACGCTCCTCTCAAAGAGCGGCCGCACCTGCTGTCAGCAGTCCACCGCCTTACAACTTAACAGAATTGAATGCCGCCATGCCGAGGCCTTCTGGTGGCGGCGGTGGCGACAGCGGTCCTAATGCCGCCATAGAACGCGCACATGACCCTTCAGCAGACGTTGCCTCCCCTCCAGGGCAGGATCCAGGGCCCAGGCTGTACGCTGCGGTGGAAAGGTGTCTCTCGGTTGGTGTCAAGTATTATCGGCAGCAAGACCTGGGTGACCTGTGGATCGAGATGCTGGAGGCGGACAGTCGGCCGCCATGGAACGCTCCAGGCGTGCTGCGCGTGCTGATCACCCACAGCACGACGTTTTGGGACGTGATGTCGCGCGAGACGCTGGCGCACGCCCGACAGCTGCAGCGCTACTTGGAGGCCCATTCGCACCACCACAGGCACAGAGCTCACGGCGGAAACCACCATGGAGGGGGTCTGGGGGACAGAACAGCCGCAGCTGAGCTCCTCGCGATATTTTCGGCCTTGTTTGGGGGGTTGGACCGCCCCCGCAAGGAGGGTGCTGAGGCAGTGAACCCAGCTGAGGTCCCAGAGTTTGTGAGCTTGGGGGCGGCGCGAGCGGCGCTGCAGGAGGGGCTGGACGAGGTGAAAGACGTGCTGACCCACTGCGCTGCTGACTAACACAAAAGCTAAAAAAACATAATTTATAATATTTTGTAATATTATTAATACACCTGTATTTCCGAATAAAGAGTTGTTGTATATGGTTTTCAAAGAATGGATATCATCATAGAAAGAAATGCCACACCCTATCACAGCTCAAACTCGCTGTCGGTGCTGGAGAACAGCCCTGGCGGGGGCCCTGCCTCCTCGTACCGCTGAAACCACTTTGCCAGCTGGTCAAACAGCGGGGACATAATGCCGGCGCGCTTCTCCGGGGGCAGCGTGGTGAAGTTGGCGGGGACCACCACCTCCTGGCGCTCCTGCATGTTGAAAGACCGCAGCTGCTGCGCCCGCTCGTACCCACCCAGCGTCTCCTCCATGTCAGCCCAAGCAAGCCAGGAGGGCTCGGAGCACGGGTCGGACTTCACTGCGCACTTAAACAGCTCCCTCGCCAGCTCCGCATTGCCCGCGTCCCGCTCAAGGACGCCCCACGCCTGGAAGACGAGGGCGGCGGCGCGGGCGCGCGGCGGCGCCGTCCAAATGCCCTGCTGGAAAAGCTCCCGCGCGGCGTCCAGGCACCCCGCGCGCTGCTCCATGCACCCCCACGCCTGCCACACGTACAGGTGCTGGGGGTCTGCCTTTGACGCACGGCGGAAGAGCTTCCGTGCCTGCTCCAAGTCGCCCAGGCTCTCCTCCATGAGCGCCCACGCCTGCACGATGGCCGCGTCGCGCGGGTTCAGCCACGCCCCGCGCTGGAACAGCTTCCGCGCCTCCCCAATGTGCCCCTGCTCCTTCTCCCACACACCCCACGACAAGAAAGTGTACCGCGAGCGAGGAGAGTACTGCAGCGCGCGGCGGTACAGCTCCCGCACCACCTTCTCATCCGTGCCGTTCTTCTGCTCCATCACCGCCCACGCCTGCCACATCGCGTGGCTGGCAGCGCCCACCAGCGTGCGGGTCCCCGCCCTAAACCACTTTCGCGCCTCCTCGGGCCGCCCCAGGTCCGCCGCCAGCACCGCCAGCGACTGAAACAGGTACGGGTTGGGTTTATCTGCTGTGGCCTGGATGCCGCGGCTCCAGAGGTCCCTCGCCTTGGCCACGTTGCCCTCGGACTTTTCCAGAAGCCCCCAGCCGTGGTAGGCAGCGGCGTGGGTGGGAGACGCCACGACAGCGGCGTCGTACAGCCGCCGCCCCAGCGCCAGGTCCCCTCGCCGCCACGCCAGGTAGGCCCACGCCGTCCAGATGTGGGCGTTGGTGCCCCCCGTGGCGGCGCTCCCCGCCTCATATAGCTCCAGCGCCTCCTCGAACCGCCGCTGCTGCACCATGATCTTTCCCAGGCTCACGTACGCCCGTCCGTCCTCTGGATCCATGGCCATGCAGCGCCGCAGAGCTTCCTCAGCATCCCGAGTCATTTTGGAGCGCGTGGCAGGGTCTGATGCGCGCTGAGCCTCGATGCGCGTCTGCCGGGCGCGGTACTGCAGTTTTTCACAAAAAGGGGATCTACATTTTTTTTTCAAGGTGAAATTTTTGCATTTTTATTCCTTACCAAGGCCAGGTCGAGGTTGATCTTCAGGGATTTTTTGCGGCCTGCCAGAGATCTGCCTTCCGCGTCGCGGTCCGACTGCCTCCTGCGGTTGAGCAGCAGGTCCAGGCTGCGACTGCCGCTGGGCGGCACCGGCGGCATCGGCGGACGCAGCGGGACGGAGGGCTCGGGGGTTGTCTGATCGGCGCTGAGCGCGTAGCTGGAGGAGCTGAAGGCCACTTGGCGGGTGGGGCGGAGCCCTCTGCGGCTGCTGCTGCGAAAGTCAGGCGCCACAGCAGTGCCTCGGCCGCTGCAGCTGGGCTGGCAGTCGGCCAAGGAGCCTGAACACGCTGGTCGCATGCTTTATATAGACGGCTTTGGATGTAAGGTTTCTGCAGCCAAGATGCGACCTTTTTGCTGGATATCAATCACAATCGAGACCACTATGGTCGGCGTGCTGCTTGTTCAAGGGTGTACACGCAGGCTGCTGGCTCTGCATATATAGTCTGTTTTTAAATTGCCTAACTTTTCGCACACAAAAAAAGCTGTGGCTATTTTTTTTGGATTTTTTGCGGGGTGGGAAAATTCTTTCTTTATGCCTGTTCAATATTTTTGGAGAATTTTTTTACCGTTCAGGGAGATCCCGTCCGTATTTCATTTGTTTCTCATCACCCAACTCCCTGATGCAGTCCACCATGCGCTGCAACGCCCGTGTGAACGCCTTCAAGGCCGGGCCAGCAAAGGCATCTCTCAAGGCCTCTGCTCCCGCCTCGTTCGCCGGCTTCCGTCGCTTCAACGCCGTGGACATGCAGTCGCAGGCTTCCATCGCACAGGTTAGTCGCAAGATTTGATACTCGATTGATACTCGATGTCTACAACACACAAAAAATCTCACCCACATCTCAATTCTCCCTTTTATCTTCACCCCACACCCAAAACAGGTTGTGCTGTCCGCCTCTGCGATCCGCCCTGCCGCCCGCGCCGCTGCCCGCGCCACCACCGCCGT
This sequence comes from Marvania coccoides, assembly GCA_963854735.1. Taxonomy (NCBI): domain Eukaryota; kingdom Viridiplantae; phylum Chlorophyta; class Trebouxiophyceae; order Chlorellales; family Chlorellaceae; genus Marvania; species Marvania coccoides. The sequence continues at coordinate 1,383,432 of OY978098.1, read as the reverse complement.
GGTGTCTGCCTCTGCCGCCGTCGCCCCCAAGAAGATCCTCATGCTGGGCGGCACCCGCTTCATCGGCGTGTACCTCGCCCGCCAGCTCATTGACGCCGGCCACGAGGTCACCCTGCTCACACGCGGCAAGAAGCCCATCCACTTTCAGATCCCCGACGACACCGACGAGTCCTACGACAAATTCGCCAGCGCCGTGAAGCACATCGCCGCCGACCGGTCCGACCCCGAGGCCATGAAGGCCGCCATCTCCGGGCAAGGTTTCCAGGTCGTATTCGACATGAACGGCCGCGAGGCGCCCGAGGCGGAGCCCATCATTGACGCCATCTCAGACCTCGAGCAGTACATCTTCTGCTCCTCCGCGGGCGTGTACAAGAAGAACGACCAGATGCCCCACCGCGAGGAGGACGCGGTGGACTTCAACTCCCGCCACAAGGGCAAGCTGTACACCGAGCAGCTGCTGGACCAGCGCGGCGTCAACTGGACCTCCGTGCGCCCCGTGTACATCTACGGCCCCCTCAACTACAACCCCATTGAGGCGTGGTTCTTCCACCGCATCGCCGCCGGCCGCCCCATCCCCATCCCCAACTCGGGCATGCAGATCACGCAGCTTGGCCACGTGAAGGACCTCGCCACGGCCTTCGTCAAGATCGTGGGCAACCCCAAGGCCTCCCGCCAGGTGTACAACGTGGCTGGCGAGCGGTTTGTCACCTTTGCCGGCCTGGCCAAGGCCTGCGCCGAGGCGATGGGCGTGGAGTGCCCCGAGCTGGTGCACTTCAACCCCAAGGACTTTGACTTTGGTGAGTGTAGCAGCAATACGAGGACAGGATTATAGTGGTAGTAGCAAATAGCAGCAGCAGAGAGATTAATAAGCTAATTATTGCTCAACTAATTCTGAACTGCCACTGCTGCTATTTTTTCCTGTCAGTAACCCCATGCTAGTATCAGTATCGATTAATTACCGACCGACAAACGAAGCAACCCCATGTCCCCCTCTTCATCTTACTAACCCCCCCCCTCTCTTTTATCGCAAAATTCCTTTTCTTGATCTCAGGCAAGAGCAAGGCCTTCCCCATGCGGGACCAGCACTTTTTTGCCTCAGTTGACAAGGCCATGGCTGACCTGGACTGGACCCCCGAGTTTGGCTTGATTGACGGCCTCAAGGACTCCTACGTCAAGGAGTTTGCGCGCGGCTCCTCCAAGGCGCCCGACTTCACCGCCGACGACATGGTGCTGGCGGCAGCCGGCAAGAGCGTCAAGGAGCCCGCTATGGCGTGATGATTTCATTTTATTTTTTCTCTCTCTTTAATGATAAATGCATTTTTCTTTAATTGATGAAATGATTCTTTTTCCTCACCACACCTTTCTTTCTTTTATTCTTCTGTGCGCGTTAAACGGCGTGTGAGGACCGACTTTCAAAACAACTGCTAACACCAACTGCTGTAACGCTTCCCGTGTATACGATAATATGCGCTGCACACATTAAGCAGAACCTGGACTTCCAGTACATCGTCAGAGAGATTTTACATGTGCTGCGACACGGCGCAGCGTTGAAATAAAGATGTGATTCTACAGCTGGCAGCAGCATCCTGCCACTCTGTACAAAAAAAAAGAAATTAAAGAGTATTCCACCAAAATAAAAAATCCGACCCTCGAAAGAAAAATCCCACACCGGCAGAAACACTCAGTGTTTAAAGTAGATTATGCACGGTACAAATATTTTGATCTTCTCCTCAGAAAATAGAATGGAATTCATGAAAAACCGAATGAAATAAGTATGGGTACTTTAACAAAAAGGATGACGTAGTGCTGCTGTTGTTTTGGGGGGGGGGTGCTGAAGAAAATAGAAAGCCAAGGGGGGGGTGAAATTTCTTGGGGAAGGCCAAAGCGCCTTTGGGCAGAGTATTCGGCGGAATGAAAAACTGCGTCCTCATAAGGCATCGACAGGAATCAAATTTTAAGGAAAGGAAAAAGAAAGGAGGAGGGAAAAAAATGGGAAAGCAGAAAGACGAATGAATTATATAAAATATAGCGTCGTGTTCTTTTGTCTCTTTGTCGTTGTCATCTCAAGGTTCATCGCCGCCGCCCCCGCACTCTCGCCATGAATCAATATAATTTACGGCCGAGAACACAGTGTTGCTTCATGGAGGGACTACTACTTAGTATGTGTTTATCACCACCGAAGCTTGCCTCGGGGGATGTACTTTGCCAGCAGCCCATCGTAAAAGGATCGCAGCTCCTCGCCCTCCAGGGTGCCAGGCACGTCGGCGCGGCGGTACTCCGCAATCTCCCTGAACTTGGCCAGCATGGGCAGCATGGCACGGTCAGCAGGGGACAGCAGCTCAGAGTAGGGCCCCCCCGGCCGCAGCACCGCTGAAAACTTCTGGAAGCGGATCAAAAACAGCGCCTGCGGGGGCAGCAGCGTGGGATTCTTCGCCAGCACCATGTACAGGTACTCTGCGCCGCTCCAGCTCATCAGCACCGACGACAGCCCGCACCCAGGCTGGTAGACGCCGGTGGAGGACGTGTACGCGCGCCTGCGGCGGTCGGGGTTGGCCTGAAAGTACTGCGAGTGCACCACCGAGGGGTGAAACCTGCACCCCACGGGGAAGGACTCCCCGCACACAGCCCACTGTGGCTCCGCCCCAAACTGCTGGTGCGCCAGCAGCTTGCCCAGCCCGTGGATCAGCCCCACCAGCGCCATCCAGTCGTGCTCCGGGAACGCCACCCGGCAGGCTTCCGCCGTCTGCAGCGCGTGCTCCGCCAGCGGCATGTCGGCGTCGCAGGCGTCGCCCCCCACCAGCGCCGACTCGTACTCACGCAGGCTGCCCAGCAGCGACAGCGCCTCCCAAACGTCCATCTCCGCCCGGTTCAGCGTCGCGTACGACGCTGCCTGCCGTTTCACGTAGTCAACGGTTTGCCGGGCGTGGTTGAGACGGTAAAACAGCTCAACGGCGGCGTGGCCCTGCCCCAGGTGGTGGGAGCTGGAGGGCGCCACGTGGCCCAGGTCGCAGCTGCCCCTGCGGTCGGGGAGGACGGGGGAGTGCGCGGACAAGGGGGGCGCGTCTTCGCCGGTGAAAAGCGCCGACGGAACAACAGAGCGGATGCTGGACAGCAGCGCGCTGGGCTTGGGGACGCGCGGGGAGAGGCCTGCGGGCGGGGATGCCTCCGCCTGCGGGGAGGGCGCGGCCAGCGCGGCCACGCGCTGCTCGGGCGCGAGCGCAGGCTCGGCGGGCGGAGCGGGCGGCGCTTCTATGATGCCGATTATTTCTTCTGCGGCTGCGGTGGTGGTGATGCTAAGGGCGGGGCCGCAAGTGCCGTCGCAGTCTGGTTCGTCACATGGTTGCTGCTTGTGGGAGGGAAGCGGTGCGAGGGGAGCGGTGCCTTCTTCCGTTGACTCGGCCAGGCTGGTCATTGCTGGCGGTGGGGGCGCTGCGTGCTGCTCCTCGCGGCCAGCCAAGCTGAGCAGGTCTTCAAAGCTGCTGATGCGTCGCCTCGAATTGAGGGCGCGCGTCTTCTTGGGCGAAACTGCAACAAGCGTCACGTTTTTTTGGGTGAGATTTATCGGAACGGAATAATAATGACGGTCCGGCTCGCAGAGTCTCGTCCCGCAGTTCCGGAACATTGTATTGTGCATCTCCAACTGCATTTCGACCTACCTATCACCAGCTCGGCGTTCAAATTCTCCAAAGATCGAGCTTTTCGCAATGTTTTTCCACAAAATTCTTCCTGCTGATCACAATGCCTTCCGATCAACATACAAGATGCACACATTTCATAACGGATTTGCGGAGGGCCAACGACAGGCTCGTCTTGTATGGAAAACTCTAAAGATGATAAATTGCCACGGGGGAAGCTAAAAAATCAATGCTGAATGTGTTCACGGACGCTAGATTTGATTCTAATCGATTAAACAAAATTTGCATGAGAGTATAAGCACAATGCGCTTCGGCAACACCAGCTCTTCTCAGCCATAAGTCGAAAAGAAAGGCAAGCAATCTCTCTCTGCTGGTTTGAATCTGGTTGGCAACAGCCAAAATTCAGGAAAAACAGTCTGATTGCGTGAAGAGCACCCTACCAACGAAATTGCTTACCGACTGTGGCCTCAACCATACAGAAATATACACAGCATCATGTTTGAACATGTTGAACATGAAGAAAACACAACGATACGTAAAATTCGTGTCCTAATAGCCATTTACAATGATAGCCTAACATGCACTAGAAGGAGCCTGTACCCTCGCTTATCACGTGCTCCTCCACCTGCCCCCAACCCCACAGGAATTGGCTAATTTTCTTCCCACCACACTTTCCATAGGGGCGATTTATCGCCCCTTCAGTCACCCCATTGGGGTCTTTGGTTTTGTTTTTTTACAGAAGCGCATTGGCGCTGGAAGGAAATACATCAGGGGGTAATGTGGGCATAAAGATTCATAATTGTACGGCTAGTGCAACAACGAGTCGCAACGGTGCAACAAAAACAAAAATAGGGAGGGGTGGGGTGAGCGGAGCCCCTCCTGGGACCTGGCTAAAAATAAAATCCGAATGGATGGCGCTGCATCAGTCAAAATGTACAATACACAGGGCACTTTTATTTCTTTAGAGTGCGCTGCTTCAATGGCACCCAACCAGAAAAGGCACGGGTTTTTACGGGTGGGCGCGCAATTTACCTAATGGATATTCGCATTGGTACGCTATTGGCGTGCAGAGGAGGAGGAGGAGGGAGCAAACAGCGATTTGAGCTCCTTGGTGGTTTTTGTAAAGGACTCCCGCAGCCGAGTCTTTAGCGCCTGCGCCCCTGCCCGCAGCGGCGGGGTGGCCGCGCCCTCCCCCAGCTGCTGGCGTCCGTCCTCGCTGCGGGAGGGCGGCCAGCTGGCGGGAAACTCCCCCGTCCCGCTGCCGCCAGCGGCTGCTGCTGCCGCTGCGTCTGCGCCGCCGTGGGGAGCGCTGGTGCTGGGCGCGGGACCAATATCCACCGGCTGAGATGCCGTCCGCTGGCGCACGCCGCCAAAAATGGGGCGCGGCGCGCTAGGCTCTGCCACCGCCGCTTGAGGGTGGCTTCTCCGGCGGGAGGCGCGTGCCACCCGCCGTTGCCGATCCTCTGCCACTGCCAGCGACACCAGAAAGCGCTCCATCTCCCAATTTTCGAGGAGGGCTGCTGTGGCCGCCTCTGCCTGGGGGTTGACGTATTCGCCAAAGGGCAGCAGGGAGTTCATGCCCTCGTCCTGAAATGAAGAAGAGTAGTCTAATTGATTGATTGGTTGGAGGGGATGTGCAGTGTATGCATGGATGCCTTTGTTGCATGGAAGTGGACCCTGCTGCAAAGGGGAAAATATTCGCGGAAAAAATTTGACTGTTCAGCTCACCTGCAGCTGGAGACCGCGAAAGCACAGCGGGCACTCTCTGGAGCGCTGCGCCCACTGCATGATGCACTGGAGGTGGTAGCCATGCCTGCACGGAACGACCAAGCGGGGATTGCGGGTGAGAATGAGCAAAACGGGAGGATATAAGCGATGTTCGCACGAAGAGACGATCACAGCGCATATGTGCATGCCGCAGGCTCGTGAGAAAAGAGGGCAAAAGGTTAGTGGGAAGTACATATAGGGATGCCATGTCAACCCACCCGCAAGTTGTCGCGATGCTGGGGTCCTCTTGGGTGAAGTCATCAAGGCAAATGCTGCAGCACGTCGTGTCTTCCTCCTCCAAAACGGGAATAACCTTTCGGCAGAGCTGCACGCTCGATTTCTTCGTCTCGATTCCAAGGTCGTCAAGCTCGTCTTCCTCGGCCCCTCCGTCGCTGCTCGAGTCATTGGGAGATAAGTGTAAGTGCCCAGGGTCGTCCAGCGCCCCGAGCTTGTGCGCCTCGTCCAGCTGAAAACCTGTGAGAGATCGATCCATTTTCTCTCTCTCACAAAGCGCAGTGGGCAAAGCTTCCTTTCTATTCAAAGCTCGGAATTAATGGCGAACGGTTTATTTTTGCCTTGACATAATGAAAAAAGCAACACGGTTTCTAAAACAGCAATTGCATCTGCAAAAAAAGACGTCCCAGTATTTATTTCCTTGGGACGAAGCGAGTGGTTAAATTCGTTCCTGCTGCCTTAGTATATTCACTATTTCTTCGGGACACTGGGACATCTGAACGATTCCTCAACTCTCTAATTGGTTACATTTTTTAGCAGCTCTGGTGGCCGCTTCACTCACAGTTATCGACCATTTGCTGCTCCAATACCGCACTATATTAGCCACATCAACGTCACAATACTGCGGCTTGTCTTCTACTGCAGGCACCGGTGCTGGCTGCAGCGCCACGTCGTGCTGCTCCATGAAAGCCTCCTCTCGCACCGTCCACATGTCAAATAAATGTTCGTACGAGCTGCACACCAAAGGAAACACATTATCAAGCTCTTCCTGGGCCACCATCGAGCGAATACAATCGCTCATTAACCGCCCACCGTTCTGCAATGTAATGACGTTGGACAAGAAAGCTGCCACCGCCACCTGGGCCACCGCCTTCTGGCCACCGACGTTGAGAAGATCATGGGCTCTTTCCACATAGTCATGGACGCCCAATACGTCCTGTACGATTGCCTGCATTAGCGGAGTTTCCGTGCGCAGCAGCTCGTCGTACGAGAAAACCTTGATATTGGAACTGTCAAAGACCGCGGCGTACAGCGAGTACAACCGCACAAAATTCAAACCAGCTGGACTTTCTTTTGTAACGTTGACCAAGAATTCACCTATTGTTTTGGGCGCAACCAATTCTTTGTTGAATTGATAGTAGTATGACATGGTGTGGCTCAGTTTCTCCCGGTAAAACATAACGACTGTGACCTGAAAGCCCTCCAGGAGGCCTGCCAGCTTCTCCACACCTTCTCTCTTCAAATTATCAAACTCCTCGCTGGAAATAAAGATGGAATGGCCAGGCGCCCGCGCCGCAACCGCCGTCTTAAAGCAACCAATTGCGTCTTCCGTACATGCGAAGCGCGACGCCCTGTCCTTCCGGCCTTGCAGAGAAAATGCTAGCCCGGCAAAGTGTTTGGCGAAACAACCAGCGGAGCATCTTCCGCAAATCGGAACCGTCCACCCTCTCTTGGCAAGAATCTCCGACGTATTGCACATCTTATATTGGATATAGGAGCTCCCAGTCTTGTGGGGACCAATGTGAATCACAGCACGGGGATTGTTGGACTTTGAAATAGGAAGGAGGAGGGTTGGGGAAAAAGAGGAGCAGACGCTCTTGGCTAACAAGAACACGCAAACGAGCAAGAAAATGCCCAGCGCCTGCCTGAGCGTTGCCAGCCTCATTGTGCGCATCGCCAGCGACGGGCGACAGAGCGTTCAACACAAAATGGGCCGACTTTTTGGAAACGAAGCCCCTATATTTGCATAAAAAGCTACATACGCAAAAAAAATGTATTCAGGGACGTAATTACCATAAACGAACAAACCATGATTTTTAGCCCCAAGAATTATTGAGGCCCTCTACGAAACAGCAATGACAAAGCTATAAGAATTATTCTTAGAATACATGCACAGAAATTTTAATTTCGTTCTCAGTTATGAACGAAACGAATTTTTCAAATAATAATAGAAATACGCTGATAATCGTATTTCTATTGTCTATTATTACTCTACTATTTTTTGTATGTACAGTAGAGTAACGAAGTAGTATAATAGTACTATTATAGTAGAGTAACTAAGTAGTATAATAGTGCTATTATAGTAGAGTAACTAAATAGCTGTGACGAAATTGTAAGGAAAAGTAACCGTAATTTCATTGCCACAATTGTTCGGACCCCACCACCCATTTCAGACGCCGCAACTCGTGGGTTCCCCAAGCTTTTGCCGCGGGTCCTCAACGGGTTTTGTTAAATTTCCAGTGAGCACACCGGAGTACATTATAAACCATTAAGGTGTTGAGTGACCGCTGTAGATGGGAGGGGTGCTGGGTGGGCCAGCATTGCCCAAGCGCGAACCCCAAACCGGACGGGCCGTTTGCCGTCAGGAGAGTCCTGCTTTCCCCTCTGTTTTCATGTCGGTCGCGCCGCTGGGGGACTCAGGAAGGCAGGGGCCAGAGTCTTACATTGTGGGCGAGGGTGCTGTATCGGCGTAATGCTGTATCCGTACGCCCCCAGTACCTGAGGTTGATCCCACCGGTGGAAGGGGGTACTCCGCCTTACTGTGGCGGGGTGAGTGGCACGTCGGCTTGCACCAACCTTGGTAGTAGACTTTACAACCATATGTAAAACCTCCAAACCTCCAAACCTCATAACATAACTATACTACCTATGGGCCTGTTTTGCCTTAATTTTTTTACAAGAGGAAGAGCTTGGGCCAATTGGCCCATTAAAGCATTTGCGATCTGCGGGTGCTTCTCGGGAATAGTCAAATTTGCGAGGGCCAATACGAAGCTCTGCTCGCCATGCAAGATGGAGAAGGAGCCTCCAAGGGGCGTTGGGGGCGGAGTTGGCGGGGCGGGACAGAGCCAAGCCTGTCATATACTCGTACGACGATTACAGCATACAGTGGACACGGGCAAAAATATACAATTAATACCGGGATTCTTTCAAAAAGGGCCTCCATTTCTGCGGTGAGAGGTATTTTCTTTCCGTACCGCCCTCTCGCCGTCAAATCAGAAATCCCACTCCCACTCTTGGATGGCCCTCTCGCCGCCGCTGCTCTCCAACACGCGCCGATTTGCCTGCCGCTTCAGTCGCCGCTCCGTCGCCAAAATGCGACGCTCCTGGCTCTCGTACGCCAACCGGAAACGCTCCGCAATGTGCACCACCGGCTGCTGCTGCTCGCCTTCGCCCTGCGCTATTTCACCGCCCACTTCTTCTCCAACCCTCCAGCTCTCGTGTCCCGCCACGTCTGCCAACAAATCTGCCATCAAGTCTGGCACTGTGTTCGGGTCGCACGCCCTCGGCAGCCTCCTGGCGGCGATCTCTGCGGGCGTGGGGTTGATGGCAACCCCTGGCGCCGCGCTCTCACACAGGCTTTTCCATTCGTGTGGCATTTCCGGCCACACCACGCAGCGGAGGTGCAGCAGCCGATCGATTTGGTCCACTCTCTCTCCCACGGCGCTCTCTTCCCACGACTCCGCCACCTCCCCCTCCTGTGGACGCTCCAGCTGCGGTAACACGCGCTCCAGCAACGCCTTGGCCACCGCTTCGACTGATTTTTCAAACCCACCCAGCCGGAGGACTTCGATGGGCGGACAGGCGGAGGCCAGCGCTGGGAGGAAGCCAGGGCGGAGGGGCAGCCCTGTGACGTCCACATATATAAGCCTGGGCATCAGTTGGGCGGCTTTCAGCACCCCCACAGGCGTGCAATGTGAAGCGTTTCGCACGTCCAGCACGGTGTGCTCCTCGTCGGCCAACAGCCGCAGCAGCTCGTCATTGATTTGCCGCCGTCTTCTTGCTGCAGCCAGCAAGCGGGCCTTGGCAGGAGCGGGGAGGAAGGGCAGGACATCGTCGCCGCAAGCGGAAAGCTCTGGCAGATGCAGCGCGAGCACGCCCAGGCATAGCTTAAACAGGGAGGGCAGCGACGGTGCGGTGCTGATGCGACGTCCCTCCTGTTTGACGGCGCCTCCCCACACACACCCGCCCCCCCCCCAGAGGAGGGGGGCGCCTTTCCGCTGGGGAGGGCCTTTTTTAAGAGAGATTTTGTTTGAAATTTATTCTCCCTGTCCCCGCTGTTGCTGCTCCACGGTGACGCCACCTCGTGGGTCATATATTCACATTTATATTTAGTGCATGCAAGTCCAGTAAAATCGCGGAACTAAAACTAAAAAGCACCCTGCTGCCACCTGGCAACCTCTAGAAGAGAGCTCTAGAAAAGAGCCGAAAAGAGCTCTAGAAAAGCCGTTTTTCTAAATTCTGTAGCGTCTGTGACTCTTTGTCTGGGTTTTTGTTTTACTCTTTTGCACCCCTCGGCTTGGGTATCCGCATTTCCTTCCTGACATCTTTTCTGTTCCCTCTAGAAGAATAAAAGAATGCCCCAGAAGAGCCGCTACACCCTTATCATCGAGGGATTGAGCACTTACACCCGCTCCCATGACATCAGGCAAGCTTCGCAGCTTTGCAATCGCTCGTTTTCAAGCATTTGTTTGTTTTGTTGAAGATCTTTCCTGTTTTGCCTCACCACCATTTCACCTTTTCCCCTTACTTTTACAGGTTGGAGATGGAGCGCTATGGCGACGTGACGGAGGTAGAGAGGGATATTAAGGAGCGCTGCGCCCTGGTTCAGTTCAAGAGGTAAGTTTTTTGCCCATAGCGGCACTTGTTGTTGTTGTTGTTGTTGTTGTTGTTGTTGTTGTTGCGTGGCTTCACGGTTTACCTATTGGCTCAGCTTGCGCAGCGAAGGTCAAAGCCGAGGGTTTCTACCGTTCTACGCCGACTACCCCCAACTCTCTGCCTCAAAAAGCTGAAACCATCGCGACCCCCGGTTTCAGCAGCAGCAGGACCTTTTCTCTCACACTTTATTTTGCATGCTGCAGGGAGGACGACGCCAGGTACGCTTGGAAGAAAGCGGAGGGCACCAAGATGGACGGGCGCACCTGGCAAGTCGATTACGCCAATACTGACGATTTTTCGTTTTTCAACTGGAAATTTGACACCGACTACCGCTCCCCATCGCCCAACAGGTCGATGGAGCAATGAATGAATATAGTGTTGGAGTAGTCGATAAATGCATGCATGCATGAATATGATTTGATTTTGTACATTTTTTACTAGTGTAAAGCCAACAAAGGTCCCGACCAGTGAGGAGAACTACAGTGGCCAATGGTGACGCCCATAAAGTACGCCATGCGCTTTAAATCATAGCAACTTTTTGAATGATTTTATAAGCAGTGCACTTGATTTCAAAAATATTAGAAGGGCAAGAAGCCAACTTTCGTCGCCATCCCACGCCTTTTCTTCTTATTATTATAGTGGATATTAGGCTGCTGTTGTAGTTGGCTGTGAGGATGTGGATTTTACGTACTGTGGAACAATTTTACGTACTTTACAACAATTCCTTTAGACAATAATGAAGCAACCCCAGACTTTCTTTCTCACCCAAAATTCAAACGGGTGCAACTGAAAAGGAATTATTCTAAAGTTAAGTAGAGAGCAACTGATTTTTTCAAAGTCACACTATTTGTGGAGCTCCTTTACTTCTTGACAGATTGACTATTTCTTTTTTGATTGCAACAGCTGTCTTTTATTGTTGGCCCCCAAAAACGGAGTTTGAATTGAAAAACAAAAACGAAATAAATACCGGTTTGCTTCGGCTTCAGCACCTCGATAAACACTGTACTGTTTTTCGGCATCAATGATCTGCGAACGCTCAAAAACTGTGACCAACCTCGGGCACCAATGATCGAACGTCAGAGAACGCTGTTTCCTGACCAAACTGGCAGCTCGCAGCCGGCGCAACCCAGCCGACAACAGCGACAAGATACCCATCCTCCTCCCGGCAGCTCGGCTGCACGCCAACCAGCTCCCCACTCTCCCTCGCTGGCACGCCTCAAGCAAACTGGCCTCCTGGCTCGCAGGCGCGCACCCTTGGCCTCGCAAACCGGCGCTGGGGACATTCCGCTGGCACAGCTCAACGTTCAGGAGGCCCTCGCCTTCGCCACCGAAGCCTTCCGGAGCAGCAAAGCGGCGGCAGCGGTGGGAGAACAGGCGGCAACAAAAAGAGATGGAGACCTCGCTGCAGAGGCCATTCACGTGCTGAGGCTAGATCTGGGGGCAGAGGAAGTCGAAATAAATGACGCCAAGAGCAGCAAGCGCTTGGATCGGCTGCGGGGGGTGGCAACGCTGACCTCGCAAAGCCCCGCCCCTGAGCTGCAACAGCTGCTGCGGAGGCTACGAACGACGGCTGCGCAGCTGGAATTTCACGTGTACAACGCAAGACCGCGGGAAATGCGTGTGGAAGACGCGCTGTGGCTGCCTGCCAACACTGGTGCCGGCAGCAAGCATCGCATCTCCGCCGCTGCCAACCTGAGGACCAAGCAGCAGCAGGCGAAGGACAGCCGCCCCTCCCCGCAGGCATCTGAGCTGCAGACCACGCTGCTGGCCGGGCTCCAGCGGCGGCTGCTGCTGAAGCTGGCGGTGGCGGCACTGCGGCACGCTGCGCAGGCCAGGCGTCGCATTTCTGAGCTTGTGGACCGCTCTGAGACGCTAGGTCGCAATCAGATGGCGATACAGGTGGTGAAAGTGTGGCGCCAGGCGGCAATCCCCGACGGCAGCAACACCGCCGTCGCTGCTGCGCTGTTTCACGCCAGGGCTTGCGTGGGGGCGCGGCGGTGCCTCGCGGAGTGGCGCGCCCGTGCGGAGCAGACCCGACGGCGCGAAGAGGCGCTGCAGCGGGGGCTGCAAGCCCGGCGAGAGCTTCTCCTGCGGGCGGCAATAGCCCAGTGGCGGTTGGCTGCAGGGCTGAAGCAGCTCAGCGCGCTGAGGGCCGCGCTGGCGACCGGGTGGCGCGACGCGTGGCCTCTGCGAAGTGCGCTGGTGGTGTGGCGGCGCGCGGCAGCGAGGCGGCGCAGCCAGAGACACGCCTTGTTGGCGGCAACAACGGGAAGGAAATCCGCTGCCATATGCCCTTCCCCGCCTGTCAGAGCGGTGAACACGACCGCAGAGGCTCTTGAAACCACGAGAGCGGGGCTGGAGGGTCTCCGCGCCTGTGTGGTTGGCTTAGCTGCGGAGTTGGCGGCACTGCGTCAGCAGCGGCGGTGGACTGCGTTTCCAGAAGATTTATCGACCCCAGTGCGGCCTCCCACCCGGACCGCAGCGTACAACCCGGCCATTTACTCCTCCCCGGCGAAGAAGCGCCGCGGCGGGGTGTCTGCTTCGGCGGCGCTGGCGGAAGAGTTGTTTCTCTGCCGAGAGGAGGCAGACAGGGCTGCAGCAGAGTGCGGAGAGCTTCGAAGAAAGGTAGACATGGCAGGGAACGAGGCGGATGCGGCGGGCGGGGTGCTGGAAGCTGCGGAGCGCGAATTTTTGCTCGCAAAACAGGCGCTGGCTGGGGGGCTGGCCGATGCTGAGTCAATGGCGGCACAGGAGGGGGAAGAAGCGCAAGCTGCGGCTGGGGTGGCAGCGGAAGAGAGCCGCCGCCACGCGGCACGTTTGAAGTCGTGCCTACAGGAGGCGGAGGCGAGCAGAGGGGCGGCGGCGGCTGCTGCCACGGCACAGCAGAGAGCAGAAGAAGATTTTATGGCCTCTGCTGCATCAGTGGCGGCCTGGAGGGGCAGGGTGGCTGCAGCTGCGGCGGACCTCTCCCGCAGCGCCGACTCCAGTAAGCCAGCGGCCGCGGTAAAGCTCAGGGAGGCTCGAGGGCGGCTGGATGCTGAACAGGTGGCGGCCCAAGAGCTGGAGCGGGAGCTGCCGGGCCTGGCTGTCACCGCAGAAGCTGCCATGCAGCAAGCCAAGCTCGCTGAGACCGCCTTGGTCGCGGTGCAGCAGGACGCCATCGCTGCTGCAGCAGCAGAAGCGGCTGTCAACGCCAGAGCGACCGCTGCCCGAGCTGCAGTCGCTGCAGCCTCCGGGGCGGTGCAAACGGCAAGGGAGGCGGCAGCAAGCGCAGCAGCAGCGCTGGAGATGGCTAAAACGCGCGCTGGTGCGGCCAGATCCGAGCTGCGAGTTCTTTCGCAGGCACTGTTTACTCGAGAACGTGAGTTGGAGGCGCTGCAGGCGCGCGCTGCGGATCTGGACGGGACCCACGCGCGGTTGATAGCCTTAGAGATGGAGCAGCGGCAGGGGGCGATGGCCGAGGTGCTGGCACTTCCCCCGCCGCCACCGTTGCTTCTTTTGGCGCCGCCTTCTTCTTCAGACCCGCAGCCTGCTGCTGCTGCATCCGGAAACGAGATGTTATTGGCGCGGAGCTTGTGGGGTGATAATGCAGGCGCAGAAGAGGATGAAACTGAGCAATACAATGATCTGCATCGCAGTAGCTTGTCGGCGGCAGCCCAGCGGTACTACAAGGCGTGCCTGCTGCGGCGGGCGCTGCGAGCGCTGCGGGACGTGGCCTCCTGGTGGAAGTACCTCCATGTCGCTGCCGACATGGGCTATCAGCACGCTCACCTGCCGTCAGCACTGACTGCGTGGCGGGCCGTCGCTGCCGACGCTGCTGCAGCCGACGAGGAGGCCTGCGAGCGGCTGCGCGCGGTGTCTTGCTTCCGGACATGGTCCGCATACGCCTCCCGATCGCATGAGCTGCGCTGCCTTCAAGCTGGCTTCATGGACACCAGGGAAAGGCGAGTGGTGCTATAATATTTGTCTTACCACATTATTGTCAAATTTTAGCCTGCAGCCTCAATACACGCTTCTAAATATTTTATTATTCTTTATTATGCCGCCAGGGACATGAAAGCGACATGCTTTGCGGCGCTGCGAGCTCACCTCGCCCTCCAGCACCGGCACCAGACGGCACTCGACGCTGCAGCCTTGCGCCGTACCGCAGCCCTGCTGGCCGCATGGCGGGCGTGGTCTTCCGCCAAGACGTCCCGCAGAGACACCCTGGAGGTTGCGGCGGAGCGGCTGCGGTTGCGGCGGCTGTCTGCCGCCGTGCAGCAGTGGCGCAGCGAGGCCCGCTCCCTGGTGCTGCTGCGGCGAGTTTTCACCTTTGCCTGCGACAGCTGGGCGGCCTCCATGGGGGCGGCAGGCTACGAGGCGGAGTTCAATCTCCTGCAGCGGAGTTTCTCTGCCTGGCGCGTGGCAGCGCAGGCGCAGCAGGAGGATCGACGGACAGAGGTGCTGGCGATCGAGGCGGACGCGCTGCGGCGACGGCACCTGCTGGATGCCGCGCTGCGAGGGTTGCAAGAAGCTGGAGAGTGGTCGCGGCAGCGCAAGGACTATCTGCCGATGGGCAGAATCGTCTTGATGGCGTGGCGGTGCGCCGCAGCGGGAACCTCAGTAGAGCACGACGGCTCGGCAGCTGTAGCGAGGCTGCGGCTGGCCGAGACGAAGGCACGGAAGGCGCTGCACGCGTGGCGCTCTGCCGCTACGGCCACCGCCTGCAGGGTATCTGCCCATTGGCTGCGATGGCAGGTTGATCAGCGTGCGGTGGTGGCGCTACGGGCTTGGCGGCACGCAGCAGGGGGGCGGCGGCGCTGGGAAACACGCCGCGCTGAAGCCGAAGCCCTGCGGTCGAAGCACTCCTCGCCCGCTTCAGTCGCTGGCCTGTCTTTGGAGCTCAATGATAACAACGGCGGCAGCAATCGGGGCAGCCCTCTGGCGCCCTTTTCTGTGGCATGCGAGCTTGCTTCTCCTTTGATGGGCAGCCCTTTGCCCCCTACAAGGAGTGGCGCCAGTGATTCGCCTCTGATCCCCGCCATTTCTCCCTTGTGTATCAACCGAAACAATGGGGGAAGCTTTTCGCCGGCGATGTCGGTGGGCCTCGTTAGCCCCACGTTGCGCCTGGAGTACGCCCTAGGGCGGCCAAAGTCTGCTGGGAGCGGCGGTGGGAGTGGGGGAGAGTGGCTCGCAAAAGCCAAAGAGTGGCGGCGGCGGCAAACTCGGTACGCAAATGCCATTCCCAGCTGAAAGTTGTTAGTTATTTTATTGTGTTTCTGTAAGAAACATTTAAGACAGCAAGTTACATTATTTATAAAGAATAGTACAAAAGAACGAAAAGCAGCAAAGAAAAAGAGAGAGAAAGATTGTTATCACAGTTCTTATGACCACGTCGCCTTGTCAAAGGGACCGCCGTTGGCTCGAGCAATGCCCACTCCCTTGATCGACTCCATGTAGCTGGCCGCCAACTGCGTGTCATAGCATGGCGGGGAGCGGTCAGGAACGGGTGCATTCACATAAAGAAGAAGCTGTCGGCGGGGCTCACCTCCTTGCACTCAGTGACGAAGTTAGTTCCCGACTCCTTGTAGCATTTCGCCAATTTCGATCGCAACAGCTGCAATAGTGAACGGTAGTTTTAATGAGAACACGGTGCGCACAGCTGCCAGTGTTAATTTAGCAATTTATTCATTTATCAGCTCACCTTCGCCTCTGCGACCTTTACGTATTCCTCCGCGACCGCTGCTTCCCTGTGCTTGAAATACACGACCGGATCCTTGAATTTATTGTCGGGGTCGTAATTTTTAGGTTCAGTCGCAGGATTTGGCCCGGTAAACGGCATCTTTCAAAGGGCAGCAGAGCAGCGAAAACAATGGACCTCTATTGATTATAAATAAAATTTATAAAACGGTAAAATATCAGTTTGTTTCAAGAGGGAAAATATTTATTAAAATGTACATTTGTACTTCATCCGAAGCCCATTTCAGCGTTTTGGCGAGCTGAAATTGCTGTTTGCACGAATAAACCATGTATCAAGTTCATCGAAAGCTGGGCACAACCACAAACCAGCCAGGATGGACTCAAAACATGCAACATTGGAGAGGAATTGGCGCAGGGTGGCCTCGACACACACCCTGGAGGTGAGCTAAAGCATGGTTTTATTCAAAACATGCATGGCTTTCTTGGCCCCCACCCACATGCAGGAGGCGTCGATGAGAGCGGGCGGTGAACTGACGGTGGCGATGAACTCTGCAATGCAGGACCTGATGAATGCAGACCAATATCCAGCCGAAGGAGGTCCAAGCATGAAATTGCTGCTAGCAGGGTGAGGCAGCAGCATGCCAGCTTTGAAATCTGAAATATGTGTGTGCGCCAGGTGGCAGAAAAGAATGAGCCTATCTCCTCATATTTCGCAGGGTCGGACTTGTTGCTGCTGGAGTGATATGCATTGGCATGGGCGTTCTGAGCTTCGGGGTGAGCAGTATATGAAGCAGATAGGAATACGTGAACTTTTTAGGATTCAAACATTTAGACCCTTGCTTCTGCAGGCTCCCTGGCTGCCTGCTCTTGGTAGGCAGCATCCCTGGTTGCAGGCCCTCCACATGGACCGGTATTACCATCTCCTCGTCCCTGCGATGGTGCCTGTCACAATTTTTGCGGTGGGTGGATGCTGAGGAGGTGGCAATCGTGTTGATGAATCTCGGTCTAACCCCTCGAACTCTTGTCCCTGCAGATTTTCGTAAATTGGTTCAGTATGAAGCTGTTTAGGCACAATTCGTAGCCGCTACCTGTTTCGAAAATTTAAAGTTTATCGTCTGTCGAGTTGCCTCGATGTCACGAAAGCGAGCAGCATTTCTGTTGGGAAGCCTTTCTAAAATTCATAAATACATCCTTCTATTGGATCCACTTCGCAGCCGCAACCTTGGTCGTCGCTTTCTCGCCTAGCGCAGTTCGATCTCGATGGAAACAAGCAAGGTTAGTTCCGTGTGAGCGTGCGCTCGCTGCTCGCGGACGCTCTCCCGTGCTCAGGACAATTTATGGATTCAATAGCAGCACTCGTCAATTTCTCTCCTGCGCTCAGCATTGCTAAATTAATTGTGCTGATTTTTCTGCAGGCGCTGGCAAAGGGAAGCTTCCTGCTCTCCCCAGCCTCTCACCCCCCTGAAAATGACCTCAACTCGTTCATCGTGGGCGTCTCCCCAGTCGTGCGCCCCCACCAGGGCGGTTTTATCACCCCCCCGGCGCCATCTCTAGCGGACATTGCAGCAGAGTTTGCTGTTCCGCAGGCCGATCTCTTTGAAGCAGCCCCTGGAGTCGACCATTTCCCCTCCCTGGCTCTAGGCGTGGGCGCTCCCTTCGTTTTCAGCGCGCCATGCCTGACCCCGCCTCCCCTGCCAACCGCAGTGGGGTCTCTCGCCGCCCCCCGCTGCAGCGTGGCCGTGCAAACGGTGAGCTTCTCCGACGCGGCGGTGCAGACGGATCCTTCCCCGCCGCCCCCGTCCCGCAAGCGCAGCTACTCCCAGTCTGTGCGGCCGCTGCCGCCGCTGTCTTCCTCCAAACCAGCCCCCGCCAAGGAAAAGAAGCAGAAGAAAGTATCTTCGGCAGCAAACCCCCGAGCCTCCTACCAGTCTCCGATGCCCTCGCCGCCCCCTCCCGGCCCGGTCACTGGCCCCAAGCCCGGCCGTGAGACTGCCGAGCACCAGCGGAAGAAGCTGCGCAGCGCGGCAGTAGCGCTGAAAGGCAGCGTAGAAAACGAGTCCATGAGCAGCGCCGTCAACGCGCTGCCGCCTCGCAAGGTGGACAAGCTCCTGCCGCCTCCGCCAGCTGTGGCTGCTGCTGTGCCTGCTGCTTCGGCGGACGCTGTGCCTGTCAAGCGCCCGGTGGGCCGCCCCCGGAAGCATTTCCCAGGCGCTGCCCCTGTGGTCTCAGCTTCAGCGGCAGCTGAGCAGCAGGCCAAGCTGTCCGTGCCTCTGGAAGCGGCCGCGGAGACGCCTGCACTGGCTGGCAGCCGTGGAGCAAAGGCCACCGCCCGTGCCCGCGTGCTGAGCCCTCTCGCTCCTTCTACCAAGCTGCACGCTGCCCCCGCTGCAAGGGATCCTCTCCAGCGGTCCCTGGCAGCAGCAGCATCCCCCAAAGCAGGCACTGCAGCAGCTGTGAAGCAGCTTTCAAAGGTAGTGCTGCCACAGCCGCCGAAGATGGTGTTCTCTCTGGGAGCAGCGGGTAAAATGAAACCAGTAGCCTCATTGGCGGCACAGCAGCGGCCTCCTCAGTCTGCCAAGACCACCACGGCCACCAATGGCAACACCGCTGCTGCCAGCGCTGCTGTGCCTGGTGCGTCTTCTTCGGTGTACGACACTGTCATGTGCAAGCTCTGCGGGCAGGGGGAGCCCGAGTCGCGCATTCTGCTGTGCGATGGCTGCGACCGGGGGTACCACATGGACTGCCTGGCTATGCCGCTGGCTGAGGTGCCAGAGGGGGAGTGGTTTGGGCCCTGCTGCTGCGTTGCCGCCACGAACACGAACAGCGCTGATGGGCGACAGCAGCTGCAGCAGTCGAAGGGGCCGGTGGCAGTGCGGATGGAAGGAGAGAGAAGGGCGGCAGCTGGTGGCAGCCAAGGCGGTGGCGGCTCGATGGCTGGCGAAATGCCTGTGAAGCGCCCCGTGGGGCGGCCTCGCAAGGTCCCTGCGCCGGTCAAAATCGTCGATGCGGCTGCTGGAGCAGGAGCTGTGGTGACGGCGGCGGAGGCGGGGGTGGCTGCTGACAGCGACGATGAGCTGGCCAACCTGCCGCTGAGTGGGCTGATACAGGCGGTGCGCAACTTGAAGAAACGGCCCGTCCCAGCCCCCACGGTGGCAGCGGCCTCGCTGGAGCAGCCGCAGCTGCCGCGTGCCTCAGCGCAGGCGGCGGAGTTCGCACCGGTGGTATTCCCTGCAGGGAGGGTCACCCGCGCCCGCCGCGCCGAGCTGCAGGTGCTGTTGCACCTGGGCATGGCGCAGGCAGAGGCGCCGGAGTCGGCGCTGCGGCAAGCGTTTGGCGACTCACCAGACGTGTCCAGGGCGCTGCGGGCGCTGGTGGAGGCGGGGACCGTGCTACGATGCGGCGGCGCAGGCGCCTGGGGACAGCCATACATGTACCGCCTGGTACCTGAGGTGCTGGACAGCGTTTCCACGTGGGCGGGCGAGCTGGCGGCAGATGCCGCAGCGCGTGCAGCTGGTGTCGGCACCGCTGTCGATGGTGTGGAGAGAGACTTGGGCGGGGTGTGAATGCACAAGGGGCACGCAGAGGTAACGGGTATTTTGGACCATCAATATTTCAAGCCCCTCCATTTCTTCCCTTGGATTCTACTGAAGCCAGGTCATGGACGGCAGCGAGCGTTTCAAGCGACGCTCTTTTACAAGTATAGTCTTTAACCACAATCAAGCCTCTTTGTAAAGCTACAGTATAGGAGTCGCGCTAATATTTCCAAACATATATATATTTCAAACCCTAGAGCAGCGTTAATTCTTCTTCAACAGATATACATACCACTGCGCACCTAGGCGTACCAAATCTTACCATTGCAAAATACACTGACACACTCATTCAATAAATGTTCCTCCGGGACAAGCTGGCTTGTGTGGCAGCCTCAGGAGCGCAACACGCCGGACACGCCCTCGTGTGTTTCTATGGCTACCCAAGCGTGAACACAGCAAGCTTCCCTATCCGACCACTTCAACTACTGCTTTCCAGAGCTAGAAATTGGCAGTTAATTAGCTATAAAAACTATATTAGTATAACTAATTTTGCAACAAAATGATCTTGGCACCCCCATGCATTGTGCAGGTTACTGATAACACCGGGAATCACCCCACAGTATTTCGGACCCGCTCTGAAGTTTGGCCCCACGTGGAGGCCTACTCTCCTCGAGCCTCCCGCTGCCTTGAGCCAGGCCAGGTCGTTTCTGTTCTTCATGCCAGTACCAGCAGCTGGCGACCTGCCAGAGTCCAAGTCATGTACCCTATGGATATGGATGCCTGGTGGTTTTTAATTAATTAAATTTAATTAATTTAAAATTAATTTAAAAACCACCAGGCATCCATTAGGGTACATGACTTGGACTCTGGCAGGTCGCCAGCTGCTGGTACTGGCATGAAGAACAGAAACGACCTGGCCTGGCTCAAGGCAGCGGGCGGCTCGAGGAGAGTAGGCCTCCACGTGGGGCCAAACTTCAGAGCGGGTCCGAAATACTGTGGGGTGATTCCCGGTGTTATCAGTGACCTGCACAATGCACCAGGCCAGGCCAGAGTTTCGATCGAAAATTCCCAACAACAACGCCTTCGGGCAAAGTTGCCCGCCGGCCGGTCTACAAAACCCCGGTTTCAGGGTTCACCCACAATGCCCCAGAACAGAAAAAATGGTGGAAACTAGTGCCTATCGTTTGGTTGTTTTTGAACAAATAAAAAAATGCGCCACAAACTCACAGTACAAATTCACAAGGTACCCCTCAGGTGCAACATCGCGGATCAAAGCCGGCAGCATCGCCTCGGCAGGCCATGAGGGCATGGCCTCCGCTCCTGGCGGGACCTGCAGTCGATCAAATTCAAAAATAAAAATAAAGTAATAATAATTAAATTTAAATTGACTGTTCCAAGTTTCACGCTTTAGGCCTCACCTGCCTCATCAACTGCTGAAGGGATGACTGCGCCAATGTTGATGCACACTGAATATGTCACCGCTCATCATAGGGCTCGTAAAGCCGTGTCACATAGCAGCAATGACAATTTTTGAACGTTTCAGGTGGTGTTTGTGCTTCTCCTCCTGGCCGCTCTCGCTGCAGCTACCGGCGCGACAATGCCGACGGAGCTGCGCTCACGACTCCTACGGTTTTTTTCTCTTCAATAACTCCTTTACCAAATCAAATTACAGCAGCTACAAACGCAAGAAAAATCACGAATCAATCAATCATGAACAAAGCACTGCATGCGACACTCAATCACCACTCCTCCTTCTAACTAACCCTCCACAATATTTCTTTCTTCCTTTTCTTACGCCCAGAACTTGGGCTTTCTCTTGGGCATGAGGTCGGAAAAGTCGAGCTCGTTGAGCTTGGCCGCTAGGATGAAGTCATTCCGCGTCAGCCCGCCCATCGAGTGGGTGGTGATCTCCGCCAACACGTTATTGTAGCCGGTGATGTGCAGGTCAGGGTGGTGGCCCTCTCCCTCTGCCACCTCACCGACACGCTTCACAAGGTCCAGTGCTGCCATGAAGTTGCGGGTCTTCCAGTCGCAGGAGATGCAAGGCACGCCCTTGCCGGTGACGGTCACCCGCCACCCGGGGCACTGCAGCCTCAGACGGTTGATTTCTGCGTCATCGAGCTTGGGGACGTTGCCGCCCTTGCAGGGCTCGCACTTTTTGTTCTTGAGGCCGGCGATGTCGCCCAGCGCCTCGGGGGGCCTGCGCAAGAAAAATTAAGCGAAAAATTAGGGCCGTTCAATTCGTTTTGAGGGAAGGAGTGCGGGGTGATAAAAAAAAGGTTTCATCGGGCAGAGACAATAAAAGAAAAAATCCTTTCGTACTTGATGATATGCTCCGTGTCGAAGTTTCCTAGGACCTTGTCAGTGAAATTACTCTCAATCTCGCCCGCTGTGGGGTCGCGGGCGCCAAAGTTCTGGTCATGAGAGGAGGGGAGGGGATGCGTTACTTTACAATCTCCTAAGTTCCGACGTCTGCACATTGCTGCCTCACCTCTCCCAGCAGTGCACGCTCTGTGCCGGGGTCTAAACCAGCGTAGCACCGCAGCGCACCTCGCGCACGGGCGCCGTGGGAAACAGCCCTATTCCGCTGCATGGAATGAAAAAGAACAGACGGCGGCGACGGGAATTGTGAGAAAGTGAAGAGGAGAAACTATCAATTTAGGAGGGAAACAACATTGCAATGTCGATGAACTCACGAAGAGTTGGGCAGCACGGGATGTGGCAGACAAAGTGCCTGCAAAAAATAAAAAAAAGGGAGCGGCGGAGAAGCGTTGGAGCGTTGGATAAAGGGGAGCGGATTGCCACATTGGACATCGCAAGGCGTGTGGAACATGGTCAGAGCACATCAATTGACAATGTTCGCTCACCAACGGAGCGTTGCATTCCAAATACGGCGAGCGAAAGCTCCCCACGAAGACAATCGAAAATTAAAAAACCTGCACGAGGGCTAGGACTTTCGGCGCAGGGGCAGGGAAGCTTGCAGGTTGAAATGTGATTAAATTATGAGTTCCAAGAGCGGAATGCGTCAGAAATGAGCGTAGGAGGAAGAGACGGTGAGGTACATATACATGTACCTCGGATGCCTGCGGCGGAAATTTCCGCCTTGCCGATTGAAGGCGGTTTATGTTGTAATATTAGTTGGGCATTAGAATTCTTTTGAAATCAGCCGCAGCGGGATCGGTATTTCATTCCGTTAAAAATTCAGAGGATATAAATCGCTCAATGGCTGTGCGAACAACTGCATTCCAGGCCACCGCGCCCAGGACCGTCAAGCTGACGGTGCCTCGCACAGCCTTCGCCAAGGCGCCTCTCCGGGTATCCCGCCCCGCGCAGCTGCAGACAGAGTTTCTCAGCCCCGTGGCTTCTACGCTCGGCAGCCTCTGCGCATCCTTTGCACGTGAGTACTCCGCGCTCTATACCACATTTCAACCGATGAACGCAGATTATGGGCGAACAGCAGTGGTCGGCTGGCCAAAACAAATTCATCACATGGCTAGCACTTGTTTTTTCCCCTCGGGCTGGCTGCCTGGCCCACCTCTAATGTTTCTGGCGACACGAGCATTTCAATCAAGCATTAATACTGATCATTTATCGCTAATATTTGTCATATGACTGCAGAAATGGTGATGGACCCTTTCCGTCGGGCGATGCGCAGCCGCGTGCCGCTGCTGGTGGAGGCCAACAACAAGAAGGGCCTGGGCTGCACCCTGAGCGGTACCCGCAGGAAGCGCGCTCGCGTGTCGGGCTTCCGCACCCGCACGCAGACCGTCGGCGGCCGCAAAGTGCTGCAGGCGCGGAGGAAGAAGGGCCGCAAGAACCTCGCCCCCGGCGGCATGCCCACTCGCAAGTGAAAAAAACCCCGCTGAATAGTCGTTGATGGGGTGGTGGGTTATGAAAAATATGCAATTTTTATACTACATTTTTTTTTAGCAGCAGCTTTCATGTAAAGCATTATGCTTGACCACAAGTAAACTCAGTTTTCTACATGGAAAAAACTCACACACCGTAGAAAACTCAAAGTGTAGCAAACTCAGTTTTCTACATGGAAAAAACTCACGTAGAAAACTCTGGGAAATTGAGTGCAATTTCGTCTATATACAATTCATTTCATTCTTCGCACAAGCATGAATTTATCGCTACCATGTAGACCACATTTTGTACAAGTACATGTACAGTACAATTCTACTGGAAAATGTTTTTTTTTTCCTATTCGCCACAAAGAGGGATATTTTTCATTTTCAAAGCCTCGCCACTGGGTAGCGCTGCTCTTGGTGCTCCTCCAGCAGCTCCAGCGGGGGGTCAAACGCCGCCGCCAGCACCTGCTCCAGCCTCTCCACCGGGATCAGCTCCACCCCCGCTCGCGCGGCCTCAGGCAGCTCCGATTCGACGCCCCTCAGATTCCGAGACGGCAAAATTACACGGCGCAGCCCCGCCGCAGCCGCAGCCAGCACCTTCTCTTTCACCCCTCCCACAGGCAGCACCAGCCCCCGCAGCGTCAGCTCTCCCGTCATCGCTGTATCGGCACGCACGCACTTTCCAGTAAACAGCGATACCAACGCTACTGCCAGGGTCACCCCCGCAGAGGGACCATCTTTGGGGACGGCCCCTGACGGGAGGTGCACGTGGATGTCCCATGCGCGAGCGGGGCAGGCTTCCCCCTGCGGCAGCCCTAGTGCAGCTGCGTGTGAACGCACCCACGATAAAGACAGCGTCGCGCTTTCTTCCAGCACGTCCCCCAAGCTGCCGGTCAGCGTGAGGCCGCCCGCGGCGGCGGCCCGGCCCGTGGAGGTGGCGCAGCACTCTATGTACTGCACAGCCCCGCCTGCCGCCGTCCACACCAGTCCAGCAGCGGTGCCGGGGGACGAAATGCGGTGCTGCTCGTCATGCTTCTGGTAGCGGCTGGGGCCCAGCACCTCCCCAATGAGGTCGGAGTCCACGGTGATGGGAGGGGGCAGCGGGGCGGCCGCGGCGGCCGCGGCGACAGCGGGAGGCGCTGCTGGCGGCAGCTGGCAGGAATCATGAGGGGGGTGGGAGGAAGGCCCTGGCTCAGGGGTGACCAGCCCCATGCTGCCTTCTCCCAGCAGGCGCAGAGGCAGCGCCGGTGGGAGGCTCAGAGACGGAGGAGCAAATGGCTGCTGTTCGGTGCTGGCTGTAGACACCTCCTGTCCCTGGAGCCGCCTCCTGGTCCCACTGCTGCTCCACGCGGAGCCCAGCACCGCGGAAAACGCAGCCGCAGAGGCTTCTGGCTCCTCAGGGTGACTTTCTTCCCCTCCCGAAGGAGAACAAGGCAAAAACGTCATCGCCTCTTCGGCCAGCAGCGGGGCTGCGATCTCCACCTCCCCCTCCGCCACCAGCTTCACCGCCACGTGGCGGCAGACCGCAGCCAGGGCGCGAGCCAAGTCTCGCACCCCTGCTTCGCGGGTGTAGCCCTCTGCCAGCAGGCGCAGCGTGGCGGGCGGGAATTTAAGCCGGCCAGGGCTGATGCCGTGCTCCACCAGGGCGCGCGGTACCAGGTGGCGCTCCGCGATGGCCATCTTTTCGTCAACGGTGTAGCCGCTGAGGTTGACGACTTCAAAGCGGTCGTACAGGGCTGGGGGAATGTCAGCGGCAGAATTAGCAGTGCACCTGATAGAAAGAAACAGAAGCAGACCACATGAGCAACGATTTCACGCGGTATTCCATTTCCTCAAGTGCGGGAAAATGGGCACTATCAGCGCCCCTTGTCATTTTTTTGCAATTTGCACAATTTTCTTCTTCTGAATATACTCACACGAAGATAATCTTAGACAAATCCACCGGCACGCCCAGGTAGTGGTCCATGAAGGCAGCGTTCTGCTCGGGGTCCAGCACCTCCAGCAGCGCCGCAGCAGGGTCCCCCCTTGCGTCCCGCCCCGTCTTGTCCACCTCGTCCAGCAGCAGCACCGCGTCGCGCGCCCCCGCCCGGCGCAGCGCGTCCACAATCCGCCCAGGCATAGCGCCGACATAGGTTCGGCGGTGGCCTCGGATTTCTGCTTCGTCCCGCACCCCGCCAAGAGAAATGCGGCGGAAGGGGCGGCGCAGGGCGGCGGCCATGGAGCGGGCCACCGAAGTTTTGCCCACGCCGGGTGGGCCCACCAGGCAGAGGACGGGGGCGCGGGCGTCCCACCCTCGGAGCGACTGGACGGCGACAAACTGAACGATGCGCTGCTTCACTTTGTTCAGCCCAGCGTGGCTGCGAAAAGAAGAGGTGCACTAATGCTTATGAGAAGAAATTAAATCAGAAGATGGCAACGAATTTGCATATAATTCATTCATGAAAGTGTGTCAAAATCTGAAACGAAAAAAACAACGAAAAGAAAAGGTCGGGTGCTGCGGAATTAACACCGAAGCTACTCACTCTGCGTCCAGCTGCTCGAGCACCGCGGCGAGGCTGGGGCGGCGCGTGGCGCCGGCGGAGCGCTGCCAGGGCAGGTCTGCGAGGGTCTCCAGGTAGCTGAGAGTAGCCGAGTAGCCCGGATGCTGTGCGTTAGTCCGCTTTAAACGACGATACTCAGCATGAGCAGCCTCCAGAACCTCCGCGGGGGGTTGTGCAGCTTTGAGCTTGGCCATGACAGCCCGAGGATCGCCGCCAGGGCCTGCTGCATCGTCATCGCTGTCTGCGTCTGCCCCCGCCGCTGCCTCGTCGTCCCGGTTGCTCCCGCTGCTGCTGTTTCGCCCGGTTGGTTTTTGCCGACTCTGGTTGCGCCGGCCGGCGAGATAGGAGGCTGCGGCGAGACCTGCTGCCGCCAGGCGCTGCTGCAGCATGGCGGCAACTGAGCGCAGCCTGAGAGCCACGTTGATTTGAGACAAAAGAACGAGGCGGTCGCTGGGGGAAGGCGCGAGCAGCGAGCCTAGTACATCGCTGGTGAGCGCAGGGCCGTAGTTCTGCAAGGCGTGTTTTATAAATAATCCACAAGGTAATACTTATTTAATAAAATAGGACGAAAACAATGGAAATTTTATCTCGCCTTTAGAATTTCAAGCGTGCGCGTCCCCAGTCTTCCGCGTCCCTGGGAGGCTGCGGCAAAGATCTCTTGAACGCTGGTCAACAGCTCCGCCTGCAGCGCCGCTTCCTCTTTCGTTACGCCTTCCGCTGGGTCTCGAGCGTGAGGCCCCGCGTTGAAGTAGTCCACCTGTTTTACTTCGACTGTTTGCGCGCCCCCTGGCCCTCGCAATTTCGAGCCTAGCGTCACCCGACAGCGGCCTTCCAAAACGGCGACCCATTTGTTGCTAGCAGCGCGCAACAGCTCCATCACCCTAGCAGCAGTGCCGCTGCTGTAAAGATGGTCTTCTCCAAACCCCGCAGCGCCTTCCTCGTCCTCTGGCCGCGTTGGAACAGCTGCCACGTCGGCGAGGCTTTGGGAAGAGCGGTTGCGCAGCAGGCGCTCCACCAGGGCCACCCCGCTGCTGCCGGCAGAGATGTTTACTCTCACATAGCCTCCTGGAAGAAGCACAGTATCGGGAGGCAATCGCAGGAGCGGCAAGCTCTTGTCAAGATTCGAAAATGAATTATTTCCTCGCCTCATGAGGCTGGAAGAGAGTCTTGGTATCTGTTGTAGAGAAAATTATCTTCACAAAAATGAAATTAAAATGTATTAAAATGCTGGAGGTTGTTGCAACAGAGCCCACTTCGATTATTCGTTGAATGTGTCCAAAGCCACTCATTTCGCTCCGTAAACCCATTTTAAAATTACGAATAAATACGTTGCAGCAATTTTGAGTATTGGGTGCTTGCCGGACCCTCCCAAACTGCTCAATTGATATTTTTTTTCTCTGAGATTTTGATCAAATTGTTCGCAACGATGTCGGCCACGCGGTGGGTAATTCCTGACGAAGGCATCGAAGAATCGTCGTCGTCTTCAAGCTCCGACGAAGAGGATGAGGAGGATGAGGCCCGTACTGCGGGGCAGCTTGTTTTGGACCGCCTGCAGGGCGACATCATTCTAGAAGACGCTGCCGGCCCTTCCGCCGCTCCAGCTCGCTCCAAGATCTCGGTCAAGCTCAAAGACAAAGATGCGTGCCACGTCTGCGGCTGTCGCGGCCATTTTGCTGGATTTGTAGGTGCAACGTACATCGATTGCGTCAACAAGCCATGCTACCTGTGGTGAGTCGTACGATGCCATCAAAGCGTCAATTTTGCTTGACAAACATATTATTCTAATTTTAATCCTATTTCTATTCGTCCGTTTCTGCTGAACCTTCTTCAACTGCCATTCTTCGATACCTATCAACACCATACCGTCGTGTTCGTCACGCAGCGGCCAGAAGGGCCACTCCACCGCCACCTGCCCCCACCGCATGGCCCCTGAGCTCGCATGCACCGCCGCAGCCGACGTCACCCGCGGATCCACGCTCGCGTACGTGCACAAGCGGGAGCGGGAGGGCCGCAGCGCGGGAGCGCACTCCGTGGGTCCCGCCCCTCAGCGATGGACGGTAGACGCCGCGGTGCTGAAGCTGCATGCCCGCCGCGTCACCTGCTTGGAGTACCATCCCACCCGAGACAACCTGCTGTTCAGCGGGGACAAGCACGGGCAGGTTGCGGTGTGGGACCTTGACAAGGTGTTTGAGCGGACGGTGTATAGCGATTTGAACAAGTGGCTCACTAACGGGCTGCGGTTTCTGCCGCAAGGTGGGTCCGGCAACGAGGCGCTGTGCGCCACTGCATCGTACGACGGCACGGTGAAGCTGCTGGACATGGAGATCGGCATGGCGGTGAGGACCCTGGTGGACGCGAATCCGAGAGGTGCGCCTAATAAACA
This sequence comes from Marvania coccoides, assembly GCA_963854735.1. Taxonomy (NCBI): domain Eukaryota; kingdom Viridiplantae; phylum Chlorophyta; class Trebouxiophyceae; order Chlorellales; family Chlorellaceae; genus Marvania; species Marvania coccoides. The sequence goes on along the minus strand of OY978098.1, from coordinate 1,355,151 downwards.
CCAAATATATTTTCTTTTAACGAAAACTGTTTTATTTTCCATATTCTCCAGTAATATTGATATTTTGACGATTATTTATAAATTGCAGGCTGGGAGACTGTGGTGGAGCAGGACAAGGCGGGCACCTGGGTCACATTCATCGGCCTGGACGCCATGCCACAGGCAGTGGTCGCCGGAGACAGCAAGGGGCGGGTTTATTTCCTGGACCCCAGGATGGAATCGCCAGCGGCCGTGCTGCAGGCCCATAAAAAGAATACCAAGGTGCAGTCCGTCTCTGTCAACCCTTCGGACCCAAATTTAGTGCTAACGGCAGGAAATGACTACCAGGCGCGACTGCTGGACGCCAGAAACCTAGGAAGCGGGAGCGGGGGCAGTACATTGGGCACGGCGACGGCGGGCGGTGCCAGCTCAGTGGCAGAGGTGACGTCTTTCCCCCATGCCCGGGTCATCAATGCCGCCTACTTCAGCCCCATCACCGGCCGCAAGATCCTTACGACGTGCCAGGTAGGCTAGATGAAATCGCAATTGCCAGCTTTGTCAATCATCATTTCTATAATTTTCCTCCATTTCCAATTTATTTTATTTCGACAGGACAACCGCCTGCGCGTGTGGGACAACTTTGCCAGCGCCGCCCCCGACGGCTCCGCCGACCGCGAGATCGTCCACTCCCACACCTTCAACCGCCACCTCACCGCCTTCAAAGCGGAGTGGGACCCCAAAGACGTCCACGAGCGCCTGGCCTGTGTGGGCCGCTACATTTCCGAGGATTACGGGGGCGTGGCGCTGCACCCGGTGGACCTGATCGACACTGCCACCGGAGCGCTGGTTTCCAGCCTCGCTGACCCCAATTTGACGACGATCAGCCCTGTGAACAAGCCTCACCCGCGGCGTGACGTTCTCGTGAGCGGCTCTTCGCGGTCGCTTTACATGTGGGCGCCGGAAGGGGACGAGGCTGAGGAGGGGGAGGCTGAGGAGGCGTGGCAGCGGGAGGAGCTGCGTGGTGGCAGCAGCAGCGGTGGAATCGGCGGCGGCGGGGCCAGCGGGAGCGGTGTGGGGGGGGGACGAGGAGGAGGAGGAGGGAAGGTGACGGTGCAGCTGAAAGGCTCGTCTAAGTATATATTTTTCGATGCGGACGACAGCGGGAAAAAGAAAAAAGCCAAGACTGCGACGGCAGCAGCTGCAGGAACAAAGCCGGCGAAAAAGAAAGGAAAGGGGGCCAAGGAGGAAGAGGAAGGAAGCGATGAAGAGTGAAATGAAACGAATAATTAATTAATGGAAACGAACCCTTGAATGAAGCTTAATAGAAATATTTGCGTGCTCCTATAATACAATGCTTGTCCCTCTCAGCCGCCCATAACGAGCTTACAGTAATGAGAAAACAAACATTTACGGCGATAAAGCATATTAATAAATCAATCCGAATACCCAGAAAAGGAGGGCGAGCAGCCCGATTCAGGCAAAGAGTCTCGTCGCTTTTTCTTCTTCTTTTTGCTGCTTCTTTCCTTCGCCCTCTTTTCTTTCTTCTCCTTCTTCTCCTTTCTCCTCTTCCGCCGCGCCCTTTTTTCCTCCTTTCTTTTCACCTTCTTTTCTTTCTTCCGCCTCCTTTCATCCTCCTCGCTGGCGCTGGCGTCCTCCAACCGCTCCGGCCTTGAAGATAGACCATCTGCTCCCTTTGCCGCTGTTCTTTCCTCCTCCATTCCATAACCACCACCCACAAGACCTTCACCGCCTCCACTTTCTTCTTCCGGTGAATGCGGCCCTGTCGCTCCGATTCTAGGGCCTAACCCGCCACGCCCTCGCGCACGCCGCTTCGCCAGCAACTGTTTGAACTCTTCGTCGCTCTCTGCACCTCCTCCGGCGGCGGCAACCGGCTCCTTTGGGCGCTGCATGGCAGAGCGGCTTCGTTTCCTGCTGCTTTCGGTGCCGCTTGGGGGTGGGGACGGAGACCCGCGCTCACGACGCAACTGAGAAGAATAGCGGGCCCACATCTCTTCTTCCTGGGCGCGTTTATTCGCTGCACACAGCCGTAGGACGGACAAAAAGAAAAGTGAGGACTTGTGGGCTGGAAATTCGATTAGATTGAAAATGTAATGAGCAGCGCTCACAGTGGATGACGCCAGCGACCGTGGTGCGGAGGAAGCGTTCGTTGGGGCGCAAGGTAGGGCGGCTTGGCTTTTCCAAGTACCCAGAGACTCCTTTCTCTGCAGCAGGCGTGCAGCGGAAGGTCAAAAGTCAGCTGCTAGCTTTTAATAACGCCTCTCGGGCACGATTGAAAATCATTCTCACCTTTTGCCTTTTCAGACATGGCCTTGACGTCCTCCATGAAGGCCTTCAACACGAAATCTTCATTTAAATTTATTGTGGACATGGCGAAATCCGCTAGCGCCGAGGCTTATTGCATCCAATCTCCACCAGCAATCGAAATATGAAGCTAAATAAATAAATAAAAATAGAATGATGAGAATTCTCGCGTCTTGGGTGCTGAAGGGAGATAAAGATTCAAACTCTTATGGCCAGCCAGCTCTTATTTTCCCTTTGAGAGACACCCTCTCCGGTGTCCGACTCTAAAGTCGCGCTATCGTCCACCAGTAGGCAACGCAGTCTTTTAGAGAAGACGGGGTGTTGAATTTTCGATCACTCTGGCCTAACGACGAGAAAGTAGCCAAACTTTTCCCTTTCAATACAAGGAAATGGGTTATTCTTTTACACATGCAGGAGTGGCCCAGCGCCCGCCATCAACTGCCGCTGAAAAGGCACAATAAAACTGCTCATTATATGGTACAAAAAAGGTGGGTTGCGCTTCCTTGGGGCTCGTTCATCACCATTCGATCCCTCCAGAAAAGTGCCAGCCAGGAATCTCCAGCAAGGGCGCGAAAAAAAGGGAAAAAAACAGGGTAAAAATTCACTTTTGCATCTTCTGCAATACAGTCGGCGGCAAAGACCATACCTAAACACCACCAGTGCCAGCCAAAGCCGTTTCCACTTTATCGTCAGCATCATTCAAACAGTTTATACCACCCACAAGCAAGGTTTCCTTCCACCAGCGGGGTTTCCGAACAATTTTCTTGTCTGCCTAGCTACCATTGTACCTTCCAATTTCTTCTTCTGCGGGTCTACACCGTTGGGTTGGGTTTCACGCGTTCTCCGTCAGGGAGAGCCGTTTCAAGTGCCGCTCAGCCTCGTTCTCGTGCTGGTCCAGTGAACTTGCAGAGTCCACCTTGCTCCGCCCCGAGTGAGCCTTGCCGGGACCGTGGTACCCCCCAGAGGAAATGCGCTGGGGTGGAGACGGCGACCCGGAGGAGGAGTACAGCCCGGAGGCCAGCGCCTGCTGCGGGGAGGCCGAGGAGAAGGGGCCGAGGCCGCCTTGAGGTGGCGAGCTGTAGGCGCCTGGGTAGGCGCCTGAAGGACCGTAGGGCGGGCCGTAGTTGGCCAGGGAGGGGGGCTGCATCATCATGTACTGCTGCGGGGGCATGGTGGAGAACTGCGGCATGGGGTAGGGCTGCATCATTGAGCCGGGGCGGCCGCCAGGGCCTTGTGGGTAACTGTACATGCCGCCGTACATGCCGTACGGTGAAGATCCCCCTGCTGCGTAGCCCATCACGTTATGCGCGTACTCCCCGCTAGTGCGCCCGCGCGGGGCCCCTCCTTGGGCCCCCTTGCCGCCGCCGCCACCTGCAGTGCTGCCGCCGCCGCCGCCGCTGCCCTGCGAGCCTGAGCCCTTGGGGGTGGCGTGCTTGACCTCCACCTGCTTGCCGCCCAGCTCGTGCATGGGACCGGCCGCAAACACCTTCTCCGCGCTGCTGTCCTCCTCAAATGTGACGAAACCAAAGCCGCGGGACCGCCCGCTCATGTGATCCTGAAAACGAAAGGAGAGGGTAGTAAGAGAAAAAGAAAAGACGAATTTGTGTATGCATAGTAAGTTGTCAAAAAACAAACAAAAAAAAACTTGCCTGCATAATCTGCACCTCAGCCACTTGGCCAAAACTGCTGAAGTAGGCCTTGAAGTCCGCTAAAAATAGAACGGGAAAGATCCAAATATTAGTGCTCAGAACCATATTGATTTACGAGCAACGCCAATTGGCAATTGATGCCTGAGCAGCTCGATAGATGCCCACCTTCAGAGGTCTCTGGCGACAGCCCACCAACAAACACCTTGCAGGCCTTGGGCTTGCCCTCTTGAGGGACGGATTTCTTCACATCAATCTGCATCGATATATTTATAGAATGTAAGCTGCTTGGCCACCCAGCCAATTCCAAACATATGTTTTTCTCTCTCATGGGTCTCATTCAAATCCTCACCTGCCTCCCATCCACAGCGTGGATGTCCTTCACCACGCGGTCAGCCACGCTAGGGTCTTTGTAGGTAATAAATCCAAAGCCGCGAGGCCTGCCCGTGCCTCTGTCGCGCATGACCACCTACAAACAACAATTGTGTGAGCAAAATGAGGGTTTTGGCCAAAGCGTTCAACAGCAGGTTTGTTGGTTCCAATGCGGTGCAATCTGATCACAAACACTCACAACTTCCACAATTTCGCCATATGTTTGGAAGTGGGCACGAAGTTTGTCTGCATCGTTGAAAACAAAGGGTCAGGTTCAGCGCTGTGGGGGGTGGCAAATGTATGAAAAGGTCTTGAAAATCGATGTAGGTGAGTTTTGTACCTTCTGTGCTATCCCATGACAGCCCTCCCAGGAAAAGCTTGTTGGCCCCAACTCTGAAAAACCGAACGAATTTGTGAGTTTTGGCCCCAATGCACGTGTTCTATACGCAATCACTGTCAGAATAAATTGAAATTAATGCTGGAAGAGTTCTAGAGCTCCAGGCGAGCCTTCAGTGCCACCCCATTGAGGACCTAGGAAATTTGCCCTTCCCCTGACTTACTCCGAGCCGCTATGGGAGGGGTCCAGTCCCTCTTCGTCGGGTCCTGACATTGTGCATTGATATTAACATGGGTGAGAGCCACCAAGGGCAACTTTGGCATTCTGGCAAGTTGAAATGTTTCTTCGTCCAAAACAACTCCGAGTTTGAGCGCGCGAGACTGTCCTGCCTCGCTGTTTACTCTTTCAGATCACCAGGCTGGATTTATTTATAAAAAAAACATGCTGCGCCGGGTGGGAGCCGCCCCCCTTCGCCGTGGCTGCCCAACTCAAGTTGCATTCAACAATCCGATGTCTTCTTCTGAACCCACAGCCAAAGCGGGCCCGAAAGAGAACTGCGTGCTGGCAACAGACCAGGGCATCCAGTTCACATCTCAAGCATCCACCGCCTGGCTTGCTGCCTCGCCTCGAGGTGCCTACACCGCAGCTCGTACCCTCAGCGGCGGTGCCTCCATCTTTGAGCTCTCCTTCCACATCCAGCGCCTCTCAACCTCTGCGCAAGCCATCCTGGCCCTAGAAACCATAGACTCCTGCCTCGCCGACGACAGCAGCCCCTCTGCGGTGCGGCGTCTCCTCGAGCCTGACGAGCTTCGCCCCAGGGTGCTGCGATCGCTCTCAACCGCCATCGCCGCCTATCAAGAAGCTGCAGCCTCCTGCAATGACCCTCACCACTCCTCTGGGGGCGAAGAACTACGGGTAACGGTGCTGATAACGTGGGATAGGTCCACGGGGGCTCCTGCTCCCCCCATTAGAGTTGCAACCCACGCCTCCGCGCTGCCTCCCCGCCCCGCGCCGCCCATCAAAGTACAAGTGCGGGGCGTGGGGCGGCACAACGCCACCGCCAAAGACAGCGAGTGGGTACGACAAAGAATGGACTATGAGGCGATGAAAGCATGTGACGTGGAGGAGGTACTGCTGTCGGACGGTCATGGCGGCGTACTGGAGGGTCTCAGCAGCAACTTCTTCGCGGTGTACGGCGGCACCACCCCTCCCACGCTGCGCACGGCTGGCGAGGGCGTTTTAATGGGCAGCGTGCGCGAGGCAGTGCTGAGGGTGGCGCAGAGGGAGGGGCTGCGCGTGGTGCTGCTCCCCCCGCGGCTGGATGAGCTGGAGGAGTGGGAGGGTGCGTTTGTGAGCAGTACTTCGCGGCTGCTGCTGCCTGTCGACTCGCTGGAGGTGCCGGGTGCAGAGCCCTCGATTTCAAAACAGTTTGAGCGCACCCCGCTGGTGGCAAGGCTGGAAGAGGCAGTTGTAGAAGAAGTGCACAACTGCTCGGAGCCTGTGGAGTAAAAAATGATGCAATATTTTTGAAACAATAATGCTATTTATGTGATATTTCTGCCAAGTTCTTCCTTCGCTTGTGCGATGTATTATTTTTGAACTAATTTACATATTTAATGACTTGTTAAACTGAAATTAACGCGACTAGTATACAGTTAGTATGGTGATTTAAGTTTGCATGCAAAAAGGATGTACAAAATATCGATTTGAAAGGGCAGTCTTTGAGAGGGGAACTCAGCTCCATTCAACTGCTTGCCGCTCAAAAAAGAGCTGCCGTCGCAGCAGGAGAAGCGGTAGTATCAGTAGGCAGCGTTCAGGCGGGTGGTCACACTGCAAAATGACAGGATGAAACGAAACAGGGAAGGGTTGGGAACAGGCAGAAATTATGTAAGCATCCCCAACACTCATCGTGTTAAATTATTGTTTTTTTCCTCTGCCCCCCTCCCTTCCAACATGCCACGTAATGCATAATAACTGTACAACTGAATAGCTTTACCTTCGAAGGCGTGTGTACACCTTTCCGGCGGGCGACCCCATAATCAACGCGCAGATGGCGTCCCGCGCGGCGCGAATGTTCTGGAACGACCCCAAGATGTGGATCTTGGTGTCCGCCAGCACGATGCGCGTCCGCGTGGAGTTCTCAATCGTAAATTTGGTTTTGCCACTCTTTCCAGCCAGCCGCCCGATGCATCGCGCCAGGTGCTCTCCACGCAGCGTCTTCACATCCTTGATCTCGAAACACTCCACGTAGAGGTCGTCCAGCCGCAGCAGCGCCACAGCGTCAGCGACCTCGAAGCCCAATATGTAGGCGTGAATAAAGTCTGCCGCGCGCTGCAAGTTTCCCATGTCGGTGGTCTGCGCGGTGGTTTTAATCTCCACCTTGCGCGTCTTCAGGTTCATCCGCATGTCCAGCTTGAGGTTCTCGGTGACCGGCTTGTAAAGCGTCAGCCAGGCGTTCTTCAGCGGCGTCATGCGGTGCTGCGGCACCGGCACTCGTCGAAACTCCACCTTCTTGCCGTTCTCCTCGTAGGCCGTTGCCGGCGCGAACTTGGGACGCACCCCGCTGGGGCCGCCAGCCGCTTCTGCCGCTGTTTCCAACCCGGACTCCGTCTCCAGCACCATGGGCGCCGCCTCAGTGAGGATGTCATTCTGTTTGTCTTTCTTGGTGACCTTCGGCATCGTGGGAGGATGGCCGCTCACGAAGCAAATAAAACAATGAAAAAAAGATTCAATTTGTGTGCAAAAACAGTCGAGCTGGGCTACCCACGCGCGCGTTGCTAGAGCTGATGACTTGGGAAATATCTGTGGTTTTGATTTGGAGGTTTGGAGGCTGGCAGAGGCGAGTTTAACGGTGTTGGCGGCGCAGCGCCTTTCTTCGATTTTTTTGGCAAAAACTCGTGTGTTGCAAATTTTGGCTATTTCTAATTTTTTACACGTCAGGGGAAAAAAAATATCAGGATGACAGGGGTCAAGCTTCGATTTTGCCCGGAAAGTAACGATTTGCTCTACCCAAAGGAGGATCGAGACCGTAAGAAGCTCATCTACGTGTGTCGCAGCTGTGGATACAAGGAAGACGTCGATCCATCGGAGTGGTGTGTTTACAGGAACGAGGTTCACCACACGTCGCGAGAAAAGTCGATCGTGCTCCAGGTGAGCATTTTGTTTTTTGTTTTTAAAGTTCGTTGCTGTTCAAAGGATGCATGCTGATCGGTGGGTTCTCTCCCCTCCAGGATGTGCGCTCTGACCCCACCCTGCCGCGCACCAACGAAGCCCGCTGCCCCGAGTGTGCTCACAATGAGGCGGTGTTCTTCTCAGCCAGCACAGACCAAGGCATGACGTTGTTCTTTAACTGCACAGGGTGTGGGCACAGGTGGAGGGACCATGTGTGAGAGCCCCACAAAAGTGTGAAATATCACCGACTTGTGGAAGGAAGGACACCAATTAATTTTTTTGTACTAATTTCTTTAACCAGTTAACTTTGACTCTGTGTATGTTTTTCATCTTTAATGTTGTTTCTTTGTTTCGTATTTTCTTCATACCTTCCTTCTTCATGCGTGTGTCACGACCCATGTAAACCACTCTTAAATTCCCTTTGAACGGCGTTCTCAGCACAGTGTGTTTACAACAATGGTAGCTATGATTACTAAAGGGCATTAATGGGGAGGTGTAGATAATATCTAAAACATGGGGCAATGTTACTGGGAAAGAATTCAATGCAGGGCATTAAAGGCGAGACACTATTTCCATTTTGCAACAAAAATAAAATTAAAAACTCCGCTTGCGTTCATTCTGTACAATTTAGCAGGAGCGCTGCAGAGTTCAAACACAATGACTATTACGTTTGCCTCTCATATTAATGAACCAAAGAAACACTACTAAATTATTGCTGGCGTTGGCCAGCAATAATTTACTTGCCGCGGAGATCAATCAAATTATCAACCACGCCGGGGTCAGCCAGGGTGGAGGTGTCACCAAGTTGCGATTCCTCAAAACTTGCTATTTTACGCAGCACCCTGCGCATGATCTTTCCGGAGCGGGTCTTGGGGAGCCCAGGCGCCCAGTGGATTACGTCTGGCGCTGCGAATGGGCCAATTTGCTCCCGGACCTGCTTCACCAGCTGCTTCTTCAGGTCGTCGGAGTAGTCCACGCCGTCCACAAGCGTGACGTACGCCCAGATGCCCTGGCCCTTGATGGGATGCTCGTAGGCCACAACAGCAGCCTCAGCGCAGTCGTCGTGGCTCACCAGCGCGCTCTCCACCTCTGCTGTGCCGATGCGGTGGCCTGACACGTTGATGACGTCGTCTACGCGGCCGGTGATCCAGTAGTACCCGTCCTCGTCGCGGCGGGCGCCGTCCCCGGTGAAGTAGTAGCTGAAAATTAAAGAAAAAGGGAGGTGAGAAAATACACGAATACGCCAGATTTGAAACAGATATAAGCATGCTGGAAAATGCTGTAAAAAGGGGGGTCACCCAGGGAACGCCGCAAAGTAGTTTGTCTCAAATCGATCCTGGTCGCCGTACACAGTGCGGATGGCAGACGGCCACGACTGCTTGATGCAGAGGTAGCCCTCGGCCACGCCCTCCAGCTCATTGCCCTTCTCATCCACCAGCACGGGCACCACGCCAAAGAACGGCAGCGTGGCGGAGCCCGGCTTCTCCGCCCAAGCGGTCGGCATCGGCGTGATCATGTGGCCAGCTGTCTCAGTCTGCCACCAGGTGTCGACGATGGGGTTGCGGCCGCCGCCCACCACCTCGTGGTACCAACGCCAGGCCTCGGGGTTGATGGGCTCTCCCACCGAGCCCAGAATGCGCAGCGAGGAGAGGTCGTTCTTCGTGGCCCATTCATTTCCCGAGCGCATGAGGGAGCGGATGGCGGTGGGGGCGGTGTAGAACTGCTTCACGCCGTACTTCTCGATGACCTCCCAGCACCGGGCGGGGGTGGGGTGGGAGGGGACGCCCTCGAACACAATGGCGGTGGCGCGGTTGAGCAGGGGGCCGTAGGTGAGGTAAGAGTGGCCGGTGATCCACCCACAGTCGGCAGTGCACCAGTAGATGTCTCCAGGCTTCATGGCGAAGGTCACCTTGGTGGTGGTGGCAGCGTAGACCATCACGCCTGCAGAAGAAGGTCGGGAGGGCGGAAATAAGTTATTGCAAAGCAAAATGCCATTGCAGAAAATGCTGGATACAGGGATTAACCCCCTTGTCCCCCTTCCAAAAAAGGGAGCAGCAAAAGCTCACCGCCGGTGGTGTGCAGCACGCCCTTGGGCTTTCCGGTGGACCCCGAGGTGTAGAGCAGGAACAGCGGGTGCTCAGAGTCCACCCACTCAACAGGGCAGTCAGCGGACTGCGCGGGGACGGCTTCTTGCCACATCACGTCCCGGTAAGCCGCCATGGCGATCTCCTGGCGGGGCCCAGCGTTGTCGTTGGCATACACCAGCACCCTGTCCACGTTGAATCCACGGGCGGCGACGGTGGCGCAGGCGGCGTCCGCGATGGCCTTGAGGTCAATGCGCTTGGTGGCACGCATGACGCCCGAAGCGGTGATCAATATGCGGGCCTTACAGTCCTCGATGCGGTCGGCCAGCGCCTCTGCGGAGAAGCCGCCGAAGACGACGGAGTGCACGGCACCGATGCGGGCGCAGGCCAGCATGGCAATGGGCAGCTCGCACACCATGGGCTGCCACGAAGTTGAAAGAAAGAAACGTAAAAACAAACATGAGATAGAGCGAGTGGGCCAAAATTCAAGTGGTAACATTATTAAAAGTAGTACTCACCATGTAGATGGACACCATGTCGCCCTTCTTCACACCCTCCGCCTTGAGCCAATTGGCTACGCGACACACCTCGTCCAGCACCTGCTGGTAAGTCATCTGCCCGTCACGCCCGGGGTCATTGCCCTCGAACAAGAAGCACATCTGGTCTCCGTGGCCCTCCAGCACGTGGCGGTCCAGGGCGTTGTAGGCTATGTTGGTGCGGCCGCCCTCAAACCACTTTGAGAAGATGGGGCCCTCGCGCACGTTGAAGTTGTACGAAAAGTGGTCCTGCAGGCAGGAATAAATAACGAGAGACGCAATTGAGTGCGGTGATGAAAATTATAGGTATATATTAGGGAATGGAAGAAACAGGAATGGAAATCACCCCACGGCCAAAGGGCCAGTCGATACATAAAATTTTCATATCAAGAACATAGATAAGAGTGCATTGAAGCGCTACAAGGCAATGTTAAATTCAATGCAGTTTGTCTTGTGTATCATCAGTGCGTCATTATCACCTCTGGCACCGGGGTCTCCCAGTGAAAGTTGTCCATGGCCACGTCTCGCCAAAACCCGGCTGGGTCGGTGACGCTGCGCTGGTACATCTTCTCGTAGGTCTCGCGGTCGGGGATCCACGCGCGGTCGTGCACCTTGTGGTAGCCCTCCGCGTCGATGTGCGCAGGCGGGGCCTTGGAGGCGACGATGACTGGCGTAAAAAAAATTAAGAGTGACGAGCTTAGGCATGGAGGCTTTCGAATTATATATTTTTTAGTAAAGGCGAAAATACCATCATATATAACTGCTGTGGGTGGCAGAGGCAAGGCATAACGGGCACTGGGATAGCTGATTAAATGGCTCACCGCTGCGCTGGGATCGGCCTTGGGCACTGCGGCGGACGCAGGGAGACGGCGTGGCGAAGGGGCGGCGTAAGATGCTCCGGGACATCGCCGGGCGAGGCCCGCAGACGACGAGTGCCTGCTGCACAGAGTGCGCTGCTGAAGACATCTTTGATGGGTTAGTCACCAGCAAGGTGTGTAAATAAGGGAGCTGTGTACAGCTCTGGCCTCCGCTTTCACTACAGACTTTAATCTCGATGAGAACGAAATTGTTCTTTTATTGTAAAGCCTCGGAAATTGCAATTATTAATTTCATTGCAAAAATTTGTATTTTGGGGGGGAAGAAAGGAGAGCCGAGAAGTTTTTTCCCCCTCCCATCTCTGCTGCATAAACACCCAATTAACAAAAAAATAATTAACAATATACCAGCTCAACAGCACGCCTCCCGACCACCTGAACATTTCATCAAGGCGGCACAAAGTATAAATCATGGGCGACGAGGTTTCCGAGGGGTCTCCCAGGAGGTGGGTACAGCATGAGATGGGCGCTGCCGGCTGATAGAATCCGAGGGGTGGAGCCGGAGCGCTGGGGTTTTTTTTGAGGGGGATGCCATCAAAAATCAATCGCATGCACAAACTGCGGATTGAGAGGAGAAGAGACGAGGAGGGGCATGCAATTGCGTCGTCGTTTTGGTGTTTTGGAGGGTGCTTCGGTGCTGGGTGCTGCTCTTGCGTGTGTGTGTGTGAAGACCGGTTGGAGATGGTGTGATTGACAACTGGTTCGTCTTCAGGTCGGCATCGCCGGATGCACGAGGCCGCAGCAGAAGCCCCGACCACCGCCGTCGCAGCAGGAGCCGCAGCCCCACCAGGTCTCGCTCCCGTTCCCGCTCCAGGGGGCGCCGTGAGCCCTCCCGCTCTCGCTCTCGGTGAGTTTATTCAATGAATTACTGTTTATCTTTTTTCCCTCCCTATATTTCATTTTAAATCTGAGTGTATTTACTATCTCTATTCTTATCATTCTTTATTGACGTCCTTTCTAATTTGCGCTTCCAATTCGCCCATTCTCAGCTCTCGCGGCCGTGGAGGTGACCGCAACGATAGCAGGGGTGGCGGCGGCGGCCGCGGCGGCGGCGCCCAGCAGTGGCGCGCCGGCGACTGGGAGTGCGACAACTGCCGCACCCACAACTTTGCCTCCCGTGTGGAGTGCTTCAAATGCCGTCAGCCCAAGCGTGGCGGCGGTGGCGGTGGAGACGACCGGGGTGGCAGCTATGACCGCGGATACTACGGAGGTAAGGAAGATAAAGGTAAAGACGGGAGAACAGTCCCGAGACGCATTTTCACTTGATCACCCGTTCATTCATTTTCATTGCTGTTTATATTGTATTGGCATGCATGAACCCTTCCTCCTGTCGTATTTAGTTTTAATTCGAACTAGATTGGAATGAGCAGGGCTATGGTTTATGAATTTATTGCCTAAGCTTTGTTCTTGAAACTCCCCCCCCCAACAGGCGGAGGCGGCGGCTACAGCGACCGTGGGTACGACCGCGGGGGAGGCTACGACCGTGGAGGAGGCTACGACCGCGGGGGCTACGGGGGTGGAGGCTACGGCGACGACCGCGGCGGAGGTGGCTACGGCGGAGGCGGTGGTTACGGCGGCGACCGTGGATACGATCGTGGAGGCTACAGCGGTGGTGGCGGCGGCGGTGGTGGCTACGACCGCCCCCCCAGGAGCGGTCCCGAGTTCAAGCCTGGAGACTGGTACTGCGACTCCTGCCGCGGCCACAACTTTGCCGCGAAGACTGCCTGCTACCGCTGCCAGGCGCCCAAGCCCTGAAACAACTGTCTCTCTCTGAGGCGCTCGGTTTGACAGACAGAAAGACACCCTTTGTTTTTCTTCAGCGGTACTTTTCACGACAAAAAGAAAGAAAGGCATAATAATCCCTGTGCGCTTTTACCACCACTGCCCTTGTTTTTCATGCGTGTTTACCTTCAATAGTTCAAATGCCTGCCTGTGTTTCTCTGCCTCTCGAGCAAATAAGTGTGCTTGTAACAAGCTAGCATTTGCTGAGTGGAAAATTAAAGAAAGAAGTAAAGAGGTATCATGCTCTCTCGCATATACGACGTTTATGATGATATGAGTGGGCAACGCAGAAAGAAATAAAAGAAAAAGCATCAAATTGGGGGGACGCAACCAAACTGCCCGAATCTGCAAAAAATGTACTTGGAAAAGCATGCAAACGCTTCAGAAAAAGAGGAAGGAAATGAATCCAAACTCCTCTCTCATTTCACAACGGAGGAGCCATTCTTCATCATGCGGCGATCTGAGGCCTCTGCGCCCCGCACACAGCGCACACGAGGTACTGTGCTTCTTTGCCCAGGTGCTCGTAGGTGCAGGTGGTGCAGTTCCAGTCCCCTGTGGTGTACTGTGGTGCAGTGCCACCGCCGCCTTGCTGGCCCTGCGCCTGCTGCGCCGGCGAAGGCGGGACACTGGTCGGCGCCCGCTGCGCCTGCTGCGGTGACAGCGCGTTGTGCGCCGCCGAGAACAGCACCGCCTGCCGCGGCGGCGACTGCGGTTGCCCAGAGAGCCTGCGGTCAGGGGCTGCCCAGTGGGGCGCTGGCTGCACCGGAGAACCCTCCAGCTGCCCAGAGCCGAAGCGCATGATCACCTGCGGGCGCACAGACTCCCCCCCCTGCGTGCCCACTGGGGGTTCAGCAGGCTGGAAAATGGACATAGAAGACTGGCCCAAGAACCCCGGGGGCGGCATTGGCGGCGGCGCAGGGGCCGCCTCTCTCGCATCCGAGTCCGCGTTCACGCCTCCCAGGCTCTCCAGCATGTCCATGAGGCTGGTGAAGCCCTGTGCGCCGCCGGCATGGGCGCCGCTGCCGTTTTGGTAGCTCCCAGCTGCGTGCTGCTGTGCCTGCTGCCCGCCGTATAATGCGGCCTGCAGCGAAGATGACCCCCCTCCCCCCAGCAACGGCTGCGCAAACTGCGGGAAGAAGGAGCACGGGTCGTGGGCAGCGGCAGCAGCATCAGCGCTGGCGGCGGCAGAGGGCCCGGGTGCCTGCCACTGCTGGGGCGGCATCGGCGGAGCGAGGGCCTCGGGCTCCGTCTGGAACGCGGACGCAAAGGCCGAGGCAGGCGAGATGTAGCTGTTGCCGGCGGTGCCCATTGCATTCCACGAATACCCATACCCTGCGTTGTTGGGCTGCAGCTCCTGCGGGAGGTGTCCCACCCCGCCGCCGTTGCTGTAGACTCCGCCGGTTGCCGGCCCAGGCGCCCGCAAATGCGCCAGCGAGGCAGCAGTGGAAGCGGCGTCATTACTGCCAGCATCGCCTCCGCCATTTGACGCTGCTGCCGGCGCTGCTGCCGTATCATTGCCGCTGCCACCGTGCTGATGGGGGTGTTGCTGCTGCTGTTTATTGCGCGCTTGGGCTTTCGTGACAAGATCCCACACGTAAGGCGGCAGCCGCCGCTTTGCCAGTTCCATATCAGTCGAAGGCTGGATTTCGGAGGGGGAGGGTAGCACGCGTGGTGGCAAAGCTGTCGCGTACTGCCGGTTCTCTTGCACCAGGCTGGAGATGGTAGCCACGTCCGCCCTGGCCTTTTCGAGGGTGGTGAGGTGCTCAGCCAGCAGCGCCTCGGTAATCTGGGGGTTGGACAGCGCGGCGCACAGCAGGTGCAAGGTGTCTTCTTCGCCTTCCAGAATGCGCCCGTTGCGCACCAGCTCTGCAGCAAATATAAAGAAAAAACAGCAACCGAAAAAAATCAGTACACAACAAGGCAAGAACAAAAAATAAATCAACACATTTATAAAGCAGTAAATCGATGTGGTTTCGTACCTGCCACAATTCCCCGCACCCACACGTCCTCCCGCTCCCGCACCATCACCTCCAGCAGCGTCTGCACCAGCGGCACGCCCTCCTCCGCGATCGCCGCCTCGCCCAGCTTGCCGCGCAGCGACAGAGCAGTGGTGCACGCAATGTCCCGCACCATCGCGCGGCACGTGGTGTCCTGCGCCGTCAGCGACAGCAACAGGGTCAGCGTGATGGCGCCGGAGCGGGAGGAGGCAATCCACTCAGCGTTGCACGCCAAAATGTGGCATGCACGGAACGCGTCCGGCCGCGGCAGCGCGCCCTGCACAGCCTCCGTGAGCGCGGGGCCCAGGTACTGGTGGCGTGCGTGCGCGTTGAGCAGCCTGCAGTTGTGTCGGTACTGCACCAGCAGCTCGTTCAGAGCGTCGGCCGCCGGCGCTGCTGCTGCGCTGGATTCGAAGCACAGGCCGCACACCTTGCTGATCATGTTGCACATGTATATGGAGGCCTCCTTGTTGGCAAACACCCCGCCCTTGTCGGAGCAGTAGGAAGGGAACTCCACTGCCATCGCCCGCGCCAGCGGCAGCAGCTCTGCAGGCCCGCTCAGCGCCACCACCTTGACCAGCGTGTGCACGCCGTTCTCGTGGCGCGCCAGCTGGGGCGCCAGCTGCCCTAGCGCCGCTACCAGCCGCGGGAACGCGCTCTGCGTACTGACGCCCTGAGTGGCTGTCAGGTCCTCAGTGGGCGCCGCCCCCTCGCGCGCCATCGCCTGCGCCTGCCCCCGCACCTTGTGCAGGCACTCCAGCAGCCGCTGCACGCCGTAGTTGCCCAGCACGTCGCACGCGGCGGGCAGCAGCCGTGTTTTTGGCTCCGCCACCATCGCCGCCGCAATCCGCAGCACCCGCTCGTGCCCCCGAACTTTCAGCGCGTCCCGCACGCTGGCCGCCGTTCCTCCAGCCTCCTTCTGCGTCAGCGGCGTCCCCGCGTCCGCCAGCGCTTTTTTCAGGCTGTGGTGCCCCCGCTCGGTGAGCAAGTTTGCCATTTGTTCGGGGTCACAGGACAGGGGGTCCAGCGTGGCGTACTGCGAGGGCCGCACGAAGTTGGGGTTGGTACAGCGACAGCGGTTGCAGGCCTCGCGGTTGCCATTGTTGATGTGCAGGCACTTGTCGCACGACCAGGTGGGCTCGCTCCGGGGCGCCACGCTGGGAACCAGCCGAACAGGGTCGGGGACGGAGGTAGAAACAGCGGACTGGGCGCCAGCGTTGCGGGCGGCGAGGCTCTTGGCCGCGGCGTCGTTGGCGGCGCGCAGGGAGGGCACGGAGGAGGGGTTCCTGGAAGGTGGAGACGGGAGCGGAAGAGTGAGAAAAAGGAGTGAGAATTTGAATGTGGGGAGAGTGTGAGGTACGAGGGGGGCGTGAAAATGTAAGTAGGGTGAAGTGAATGGCCCACCCATGCAAGTCTGTGAACTGCTCGACGTAGTCGCGGCACAGAGGGCACCTGATCCCCGCATCAACCTGCCAAAAAGGGAAAGAGGAGGTGAGATGGTGTTCACAAACGCGCAATGCGCTTCCACGCCGACGCCGATCAGCGCAGAAGGTGAAGTTTTTTGGCTTCGTAAATTGAAAATTTGTGTTTGCTGCCGCACCTTGAAAATGTTGGCCGCTCGGAGCCTGTTGCAGCACTCCAAGCAAATAAGGTGTGAACACGGCTTGAGCATGACCTCCACTCTCGCCTCCATGCAGATATTGCACACATCTTCTCCCTTTTTGAGTGATAATCGTTCTGCCTTCACGCCCGTGGAGTTCCCCCATATTGTCGCCGTCCACGCCGTTCTTTGACTAGCCATCTTGGCGAGAAATAAAATTAGAAATGTTTGAATCCTCTTCAATAAAATGCTCTGACAGCTAGAAAGAGATCTTGGGTCGTTGCAAACTTGCTGAGCTAGGCAGTAGGACATCAAGCTGCAGTGCAAGCACCGCTCCCCTGGCCCACCAGCTGCGGAGGTACGACTGCTGTGATGTACCAGCCCTCGGAGCCCGAAATTTCGCCACCGCCCCTCCGTCATTCAAATTATGCAGCGATGCAGGCAGCAGGGGGCAGCCCCAGGCCACGCGGAGAGCGCTGTTAATACGACCCGTGCAAGAAAATACCAGCAGAAAATTTCAGCAAAATATTGTATTTTAAAATTTGAGCCCGCAACGTATATTTTGAAGTTTTAGGCCCAGCACACAGTTCAGTGCAAATTTCTGATTACATTTAAAAGCAAGTGAACTATGTTTATTTATAATGTACAGAGTGCTGTCACGTCCGCCTAGGCCTCTGACCGGCCACTCCCCTTTTAGCGGTAGAGGAAGAACGAGAGAGCGCCCTCGGCAGTAGGCTCACGCCAGAAAGCAGGGCGTTGCACAGCCGTACTGCCAGCCCAAAGATTGGCAGTCGCACAAACTTCACAGCACCCCCTCGGGCCGCAAACCACTGCCGCACTGCAAAATTCAAAAAAAAAAAATGAGGACAGCTTGGTGAGAAACATTCTAATTTTATTACGAAAATAGGTTAAAGAGGATGCCACCTATCTTCAAATTCCAATCCTTAACACTGCAACCCTTTACTTACCTTGCAAGTAGGCTTCTTTGGCGTTGGCATCCGCTGCCGCCACTATTGACAGCGGGAACATAACACCGACCACTGCTGCCCCCTCAAAGAAGGGCATAAGCGTGCCCACGGCAATCATGACGGCCCCATACCCAGAGAAGTAGGCCCAGTGCTGCTCCACTGCCTGGGTGCGATGCTCAAGAGCTACCCCGTGAAGACTCCTTTGTGGAATCGGGAAAAGGGAGAATTTATATATCATCCCCCGTTTGGAATAGAAACAAATTAAGGGAAATATAATAAGTCGAAACGTTTGACTCACCACTTGTAATCGAAGCAGTACAACGAATACAAACAAGAAAACATGAAGAAGCTGACGGCGGAGCCTGCAGCGCAAAGAAGGGGCGACGAAAATGCATTTGGTGAAAAATATAACAACTAGGAAATATATATGTGTTTCGTATAATATGCTGCTTTGAATCTGAATTGTAGCCTCCTTACCTATCAAGGGCAGCCATGCTGCCGCCGACGCCAGCAGAAAGTAAAGGCCGAACAGCAGCAGGCGGTAAAGCTCCTGGGACAAGGCCGCGATGGTATCCCTGCGGCGCACCTGCACGAGGCGGTTGGACGCGGGGGCCATCACTCCTGCTGCGTTCACGAGCTGCTGCTGGGCGTCGTGCTGCGCTGCCAGCGCCGTGCGCTCCGCGATCTCGCCGTACCACATGTAGCTGACGAACATGCTGATGACGTACGCCGGGAGCAGCCAAAGCATGGCGTACAAGGCGTCAAACGCCCGTAGGCCCGCCCCTGAGGTGCCGGCGGTGGCCAGCAGGCGGGCTACCGCAGGCCTGATGACCCATCTCAAGACCTTGATACTGCAGCGGGCGTAATCAATGACAATTTTGTGCATTAATGGGGGTTTTAAGGGGCAGAAAATGCGTCGGGGCGGTGACCCCCCGCCCCCGCTTCTTTCCTGAAACAGACCAAGCTCACCTCCCAAAGAACACGGCGCCATTGAGGACGATGCAGCTGGCTGTCTTTGACTGCAATACCGGATATGGACAGCGCTCGGAAGCGTGAGGCTCGAGTTTTGGGGGTCTTTGATCTTTGAAGATCTTGTGCTCGTTGAACTCACAAAAATGAGGGGGTCTCGCACGAAATATACGATGCACCGGTCCCAGCGAAGCCCTCTGCAGAATCCGACGAGGAATAACCAGACAGTGGCGAGGACTGAGTTGAGTAATGTTTTAAAACTCGATGCCATTCTTGGGGCTGGCCGATCCCCTACATATTGGCTGAATTCGCGGCTGAGCGTGTCATCCCCCACCCTAGAATGTAATTAAAAATGTATCCCTCTATGCGACTGTGATGATTTTGTTATTTCTAAAGTTACACTGTTTTGGTGGTGTGAGAGGAGCAGCCCATGCCGCTGCCCTCCCTCGTCGTCTACCGGTAGCGCTTGAGCGACACGCGGTTGTTGTTCTTCCAGGTGGCGCGGCGCGAGGGACGGGCCTTGGTGTACAGGTGGCCGCTGCCCTGGAGGCCGCGACCCTTGCGGCCGGCGGCGGTCAGGCCGCGCAGCTCGCGGTGCTTGTGCACGGCCTTGCAGATCCAGTTCACGCGGGGGTCGTTGCGGATGGCCTTGTGGGCGGGATCCACCAGGATCACTTCGAAGTATTTGTACACGGCATCCTGGTTGACCCAGTAAGAGTTGAGCACGCGGAGGCCGCCACACTTGCGGCCTACGCGCTCCTCAGCCAGGTTGCGCAGGTTGCGAGTGGGCTTCAGCTGCGCGATACCCGCGTTGACGGGCTTTCCGTAGACGATACCCTGCAAACAGACGGCGGTGAAATTTGAGGGTGAGAAATTGATACTTTGATCCACGATTCCCTGTGAAAATCACGGCCCCAGCCACATCTGCAATAGCGGCATAAATGTGCGCGTTGCCTGCTGCTGTCTAAATGCTGCTCTATTCCATTTTCCCACCCCCTCGCCGCCACTGAAATTTCGCCTCCTCCCCCCCCCCAAAAAAAACCAATCAAAGTTTTATGATCGTGCTGTTCCCCACCTTGGACACGGGCTTCTTCCTGCCGCCGCGGCGCACGCGCACGCGGTACACCACGAATCCCTGCTTGGCTTTGTAACCCATGTGACGGGCCTTGTCAGGCCGGCTGGGGCGGGTCAGCCTGAGGATACCGGGCAGCTGCCTGTATTCCCAGCACCGCACGCGCAGGAGGAATCGCATGATGTCACTCTGCTTGCGCCTTGTCAGCTCCTCGAGATACTGCGATTTGAGGCAAAAATAAAATATAATCAGTGAAAAGCCCTGCTTCCCGCGTCCCAGCGGCAGCGGCGGTATGAACGGATATATCTCAAGTGCAACCGCAAAACCATCAACGCATTCATAGAAGGTGAGGTGTGAAACAAAAAGGATGATGGACTTGGGCGGCTCGGCGGCTCACCTTGTAGGCACCCATGTTGAGTGCGTTTCGCTCACGGGCTGGGGAAATAAACTGCCCGATAAAAGAGAGCTTTGATCGCTTCAATCCCTGCTTTTGTGCTCGACGCCGCAGCCAGGAAAAACTTTCTTCATGGCAACGATCCAGGCGGGTTTTTTGTGTACCGAAATTGCATTTAAACAGGCGTATTTCAATCTGAAACACGTCTGTGTGACGTACCAGCACCGCATCTGGGCCGTCCCCGTCGAGTTGCATACAAAGTTTCATCTGTGATTTTCAAACCTTTTCATGTGGCGCCACCTGGCCAAAACGACAATTTCGTCTGGTTTCTGGCTCCCACGCAAACGCAAGACGTGTCTTATCGCGCTGCACGCCTCCCTACATCGCTCCAAGTATATCCTGACACCCTTTATTACCTCTCCGCCCCGCCACACGTCCAGCTTTGCTACCAGACCCACGTCGCTCTTTATGCCCAAGCGATCGAGCGGCACCATAGCCGGCGCTGAGGCGGCAGCTGGCGCACCTGGAGCAACGGAAATCGAGCCTTTGGCAGCAGCAGCAGCAGAAGCCGCAGCGGCGATCACCCCAACAAAGCCCGCGAAGAAGCGGCAGCGGGCAGACCCCACGTCTCCGCATGTGCGCGACAACTTGAAGCAGTTGAAGGAGAAGGCTGCCTCCATTGCTGAGCATCTACGGAAACTTTACCCTGAACCGGCCATCCCTCTTGACCATGCCTCGGAATTTCAGCTGCTGTGCGCCGTGGTGCTGTCGGCGCAAACCACCGACAAAAAGGTGAACGAGGTCACGCCCGCGCTGTTCAAAATGGCGCCTGACGCCGCGGCAATGGCGGCAACGGCGGTTGCGGACATAGCGGCCTGCATTCGCACGCTGGGGCTGGCCCCCACCAAGGCCAAGAACCTGCAAGCGCTGTCGGAGATGCTGGTATCGAACCACAGCGGCGCGGTGCCCAACAGCTTTGAGTTGCTCGAGGCTTTGCCTGGCGTGGGCCACAAAACAGCCAGGTAACACGACGATAAAGTAACTTGCGGTAGAAGAACAGTTTTGGAATTTAATATTGCACTTTGGTTCAATTCCAATTTAGAAGTTGCAATTTATTATATTTAAAATAATCCATACTTTTCCCCGCAGCGTGGTGATGAGCCAGGTGCACAACAAAGACGCCTTCCCGGTGGACACGCACATCCACCGCCTGGCGCAACGCTGGGGCTTGACGGCGGGCAAAAACGTGGAGCAGACCGAAGCCGACCTGAAGCTGCTTTTTCCGTCGCCGCTGTGGCGAGACTTGCACCTCCAAATTATTTACTTTGGCCGGGAGAAGTGCCCTGCGAGGGGGCACGACCCGCAAATGTGCCCTATTTGCTGCTGGGCGGCTGTCCAGCCGTACGACAAGCCCAACAATTCGCCGCTGAAAGCCTCGGGTAAGGGGGCAAAGGCGAAGAGCGGCGGAGCTGCTACAGCTGCGGCGAAGACCAAAAAGGGCAAAGAAGAGGAGGGAGATGGCGACGAAGGAAAAGGCCTGTCCTTGGTTTGATGCCAGATTCAATACAGGTTCTTCTTGTTTCACCGCCACATGAGATTGTATTGTTTGGTTTTTGTGTACTAAAATTCTTTAAATAAATAAAATTTGAAACTGCGTAAGTACCATTAATACTTGATTTGTAATCACTAGACAGCGCACGAGGGCAGCTCTTTGCATATGATCTCACCAGGTAAAATCTCGCAGTGGGGCGTGGGGCGACCGTGCTCTGTGCGCTGCCTACCTGTCAGGCCGCTGAGAAGAAGAGTGGCTGCAACGGGAGAAGGTAGGCAGTCTTGCAACCTGTTTTTTCGTTGCAATTTGCTCACATTTTTTGTTTTGATCTCACTCTCCCATAATTGTTGCTCCTTGTTTATACCAGGCGGCGATGATCTTGATGCTATGTTTAAGCGGGAGCTGGAGAAGAGGAAAATAAGCAGCGTGGACGATATTCCAGACGTTGCTGAGAGTCGTCCCGCTCCCAGCGGTCGCCGTGCCTTTGCCTCCCCGCCGCCCCCGCCCCCTCCCTTTGTGGGGGACGACCAGCTGGCTCGCTCGCGGCAGCTGAATAGCGAGGGCCTCGAGGGCTTGATCCCCCGAGCGACGCAGCTAGTGAGCCTTGGCGTGAGCTTCTTTTTGGCCTTCGGGCCGTTTATTCTAGCGGTCGGGCTGGCTTTCGGCGCCATCTATTTCGTAAGTGTTGGCCTCGTTGAATCTTTGATGCATGCAATACAATTTTTTGTTTTTATGTGGACGTGTTTTTATGTACGCCCAACGAGCCCCTTACATAAAACCAAGTTGCCATTAATTCCGCCGCTGTGAGACTGCGTATTTGCAGGTATTTGGGGAGGACTTTGTGCACAGCGGGCGGCCCTCCACCTCAATGCCGACAGTGGGTAAGAGCACCTACATCGACCCTAACGACCTGCTCAACGCCCCCACCGTGGACCCCATGATCCCCATGTAAAGCTTCTCTGATAAGAGAGGCGTCATAGATAGCTGGCGGTACGATTAAAGCCTGGCCTGCAGTTTTGTCGGGCAGCCGGCCGGCCGCAAGAAGAATGAGTGAATGAACAAAGTGCCTGCTCATGATGCACGCAGAGCGAATCTCCACTGTCCTGGCCTGCTTGACAAGTGTATATTGACCCATTGTGGCTGCTGTAAGCCCCTGCCCAACTTCCCCCTAACAACTCAGCCCAGAGCATGGTCGATGTGTCTCCAATTCCTCTGGGTTTCATTTGTGTAATTTAATCTAAATGATGGGTCGTGGAGGAGACGATCTTGCGTCTCCGCGGGCCGCCCCGCTGTCTCCTCGGGCGACAGGAGACTTGATCCACGATTCTCGCTTCCTCCCCTTCTTGTCTGAGAGCTTCGATGCCGCCCAATTTGCCAGCAGCGCCCTGGAAGACACGCGAACAACGGCGCAGGCGCAAATTGACTACCTGCAGGAGGGGATCGCGGACTTGGATGCCCAAATTCGGAAATTGGTGCTCCACAACCGAGGAGACCTGATCCGGCACACCTCCAAGCTGGATGAGACAGATTCTTCTCTGCAGCGAATATCCCTGTCGGTGCGGTCGCTGCAGAGCGTGGCTGCGCGGGTGCGAGCCGAGGTGATGGAACCATACACTCAACTGGTATCCAAGACCCACCAGCTGCGCAATGTGCAGCGTACCGTCGACCTGCTGCGCCACACCATCCACCGCATCAAGCTCGTGCAGCGCCTGCGCGCGGAGACCGCCTCAGGCAGCGCAGAGATCATGGAGGTCGCCAAGGCCGCTCGAATCCTTTCAGAGGTGCGGGCAGCGGACGCCGATGCCGACCTGTCGGGCATCACGGTCATCGACCAGGATGCCGAGTTTTTGGCCACCACCGGCGCTGCGCTGCGCTCTCGCATCGACGTGTGCCTGCGAGCGGGGCTAGACATGCTGAGCCAAGCGGAGGTCGGCAGCGCCCTGCAGGCGCTGTACAACCTGCACGAGCTGCGCCCCGCGGTGGAGAGCTACGTGGAATCGGTGGTGACCGCCCTGGAGCGCGCGTTTTCCTCCGCAATGGATCCCCGCAAGCTGTCGGCATCGGGGGGCGGCAGCGGGGCCGGCAGTGGTGGTGGCGTGCGCGGAGTGGTGGGCGCGCTGCAGGGAGCGACGGCACGAGTGCAGGAGGCGCTGTGGGAGCGCCTGGGAGAGGCGTTTGATTCGCTGTGGCGTGCGGGGGTGGCGGTGTGGCACCTTCAGCGGGTGTTGTTAAAGAAAAGGGACCCGCTGACGCACGAGCTGTTCATCGACGTCGTGGCCCCCACTGAGGACGATGAGCTTCCCCTGGACTTGTTCTGGTGAGCCCCAAAATCCATAGTTTATAGCATGTCTTTTCTTTTTGAATAATTCCAACTGACTCCTGAACATCGGATTTGAATCTCGATGCAGGGGCAAAACCGCAACGGCGCTGTCGCAGGCGTTTGCCTCTGCGTTTATTGCACAGCGTGGTGGCTTCGTGCGCGACGCGCTGGTGTCGTTCTACCCACGGCTGGCGGGACTGCTGGAGGCCGCCTGCACCCGCATCATTAAAGACGGCTCCTCGCGAGACGCGCCCCCCGCGCTGTCCCCGCAGCAAGCGTCCGCGATCATGGCTACCCCAGAGGATGCGGAGAAAGCCTACCTGGCTGGAGCTCATTCCCGTCTGCAATCGGCCGCCGCCGCCG
The DNA here is from genome assembly GCA_963854735.1 of Marvania coccoides. Taxonomy (NCBI): domain Eukaryota; kingdom Viridiplantae; phylum Chlorophyta; class Trebouxiophyceae; order Chlorellales; family Chlorellaceae; genus Marvania; species Marvania coccoides. The sequence goes on along the minus strand of OY978098.1, from coordinate 1,330,812 downwards.
CCTTCCCGGGAGGCCTGCGCTCGCTGCCGACCGCCGCAGACCTGCAGACGCTGGTAGCACGCGCGCACGAGGAGCTTAAGGCTGCCTCGGCTGGCGGGGACCGCCTGGCGACGCTGGCGGCGGCGGTGGTCGGCTCTTCGCTGGCAACGGCAGCAGACCGCGCTGAAGGCATGGCCGCTGGCGGACCCGACGCGAGGACAGTGAGCGGCGCGTGCACCCCCGCCCAGGCGCGCAACATCGCCCTGTGCAACGCGTTGCAGGAGGTCCATCGCTCTGTTGCTGCGCTGGCTCCGCGGCTGCCCGCCCCGGCTGCCGCAGCGCTGGTGGGCCCCATCGACGCGGTGCAGGCCGCGGCGCTAGACCTGGTGGCGCCGCTGTTCCGCGCCATGGTGGACGCTGCGCAGGACCAGGTGCTGCGGTTGCACGCCCAGAACTTGGGAGCTGATGAAGGGGCAGAGGGCGCTGTGGTGGAGACGTCGGCCTACCTGCGGGAGCTGGTGCGGCAGTTGTCGCAGTACCGCGCGCAGTACCTCTCAAAATTCACCCCTCCCCCGGGCGTTGCTTCAGCCTCTGCTTCTGTGCCGAGGACGCTGCTGGAGCGCATGGCAGCGCGAATTCTGACGTTCTTCGTGCGGCACGCGGCGCTTGCGCGCCCGCTGTCCACCTCGGGGCGGCTGCAGTTGGCCAAAGACGCGGCGGAGCTGGAGGCCGGCATGACGCAGCACCTGCTGCCAGCGGAGCAGCTGGGGGCGCCGCTGCGCGCGCTGCGCGCGTTCCGCCGCCTGCTGTTCACCGACACCGCGGACTTGGAGGGCGCGGCGCTCCTGCACGACCTGCCCCGCGTGGTTGTGATGCTCCATCTGTTCTCTCGAGCCCCGCCTGCGCTGGAGTCGCCACACGCAGCCAACCGGCTCACCCCCGCGCAGTACTCGCTGTGGCTGGACGAGCACTCAAAAGAGGAGGCGGTTAAGTTCGTGAAGAGCGCGCTGGAGGCGGGCGCCACCAAGGCAGGCGACCAGCCCGACGCGGTTGAGGTGGTTAGGCTGATTCGCAAGCTGGCCGTGCACGCTGGGGGCGATCACAAGTAGTGGTATGGAGCACTGCACAGCACAAGCTGTCGCCGCTGAGGACGAGCTCGCTGCTGTCGGGCTTCTCGTTCTGCTGAGCACATTCAAATTGCTCGTCTGTTCGCTTCTTTCAATTATAATGCCGCACATGCCTCAATTTGGAATGATATTGTACCTGGTTTGTCACTTATCACATTGTTTGGACTGATTTGTCTCCTTTTAAAATCATGAATAATAGCAAGACAGAAGTCGGGCGTGTTTGGTTTAAGAATGGTTGAATGACTGGAGATTATATAAAGCGACTTATTCGACATTCAGGCCTACATTAAAGATCAGAAGAAGAAGAAGACGTGAAGACTTTTTGAACAGGGAGCTAGGAAACAAGACCAACACAAAGCGAGGAGGGTTATAACTTTGCAGGAGTGTGCGGAAAAATTATAGCCACCACAACGCTGACCAACAAGGAGAAGGAGAGAAAAGGAAAGCGTACAAATGCTTAGCGAGAAATAAAGAGAAAGGAAGGAGTAAGAAGACATTATCGAGCTAACAAGACGTCACAAATGATTCAAAACATAGAGTGGGAAAGTGCTTACAATAGAGCTTCATAAAAAAGAAAAGGGGGGGAGTGAGGCTCAGCTCTCTCTTTCCAAGGTTCGTTCGTTCGTTCATTCTTTGTGACTTTTTTTATGTAACAAGGGCCGCCAGCTACTAGGGTGCCCCCTGGTACTGTTTTCGCTGCACTTCCAGCTGCAGCAGCACCTCCAGGCGCACTTTCAGGACCGAGAAGCTGCTGGATAGCTGGGAACACAGCTGCTGGCAGGTGGCCGTCTGTTTGGCGTGGCAGGCGTCTCGCAGCTGCACGCACGCCGCCGCCATGGCCTGTGCCCCGAAGCTGGCGCTGCTGCCCTTGAACTGGTGCACTAGCTGGTCCACTTGCGAGAAGTCGACATCTGGCGCGCTCAGCAGGGCCTCCAGCTTTTCAATTTTGGCGGCCGAGTCCTTGAAGTACAGCTCCACCACCTGGGAGATGAAGTCAGGGTCTGCTTCGTCCTGGAAATTATGGGGGTGCAGGGAATGGAGTTGCGAGCAAGGGAATGGAGCTGAAAGCAGCAATAAATAAATAAAGATGTTCATCATCACCCAAAGCCAGCAACCCCCAAAGCCCAGGGACGCACCTGTAGCTGCATCAGCTGCATGAACTGATCATCGAGCTGCCCCTCTTCCAAACACGAGTGTAGAAGGTCGTTGATTTGCTTGTTGACAGCTTGAAGTTGGCTCATCTTTGCTTGCTCAAAAAATATTTCGCCAAACTTGATTGATCGCCGCTCAGCCTAAACCCCCACACCTAGCCTCCAGGTGTCCCCGCCGTTTTATATTATTTATTTATCCTCAGAGAGCGGCGCTACGGTTTTGTTAGAAATCAAAGAAGTGAAAATATATGCGAGGGTGCCCCAAAGCGGCTCTGGCTTTGCAGGTGCTTATGTATATGTGATCTGGATGTTTAATTCAAAAGGCGTTCCCAAACAGCTTGTTAAGGTCCCACCAAAACAGCCAACCCCATCCCCCCCCAAAAAATCGTGATTCGCTTCTTTTAAAAAAAGAAATTTCCTTTGACCACCTCTGAGGGCGCTCCTCCGGCGCCCATGAAGACCGTGTTCGCCCCAACAACGTTCTCGCGCTTTGGGCTGTCCCAGCTCGACGAGGCGATCCAGCAGGTGTCCAAGCTGAAGCGCCAGGCGAGCGCCTCCCCTGACAAGGAAGCGCATTCCCCCACCAAGAGACCCCACGTTGCCGCAGAGGAGGGAGCCTCAGCTGACCAGCCAGAGGAGGCAGCTTCAGCTGACCAGTCAATTGAGCCGGCACCTGAAAACAATTTCTTTTCAAAAGACTTTTGTAACCAAGTGAGAGACCGCAGCTGCACACCCTCCCCAGACATTTCAGGGATTTTTTCGGCGTCAAAAACTGGATGTGTAAGAAACCTGGATGATAAGGAGCCGATATGAGCCGGGACCGCCATGGCCCGGCATAAGCTTCGGAAGCACAGCTCCGAGTCACCTCACTGTGTCCTCTTCGCAGAGCTGAACTTCATATCCTCGATGAACTTCACTACGGTTGCTCCTCACGTCCATCACACCCACCAGCCAGCGCGAAATCTTGGAAATTGTGTTTTCATCGCTTCATCCCAATTTCCGTATTTTTCGGTGGTAGCCCATCAAAGCCACAAGAACCTAGTTGTTAATTGTGTAAAAATTGCAGGAATGTATCGAAGCAGCCATTCATGATCGAACAACTAATAAGCGATTACACAATACGGTTCCAGGGTTCACCCACAATACGATACTCTTTAGAGAGTATTGTAATTTGGTAATTTGGAATTTGGACGCTTCGAAAAAAGCAAAGTCGACACAAGCCGGAAAAGCAAGACGAAACGCACAGCCGGGTGTACATAGAGCACACATAAACTATATATATTTATTATGCATACACGTTCGGTGGTTCGCGCTCCCTACTAGTTAGCTCATTGAAGCTGCCAGTGCGTAAACTTTGGTAGTTTACTGCACTGCAACGTCGGATGCATCACTTCCCCGTGGTATCGCAGTCTCTAATGGACGGGTACAAAAGGCGGGTGCCACTTATTTCAGTGAGCACACCGGGTACTACATCAAAAACCCTTTAGCCAGGGGTTGAGTGACCGCTGTAGATGGGAGGGGTGCTGGGCGGGCCAGCATTGCCCAAGCGCGAACCCCAAACCTGACGGGCCGTTGCCGTCAGGAGAACCCTGCTTTTCCGTTAATTTTAGTCGGTCGCGCCGCTGGGGGACTCCGGAAGGCGGGGGCCAGAGCCTTAACTGTGGGCGGCGGAGCGGTCACCGGCGTAGTGGCAGTATCCGTACGTCCACCGTACCGGGGGTCGATCCCAGCGGATGGAAGGGGGTACCCGCCTTACTGTGGCGGGAAGTGGCACGTCGCCTTGCAGGTCTCTATAAGAGCACCTTCTGTAGGAGACGTAACAACCAGATGTAAACCCATTAAACCCATTAAACCCATATAACTTATGTTTGTCATTTCGTCGCTTTTAATCTCATTTTAAAATGTCGGCAGTGCTGTTTCGTGGTGGTGCTGGATAGCAGCGTGCATTTTTGAGGCACTCAGTCTTGCGAGAAGTGATTTCCCATCCCACGACAAGAAAATAATCGTGTGGGACGTTGCTTCATCCATTCATTACTGCTTCAAAGATGTGGCAATCCATGTCCAAACGGCCGATGAAATTCTTGCCCTTCTGGCCAAGTGGGGTGTCTCTGAACTATCCGTTTACCTAGCGGGTGCGAATTCCACGTTGCGTCGAGAGTTTGCTGCTGAGGTCCAGGCCTTGGCCCCTCGCACCGCTGCCGATTTCTTTTTTCCTTTGGTCATTCACCCAACCGCCTTTATTTCGCCATCTGCTCAGCTTGGGCCCGGGTGTTTTGTCGGACCCCGTGCAGTGGTGCAGCCCCACGCTGTTCTCGGTGCATTCTGCATGCTGAACACTTTAGGGTGCGTTGGCCACGATAACGTGTTTCAGTTCGTGTTATGCTTCGGTTCGTGACAATGCTTCAGTTCGTGACAGCGTGAGCATCGGCAATGGAGTGTTTGTGGGCATGGGCGCCGCTGTGACGAAATCAATTAGCCAGGACAACACAGTTTGGACAGGGATCCCCGCCCGGCTTTTTAAAAGTGCCGAATCATCTCTTTTCGAGGCACCGTTTACCCCTTCTCCTTAAGCTAGCCATATTTCTCTACCTTTTTCTTCTTCCTCTCGCTCAATGTCGTCACACATTTTTTTTTATTAATAATCGTGCCCATCCTGTGTGTATTGTGCATCCCATTTTCTAAAGCAGATACGTCCAATATGTCCATTTGTTTAGAAATAGGACGAGCTTAATTATCCTCGGAGTATATTGGGCATCTGTTGGCCAAGAGCATCGAGGGGCTACAAGTGCAGCTGGCGGCACTTTCGGAATACGCAGCGGAGTGGGACCTCACCCTGAGCCTGGCAAAGACAAAGGTGATGTCGCTGGGGGGTGGCAGCGGGCCAAGCAGCGTTCGGGTCACCTACAGGGGGGTGCAGCTGGAGGAGGTGGCAGAGTTCAAATATTTAGGCGTGATATTTACGACTGGAAGGGATTTTGGTGCTGTGGCAGCGGCGGCACGGCTGAAAACAGCGAGGGGGGCGCTGGCAGTGATGTGGCGGCGGTGCGCACAGCTGGGGATCACATCGGCACGACTTCTTGGCGAATTCTTTAATGCGGTGGTGATCCCAACATTGGGATACGGAGTAGAGACCTGGGGGCCAGCCCAGGTGGCGGCTGCTGTGGGCGGTGACGGCAACGACAAGTGCGAGATTTTCTACCGAGCCTTCTTGCGGCGTGTGTTGGGAGTACGCAAAGGCACGGCCAACGTGGTCACACTGGGGGAATTTGGTCGCTTCCCCTTGGCTTGCGCTTGGGCAAAACGTATCTATAGGTACTGGGAGCGACTCCACACCTTGCCTGACACCAGGGTGACGCTCAAGGCAGCATTTCGGGACAACCTTGCGCTGGCGCTGCAAAAATCATCTTCGCAGCGCTGTTGGGCGGCGCAAGTGCTGTGCCTGATCGACGCTTTAGGTCTGGAAAGCGGTGTGGCGGAAAGCGGCGTGGTGCCCGCGGGGAGCGACGACCTGGACGACCCAAGGCTGGCAGAGGCCATGCGCCAACGCTACATGGATTTTTACCGTCAACAATCGGGGAAGAAAACTGACTTTTACAAGGCAACAATTCGAGGCGGTGATACCACAATGAGTTCTTATGTTTTGCAGCAGTACCTTTCTTCTGTCCTTTCGGTTCCGCGGCGGGTCTCTTTGGCAAGATTCCGCTGCAGCTCGCATCATCTTGGGGTGGAGACGGGGCGCTACATTGGGCGGCCGCATTCGCAGCGGACATGCCGCTTGTGTGCTTCTGGTTCTTGCGAGGACGAAGAGCACATGGTTTTTCACTGCACATGCCCTTCTTTGGTAGCAATGCGTGCATCCTACCCATCTTTATTCCCTGACGCGCCATCTTCTTCTTCGTCTTCCCCTTATTCTCCTTTGAATCTTTTTCAGTTTCTGCAGCAAGCTCCGAAGCAGGTTGCTTCTTTCATTAAAGCCAGTCATGACGCTGGCGAGTACGAGAAGCTGCGTGGTTGGATATAAGCTTTTCTTTTATTTTCCTTTGTTATTTTTTTCTCTGTTTCTTTTAGCGGTTGGTTTTTCTTTGGTCTTTCTTTATTAAACCCTTTAGCCAGGAGTTGAGTGACCGCTGTAGATGGGAGGGGTGCTGGGCGGGCCAGCATTGCCCAAGCGCGAACCCCAAACCTGACGGGCCGTTGCCGTCAGGAGAACCCTGCTTTTCCGTTAATTTTAGTCGGTCGCGCCGCTGGGGGACTCCGGAAGGCGGGGGCCAGAGCCTTAACTGTGGGCGGCGGAGCGGTCACCGGCGTAGTGGCAGTATCCGTACGTCCATCGTACCGGGGGTCGATCCCAGCGGATGGAAGGGGGTACCCGCCTTACTGTGGCGGGAAGTGGCACGTCGCCTTGCAGGTCTCTATAAGAGCACCTTCTGTAGGAGACGTAACAACCAGATGTAAACCCATTAAACCCATTAAACCCATTATTATCATTTTCATTCATCAATTTATTATTCTTATTTCTGCTTGCACTTCGGTGCCAGTCTGCTATGTTGCCTTAGTTGCTTCTTTGTGCGGACTTTAAACCTGTAATGTATGTGTATGTATGTATATGAAATATGTCCATCATCCTTTTGCGTATTGAAGGCGGTTTCTGTAGTCTTAATTTAACTGCAAGGGTGCCGTATGGATCTAATTATTATTATTGACTACATATCATGGCCTGCCCAATCCTCTTGTGCTGGTTTCATTTCTGTGCTGGTTTTTCCTCAAATTTTCTGAAACCTCCAAACCTCCAAACCTCCAAACCTCCAAACCTCCAAACCTCCAAACCTCCAAACCTCCAAACCTGCAGCAAAATGTTTCGCCATGCGGTCCCATAAATGAAGCTTAGCTCGGCATTCATTGAATTTCTGCCGTGCAGCATCTCTCAGAGGGTTAAACAGCGCGTTAGTTTTATTTTTACCTGAGTCGCATGCGCCCTTGAGTATGAGGTGTTAAAAGGGATATAATGGGTTTAATGGGTCTAATGTCTTGAACGTTTTTTTCATTTTTTCATATGCCCAATATACTACTGTTACTAGCTTTTAGCATGGCGCTGCTGTGTCGTACGTCCCCAGGAGCTGAGGTTGAAACGGCGGATGGAAGGGGCGCTCCGCCTTACTGTGGCAGGGGTGTGTGGCATGTCGACTTTCTGATCTCTATAGGAGCAACCTCGGTAGTAGACGTTACAACCATATGTAAAACCTCCAAACCTCCAAACCTATGCGCCTATACACCGAGGATAATTAAGCTCGTCTCATTTCTCAACAAAAATAAGATTTAAGACACACCCAGAGGGAGGACGCCTGTAGTAGGTGCACTGTTCCTACCCAAAGGTTTTCCATCGTCCATGACCTATTGAGGGTATCACAATCGAAGACGTTCCTATTCTTCTATGGGTTGGGCATCGCCATCGCAATGTGTTCATATAAAAAAATTAATAATTCGTATTCCCGTTTCTGCAGGCCTCATTGCATGTGGAGTTGAAACCTGTAATGCATGGTTGTCGGTGAAAAAGAAATGATTACCTACTAGCTAGTAGCTAACTCCAGCTTATAATACATTGGAGAAAAAAATCAACAAACAAAAAGGGCCAAAAATATGCGACTGGAAAAATCGCCGTCTGATCTTAAAATACGAAATCATTCATTTTTTCGAAGGAAAAAAGAAAAAAGAAAAATGAAAAGAGACAATTTGAATTAAAACTGCATTGTGTAGTTCTTATCATCGTGTTTTTCCATCATTTTTTTCATGAATATAACTTCTTTGCTCAAGGCATAATTTCGGCGGGGTTGGGTAACTGCTCCACCCCAGCGCCGTTGTCCGCTGCCCCGCCCTTCCGCCGCAGCACCAGTCCTGCGGCCTGCGCGCCCCCTGGCGCCTCCACCACGATGGTGTCCCCGTCGGTGAAGTCTCCCCGCAGGATGCCCTTGGCCAGCGCCGTCTCCAGCTCCTGCTGCACAACGCGCTTCACCGGACGGGCGCCAAACGCAGGGTCGTACCCCTTCTCCGCCAGGTGGTCCACGGCGTCTTCGGTGAGCTCCATAGCCATCTTCTTGTCGGCCAAGCGCTTGGCCACGCGGTCGGCCTGCAGCCGCACGATGCTCTTGATCTGCTCCTTGGCTAGCCCCGAGAAAATGATGAACTCGTCGATGCGGTTGATGAACTCGGGCCTGAAGTGCATGCGCACTTGGGAGGTGACGCGCTCCTTGACGGTGCTGGGGTCGGTCTCCATGGCCTCCAGGATTGAAGCCGATCCTATGTTTGAGGTGAGGATGATGACGGTGTTCTTGAAGTTGATGGTGCGCCCCTGGGAGTCGGTCACGCGGCCGTCGTCCAGGATCTGAAGCAGCACGTTGAACACATCCCCATGCGCCTGCAAAACAAGATAAAAAAATGCAAAGTCAGTCTTCAAAATCGCTGCCGGAAAAATTTCAACCGTATGTTTCCCCCCAAAACGCCCATCAAAACTAATTAAAAACACTTGCCTTTTCCACCTCGTCAAAGAGGATGACGGAGTAGGGCCGCCGCCGCACGGCCTCCGTCAGCTGGCCGCCTTCCTCGTAGCCGATGTACCCGGGCGGCGCTCCAATGAGTCGGCTGACGGTGTGCTTCTCCATGTACTCGCTCATGTCTATCCGCACCATAGACGCCTCTGTATTGAACATGTACTCCGCCAGTGCCTTCGCCAGCTCCGTCTTTCCCACTCCCGTGGGCCCCAGGAACATGAAAGAGGCGATGGGGCGGTTGGGGTCAGACAGCCCCGCCCTGGAGCGCTGAATGGCGTCCGCCACAGCGTCCACCGCCTCGTTCTGCCCGATCACGCGCTTGTGCAGCTCGTCCGCCAGGTGCAGCAGCTTGGTGCGGTCGTCCTGCTGCAGCGAGGTCGCCGGGATGCCGGTCCACTTTGACACAACGCTCGCAATGTCGTCTTCAGTCACCTCCAGGTGCAACATGCGCGATCCCGAGTGCTCTGCGTTCTCCAACTCCGCTTCCGCCGCCTCCAGCGCCTTCTGCAGCCCCATAACCACCCCGTATTTGAGTTCAGCAGCTCGGTTGAGGTCATACTCGCGCTCGGCTTGGCTGATTTCTATGTTCACGCGGTCGATCTCCTCGCGCAGACGCTGCACCTTGGTCATCTCGTCGCGCTCGGCCTCCCACTTGGCGTTCAGCTCCCCCTGCTTGTCTTTCAGCGACGTCAGCTCCGCCACCAGCGACCCCAGCCGGGCGGAGGCCCCGCGGTCCGTGGGCGCCGCCTTCTGCAGGCTCAGCCGCTCCATCTCCAGCTGCAGCACGCGGCGGTCCACCTCGTCCAGCGCGCTGGGCTTGCTGGTGATTTCCATCTTCAGCTTTGCCGCTGCCTCGTCTACCAAATCAATGGCCTTGTCGGGCAGGAAACGGTCGGAGATGTAGCGGTCGGACAGCTGGGCAGCCTCCACCAGCGCGCTGTCCGTGATCTTCACGCCGTGGTGCAGCTCGTAGCGCTCCCGCAGGCCGCGCAGAATCGAAATCGTGTCGGGCACGCTGGGCTGGTCAACGTAAACCTGCTGGAAGCGGCGCTCCAACGCGGGGTCCTTCTCAATGTACTGCCGGTACTCGTCCAGGGTGGTGGCGCCGATGCAGCGCAGCTCCCCGCGCGCCAGCATGGGCTTGAGCAGGTTCCCCGCGTCCATGGCGCCCTCGCCCTTGCCAGCGCCCACAATGTTGTGGATCTCGTCGATGAAGAGAATTACCTGCGCAGGGAAGGGGATTAAAACAATGTTTTTAGAATCAGTACTGATTTCTCAGCAGAAAATATCAATAAACACAAAAATAGATATAAAAATGAATAATTCATTTGGCTGGTATCATTTACCTGGCCCTGGCTGTCCTGCACCTCCTTGATGACGGCCTTCAGCCGCTCCTCAAACTCGCCGCGGTACTTGGCGCCCGCGATGAGCGACCCGATGTCCAACGACAGCAGGGTACGCCCCTGCAGCGACGCCGGGACGTCTCCAGAGACGATGCGCTGCGCCAGGCCCTCCGCCACCGCGGTTTTGCCAACTCCAGGCTCGCCGATGAGCACGGGGTTGTTTTTGGTGCGGCGGGAGAGGATCTGGATGCAGCGGCGCACCTCATCGTCGCGGCCGATGACAGGGTCGAGTTTGCCGTCGGCAGCGGCCTGGGTGAGGTCCCTGCCGTACTTATTGAGCGCCTCGTACTTGCCCTCGGGGTCCTGGTCCTGGACGCTGCGCCATTGGAAGGTTTAGGGGAGGGGGAAACGAGTTTAGCGAGCGTGAAAAAAAAATGTAGGAGGCCTAGTTTTTTAAAACAAAATTCAGGCTTAACGAAAATTGCAAATGGAAAAATAAAGCAGATGAATATAACTTTCAAATCAAGTTTATTTTCTATTTTTTTCCTTCTTCTAATTAACTACTCACTTTTTGCCGCCGCGAATTTCCATGATGGTCTCCTGCAGCTTGGCGGGGGTCAGCCCCTCCGCCTTGAACAGCGCCGCCCCGAACCGCTCGTCATCCGCCATCGCCATCACCAGCTCCTCAACGCTCACAAAGTCGTCCTTCCACTTCTTCTTGTACGTCTCGGCAGCGGTGATCAGCGTCTCCAGGGACCGCCCCAGCACCTGCTCATACTTTCCGCTCACCCGGGGCTGCTTGCGCACAAACTCCTCGGTCTTCTCCAGCAGCCGAGTGGGGTTGAGGCCCGCCTTTGTGATGATTCGGCGAGCTAAGCCATTGGACTGTTCCAGCAGCGCCTTCCACAGGTGCTCCGTCTCCACGATCTGCTGGGAGTACTCGCGAGCGATGTCGGGGGCCTGCACGATGGCCTCCCACGCCTTTTCCGTGTAGTCGTTTTGGGTGATGCGTTTGCCGCCGCTGCCGCTGCCGGCTGCGGCGTTGGTGGCCATGGAGGCGCGGCGCAGGGGGGGGAGGGCGAGGCCTTGGCCCAGGCGGTACCCGCGTAAGGCGTCCAGGTGGGGGAGAAGCGCGTGCGTGGAGCTCAGCGCAGCAGGGACGGCATGAGAGCTCAGGAAAGAGCCAGCACTGGCAAATGCGGGGCGGGGCAGCGCCCGAATGGTGCCGCTGGTGGTAGGCAACGACGCGCACGATCGCGACATGATGGGCAAGATCCTACGGGAGGCGAGCCGGCCTGCAGAGTGTTGAGGGATGGGGATGAAGTGTGTCCAATTTGGACCTTGCGAGAAGCGCATTCATTTATGTTCGATATGCAATTTACCGAATGTGGATGTGAGGCTCATCCTCGAGGCCGGAATGTCCATAAAGAGGCCTGCTTTTGACAAGATTATAATGTGCTTGATCGTATTCTTCTTGTTCGTCAGCGTTTTGCTTGCTTAGCTGCTCAAACTGCTTCTATACGTGTTTAAATAATATTAGAAATGAAAATTGAAGCCTCCGAAATGCGCTTTCAATGGTTTTCGAATTTTCTCGATTTTTCCAGACACCTCAGCTTTCAAACATAGCTTGGCTGTCTGAAAAGTGAGCTGCATGCAGAAAGAAGACGGCGTGTTGTGCTCTCCATCCTTTTCTGTGCTGCGCATGGGCGCCTGAACGGGAAGATTAGAAATATATATATATATATATATATATATATATATATATATATATATATATATATATATATATATATATATATATATATATATATATATATATTTTTTTTTTAATTGTCAGTGGCATCATGAGCCCCTCTTCCGTTGCGCTTTTTAAACAACCCACCTCTTCGGAAAACCAAAGAGAAATTTAAAAAAAAAAGGCAGCGAAATTCCACAAGAATGGAGCCTGCCTGCATGGAGACCGACCATGTTGCAAAAGGAGCAGGGAAGAAAGAAAAACCGCTAGAAAAGAAATTTAGTGTCATTTGCTTATATTACAGTATTCATCCACACAATCGTACATTAATATACAGCTCATTCATTTCCCTTTCGTTGACATTTCGATGCCATCCCGTCTCATCTCGTCTGCACTCGGGCAAACGCCACAGGCTCCACATCCTGCATGGCCTCGTCCTTGTCATTCCCCGCACCCGCCACCTCTGCCGGCTGCGCCTCCACCAGGTCCTCCATCTTAGGAAAGCTGGCCTTCTCCGCAAGCCGCTGCTGCCCCCACACCAAGAACTTCAGCAAGTTGGGCAGCTTGGGCTTGCCCGCTTGCGACTGCGAAGCCAGGATGGCTGCGTTCAGCTCGCTGGCGGTGCGCGCCCGCTGCGCCGGCTCCAACAGATCGCCCATTGGGCTGGCGGCGGGGTCATCAAACACCAGCAGCGCCATCGTGCGCTCCAACTCCTCTAGAAACGCGGGGTTGTCCTCCCCGCGCGGCGCCAGCTGGTCCTGCGCGAAGTCCAGCGCCTCGTCCACCGCCCCCTTGCGGATGAGCTCAATGAGGCGCAGCTGCTGCAGGTGGAACAGCAGCTCTGTGTGCTCCTCGAGGATCTCTGGGTCGAGATCGTTGACGCGCTCGATGGCGGCCTCAATGTCGCCGCTCTGCACCGCGCGGCGCACCTCCATGCGGTCGGTGATGGCCGCCAGGTCGACGATCGGAGCGGCGCCGGATTCCCTCTGAAACGCCAAAGCAGCGTCGACGTAGCCCTGTTTGGGGGGTGGAGATGAAGGGAGGAATGAGAAGGGTGTGGAACAGAAGTAGGAGTGGAAACATAATTGAAAAGGGGGGTTAAGGGAGAGAGGCAAATTGGGCCTCACCTCAGTCACCAAAAAGTTCATGATCAGTTTGTTCATGTCGTCTCGTCGGATCTTGACGTCTGCCAGCTTGGTTTCCCACTCTGTGGAGGAGATTGTCTTGATGCTGGCCTGCTTGCGAGGGAAAATGGAGGGGTTAAAAAGGGTTGTGTTGAAGATGTCTGGAGAAGGTGCCCATGAGCTTACTTCAGCTTTCGATTCTTTGGGTATTGCTATAGTTACAGGGTGTAGCACCGTTGCTTGTCGCATGACGTTTGCAAGCTCGCTGAAGGTTGACATCTCGGTTAGAAATTTATTTTGTTTGAATGTTCAAAGGTGATTCGCAGAATGGCTCGTTTATAAAAATGAATCGCAATGGAAAATAAAACACAGGAAATAAAAGTCGAGGGCCACAGAACGAACGAATCGAAGTTTATTTTTGGGGATTCAAAAAACCGCGTTTTTTCCTCTGCTCTTCATCATTTTTACAGTGTATAAAACAATAATTTATCCCAATCTGTGAAGCTCTTGCAGCAGATTACCCTTTTGCGACTCCTCTCTCTTGACATCATTTCAAAATCATTGTCGCCGTTTCTTTGCGCTGCGTGCAGCAAGCCCAATTTTGAAACAGTATATCGCGGTGCTGACGACCCAATTCCATCCCATTTTTTTCCAGCAACCGTTTCTCAGCAGCTGAGAGAGAAGTAGAAGAGCGCTCCCGCTTGCCTCTCTACCTTTACATGGCGACCCCCCAGCCGCCGGCGGGCGACCCCAAGCCGGCCCGGCCGCCGCACAAGTACACCACGATCCCCTCGGAATGGGTTCTTGAGCTCCCAGATATGGGGAGCATCGACAGCCGAGAGTTTGGCGGGTGCCGCCGCATCGAGGATGCCTACGAGAAGCTGGTGCACCTGGGGCAGGGGACCTACGGCGAGGTGTTTAAGGCGCTGGACAAGGCTACGGGGGAGCAGGTTGCGGTGAAGAAGATCAAGATGGAGAACGAGAAGGAGGGGTTCCCCATCACCGCCATTCGGGAGATTAAAATTCTGTCAAAGCTGGCAGTGAGCGATAATGTGTTGAGCGGGCAGCTGCTGCGCAACAATATTATCCGTCTGCGCGAGATCGTGCGCTCAGACAGTGAGCCAAATCATTATTTTTTCTAAATTGAATGATGTTTTACCCGTAGTTTGCTCCATTTTTGCTCACCCCCCTCTCCCTTCTACATCTCGCAGGCCACGAAGCCAACCGCAACAAGGGCAGTGTTTACATGGTGTTTGACTACATGGACCACGACATGGCTGGCCTTCTGGACCGGGCCAACCGCGACAAAGCCGCCGCTGCCGCTGAAATGTCTAAAATAAAGCGCCGGCACGAGCACCCCGAGCCGCCGTTCGCGATTGGCCAGGTGAAGCGGTATATGAAGCAGCTGTTCCAGGGGCTGGCGCTGCTGCAGAGCAAAAACATCCTTCACCGAGACTTGAAGAACGCCAACCTGCTTGTCAGTAACAGCGGGGAGCTGAAGATAGCGGACTTTGGGCTGGCGCGGTCCATGCTGGGCCGCCAAAATGACGAGAGGGACGGCGTGAAGAGCGAGCCGGCTCCCGCGCCGGGCACTGAGAAAGACAAAGAGAAGGAGAAGAAGAAAGTGCTGATGACCAACCGCGTCATCACGCTGTGGTACCGCCCGCCCGAGCTGTGCCTGGGGGCTGACATCTACGGCAAGGAGGTGGACATGTGGAGCGCTGGGTGCATCATGGTGGAGATGCTAACGGGGCGTCCGCTGTTCCCGGGGAAGGACGAGACCACGCAGGTGGAGATCATCTGCAAGGTGCTGGGCAGGCCCACCGAGGACAGTCTCCCCAACTGCACCAAGCTCAAGTAGTGAGTTATTGAATATATATTTTTTTTTAATTTTTTTTCTCCGTCCTTTTTGTATTCCTGTTTCTTCTTCTACCTTGGGAGGGGAGGGGTAGAGACACTATATACGATTGGGGTTTTATTCAGCTTTTCTATATGTGTTTAATGGAGATGTACTGACTTAATTTTTTTTCAAAATCCGCACTTCTGGTCATCTCTCCTTCTTCCCTTACTTTTGCCATGCAGCTTCCAGCAGATGGTGGAAGACAACCCTGCGGCTCGCTCATTCCCCCCCACCAGCCAGCTGCGCACCAAGCTGGCCGACCTGAAGATCAACGACCCAAAGGCGGTGGACCTGATTGAAAAATTGCTCACGCTGGACCCCTCGAAGCGCATCGACGCGTCAGAAGCAACAACCGTAAGAAACGCATCACTCTACCCCCTCATTCCTCTTACTTTTAATGCCACACATCCCAAATTTGTCGGTTTATTAAAATGATATCTTCAATGCATCTCTCAATTGATTTCGTGCTTCATTATGCAATATTGCGCCAGATTTTCTTACAACTATAGACTTAAACCAAAATATAGCTTTCTTGTCCCCCTTTCACTGCTCTTGTTTGTTTTGTCATTGCAGCACCCCTGGTTCACAGCGGAGCCCAAGATGTTCACGGCAGAGCAGATGCCGAAGTACGAGCAGTCCCACGAAATGACGATGAAGAAAAAAAGACAAGCGGAGCGAGCGGGCATGCAGGGGCAGCCAGGCATGGGAGGGGGAGGAGAGGACGCCAGGCGGAGGAGGACTCAGCCGCCGGGGCAGCAGGGAATGGGGGGTGGCTACGGCGGGTACGGTGGCGGCGGCAGCCAGGGTGGGTATGGCAGCCAGGGCGGGTACGGAGGTGGCAGCCAAGGCTACGGTAGCCAGGGGGCGCTGCCGACGTGGCACCAAGAGAAGCGGTGATGCTGGTATATAAGTTTGCTCATACTGCTGCCTCTCGACTATGAGAGTATATAATGAGTAACGCCTGTTTATTCTGCAGATAGATGAACTTGATTGTATTGCACAAATCTGGAGGCAGATGAAGAAAAGTAATAGCAATAAAATAGCGTATGTAAAAAAACGACGCCCGAATCAAACCAGCAGTAGAAAAGAATACATACGCATCAAAACAAAAATGCTGGATTGCTAAACCCTATTATTTCATGCTGGCATATGACACGCTTCAGTCTAGGTAGGGAAAAAATTTATTCACCAAAAAGGCGCAGGACAGCGAATTTCAAAATAAATCCCCGAAGATTTTCACCAGCAGCCAACGCTGAACGTCCGTACTTCCATGGGCTGCAGGTGCACCAGCCACGAGCCTGAGCTGCCGCCAGCGACAGCAGACGCGTTGCTGGGGGCGGCATCGGCGTCGGAGACGGAGTCAGCAGCAGCCTTATTCACGTCGATGCTCCTGCCTGGGAGGAACTCCAGCCTATGCAGTTCGATGCGGAGCTGGTTCCCACTTAGCGTGAGCTCCACGGGCCGTTCGTTGCAGTGGAATTCAGCCAGCAAGGCGCCAAGGTCCTCTGTGAACCCCTGCTCAGCAGCGGCAGCAGCACTGGCGTTGCCGCTGGCAGTCTCGTCCACGTCCCACAGGTGCGCCACGCGCACCAGCAGCTGACGGTGGTCCAGGCCCATCAGCGTCAGCAGGTGCACCCCGCTGTGCAGAATGCGGTCGTCGGTGAGAGAGAAGGAGCGCCGCAGGCCCAGCAGACTGCCATTGCCATTGCTATCCCCATCGCTGCTCTCGTATCCTGCATTATTCGTGTTTTTAGCGTTGCTGCTGAGTGATTGAGGCACTGGGCCAAATGCCAGCACTGGAGGATCGTTAAGAAGCTGCTGCAATGAGCGGCGTGCGTGGGCTGCAGAGGCGCGTGGGGCCAACAGCACCCAGTGCACTCCCCTGGCAATCAAACCTACACCAACATGAAAGACGCATAAAATATTTGAAAAAAACCGATTTTTTTTCCAGAGGAAAAATGAGCATACCAGGGCAGTCGCAGTCTCTGCAGCCGCAGACAGTCTCGTTTAGCGCCTCATGTACGCCCCTGCGGTCGTCCACCAGCGTGCGGCGGTGCACCATGAACTCCATTTCGCCGCTGCGAAGTGAGGCAGCGCCTGCATTTAAATCAAGTAAAATACATTTGAATCGATGCAAAAAAAAATCACAAAGTAGCTTATAGTCATATATAAAACTATCCACCCATATTTCAAGAACGCATTAACGCTAGATTGAATTTTAAGCTAATCAATCTTTCTTTTCGGTACCTTGCGCTCTGTCTGTCAGCACTGCCAACTGGGTGTCGTTATCCTGCACGAAAGCGGCCGCGGTCACGGGGTAGTAGTTGCCAGCCACCGGCTCGGTGACGTTGAGGTCCCAGGAGGAGCGGAAGTTGCGCTGCCGCCGCACCATGGCCCTGCCGTTGGCGTCGGTGTAGAAAGCATCGCCAGAGTCCAGGGACGAGCTGTACCGCAGCACTACCTCCTTCCCGAGGCCGTCTTCGTACGGGATCGGGCCCACGGTCCACTCCACCTCGAAGTGGCGTTGGCCTCGGTGCAGCCTGAAGAAAAGGAAGGAAGGAAGAAAAGTAATAGCTATTGCCGCGATGAAATAAATAGTGATGAGAATTGTGAGGCGTGGAATGAAGAATTGAGTAGGATAGCTAAATTAATAGAAATTCGTGGAAGAAAGAAGGAATACAAAAGAAAGATGCGTAATATTCTTACCTGATTATCAACGAGGCCCAGTCGTCGAAAATCTGCCGCACCTCGCTCAGCTCCTCACCCTCCACCACTTCCAACGCCGCAACCGCAGCCCTGCACCCTCGCAGCCCTTTGACCCCGAACAGCGACCGCCAGCCGCGCCCTCCCCCCCCCGCATGCTGCCGCAGCGGCGTCTCGCCATTAGGCCTGAAAATATACGCGCCGGAGCTCTGCCCATAGTCTTCCTCCGTCTCCAGCCCGTCGCTGGCGTTGTACCACCCGAAATCGAGCATCAGGTCCACAGCAGAGCCGCTTTCTACCTCCATGGACGCCAACAGACCGCTGTCGCCATCAAAAGTCAACGTCACAATGCCGTTGGTGATGGAAACCGTCTCGCGGGTGGGTAAGCTCAAAGCATGCACGGTAGAATGAGGAGCGGACGATGCCCCCTTCTGATTCTGCTCCCCGCTGCAGTTCTTGTGGGGCCGAAGCTCGAAGGTAGAAAATCCCAAGGGCGGCAAGTCAGCGGTGAACACTACCTCCGCGTCGCCCGCAGCCATGGGCGGCGTGGCGTTCGCCTCCGCCAGCACGCGCTGCAGCCCCAGCGTGGAGTCGGCCGCCGGCACCAGCTGCGCCTGGACATTTTCGCCGTTGGGACCAACCACTTTCCATGCCAGGCACTGCTGCTGGGTGGAGACCGGCACGCGGACAGGCGCAACCCTGGACCACGCCACCGGGTTGTAAACCACGGCGAAAATTGAAGCACCCAGGCGGGAGAGATCCACCGTTGGCCCACATGCGCTGACGTTCCGCCACAGGCAGCCTTGCAAAGGCACTCTGAAGTCTGGGCCATCAGAGGCACTTTCAGGGCGCAAAAAAGCGCCTTGCGCAGTGGTTTCGGCCTGGAGGCGGGGCAGAAGCGCCATATTTTCTTTTTTGGTTAAAGATTGGCGGCCGCCCCTCAAAATCAGGCGCCCCAGCGCGACAGTGACCACCTGCTGGGCCTCCAACATGCCTGCGTGGATGCGGGAGTGGTAGTCGTTGACCACGTGCTGCCTCGCTGTGCCTGTGATGCTGTCATGGTGCTGGCACAGCGCCACCGCAGCTTCAAGCGCTGCCGTGTTGGGGCCTGCACAGTACAACAATACCGATATAAATTAAAAACAAGTAAATTGTATCGATGACAAAGCTCAATTTTGATATTAAAGGGAAACAAATTCTCCGAAATAAGGTGAATATAATAGAAGTAGAAAAAAAACTTTCCTTTCGGGTTAACGCCCACATAAGCCTCCAGCTGTCGCGCTGCCTGCAGGTAGGCCGTGGCGGCGCGAATGTAGCCCTTGCTGGTAGGCCGGCTGCTGAAGTACCCTGTCCAATAGGAGTGGGGGGTGTCGGCGTAGGGGAAAAAGTCGGAGCGCTTGAGCGGCCACGTGGTGTTGTACGAGTGCTTGGCTGCCACGTAGTCCTGGGGGGAGGAGTAGAACGCGTGCACCCGGCCGTCTTTGTTCACGTAGTGAATGAGCTTGTCAAGGTTTTTGTACCTGGGGCAGAAAGTCAGAAAAAATATTGCAGCAAGGAACAGAAACAGAATTTGTCACCGTGGGGAAAAACAATATAGGAATACAGTAGAGTAATGCAGTAGAGGAATGCAGTAGAGTATACTCAATAAATAATAAACAATAAATAATCAATATTACGTAATATTACCCTTGCTTTAATGCAGTAGAAAAAGGCAGTTGAGTAATACAATACAGTAACAGTAACAGTAATAGTAGAATAGTGGGTTAACGAGCAAAATGACGCACCACAGGTGGGCGTTGGTGTAGTGAAAGTCCGAGCCCATGGTCATCATGATGTCCACGCCCTTCGTCACGTTTGCTTGCTCCAGGCAGCCCTGCACAAACTTCTCCACCCTTTCTTCCACGTTGTAGTCCTTCAGGCGGGGGTCGTCCATCATGGGAGCGTCAGGGGTGGCCACCCACTCCCACCAGAATCCAGGGGGGGGTCCATAATTGCCAGAGGCAAAGTTGCCAGTGAAAAGAGAAGCGCCGGCATCAGCCTCCGGTGCGGACGGGCCCCCGCCGGAGCCCCGCCACAGAACCTCCAGCTGCAGCTCCCGCTTGCGCTTGGTCATGTCTTGGTAGTCAGCGCGCCCGAAAAAGAGCGCGTCAAAGCCCAAAGAGGCGCCGAGAAGGCCGGCTTGGGTCGAAGTGTGGCCGAACGGGTCGATTTGCCACCCGATGGTGGGCACAAAGTCGAGTTTGTCTTTCAGGAAGCGGTGCCCCAGGGTGGTTTGGTCAATCATGGCTACGAAGTGAGAGGTGGCTTCATCGTGTTGCACGTACCCACCGTTGACAAACGTCAGCCGGCCCTCCTTCACCAGAGATTTGACTGCAGCTTGGGTCTCGGCGTCCTGCTCCGCCCACCACCGCGAGAAGAAGGAGATTTCGGCGAAGGAGAAGCGGCGGTCGGGGCATTTAATGAGGGCGGCGACTACAGAATCCAAAATGTACTGCACGCCGGCGGTCTGGATGTCCTGCCGGGAGCCGTAGTAGTACTGGTCTACGGTCTTCAGCCAGCCAGCGTCGTCGTGCGAGTGAGGCACCAGATGCACTTGCAGGCGGTCGGGCTCCGCCTCCCGTGTGGCTGCAGTGTCGTACGCAGCGGCGGTGCAGCGCCACAGGCACGTTTGCAACGCTACCAGGAGGTAGAAGCGCGTAAGCATAGCGAAGATGAGCCAGGGTGGAGGCCGCACAGTATTGATTTATTTAAGTTTGATCACAAAAGCAACTCCAATAAAGGACGGCATGGGGAACGGAATGGTGGTATACGTGCTCGAAGCTGGTTTAATTGCGGATGAAATGAAATGAAATGCGGTGCCTGAGAGGTGGTGGAAAATGAAATCGACCGTGTTTCGGAATCTCTCATAGCGGTGCTGTTTTTGTTTAATAGTAGCGTGAAAAAATACTTAAAATGATAAGAATTAAATAGGGTATTGCTTTGGTCCTAATAACAGCCAACCGACGCCACATTTTTATTTCAACGAATTGCATCATTTTCAAAAGGGTTTTTATGTTGATCAACCCATAATGATGCGAGCTTGATAATGATTCATGCCGGTGCGGCGTCTGAAGATCGTTTCTTTAAGGAGCACCTATTTGATTTCATAAGTTTTGTTGGTGTTGTCGGTGCTGCTGAATAGAAAACAACAACCACACAGTCACAGTAATAACCACCCATTCTCGGTAGAACATCCTTGATTGTGGATGGTGACTGTGGTCAAGCGCGTGTGGTGAAGTTTTCAAACTGATTTGTGCCTCGCCAGGTGTCATGGCACTCGGGTTGCTTTTTTACACAATAATAAAGGCACGAAGACAAGTTTAAAGTCAGAATGGAAGGCAGCTAGAGCCTTTTCACCGCAATCAGACTGGCGCGAATGTAGTAAAGGGCAAGGGGGAGGATAAAGTAGGCACGAGTGTACATATGAAAATAGCAACGCTTACTAAGTATTTGCTCAGAAGGAGGGCAGACAAAGACTACTAAAATTTACCACGAAGAGACGTAAGCATAGAAATAATATAGCAGGCCTCATTAGAGGCCATCAGAACCAGAGCAGAGCCAGAGCATTTAAATCTGAAACCACAAGAATGCAAATGCCACAACACCAACACGCACGAGAATCGCTTGGACAATGGACGCTGAGGACGGTGGCGGTGGCGGCAGTGCATTGACGTTTGCATCTGTCACATTGGCAGCAGTGCCGGGACTTGATGGCTGAGGGGTCAGGACGGTGCCCGGAGCTGGTGAGCTGGTGGGAGAAGGGGTGGTAGTAGGGCTTGGAGAAGGGGTGATAGGAGGGCTTGGAGAAGGGGTGATAGTAGGGCTTGGAGCGGGAGGGGGGGATGCTGGGATCGGAGGGGAGCTGACAGGGCTGGGCGAGGGCAAGATTGGGCTTGGTGAAGGCACTGGTTGAGGCGATGGACTTGGGGAAAGGACGGGTTGGGGTGACGGTGATGGGCTTGGGGAAGGTTTCGTAATGGGGCTGGGACTGGGTCCGGGTTCAGGAGTGGAGGATATGCAAGCGCCGTAGTCGTTGCAATAGTAGTTGTCAGAGCACCCATCGCTTGTGTCGTAATCAGTGCACGAGGAAGAGGAGGTGGCTACGCAAGTACCGCCATCGCAGGTGTGCGTACTAGAGCACCCATCGCTAGTATCGTAATCAGAACAGTCGGAAGAAGGCGGGGAAGGGGACGCAACGCAAGTTCCTCCATTGCAGTAATACGTGTCTGAGCATCCGTCGCTAGTTGAGTAGTCTGAGCAGGTGATTTCAACGCACTCGTCTTGGCCAGATCCAAAGTTATCGATGCACTCGAACCCAGCGTCACAGCCAGTCGTTTTGCAGCTCTGCGAAAAGCGGGAACAGCTTTGTTAACTACAGTAAAATAGGACTTGTGGGAAAAGACGTCCTACAACTGGGCCCTATTCATTGAGCTTAATATTCCTCGGGGTCTACTGGGCATGTGAATGGGAAGGAGAGCACGGCGATGACCCAAATTTTGGAAATCGGCACAAATAAGGGGAACTCACATTTCCGATAATAGCATCAAGTCCATCATCCACCACATCAAAAAAGTCGCCTACGCAGCACCAAGGGGCTAAAAAAGCACATTCACAGCCATCATCAACATTTGATTGCAGTTTCCTTCGCGCTTTTTCCGCGATTGCCTCGGCTGGAAACAGCAAACAGGCGGTTAAAACGACGCTGAGGTGGCTGGCTCTCATGTTGTATAATTATATTTACTCGTTAATGCGATGTAAAGCCCGCCATTATTTAAGGATGTGGTGAGGAAAAGCCCCAGTAATGTAGTGCGCATTGACCCAGGGTTTGTTTTTTCAAATCCCTGAGTAGCTGTATCAGCTGTACATGTAACAACATTATACATAATACTCTACTATTCGCCGCGTTGTTTGATGACGATCTGTGGCCGATCCAGCAGGCTGCTAGCAACCGATCCAGCAGGCGTTTTCTCAGTGGGTTGGCCGAAGCTCCTTGCGGCGGACCCCCACAGCTTGGCGATCCCCATGACCACGTATTTTCAATCTGATTAGGCGTGTGTGTGTGAAATTGCAGGCTCTTTTCGCCCTGCTCCCATCTATTTTGGCGATCGTCATCATCAAAATCACATAGGAATTCAATGCACTTTAGTTTTGGCCAAATATGCATTGCTCCTTATAATAATAAGGTTATTGGTCAGCTAGTCACCCTCACCCGAACGTACTACCCTAACTCAGCAAGTTCTAACGCCAGGCCAGAAACTCTTGCATTCGATCTGCCCCTGGGGGAGTGCCTTGGGAGACCGTCGGCGGGATGGGTCTGGGAATTTCCAAATATCCGCTGCATCTCGCCCCCTGCATACACATCGATTAGGTCCTCGAAAACTCTTCCAAAACGCCTTGAATTCTCAAGGAAAGGCAAGTAAGGTGGCCTGCAACGGGGGACGCTGCGAGAATGTCCATGTCGCGAGCCGCAAGGCCCTGGCCGCCAATATTCAGCGAGCGGAGACTGGGCATTCGGCTGGGATCAAAACACTAAACGTGGAAGGCATGCCGCACTGCCTCAGCGTCTGCAAGCGAGGCCAGTCGGTCGTCCCAAGCAGCGCAAGGAGCGAGAGGAGTACGTCCACCCAGGCGAGACAGTCAACTCCTCGACGGCAGAGTTACTGCCCACGGCCAGGAGGATCTGCGCCACCTGCAGACTGCAGGCGACCAGCTAGTTCTGTTTCACGATTTGTGCAACGCGTTCTTTCTTCGATCGTCTCGGGTCTATCGACGTCTATGGAGCCCAGGAAAACGATGAAAAGAGTACGCATGAGAGGCATGCGCCGGAGCAGCGCAAAGTCGAGGCGGTCAGTGTCCGAGGGTGTTTGGAAGCCGAAAATCTTGCTGTCGGCCGCCGCGTTGATGGCCCGAAACACACCAGGCGCAGCGCGCGCTTATCGTCGTAGGACAGCCCGTCATCATCGTCTTACCCCCACACATTAGCCACCACAATATACAGGGCTGGCACCGCTACGTCGGCACTACCCAATTTAGGCATTCTCAGAATGATTCTGGCGGCCCCTGCGCGCGGGCATCAAATAGATGGCGAAAGATGCTGCAAGCTGGCTGAAGTCGTGAATAGAAAATACATTTCAAGTCTCCAAAAGGAACTTGAATATAATTTTTTTTGTTGATTTTGAAATCTTACCCACACTAGCACACCTTCAAGCAACGAAATATCAGCCGTTTCGCGTGTTAAATATTATAAATATTTAAAGACAACGATTGAAGGGTTTTTTAAAGCGTTTTTTTTACACGAAGCCAAGAGTTTATGAATAAAAATATCGCAATGCATGCATGATATTATTTTTGTTTAAAAAAACAAACGGTTTCCTCATCACAACTCAACATTTGTAACAGCGCAGCGTTTCATTTTACTCTCCGAGAAGAATATAAAAATAAACATGAACAGCGGCCAGCAGCGAAAACGTCAAAAGACGGCGGCCGTGACCACCGCTGAACATCAAGAGGTGTGCCATTTATCTGCCAGCCGCGATCTCCCTCGCAATATGTCCCCTAACTCATCTAATCCTCACTATCAACATCACTATTCTCATCTCGCAGGCTGCTGCGCTGGAGGCCTCGATTTTCAATGCTGGAGATGAGAGCCTTCAAATTTTGGGCAATGAGGGCGCACACGCTCCAACCGGGCGGTATGGAGGTTTAGAGGAGTCGGATGCCGAAGAGGAGGCGGTACTTGACGTGTTTGATGACGCCAGGCCCAATGCTGCAGCAGCGCGCCCAGCCTGGGAGGACCCAGACGACGAGGGCGTGCAGGTGGGGGTGGCCTCCCGCAACATGCTGCGAAAACTGCGGCAGGCGGAGGAGGAAACGACGCTGTCAGGGCGGGAGTACGAAAAGCGGCTTCGGCAGCAGCACAGCAAGCTCCACCCGCGCGCCACCTGGGCGGAGAAACCCAAACAGGCGCGGGGCACCACGGAGGCCGCGGAGCAGCTTCTGGCCCGCGCTGGCGGGCTGCTGGCGGGGTCTCGGCTGCTGCCGCCGGGGCGGCTTGAAACCACTCGCCTGAAGGACGCGAACCAGGAGGAACCCGCGCAGGGGGTGGTGCGTTCGGTGGAGTTTCACCCCGGGGGACAGCTCCTCATGGCAGCCAGCCTGGACCGCCATTTGCGCTTCTTCAGCGTGGACGGAGTGAACAACCCCAAGGTGCAGTCGATTTTCATCGAAGACATGCCCGTGCACCAAGCTGCGTTCGCCGCAGGCGGCGCACAGGTGGTGGTCACCGGCCGGCGCTCGTTCTTCCACGTTTTGGACCTGGAGACCGCCAAGATGGAGCGCGTGGCTGGTATCTTCGGGCGAGAGGAGCGCAGCTTCGAGTCCTTCGCCGCCAGCCCCGCCTCAAAAACGATTGCGTTCTTCGGGCGGGATGGCGCGGTGCCGCTGGTGTCCACAAACTCCCGCCAAGCCGCGGGCTGCCTGAAAATGAACGGCACAGTGCGCTGCGGAGCGTTTTCTGCTGATGGGGTGGAGCTGCTGACGTCTGGCGGGGACGGATTGGTGTACGTGTGGGACCTGCGGATGCAGCGATGCCTGAGGCGGTACGTGGACGAAGGCAGCGTTGGCGGGGCGGCGCTGGCGGCGGCGGCCGACGGTCGGACCTTTGCCTCCGGTTCCACCTGCGGCATCGTCAATGTTTACCGCCACCCCGCCGACGCGGCAGCGGCGACCCCCGCCGCTTCGCTCTCCGCCCCGAACGCAGCGCTGCCGCAGGCCCCGCTGGCGCTGCGGCCGCTGAAGGCGCTGCCTCACTTGACGACCTCCGCCGACTCGCTGACATTCAGCCCCGACGGGCAGGTGCTGGCCATTGCGTCGCGGATGAAGCGCGACTCGCTGCGGCTGATCCACGTGCCCACGCTGACCGCGTTTTCTAACTGGCCGACGTCCCGAAGCCCGCTGCACTATGTGCACAGCGTGTGCTTTAGTCCCGGGGGAGGGTACCTGGCGATAGGGAACGCCAAGGGGCGGGTGGTGCTGTACAGGCTGCACCACAACCCCCAGGCTTGAGAGGAATGGGAGGGGTTTGAAGAAAGCGTGTAAGAACAAAATTTATTATGTCACCGTACCAGCGCCTTGTTTGCGCTCTCAAGCAAGGGCGGGGGGGGGGGGGGGGGAGGATGAGATGCAGCACGGAGGAGGCCATCATAGGGAACCCAGAAGGGGGTGTCGAGGATGGACGTTTCAAATCTTCTTTCTTCTTGGTGGGAAAAGAAAAGGCGAGTACTGCTAATTTGGATGGTCCTTCAGAGCACCGCGTGCCCCAAAACACCCATTTTGGATTAGTAATGAACAGATATAAATAGCAAACAAATATGGAAGACCTCAGCATCTATTACGCCGATATCATTAGGAGAAAGAAGGACGAACACAGTGGGATTTTTTTTTCTCCAAGCGCCAGACATTGCCTTCAGTGTCATGTTTTTGACACTGGGGTGCTGGTTTTACTTCAATTGACTGAATAAAGTGAGTAACGAAAGGCACAGTCCTTTCACCCCCCTTTTTGGCGTATTTTCAAATTTCAAACAAAGTAACACACTCTCAATTTCGTTTCGCAGGGCCGCAGCGATCTAAACAGTGTGCATCCTATCTCTCCCCTCCTTCGCCACCACCTCAGCCTTCCCTGTGCGCCTGCCATGAAACCAGCAGTAATTCATCATCAAATTTGTGCTGAGCTGCAATACATAGATGCTTTCGCAGCGGAGCGACACTCTTTCCGCCTATCGACGACCACCCAAGACTTATATTGGCGTCCTCACTTGCTGACTGACTGACAGACATTGAGAGAAAATGCTGTTCCGGCTTTTTCCCCAACAAAGCTTAGAAGTGGTGATTGGCGACCAAATGAAATGGGTCCAACACATAAAATATTGACGTATTGGCTTGGTTATAAACCAAGCGCGTGAAGAAAAACGCAGAACATGATTTTCGGTGATAGAGTTTGTACATACTTTTTGCGTTTTTGTATTCGAAATAAATCCAACGTGGGCAAGGTATATGCCACCCACTGCGTTTGCATTTTGCTTTTGTTCTTTTTTGACAATGCATTGGCTGTTTGTTTGTTTGCTTTCAACTGTTTTTTTCTCCCTCTATTTTTCTGATAGTTCTGTACAAGTGAATGATATAAAATCACGTTTTCCAAGCACCCGTATGAAAAAATAAAATGGTGAGAGGCAAGAATGTATTTCCATAAGGACTCAATGCGCTTCATTTCCCTGGAGACCATGGGCGCAGCGGGAATCATGCACAGATATGACGGCCGCCTTGCACAAAGCGCCGGTGGCGTGGGCGCATCGCCAAAGAGGCGCGACGACTGCTCAGCTCACACCCAATCTGAACCCCCACCCCCCTCACCGACAGCTGCCCTGCTCGAAGTCAAGTCCTTGTCAAAAAGAAGGAAAAAACAAAGACAAATTCAGGTTTCCTCTCGCTGCACAGCCCTCTTTATAAGTGGGTAACTTGAACACGTTGCCGAATTCCCATTTTTTTGCTTCTTGGAGGCCCGCGCTGCGTAAACACTCACTGTACTCTCGGAAGCCGCAACGATGGATTTCACTCTCAAGCCCCACGCCAGCATCCCCAAGCCTGAAGGCCCGGTGCTTGTGTGCATTTTGGACGGATGGGTACGCGATTCTTCACATGCGCCGCTGTTGCTGCACCCCCGAGAACCCGACCCTTGCCCTTGCCATCATAAACAATTCTAGTGCCTTCCAACTCTTTTACATGCTTCCATTTCTGGCTCGCTCCCTGCAGGGCGAGAACGTCAGCAAGGACGAGTTCAACGCCGTCCACATGGCCAGCACCCCCTGCGCGGACGCCCTGAAGGAGGCCACCGGCAAGTGGCGCACCATCGTAGCCCACGGCACCGCCGTGGGGCTGCCCTCCGACGACGACATGGGCAACTCTGAGGTGGGCCACAACGCGCTGGGCGCTGGGCAGATCATCAACCAGGGCGCTGCCCTGGTGGACAAAGCGCTGGAGAATGGATCGCTATTTGATGGCAACGGCTGGAACTACATCGCCCCCGCGCTGGCCGACGGCACGCTGCATCTCATCGGCCTCCTCTCCGACGGTGGCGTGCACTCGCGGACCGACCAGGTCTTCGCCATTGTGCGCGGTGCCGCCGCCCGCGGGGCCAAAAAGATTCGGCTGCACGTGCTGACAGACGGCCGCGACGTGCCCGACGGCTCCTCCATCCGGTTTGTGGCAGAGCTGGAGGCGGTGCTGGCGGAGGTGTCGGCCGCGGGGTGCGACGCCAAGATCGCTTCTGGCGGTGGCCGCATGTGCGTGACCATGGACCGCTATGAGGCCGACTGGAACATCGTGGAGCGCGGGTGGAAGGCGCATGTGCTGGGGGAGGCCCCGCACAAGTTCACCGACGCGGGCACCGCCATCAAAACGCTGCGCAAGGACGACTCCGACGCCCCTGTTTCTGACCAGTGGCTGGACCCCTTTGTCATCGTGGACGAGGCTGGGGTGCCCGTGGGGACGGTCAACGACGGCGATGCGGTGGTGATCTTCAACTTCCGCGCCGACCGCGTCATTGAGATCAGTAAAGCCTTCGAATATGAAGAGTTTAAATTTTTTGACCGCGTGCGCTGGCCCAAGACCAAATTCGCGGGCATTATGCAGTACGACGGCGACCTGAAGCTGCCCGCCAACTTCCTGGTGCCGCCCCCCGCCATCTCCGGCGTTTCCGGCGAGTTTTTGGCCAAGAACGGCCTCCGCACCTTCGTTTGCTCGGAGACGCAGAAGTTCGGCCATGTCACCTTCTTCTGGAACGGCAACCGCAGCGGCTACTTCAACGAGAGCCTAGAGACGTACGTGGAGATCCCCTCCGACAACGTCCCCTTCAACCAGAAGCCTGACATGAAGGCGCGCGAGATCTGCGAGGCGGGGAAGGAGGCACTGCGCTCAGGGCGCTTTGACCAGGTGCGCATCAACTTCGCCAACCCCGACATGGTGGGCCACACCGGGGACCTGGCGGCCACCATCTCCTGCTGCGAGCTGGTGGACACCTGCCTGAAGGAGCTGCTGGAGGTGGTGGAGAGCGTGAACGGGCGGTACTTGGTGACTGCGGACCACGGTAACGCTGACGACATGGTGCAGCGCGCCAAAAAGACGCTGAAGCCGCTGATTGACGAGAACGGCAAGCCCATCCCGCTCACCAGCCACACCTTGGCCCCTGTCCCGGTTGCCATCGGCGGCGCCCTGCCGGAGGGAGTTGCGATGAGGGAGGATCTGCCCAAGGGCGGGCTGGCAAACGTGGCGTCCACCGTGCTGAACCTCATGGGTTACGAAGCGCCGTCGCACATGCAGCCCAGCCTCATTTGAATAAATAATATTTTAATAATTATTATATGCCGTATTTTGAAGTTTCAACTCTGCTATCTTTGATAATAGTATGCCTCAGAGTCAACTTATATAAACCAATTGTTTGTTTCTGCTTGTGTTTTCTCGTATCTTTATCACGCCCGAGATGTAGTATTCATTCATGTTTTTGTCTCCGCTCAAGCTGCCGTCGCCTTGGTGTTTCTTGTTCAGAGGACTGGCGCGGGGCGGATGAAGCTGTGGAGGGGACCTTCGTCAATAATTATGTAACCCAGATTCTTTTTTAGCTCATGCTAACTAGCTTCTGTCTCTGCCTCTGCTGCCTTCAAAACTTTCCAAATTTTCAATCTTCACAGGCCAAAATATGGTGCTCGCCAAAACCCACAGAGTTGGCCTCCCAGATTCATAATTTAGAATTAAGAAGGCCTCAGGCGTTCTGCAAGGGCAGAATTTCTTGAAAGCAAAGCGACAACCGAAGCGGTTAATTAATTATGCTCGGAGACGCGAGCTTCAAGTTTTTGCTGCAGGTCCGCATTGGTTTTGTTCTCCACGCAATTATGTTTATCTTGCGCCCCTCAAACTGCAGCTTCAACGGGCGTGCTAAAAAATTCCCAATTATTTTGCGAACAGATATTTGGCTACGCCTATCCGGGCTACCTCTGCTTCAAGGACGTCGAGAAGCGAGATGACGGCGGCAAACTTAGGCTGTGGTGCATGTATTGGTGCGCAAATTCCCCTCCTGCTTAATTTTTCCAAGGCAAGACAAGATCACATTTTCTCACATTTCCCCCATCAATTTCGCTTCTGTAGGGTGCTTATGGCGGCCTTCTCCGCCATCCAGCCCGTAGCCGACACCTTCCTCTTCTTCATTCCGCTCTACTACTCCGCCAAGCTGGCTTTTGCCGTCTACCTTTGGGCCAACAATCTCGCGGGAGCGGAGCTCGTCTACTCGCGCTATGTGCAGCCCTTTGTGACGCGGCACGAGCCCGCCGTGGACGGGAAGATCGCGGAGGTGCGGGCGGTGGCCACCGAGATCGTTTCCTCAAATTTTGCCCGCGGAGTGCAGTGGCTGCAGGCCAAGATGGTGGAGGCGTTGGCCAAGGCCAACCAGGTGGCAGCTGGCTCGCTGCGGGCGGAGCCGGCGGGCGAGGCGGCCCCTGCCGCCGGCTTCAGGGCCTCGGATTCCTTCAAATCCGCTGTCAGCGGCCTCAGCTCCCGCTCCTTGTCGGGGATTGCCAACGGTGGCAAGGAACAATGAGTAACTTCAATTGCGCGCCAAAAATGGTCGCCTGAGGGGCTATATTGAATGGGTTAGGGTGTTCAGCCTTACAGCGTTTTCTTTACT
This sequence comes from Marvania coccoides, assembly GCA_963854735.1. NCBI lineage: Eukaryota > Viridiplantae > Chlorophyta > Trebouxiophyceae > Chlorellales > Chlorellaceae > Marvania > Marvania coccoides. The sequence continues at coordinate 1,300,436 of OY978098.1, read as the reverse complement.
ACCCCCCCCCATTCCCCCACCCCTTCTCTCCCACCGTTGGTGCGCAACGACAACACATTGAACGCGATTCTTGCGTCCCCTCCCACCGCTCTTTTATTCCGCGAAACCATGAATGTATTTTGACTGTAGATAGCCACTTTCTTTTTCACAAATCACATTTTGTTTTGTCCTCGTTTGATTTCGCTGTGACCCTTTCCTACTAGACTTTCATTTTTCTTCATTACTTGCTTCCCTTTTTTGCTTCTCCTCTGTATTCATCATTTTACCGTGTCAGTTTTTGTGTATCGTCATTTGGTCATAACTTCATTAATTAAAAAATTGAACCGTGAAGGCGAGGCGTCGCTCGCTAAGTGAAGGAAAGAAGAATAATTCGCCAAGGGGTGAGTGAGTGAGTCAACAAATGGCAAGATACAAAGTAATAAGGAATGGCCTTTTGCCGTCAACGCTGTGTTCTTTCTTTTCCCACACAAAAAGAAAACACCGCCGACTATCATTGGCGGTCGTCAAAGCTGCCCATAACAATCGACCCGTTCTGGGTGCCTCCCACCACCACATCAGGAGACACAGCAGACACCACTCTCTCCGCAGCGCCAGGGCTGCTGCTCAGCGCAGACGCCACCCACTGCGCGGTGGGGCTGGGCGCAGCAACATTGCTGCTGCCGCCGCCTTTCCCCGCTGCCACCGCCACCTTATGCTGAGGCGCCTTCGCTGCGCCAACGCCACTGCTGCTGCCGCCGTTGCTGCTGCCGTTTCCGCCAGACTTTCCCTCTTTTTCCTTCCCTGCTGCTGCCTTTTCCGCTGCCGCTGGTTGCTGCGGCGCTGCGGCTGTTGTTGCTGGCTGCGCTGCTGGTGGCGGCGAGGATGATGTTCCAGCCGCGATATCCACCGTTTGCGCCAGCATAGTCACGTCCACCTGCATTTTATGGTGGGGGTGGGGGGGGGGGGGTTGGGGGGGGGGGCATTGCCGTCAGAATTATTATAATAATTATTATTATATTTTAGCATAATCGCTAATAAAATAAATCCATAGATGCAGCAGAGGAATTAAGCTACCCTTTTACAATTTACTATGGATGGTGCTGCTCATAATCGCAATGCTACTACTCCCAACGTATAACTCACCACTGGCTGGGGTGCCACCGCCTCCCCCATGGGCAGCGGCATCGACGGCAGCATCTCCAGCTGCAGCTTGTTGCGCGCCAGCTGCGCGCCGTTGCGCTCCACGCAGTCGATGAAAGCCAGCAGCAGGTCCTGCTTCACCGCCATGAAGGCGTCGCGATTGGCCGCCTCCACGTAGAACGAAATGTACACCGTGGCATGCTCGGTGGTGACCTTGTCCAAAAACACGCGGCGGTGCAGCTTCTGGATGATGCGGTTGTCCTGGCGCAGGATCTTGCGGCAGTCGGACACCACCGCCGCCACCCGCGGCAGGTCGTCCAGCCGCAGCGACAGGAACTCGTAAAACCGCCACTCCCGCTGCTTGCGCGTGATGTTCAGCACCACGTTGCGGGAGAACACGGAGTTGGGGATGATGAAGATCTCGCGCTCGAATGACCTAATGGTGGTTCGGTACCACCCCACATCAACCACGATGCCCTCCACCTTCTGCCCGCTCGACGGCTTGAACAGCACCTCGTCCCCCACCTCAAACGGGTTGGAGGTCAAGATGATGAGCCCCGTGAACAGGTTCTCCAGGATCTCCCGACCAGCCAGACCCACGGCCACACCTCCCACTCCTCCGATGGCTAGCACCGAGTTGACGTCCATGCCCAGGGCCTTCACTCCGAAGATGGAGGCCACCACCAGCGTGGCCAGACTCAAGAGCTTGTCCATGGCCTCGAGGCGGCGCTGCCGGGTGAGGTCGCCCTTGAGCTCCAGCTGCCAGGAGGACTCCCGCACGATTCGGGACTTTATGTTGAACACCACGCGGGCTGCGGCGATGACGAAGGTGAGGGAGAGGGTGGAGCGCACCACCGTCTGCATGATGCTCTTGGGGATGTTGATGACCTGCGGAAGAAAGTTTTCGGCCATCGTGGTCACCGCCGCCACCAGGAAGAGAAACTCCAGCGGCTTGTACATCTGTTTTTAAGAGAAAGAAATAAAGATGAAACAGGTTAGAAGGTGGCACCAAGTGAAGAAAATAAGAAAAAGCTGGTGGAAAAGGACAGGCAAAAAGCTGTGTGACCCCCTCTTCATGTTGATTATTAGTGAGGGCGGTAAAAGTAGTACTAAAGCACGGGAAAACCAGAAAAGCCACCGACCTCGCGCAGGATGTAGTACTCTGACGACTTCTCGTAGGGTCCCTGGGCCTTGGTGAGGCGGCGCGCCGTCTTGAGCACTGGCTCCATGCCGTACTTCACAAACGCCATGGCCGACAGGATGGACACCAGCTGGGGGAGGGCGACGGTCTTGAGGAGGCGCTTGAAGACCTTGCTCATGGCGCGCTGGAAGGCGATGTCGCCGGTGAAGAAAAGGAGCACCGCCACGAAAAGCAAGCCACCAGCCATGACGAAGAAAAATGTCACATAGTGGTACGTTGCCAGCTGCACGTCCGTCTGTGCCAGCGGCGTGGGCTCGGCGGGGCCGGTGGCGGGCTGCACGTTGCTGTCAGGGGGCGGGCCAGCGTCTGCAGCAGGCGAGCTGCTGCTGCAGATGGTTTGAGGAAATTTTGTTGTAGGAGGTGTCAGTCTAGGGGAGCGCTTGGACGGCGCAAACGGTCGAGGATACCGTAAAGCTGCAAAATTTCTTCTGCGCAGAGGCACCAGCGGTGTCAGCCGCGAGGTTGAAGAATAAATTTGCAGCATGTGCATCTCAACGCGTTGGTCTCGCGGGCAGACTCTCTCTTATGACATGCTCATCAATACGTTTTATTTCTAAGTTGTTAAAGTTTCGAATTAAATAGTTTGAACGCAGCATTTTACACATTGCGCCCTGGCCACTTGTTCACTACTCAGGGGGGTTTGACTTTGATGAAAAACTCAGTGACAGTTCAACGACTGGTGGCGGCTGACAGGAGTCCATGCTGGGCCCACGCATGTCCATGGTGCCCTTTCACCAGCAGCGCCACCATGCAGCGCCCCATGAAATTTAACAATGAAATGAAATTAGTAGCTATATGTTTACAGCAGAAAAGCCTGGGATGATAGAAGGTGAATGCAATACACTGTTCTAATGTAAGCGTAAAATTAAGAAAGAAAGATTATTAGATGTTCGTCTGAAGTTTGTCAGCAGAACAAAAGACGTCGCCATAAAAAAAAACTCGTCAAAATAAGGTTTGAGAGAGAGAGAGAGAGAGAGAAAGAGAGTAATATAGTTAGTGGCATCTTGGGAGCTCAAAATAAGCTATAAATCTTTAATCAGAGAAAAGGGGACTGCTCCCTTCATTTATTTTCTTATTTGCGCTTGTTTCCGCTCAGGCGCTGCGGCCGCCTCGACTTCTGTACAGGCGAAGACTCTACTCCACCCTGCCCATTCTCCTCCTTGGTATCCATATCCTCGGTCTCCATGCTCTCTGGACCGCTCTGCTCTTGCTGCTGGGCGTCTCCTTTGCCGTTGGCTGCAGCATCCCCCTTCTGCACTGCATCCGCTTCACCAGCACCCTCTGGCATTTCCATGCTCTTGCTGAACAGCATGGAGGAGAAGCGCTGGCTGCCTGCTGCGGCTGTGGGGTCGCTGCTGCCGTTCCCACCGCCGCCACTGCTTCCTCCGATGTGCTGAGCCAGCAGGGCCTCCAGATCGGCGCTGCCTGGCAGCGTTCCACCACCCTGCAAGAGAAGGAGCCAGATATTGTTATTACACCTCTTGAAAAATTTAACTATAGAAGAAAAATTAGTTGGAACAGGTAATAGCAACTTGCCGGCACTGAAGGGAAGTTTTGCAGATTGAATCCAGGGAGCTTAAAGTCGCTCCCAAGCATGGCGGTGAGGCTGCCCAGCGTGAGGGACGGCGACACGTCTAGGCTGGCTTTGGCGGCTGGCGCGGCAGCAGCAGCAGCGTTGGAAGCAAAAACAGAAGCTGGCGGGCCCTCTTCGCTTCCATTCTGCTGCTGCTGGTGGTGGTTGGTCTGGTTCGTGGTGACATTGGAGAAGAACTGCCGCTGCGGCTGCTGGGATGGCGGTGGGGGGGGCGGCGGCATCAGAGGCAGCCCATCAGCTGCCATCGTCACAGCAGTGGGCGCAGCCTGCTGCCCGTGGGCGCTCTGCCTCTGCTCCGCAAACGGCGAGGCTTGGACCGGGGCGGGGTTGGAGGGCAGCACCATGGGCGTACCGACCAGCATGCTGCCAAACTGCCCAGCGCCAACAATCGCACGCAGTAGCGCCTCGTTCAGCTGCGGGCTCGGTAGCACGCCCAGGGGAGGCGGCGCGCAGACGAACGCGCTGGCGAGGCCTGGGGGAAAGGCGGCAGCAGCCGCAGGCGCCCCTGCCGCTGCCGCTGCAGGAAGCTCCAGGTCGTTGGTCGTGGGCAGGATGTCTGCGTCCAGGGACCCCGTGGCCATGAACTGATCTGAGTCTACGGGGTAAATGGCCCATCCTGGGTGGCCGTGCTCCCACCAAGCGGCGGCAGCCACCGGCTGCAGCTCCCGCACCTGCTCGCGCTGCGCGGGGGTCTGCTGCGCCATGAGAGTGGCCTCCATGGTGGTCTGCCGAGCATCCGACGCCTTCCTCAGCAGTCCCACCGGGCGCTCCACGTCTACAGTGCCCAGGCGGCAGGAGAAGAGGAGGCCCAGGTCCATTGTGGATTTATTAGTGTACCTGCAGACGAATTGATATCGATTCAACGCGAAATTCCAACATTGAAATGGCAGAACATCCGAAAGTGGCACACATCGATATAGTTGAGAAAATGTTGAAAAGTATTTTTTTTTCCGCTAAATAACTCACCAGATGCGCATGCGGTTGTCCGCCACCACCGCGCGCATGGCGTGGTCCCTGGCCTCATCCCACTTCTCCTTGCTCAGCTTCAGCAGCTGCTGCAGCTTCTGCCGCAGGTGGCCGTCTGCTTCAGCCAGCAGCGCGAGCTTGCGGAACTCCCCCACGCGCTGCACGCAGTTATCGGGCACCTGCACCTCGATGCCCGCCGCCGCCGCGCTCCCGCGGATGTCCGACAGCTTCTTCACAGTTTCCTTGCCCATGTGGTCCAGTTTTGCCACGTGATCATCGACGTTAGGAATATCGACCTTCCCAGCGGTGCGCGTGCGCCGCGTGGCCACCACGAACCCCTCCGACACAGCGCTCGCAATCATCGGCACGTTCGCGGCAGATCCCGAGGGAGAGCCCTGTCCACCTCCCTCCTCTTGCTCCTCCCCATCTTCGCCATGCACCACCACCGCCCTCGCCAGCAGCCGAAACGGCGGCTTCCGCCCCGACAGCATTGCCTCCGAGGAGTCGGTGACGTGGATGTCCGGCAGCACTGCGCTGCCGCGCACCAGCGGCACCACCACACGGTTGTCCTTTGTCAGCTTTCCACTGGCCCCTGCCGCCAACAGCGCTGCGGCCTTGTTGTTGTTCAGCAGCTCGCAGGCGTCCAGCTCGTCGCTCAGCTCCTCCCCCGCGCGGTCGGCGCAGCGGGAGTCGTAGAGGTGGCCGTTTAAGACGCTGAGCTCCAGTGCCATGCCGGGAGGGAAATTATCGACGACGGGCTGCTCAGTGGTGGAGTCCACGACCTCCACGCGGATGGGGGCGTCGCACTTGGCGCGCATGACGTCGTTAACGAGGTACTTGGCCGCGAAGTTGATGGAGCAGCGGCGGAGGGGGTTGTGCTCGCACAGCACGCACTGCAGGTCCAGGCAGCCCAGATTTCTGCGGAAAGAGGGTTGAGAGAGAGATAGGAGCGAAGGGGAGGACGTGAGAGTGGGCTTTTAAAGAGCAGTAGAGGGAGTAAAGTAAAGTATCTTTGAATGAAGGCAGAAAAGAAAATCCCAAAGGAAGATTCATCCAAAGTTTAATAATGGCGAATGAATGCACCAAACGGGTTAAAACACTGTTCGAAGACGCGTTCGCCTTACTGGCAGTCGTGGCGAAACACCAGCTGGAGGTTCCGAGTGTCGATGCCAGCGGTGTAGTCCGGGGCAGGCAGGGCCTTGAGAACGTCGCGGGCGGCCTCCTGGACGTCCTCAGCACCCAATTCTGGGGCGATGCGGCTGGCAAAGGGAGGGATGAACTGCTGGAAGCGCGCTTGAACGTACTCCTGCAAGAGAAAAGAGGGCGGGAGGGGCGGGGGCGGAGTGAGGCGGGGAGAATACGTCACACGGGCTAGCGGTTGCTTTTTCAATTTTCAATATACCTCGAGCGTCTGATGGGGCGCAGTGCGGAGCTGAAGAGGCAGTGGAACGCCTCGTGACAGCACTGCATCTTGGGCTGTCGACATCCTGCCAAGTTGCGTGCTTTGTGGTGCGTGTTGAAAAGGGGACGTGATCTAGTATCCAGCTGCTGGCAATAAAACACTGAACAAGGTGGTATCAGTGCGCAGGCGTCGCCCAAGTGAAATGATGTGCCATCGAAGCTCGAAACAAGTGTGAATAAACTGCGCGGCAAAAGGCCCCGATTTTGACCTTGGGCCACTAATTATTATCTTTTGAGTTCCTTTATTGTGAATACAGCATGCATGCGAGCTATGCGGAAGGCTTCTTCGGAAAAAAGAAGGTGGAGTGAAGCTGCCACCCAGGTTCTCAAAAACTCGCTCGACATTTTTCCACCTAATTTTACACCCATTTTCCTTTTTCATTGCCCACTGCTCTGTATCAACTCTCCCGATCCCTCCGCCGCCGTCAGCCGCTCCAGGCTCGCGAAAATGCTCTTCTTTTTGGCACTCCTCAGCGCCACAAACGCTCGACCGTCCTTCCGGTCAGTCAACGGCCACCTGGGCCTCAAATCCAGCCGCTCTCCCTCCTCCAGCTCCGCGCGTGGAGGCGGCTCTACCCCCACCCCTATCTTCAGCCTTTCCAACCCTGCCCATGCCACCATGACCCCATTGTCTGTGCACAGCCGGGGCGGCGGGCAAACCAACTCCAGGCCGCCCTCTTCAGCCACCGCCGCTAGTTTAGATCGAAGATACGCGTTAGAAGCCACCCCACCAGCGACCACCAGGTGCTTCACCTCCGGGTGGGACTCTCCAGCCCACTGCAGCGCCCGGCGGCAGCGCTCCTCCAAATGCCGCACCGCCACCGCCTGGAAAGAGGCAGCAAGGTTAGCCCGCAGGCGGCGCCCCGCCGGATCCTGGCTGGCGTCGGGGATGGGCAGCTCCACGCCCCCCAGCTGCTCCTCAATTTTCAACCTCACGGCGGTCTTCAGGCCGGCATAAGAAAAATCGCAGGTGCGCCGCCGCTGCAAAGGCGCGGTAAATGGGAAGGCGGTAGGGTCGCCCTCCAGCGCCAGAGCTTCCAGCGCGGCCCCGCCAGAGGGTTTCAGCTCCAGGCCTAGCAAGCGGGCAACCTTGTCGTAAGCCTCGCCTGCAATAAATGTGAACATAAAAATATTAGCCATTAGAATGCACAAAATAATCATAATAAGGGGTAAAAAAATAAGCGTTAAGAATACTGCTACTGCCACTAATACCATGCAATATAAAGCAGCTTTCCCCCTTCTTGCCTACTGCATCATCCAGGGTGGCTCCCAGCTGAATGTACCGCCCCACTCCCTCCACGATCAGCAACAGATTGTGGCCCCCAGACACCAGCAGGCACAGAAACGGGAACTGTACGGTCCCTGTCCCTCCCAGCCTCGCCACCAGCGCGTGCGCCTCCATGTGGTGCACCGGAATCAGGGGCAAATCAGCAGCGGCGGCGACTTCCCTTGCTTTCCGCACCCCCACGCGCAGGCACAAGCTCAGCCCTGGCCCGATGGTGACTGCGACGGCGGCGAGGTCGGCGGGGGTGACGCCTGCCGCCGCGAGAGCGCGTTCTACGCAGTTGTCGATGGCTGCTTCGTGGGCCTGCTCGGCAAGCTTAGGAACGACGCCGCCCCACGCTGCGTGAATGTCGGCCTGGGAAGCGAGGGATTCGCCCAGAATACGGCCAGAGGAGGACACCACGGCCACCCCGGTGTCGTCGCAGCTGCTCTCTATACCCAACACGAGGCGCTCTGATGCAGCAGCAGCGGAGACGAAATTGGCGAAGGTGCGCCTGGAGAGGAGGGGTGAGCGCGGCCAGAGTGCATTTGTTAAGATTTGAGCAGCTTGTGCTTGTTTGCGAAGGCATGATTGCATGCTCGTCGTCGCCGCCTGGGGGGGGAAGGTGAAATGAAGTTTGAACATGGAGATTGAAAAAAAAAAATGTAGCGCGCTGTCTGACGCCGCAGCCCAATGATTTGAATCGAAATTAATGGATTACTTCTATAAACAGCAGGACCAACTGCGAATTGGGCTCATACAAAAAAAAATAAAGAAAAATAAATTAAAAAAATAATGAAAATTCTTTTCGTACAGGCCTGATTCGCTCCTAAAAGACACAACATAAATTTACGATTTTTTCTCCTAATTTTGGTGAGCCAGAGGAGGCCGGCGCGGGGCCAATTCAGTATGTCAAACTTACTCTTCTCCGGCCTGCAAGATGCTGAAAAGGCCCTCGCCAACGCACGGCCGAAACGGCCTGTATCCGCATTTGATCTTTTCTCGACATCCTTAAAACGGTGAGAGCTTCGAAATTTGCTATGCACATCTGTTTTTAGTCTCCCGATTGCTTTGGGTGCTTCGTATTCCTGCCCCATTGCTGGGCTATTTCTACATTTATGCTCAGTTGGGTCGTTGGGGTTGGCGCGACACGCCGTATTCCCGCTGGAATACCATTACCCTCTTGGGCATGTATGAACAGGTCGCGAATAGACGATGCACGCGATCTGGCGTCATTTGACCTGTTTTTCACGACCAAAAATATTAAATTTGTATAGTTCGGTCGAAGACGTCAGCGGTGGCCCGTCCCAGCCCCATTTCAAACCATACTGAGAATTTGCTCAATTTCGTCGCCTCCAGGCCGCCGTAGCCCATTTAAAGTTAACCCCCCTCCTTCCTTCATTTCAGACAATATAACATCGCAGAAGACTCTCCAAGCCATGAAGAAGCACTGAATCTAATGGGCCAGGTGCGCCGCCTCTTGTAGGAAAATTGGGTTAACTACTCAAAGGCCCCATTAGTTAGCGTTTCGCCTAATTTACTTTTGGTATACATTGAATAATCTTCCATACATTGTTATAAAAAATAAAAATAAATCCTTGCATTTTTCAGGCGTGGCAGAGCCTGCCGCCGGCCGATCGAGCGCCCTTTGAAGACCTCGCTGAACAGGACATGCAGCGCTATCTAGAGGAGCAGCGGGTGTACGAAGACATGCAGACGCAGTACCTGCGGCTAAAACGCGCGGCACAGGGGTCTGGGCTGCTGCAGGGCTGCGGATACGCTCAACAGCCTCAGCAGCGGTACTTGCAGCACCACCAACAACAACAACAACACCCGCAGCAGTACAATCCACTACCACACCCGGTACCACAGCCGCCGCCGCCGCAGCAGCAGCACTCTGGTCCTACCCGACAACAGCAACAGTACCAGAACTTTCTACAGCAGCAGCACCAGAAGCAGGCACAGCAGCGCGAGGCGCTCGCCAGGCAGTTGCAGGAGCAGGAGGCGCAGCGGCGACAGGATGAGGAGGCCCAGGCCCAGATGCTGGCATATCAGCTCGCGCAGCACTTGGTGCAGCAGCAGCACCAGCAGCAGCCGTCGGCACAGCAGCGACAAGAGCAGCCTCGGCAGCAGCAACGCCGCTCTTCAAGGGAGTTGGAAACAGCTGATGCGCATGCTTCTGGGCGGAAGTGGGCTTGGAAAGGTAGCAGCGCCGGAGACAGAGACAGAGACAGAGATAGAGGAGCGGTGGCCAGCGGAGAAGCGGAGGCTGCAAGGTACGGGGGCTCACAGTCTGTGTCCTCCGTGCAGCGCGGCAGCGGCCGCGGCAGGCTGGCGCAGGGAGGGAGGCGGCCGGGGCGGGGGCTGCCGACGGCTGAGCGGATGCAAAGCGGTGGCGCCGCCGCTGCTGCTGCTGGGGGTCAGCCTGGGGCGCGGCAGGGCGCGCCCTGGCGCGACGGCACCGATGGCAACTTCGTTCCCATTCACTGTCGGTTTTCTGGCGAGCGGTGCGCTGTGTGCGATGCCGACACCGACAACGACGTAGATCAGCTCATAGCCTGCGACATGTGCGGTGTCACCGTGCATCAGAGCTGCTACGGCGTAGGGGACGTGCCTGGGGTGGAGGACATGTGGCTGTGCCGCGCCTGTGAGCTGCAAGAGACCGGCCGCCCAGCGCCGCAGTGCTGCCTCTGTCCGGTGACTGGCGGCGCGCTGAAGCCCACCACCATCTCGGGGATATGGTGCCACGTCACCTGCCTGCAGTGGGTGCCTGAGGTGTCGGTGGACGATGTGGATTTGATGGAGCCGGTGAGCGGGGTGCGATCCATCCAAAGAGAAAGGTGGGAGCTGGTGTGCTGCGTGTGCAAGCAGCGGATGGGCGCCAAGGTGCAGTGCGAGGCGTGTTTCACGGCCTACCATCCGCTGTGCGCCCGCATCGCTGGGTATTTTATGGAGATCAGCGATGGCGCTGATGGCTCGGTCAGCGTCATCTCGTACTGCTCGAGGCACAGGCCGCCGCAGCCCCAAAACGCAGGTATAGTCTCATTGTTGCTTCAAAGAATTATCAATGTTTTTTATTTACAAAATACTGGAAAAATAGCAACCTTCTCGGTGTATTTGTTTCGTTTTGGCGTGAATTTTTTCAACACAGAAATTGGCTTTTTTTTCTGACTTCACGAAATTTTATTTAATTTCGCGTTTATTCAATATATTGAAACCCTTTTTGCAGGTGTTCGCAAGGTGGAGGACAGCGAAACCTACGGAGACCTCCCCGACTCCCTCGACGCCTCCAAGCTCTGTAACGGCCAGCCCTACGAGCTGCCGCCCCCGGCACCACGGCCGCGCTGCCCCGGCGGGTGCGCGCGCGCCTCCCGGCTGGACTGCGGCCTCGTGAGGCGCAGCCATGGCACCGGCATTGGCGCTACCACCGAAGGCGGATTTTGGATCCCGGGCTCTGAGGTGGTGGTGGCTGCTGCTGCTGCAGAAGAAGAAGCACAAAAACCGAGGGAATCCACGCCCTCGGTGGAAATTATCGGCGAAAACCCACCACCGCTGATGCCGTCCCCGGAGGTAATTTGCCTGGTGGAGCAGAGCGCAGGGGCGCCGAATGGCAGTGGGAATGAGAGGGATAGAGAAAGGGACGCCGCTGAAATGGCAGCGGTAACGCCCAGCAGCAAACGCCGCCGCATTGACGATGAAGCTTCGCCGGCCACAGCGGCAGCTGCTGCGAGTCGCCCAAGCTTTTCCCTGGCTTCAGTGCTGGCTGGTCGGCTGCCTGAGGCGCTGGCAGACACGTGGTGCCGGGTGTGGTGGCCTGAAGACGCGGAGTGGTGGGTCGGAGCGGTGCGGGAGTACCGCCCCACAGATGGGCAGTACAGAGTGTGGTACGAAGCAGACAACAAGTCAGAGTGGATCGATCTGGAGCGGGAGGGGCGCAATGGGCGGCTGCAGATGCTGCCCCCGCGCGACCAGGGCGTGGTGTGGCCCCCGCCGCCACCGCCACCGCCAGGCCCTCACAGCGGCGCTCCTGCCGTTGTCGCTGCTGTGGAGAGTCCACTGGCCTCCCCAGGTGCGGTAGCGAGGCCGCGGAGCGGTGGCAGGGGTCGCAGGGAAGAGGGCGCGGCTGGCGGAGAGGAGACCGGCCCTGCGGGGGGGGCGGCAGCTGTGGGCCGTCGGGTGGGAGTGTGGTGGGACCATGAGGATAAATTCTTCTACGGCACGGTGCGGTCGTTCCGCGCCGACCAGAGCCGACACCTGGTGCTGTACGACGACGGCACCGCCGACTGGGTGGACTTGAAAACCGAAAAGGTTAACTGGTCGAAACAGCGGAGCAGCGGCGGCGGAGGTGGAGGTGGTAGAGCGGGGCGCAGGGCCAGCATCGGGAGCTACGAAGAAGAAAAGAGCGGTGGTGGGGGAGAGGATGGGGCGCCTGCGTACGTTGTTAGCACCAGCGGCGTGCCAATGCAGCGGAGTTTACCTGCCCACGTCCCCGACTCTATCGACGTGGTGTGCAACGGCGTGCGTGGCACGTTCTGGCTACGGCGGCTGATGGTTAAGATAAAGGAGACGGGGGATGAGGTCTCTCCCACGGAGTTCGAACGTGGGGCGGGGCGGTCAGCGGCCAAGAGATGGAAGTCATCGATACGGCTGGACAAGGGCGGAGGCGCGCCTGGCACCACGATGGAGGCGTGGCTGATATCAATGGGCATTGATTCAAAACCAGGGCGCCCCAGCAAGGGAACCGCGGCCACTGTGCAGCGGCGGCAGGCGGCGCGGTCCTGCGGCGGCGGGGACGCTCGTGGTGCCGCCAGGACGGGGCACCGAGCGGGGTGCACATGCGTGGTGTGCAAGCAGATGCGGCGCACGGGGAAGCGGTGGAGTGGGGGAGGGGAAAAAAGCGGCGCAGCGGTGGGAAATGACGGGGACGAGGACTTTCGGTGGGGAAAGCGCGCGTACCTGGAAGCTCTGCCGCACGTGGTGGCTTCCATGTCACGCGCGCCGCCATCGCGCTGCTGGACGCCCGCTGAGTGGGCTGCGCACCGGCTGCGGCACAACCTTGTGCAGGACGCCTCCGCTGCGGGAGAACCTCTGTCTCGGGTGCTGGCTCGCGCCCCGCCGCCAGTGCTGCTGGCCGGAGGCGCGGCGGCAGTGGTGGAAGGCAACCTGGCGGCCGCGGTGTCGCTGGGGCCCGGCACAACGGGCTGCAGCGGCGGTGGTGCCGGCGGGCGGACGCTCTCAATGAAAGAGGTGGTTTTTATTGTACTCGTTTATTCATTATAGAATTAGCTTCAAAATCAATTATTTAAGCACGTGTTACCAAAAACGACTTTAATGCATCTCATATTACTCGTGCTGTGGAAAATTTGCAGAAGCTGGAGCTGTGCAACGCGACGGCGCACGAGCGGCTGGCGTTCGGAAAGAGCGGCATTCATGGTTGGGGGCTGTTTGCGCGCGTTCCCATGCGTCAGGATGCAATGGTGGTGGAATTTCGAGGGGAGTTGCTGCGGCGGGGGGTGGCTGACAAGCGCGAGGCGGCGTACCTGGCGCAGGGCGCTGACTGCTACATCTTCAATCTGGACGATGACTGGGTGCTGGACGCCACGCACGCGGGCACCATCGCCAGGTTCACGGTGAGAAGCGGGGAAAACGTCGGGAAGGGAAAAAAATCAGTCAGTCAGTCAGTCAGTCAGTCAGTATATTCCTCTTTTGATGACCCCGTTCTTTCTTTCCCTTTTTTTCCCTCTTGAAAGAGAAGGGCTAAAAACCTGACTGCTTCAATTTAAGGCTTTAAACTATTTTCCCATTAGTATTATTTATTTTCTACCTCTCAAATGTTTCCTTCTTCCTCTGCAGAACCACTCCTGCTCACCCTCGCTGTACACCCGCATCATGTCCTTGGATGGAGAGCTGCGGCTGGCGTTCTTCGCGCGCGAGGACATCTTGCCCGGGCAGGAGCTGACCTACAACTATCGCTTTGAGTCGGAGGACGGCGAAGAAAGAATGCCGTGCTGCTGCGGAGCCCCCAACTGCGTGGGCTTTCTCAACTAGATTTCAAATGGTTGATAATTTTTCGCTATGAATAAAGATTTAACACTAATAAATTTGAAAACTGTACCGATATTGTTATTATATATATTTTATTAATGCGTGTTTACTGTGCCCAAGTGCTCCCAAAAGAGTAAAAATAAACCATTTAAAAATGATGGTATATGTTTTAGTTTCTATGTCGTTCAATGCTTGCGAGCTGAGCTGCTTCGAGTCACTCGAACATCGGTGGCAGGCGGCTCTGCTGTCTCTGCCCCAGCCTCAACTTCAGGAGCAGGCGCAGCAGCGGCTCTTGCAGAGCTTGGATCTGCCACAGGCAAGCCTCCACCTGCATCAGCCGTGGCTGCCGCAGCTGCGCGAGGGGACGCTCCTGCTACTGCCGGCGCTGCTGCTGCTGCCCCCGTTGCGCCGCTGTGAGAGGGGCCCGCAGCCGTCCCCTCCGCTGGCGCATCCTTCTCGCTTTCCTCCTCTTCCTCCCCATCCGCAGCGGCGGCAGCGGTGGCTTGCCGCAACGCCAGCCGTGCTGCCCGTGCCGACGGCTCCTTCTCCTCGCTCGCGGTCATGTTGGCCGGCAGCTGGTCGATGGGAACATACTTGAACCCGGGCGGGAGCTTGCTGTTGATGTCAGCAGCTTCTGAGGTAGAAAGAACCCTCTGGCACTCGATGGCAGCCGAGGAGGGCGCAGCGGTGGCGGTGTTGCCGCCGCCGCCGCGATAAGACTTCGCCCCCCCCCCCGACTTGGTAGCCCCACCGCCGCCAGGCTCTGTTGCCGTGCTCTGGGAGCGCTTAGCCTTTTTCGAGGCCGGCAGTCCATCAGCGGGCGAGCCCTCGGCAGGCGTCGCCGCTTTGGAAGCAGCAGCTGTGCCTGGTCGCGCCGATTTTGACGCGGAGGGCGCCGGCCCAGGCTGCGTGACCGCATCCTCGGCTTGTTTGCGCTTTCCAGCCGTTCTTGCTGATGCCCGCCTCGTCGCCCCTGGCTCTGCCGCAGCGTCCCCTCCTTCTGCCCCTCCAGTCACCACCCCTTCCATGAGAACCGCCTCCTCAGAGCCGGCCCCCAGAGCCGCAGCACCGCCAGCTGCGGCGGCAGCGGCCGCCCTCACGGCACCCTGCGCCTGAATCGCCTCCAGCTGCTGCCCTGGCGTCATGCCCTGCGCCTCCATCGCCTTCAGCCGGTCCAAAAACTCAACCGCCGCCACGGGGTTCTGCAGCCGCTCGGCCTGCACCGCGGGGGCGGCTGTGACCAGCTGCTTGCGCAGCCGCTCCTGCCGCTTGCACTGATCCAGCAGCACGCGGCAGTGCTCCATGTTCACGCGGATAGCGCGCATGCGAGTGAGCTCGTCCTCCCTCATCGCCAGCCCCATCATCGCGGCGTCCCACTCCTGCTCCAGGGCTGCTCTGTCGACTTCCGCTGCCACCGCCTTTTGCTCGCCCTCCACGCGGTCCACGGCGACGCGGGCGTCCTTCTCCTGCTGCCCCCGGCTGTGCACCGCGCAGTAGATGCGGTGCAGGGGGCGGCCCTGCTGGTTGAGCCGCACAGCTGCACACAAAAAACCCGATTTTATTGAGTCGATTTGTATTGAAACTAAAAATCATGAAAAATAACAATGCATGTGGCTAAAATCGTATCGAAAAGTAGCAAACTTTGCGTTATTGAATGAAACAGCCAACGCACTGAGGTAGAGACCGCAGTTGCGGGCGCACAGCACGTGGAAGGAGTACTGGCAGGTGCCGGGGTGCTTGCAGTTGACCACCGCCCCGTTCTCGTAGCCAGACAGCCCGCAAATGTCGCAGTTGGTGGTCCAGCGGCGCGCGGGGATGCGGTTGAGACCCTCCACCACGTTGGGCTGCGATCCGGCCACCATGAAGCACTCTGGGTGCCACAGAGCGCAGGTCTGGTGCACCCACTGCGCCCCGTCCGACGTCTTCTTGAACGCGCCGCACCGGATGGGGCACAGCGCGCATTTGACGTCCTTGGAACCTCCCGGCAGGTCGCGGCGCTCGTCAGGGAGGGCGTGCGGTGGGCGAATCTCCGCTTGCGCCACTCCCGCTCCCCGCTGCTGTTCCTCGTACTCGCGGCACGGCCAGCACAGCCACTCGGTCTCGGGGACCACGCCCACGTCATAGCAGTGCTGATGCACCGCCACGTCGCAGCGGTCGCAGAAGAGGATGACGTTGGGCGGAGCGGAGTGGCCGTCGCCGCAGACGGCGCAGAACGCCTCGTCTTCCTCGCGGCGGTGGGCCAGCACGTCGTGGAGCTCCTAAGAGAGAGAGAAACAAGAAATCGAACAGCAATGTAAGCTAAACAATTTACTTTTTCTCATTCAGTTGAGAGAGAGACAGAAACAGTTGAAATAATGAAATAAAACGAATGTTTAAGAATGCTCACGTCTGCGCTGAGGAAGGGGGCAGGCACGAGGCCATCCTCTCCAGGGGAGGCGTCTGCCGCCATGCCGTGGTGCAGCCCCAGCACCGGGCGGGGCGATTGCGTGCCTGCCACCGCCAGCGCGTCCCTGTGCGCTGCATCCCGCCGCTGCTTCAACTCCCGCTTCTTCATCTCTCTCGCACGCTGCAAGCACAAAGGGGAGGGGGGAATTTGAAATCATAAAACACGCATACACACATTTTAATTTAATAAACGGACATAAAATTGTTGCATGCAAGCAAAAAAATAATGCAGCTGTGTTTTATTTTATTGCTCTTTCTCACCATGACCCAGGCCTTGACTTCAGCCTCCTCTGCAGCGCGCACCGCCGCGGCTTCGCGCTGCCGCGGCAGGTCGTGCAGCAACCCCTGCAGCGCCGTCACCAGCAGCGTCCTGGTGGATGTCGCCACCGCCGCCAGCTCAGCCTGCAGCGCCAACGTCTCCGCAGCGATCTCGTCCTGGGGCGCAGCCGCCAGCAGCGCGGGGTCAGCAGTCACCGCCTCCCACTGCGCAGCAGCTGAAGCATCGGTAGGGCCCTCTGCAGATCCGCCCGCCGCCACCGCCGCCGCCACCGCCTGCGCAACAGGGTGCGCCGCGGCCGCTTGTGCCTCCGCGGCAGCGCTTGCGGCCTTCACCTGCTTGCGCTGCGCCGCCGCCGCCGCCGCTTTGGCTGGATCTTTCTTCCCAGCCAGCAGAGCATAATTTGAGATGCCCCTCTGCCTGGCGCCAGAACGGCCGCTAAACGCGCTCCCAAGCCGCCCTTCCTCCGCCCCTGACGCGCCATCGTCGTGCAGCCCATCCTCCCCGCCGCTGATCATCGAGGAACTGGGGGCAGCAGAAACCGCCATTGAGGTTCCTCCTTCCGCTCCTGCCATAGCGCCCAGCGCGCCCCCTGCAACCGCGCTGGACCCAGGGAACATCCCACCACCCGCCTCATCCTTCACCATGCCAGCTCTCGGGGTGAACGCCCCGCCAAACGCTCCGCCCTCCCCCGCTGCATGGCCGCCGCCGCCGCCTTCTGTGTGCTCCTGCAGCAGCTCCGTGGCAGGGGTCCTGCCCGCCAGGTCGAAGGCGTGGCCCTCCATGGCCGCCATCTGCACGTGCAGCGGCACCCTGCTGCGCAGGACTAGATTTGTGTAGGGGTGGATGTGACCGTCAAAAGGGAGGCTTAAAGTGGTGGTGGCGGCAGCAAAAGGGCCAGTCCCGCCTGCCGTGCCATCGTTACCAACTCCCCGCCTTAATTGCAGCATTTCCACGTCGATTTTGCAGCCCAGGAGGCCAGCCAGCACTGCCCCACGCTCCTCCAGCCATCGCACCAACTGCGCTCGGTCCGGGGCGCTCAGCGCCCTGAACCCTGCGCCTCTTGCTGCCGCAGGCACCGCTGCTGGCAGCCGCGGCTCCTCCGCGATGCCCAACGCCGCGCTGAGCTCGTCCAGCTGCTGCGCCAGCGCCACCAGTCTGCCGTCGGGCAAAACGTCCCACAGCGCCGACGGCACCGCGCCGCTGGCCGTCAGCGGCATCGTCATGGCTGTTGCCGCTACCGCGGCAGCTGCGGTCGCGGCGGCGGTGCCAGCCGCGGCTTCAGTGGCGGCGGACGGCTCTGCTGCCGAAGTTCCGCCTTCGTCGTCTTCGGTGCCAGTAAACCCAGCGTGGTAGCGCGCTGCATAGTCCCGCGTGTCTCGCTCCTCATCGTCGTCATCGTCATCGAAAAATGCGAAGCGGGAGGCGTCGCTCCCGCGCGCATGCTTTGACACCAGCCGGCAGCTCCGCCGCTCCAGGAGGCTGTTGCCCTCGGCGTCCCCGCCCAGTGCGGCAGCGCCCGGGGTGAGCGCCGCAGCGATGGGATTGTAATGGGGAATGGCGGGGGGTGGGGGAGGGGGGGGCGGCGGCGGCGGCGGCGCCTTGACAACGCCCGGCAGCTGTGCTCCGCTCCCTGGCGGCACTGAGAAGAAAGCGGGGTCGCTGCGAGGGGCGGCCAGCAGCGGGATCACGTCGTGCAGGTCCTCCTGCGTGGCGTCCCTGAAAAAGTCCTCCACGTACATCCAGAACGCCCCAGCGTCCCCGCCGCCCTCACGAGCGCCGGGGAAGCTGTCGTCGGGGCCCAGCAGCGCGCTGCCGAGGGACTTGTACTTGGCCTTCGTGACCTTGTTGGCGGCGTGCTTCTTCTTGGCGTCTTCGCGGGCGTGGTAGAGGGAGAGCGCCTCCGAGAGGGTGGCCGGGGCGTGGCGGGAGGCATCGCGGCGGGGGAGCGTCGGCAGCGCCTGGGAGGCGGTCGCAGCGATGCCGCGCCCCACCAATAGCGCCTCCTCGAACGTGGCGTCGGGTTTGGCCAGCCACACGGGCGCCAGAGGCCCGCTGGCAGCCGCAGGGTCACTCATCTCCACTTATGCGTAATGCGAGTGGAGCGATCGGGGCTAAGAGGCGGCTTCAACTGTTCATGAAATTTTTATGAAGCTAACACGCGCAGTGATGTGGAATAGAACACGGTGCAAGGCCCTCGAAAAGTTAAAAATAGAGTGACATTTTATCTGGCGACCGCAACGGCGCTTATTGCTAGTGCAACATAAACAAAATAGTTATAATATACTTGCAGACTGCGTTGAAAGGAACCAAGAGCGCCTGATCATTATTTTTCAGCGATTAAAACTACCTCGCTCACTAGTTTGAAGCCCTACACGCTTCGTTCTCGTTTAAATTAATCCAATATTTAAAAAACAATCCAACTGCACAAAAACTTGCATGTTTCTTCTCGATTTTCTCTTCTGAAGAACCTCGTCTATTATTCCATCTTGATCGCCTTTACCTGCGTTTCGCCCGACCGCCTTCCGTGTCCCTGACCCTACCCAGAGCGCCCAAGAACTTCTTGTTTTCCCCATTCTTGGAGAGATACCCGCTGCTGGCGCACTCCCCCACGTTCGTTGGCACCCAACTACCACTTCCGCCAGTGAGCTCTCTCCTCCCACCTCCTTCCACCCGCCACCCCCCAAGCTCCCCTATCACCAATTTGGAACAGTGCAGCCATGCCAAGCCTGCGCACGGGCTGCTGCTCTGTTCCTTTCAAGTGGGCTTCGTGGATTTACTATGCAGGCTTTCTCGTTGTGAACATTACGTCATGGGTGCTGCGCGACTACAGCGGCACCGCTCTGGACTTTGGCCCAGCGGAGGGGTGCACCCAGTACAACACGTGCGGCGACTTGGCCGTGCTGCGCCTTTCTTTTGGCTCCATGCTATTTTTTGCCACGATGTGCCTGCTGTCGCTGGGAGTGACGGAGAAGGACAACGTGCGCGTGAACCTGCACACCGGCTTCTGGATCTTCAAGTGAGTCGCGGGCGCGGAGGGTAGCAGGAGCTGGGAAGAGCAGATGCTGCCTTCGACTTTGCAAAGGTTTTTTTCTCTTTCTTTCCAATAAGAATAGCGCAAATTCTGTGACACTTGGGTTTAAACCCTTATTTTTGTAGGTTTACGCTGTGGGCGGGCCTGATTGCGCTCACCTTTGGCCTGCCCAATGAATTATTTCATGGGTATACCTACGCCGCTTACATCATGTCCGCTACTTTCATTCTCATCCAGCTCGTGGTGCTCCTGGACTTTGTGTACGCGATCAACGAGTGGTTCCTCAATCACGAGGCCAACTGGGCCAGGGTTGCGATGGTTGTCGGCACGCTAGCGCTCATCGCCGCCACGCTCACCGGCATGGCCTTCCTCTACGTCTACTGGGTGCCCAGCAAGAGCTGCACCCTCAACACCTTCTTCATTACCTTCGCCCTGGCGCTGTTCTTGGTGTACGGCGCAATCTCTGTGACCCCGATTCGCCCAGACTCAGCGGGACTGCTCACCAGCGCTGTAACGTTTGCCTATTGCATGTTTTACACGTGGAGCGCGCTCGACAGGTGCGAAATCCGTTCTTGCTCGTACGTGGTCGCTTACCTCTTTAAAAAAATGTGTGTCGTTGTCGATATGTGCAGCGAGCCCAAGAAGAACAAAGACGGGACGATCAACGAGTGCTCGCCAGGGAAGTACAACCCTGATGACCCTTACAACCCCACTGGCACCAACAGCGTCATCACGGTGAGTCCACGGGGTGTGTGACCAACAGAAAAGGCGGTTGCCGCTGCAGGGAATTTGCCAACGCTGCTTTCGATTGATACCTCGCCCTTTTCCATCGTAATGCACTCTGCAGATTGTTGGGTTCCTGCTGGTCATGTTCACGGTGGGCTTCAGCACAGTGAACTCGGGGCGCTCCAGCTCCAGCTTCAGCACAACCGTCAAAGGCTCGTCCCGAGAATCGGAAGACGAGGGGCTGCCCTACCGCCCTGATTTCTTCTACTTCACTTTCACACTGGCCTCTGCCTACGTGGCCATGGTGCTGATTGGGTGGGGCATCTACGAGGACGAGCAGGGGGAGTTCAGAATGGACAAAGGGTGGGGCAGCGTGTGGGCAAAAATGGGGGCCAGCTGGATTTGCGCGCTGCTGTACTTGTGGAGCCTCGTAGCGCACAGAATATTGTGCGGCAGAGATTTTAGTTGATGCATCGTTGTAAGCTTCAACTTTATTTCATTAATTTTGGTTTGGGAATTATTATTGATTACGTCACCCAACCCGGGTAACGGTTTGGAGGTTTTGCATATGGTTGTAACGTCTACTACCAAGGTTGGTGCAAGCCGACGTGCCACTCACCCCGCCACAGTAAGGCGGAGTACCCCCTTCCACCGGTGGGATCAACCTGAGGTACAGGGGGCGTATGGATACAGCATTACGCCGATACCGCACCGTCGCCCACAATGTAAGGCTCTGGCCCCTGCCTTCCTGAGTCCCCCAACGGCGCGACCGACCTGAATAAAAAAATGGGGGGGAGGCAGGACTCTCCAGACGGCAAACGGCCCACTTGCTGCAATGCTTTTTCATATGCTCTTGTGAATGTCAACAGCTTTTTAATTACAATTCATTTGTTTTAACATGTAAATTAGGGAAGAGAATAAACTGCAGCCTCACTTTCGCAAATCCCAAAACCCACCCAGTTGCCCACAACCACTCCTCTGGCGCTACCCGTCTAATGCACGTCTTGACGAGTAAAGAGCCACTCGTTTCACACTATAAAGAATTAAACCATGCTTGCGGCAGCAGCTTGGACAGCTCATCTTGGTCTGCCACGGTGAACTCCTGCCGTTTAATTTTGCAAGCAGGGTCCGCATCCAAGTTCGCCTGCCACTCCAGCTTCTCTATGTTTTGACTCGCCACGGCGCGCCCCTTGGTTTTGCCGCCGAGGGCCTCGGTGCGGGCTACCGCCAGAATTTGGTTGTTGCAGGAGTGCGAGCTCGAGCGCAACACCGCTTCGCAAAATGTACCGCCTACCAGGGCGCAGTGGTAGCATTTGCGCAAACTGTGTGTGGCTGCCTCCTCATAGACCCCACCGTGTTCTTTTTTGACGTCCTCAATCGTCAGCTTTGACCAATCTACGGCAATGCGTATCTTTGATTCAGCGCTTTTCACCAGCTTCAGCTCATCCACCCAGCACCGAGCCTAAAACCAAACTATTTTAAGTTAATTTATTATTAATGTGATGCCCAGAAGCTGTAATGCAATTGAGTTGCCGACTTACCACAGGCTTTCCGCTCGCCGTTTTGCGGGGCTGGTCAATAACCATGGGAGAGGCTTGCAGGGCAGAGGAAGAGGCGGGCTGGTCGCGCGCCCGCCTTGCTGAATCCGGCAGGTGGAGGCCCACACATCCGTCTTGATAGCGCTGCAGTATGTTGACGTGCCTCGGGCATGCATCATCGGCCACTTTCGGTGGCAAGTTGTCGTGCGCAAGGTTGAAGGTGCCCGCGAAACGGGCGTATCTCAGGTCTTCAATGACCCCCCGCTTCGTTTGGTCGTTAAAGCCGCGTCCAGCGTGAATGACCGCCCAGTCCGGCTGCTCCATCAGCGCGGTGACGCTCCCAAGCTGTTGGAACGCGAGAATGAACGCCTCGGGCTTCTGCAAAATCTTGGGTCGGTACCGCGCGATCTCCATTAGCATGGGCCAGTACGAGATCAGGCAGCCACGACGGAAGGCCGTCAAGGATGCGCCAGGATGGCGTTCCTCCAGCAGCTTCAACAGCGCAGACGGGTTGGCAGAAACCGGTGGGTTCTTAGTGCCCCATCCGCGGGTGTATTCCTCCTCCTGTAAAACATTGCGTATAGATGGTCCAACTTACTCGCTACAACAATTAATTAAAATTGAGGAGATCGAACATTGCAATCCATAGCAATCTCACGTTTTCAACCCGGGGTGCCGGTGGACGGAGGCTGGTGCTGGAATCTATGTCCATACCACCTTTGAGTATCATTGTGTGGACCGGGGTGATGGTTGACAGCTTTACTGTGGGCGTGGTGAAGTCAGTGGCCATTTCGCGAGTCCCAGACCCTGTCGCGTTTCTTGCCGTAGCTATGTAGCTATGTAGCTATGTTTATGGTTACCTAGTTATTTATATTGGCGAAGCCCAAGCATTCTGGGCGGAGCCCTATTGAACACTTCTCAAGGCGCGAAAACGCAAAGTTTTTTTTTCCGGAACAAATTGCGCCCTAGGGTCGGCCACCATGGTTCGGAACAGGCTTTCTAGAGCACATTTCTACTAGCCCATGAGATTTCACGGGCTGGTCTAAATCAGCCCGTTTTGGGCTATTCAACTACTTTGAAGTTACAAAAACGGTGTATTACATTTAAAATCGACATATTTTGCCCTCTTGCATATCCTGCCCCCGCTCCCGCCTCATTTATTTCTCATTTTTTTTATGCATAGCTGCCAGACTTGTCGCTTGCACCGCCTGCAGCTGCATGTGGGCAGCTGCTGGAACGCCTGCAAAGCTGCTGCTTGTCCCACTGGAGCAGCGCCACCACCCATAGCGAACTGCAGCGCCGGCGAAAACAGCGGCAGCATTTGAACGCTTGGTGCTCCTCCCGCCCTCGTGGCTACCGTCGGCCCTTGCTGCCGCCTCTGCATTTCCAGCAACGCCTCCAGCTGCACAGCCTCTGCTGCTGAGAGGGGAGCCTTTTCATGATCCACTGCTGCTGCCGCTGCCGCTGCCTTTACCACGACAGGCTTTTCTTTTGTAGCAATGCAGCACTCCTCCGCTACACTTGCCGCAATCCGCAGAGGCTCTTGGGTGGATTGTCTTTCCGCAAACTCGCTGGGAAGGTTCGCAGGCGGTGGTATTTCAGCATTTCACTGCTGCCGCCGAGGGGGTACCAATTGAGGTGCAGGGGGTGCCGAAACCCCCAGGGTAGAGCCAGAGAACACCAACTTCTGCTGCGTGGCGTCGCCACGCAGCAGAAGTTATAAGGACTCCTATAGTAGGTGCTCAGTTCCTACTCAAAGGTTTCCCTCGTCCAAATATTTTACCACATCAAAGATATTCCCATTCTATTGATGGTGGTGTTGGGTTAACATATCGAAGTTGGTCCAGAAATTTACACCCCCGGTGTTTGTAGAAGGAAAAAGGAGAAAGAAGAAAAGTGATAGTTACCTGTAGAAGGAAGAGTGGGGTGTTAGGCACTCGTTCAGAAAAAACGGGGGAGTTTCTGAACAATCTGTGCCGCCGCAGAAAATGCCTATATGTTAGCGAAAAAATATTAACGCGCGCTTTTCCAAAAGCACGTGCTGTAACCAAAACGTTTTACACTCGAAAAAACTTTAATTATCGAAACCTATACCGGGCTCCAAGTTTTGATAGAAATATGTTAAGAACAAAAAAGCAAAGAAAAAGGTGAAGCAAAGTTCTAGTTTTCTGGATATCTACCCGTGAAAACTCACGGGTTCATTTTTTAGCTTTTCAGCTCGTGAAAATCGTTACCAGACCGTCACGGGCTACACGCGCTGGTTTAGAAAGCCTGGAACTTCGGACTTGGGAAATTCCGAATTGGAATAAATGTTTAAAATTCCGCCAAATTCTCCCATAGGCGCTTTTGCGGTCGGTCTTTGCCATTTTAACGTTAATTGACACGAAATGAAGTATCTGTGGCACGCCAGATATCACAACCTGGGTGTTTGATATGATATTTTTTGCATATGCCTTGCATGATATCTGGATTTTTTTGTCATTCTGGGCGAGGTAGAAGCCCTTCTCCGCCCCCGTTTCCCGCAGAAATCAAAAGGCATGCTGTTGAGCACAAACTCCCTGAGCACCTGCTTTTGCCTCTTACCGGAGGGGGTTAAAGAAAACCCAATCTTGGGTATATATATATATTACAAAAATTTTCGTTTGCATTTGGGAGGGGTGGAGAGTGTGTGTGTGTGGAGAGAAGCCTTGTACTGCGCTGGGGGAAGTGAAAGCCCAGCGCAATGCGCGTCGAGTCTAATTAAAAATCAGGGCCCGACAGGCCGAAAAATATAAGTTGATATTGTGCAGCCCAATGGGCTGCCCGAAGATATCAATCTTACGGAGAACAGAAACTACACTTAATCTTAGCCAATAGGCCGAGAAAGGATATTGAGCTGAGCAGAGGAAAAACATATAGGGCAAGGCAAATTTTCTTCTAAATCGTCCTATTTATGGGCGCAGGCCCGTGAGGTGATTTCTCGGTTGTACGGCTGACTTCTGTTTACTGGAGCTCAAACGACGATTATTTTTTTATTTCCAGGTATAGGATGCAGCGTGGGCGCCCACGTGAAGAAATTTGTGCATGGGTATGTATAGTTCGGTCATTCTTAAAAAAATGCGTTTTCTAAAAGAAAATGATCATAGAATGCACCCTGCTGGGGCTGGGGCCAGGAGTATAGGACGGAAACACAATTATGGTGTCCATAAATGCGCTTAGAATCGTGGTAAGCGAAGGAAAAGGGTATTGTTTTTTTATTTTCACATCTCAGCAGCCCGCATAATGTCCGTGAGTCTTGTACATATTTTTTATTATTGTTTAAATAAAGGATAAAGGTAGTTTTATAAAAAGCCTGTTAGTGCTGAAACGGGTTCGGCAGACAGTGAATAACGTGCTTGCCGAGAAAGTGCCTCGCAATTTGGCCATCTCAGTTTTGTGGACTCTGCTGTTGGGCGCTGGTGTAAAAAAACGTTAATAAGCGCAGTGTTATTGATCGCTTTTCAGCGCAAGCGATGTCTGGCGCTGCCCAGCACAGCGTTAAAAAGCGCTCATGAAAATTTGATTGCGATATTTAGCGCTGGTGCCAACAAACGCTGGCACTCGCCGCGTTTATTAGCGCCATTCGACGCTCGCACTATTTTTCATGTTAAAAATGGGTGCAAAACAGCGATTTTCAGCGCCAGCGCCGCCCTGCACCACCGTCAAACCCCGCCCGCTGTCGCTCCTAGGCCCTCTGACCCCTGCCAGGGTCCCAGCGGCTATACTCCCTTGATGTAGGGGTTGTAGAAGAAGGTTCCCTGCTTCGTGGGGTGCGGCTGAATGTACACTGGCCGCAAAATGTCGTGCAACGGCACCAGCTCGGTGTAGTCGACAGTGTGGGAGCGACCGTCGCTGAGCAGCCGCGTCTGCTGCTCCACCTTGAGCTGCGTCATCCCCAGAATGGCAGCGTTCTCGTCCGCCTCGGTGTCCACCTCGTACCACCGCACCATGGCCATCGTTTTGCGGTGCCCACCAAAGTTGAGCCCCACAAAGGCCACAACGTCAGCGTACCACTCCATCTGCAGCTGAGGAGTCCAGCCAACGCCGCGCATGGCCACGGAGCCGTACCCCCTGGAGCCCGCGCAGACCTTGGCCATGAGCTTGACTCCCTTCACCGGCGCGCCTGGGTGGGCGTAGAAGGGGATGCCAGCGGTGCCAAAGATCTGGACGTCCGCATTGGGACGTGGGAGACCTTCGTCCTCAGCGACCTGGTTGGCATCGGACAGCAGCTGCTGCAGCAGGGGGGCGGTGGTGAGCAGCTCGAGCGCCACTTGGTCGGCGGTGCTCTGGTCACCCAGGTGACCCTTGTCCAACTCGGCTAAGCACACGCGGGCGAAGCGCGCAGGTAGAACTATCCCCTTGATGGCGACCGCGAGCCGCTGCAAGCTGCAGCGCGTCTCCCGCTCTGCGTCGCCTTCATCGGCGTCCAACAGCCGCCGGCAAGCGCACTCGCGCGCCTCGGCTTGCGACATCTGCGGCATCGCGTCGTTTTTGCGGTTATTGGTGTGGATGGCAGCGCGCTTGCCGGCCTTGTGCAGCGCTTCCTGGAAGCCGGTGTCGGTGATGGCGGAGGCGCCCACCACCTTGATGGCCCCTTCAAATTTGCGGAGGCACCACATCTTGGGGATGCTCCAGCTCTTGGGGGTGGTCCAGCTGTCCCTCAAGTTCTCATTCTCTGTGCTCAGCTCACGAAGAACGGTCTGCTGCAGCTCGATGCGGAGGGAGTGCACTTGGGCGATGGTTTCCTCAGTGTGGATCTCACGGCGCACCACGGCGTGCCAGTTCAGCAGCGCTACAAATAAAAAAATATATATGTTGTTACCGTTTGTTCGTTATAATATATCGTTTTCAAAACTTTTTTTAATCATTTTGACTTGCCGGCAATACAGCGGAGCAGCGGCATGAGCTTGGAGTCCAGCAGCAGAGCAGGGCCGATCACCAGCGCCAGGTTTATGCTCTCTGTGGCGGTTATTTTCTTCGCAAACAGCCCAGCTTCTTCACAACGCGAGGTTTGCCAGCCGTTGCGGGGCAAAACAAGGTCAGGGTAAGTGGGGAGGTTGAAAATGTATCTGTTTATCTACAAATGTAAAGAAAACCCGAAATTTAAGCCATTGAGAACCCGGAGATTAATTGGCGAATTGGGTAACTTGCCTTTCTGAGAAGCGGCATGCTGCCACCAGCGAGGCAATACAGAATGCCGCCAGGCTCCACCCCCAGCATGTAGGTGACGAAGCCTTTCCACACGGTATGCAAACGGTCGGGCATGGCCAGCTCGTAGCAGTTCACCGCAAAGAAACCCATCAGCGCTGGCTTGGCCACCATGGGAGAGCCTGCCAGCACCTTGACAACTCCTTTGATGTCTTTCTCAGGGTTGAAAAGGGGGAGGGGTGTCAGCGAGTACAGCTTCAACTCGTTTTCTGCCGCTACACGCATGTCAGCAGAGTGGGGCCCAGTGGCCACGGCTGCCATGGCGGCCCGAGCGAACACTGCCAACATGTCTTCTTCGCGGCGCTCGCCAAAATCGTCGAAGATGTTGTCCAGCTCCTCCTTCGGCACGTACGTGGAAACATCAGGCATGTCACATTTATAGTTGCCGCCAACCGCAAAGGCTTGGCTGAGCGCCTGGAGGTCGCCAATGAAGGCAACGGGGGTGGGGAACGTCCATATCGGGTTGCCTTGGGGGTCAGCCACCTCGAGCCCCCTGTGTAGGATAAATAAATTAGTAAATTAGTGTTATCTTTCATAATAAGATTTTCTATTAACTTCCAGAGAAAATCACTTACTTGCAGCTCAACTCTTTGAAACGCTTCAAGGCCAACTCCAGCGTTGTCTGTGCCACCCAATGCTGCAGCATCCTGCACTCCCCCGGTGTTATTCCAAGAGCTTTGCGGTCCAACACAGGGATTTCAGCGATGCGCGTTGTCCCGCGCGGCGTGAAAAGGATGCTGCGGTCCACCGCCATCGCTATTATGTTCAAGGGGCACATAGAACGATCGGAGCGCTCCACGTCAGTTTTGTCGTAGTATACACCGAGGGGGATGATGTTTAATTCATCGGAACGGCGGAAAGGGCTCGTTCTGTAAGCTCCCTGCGAAAAAAAATGAATAAAGAAAAAAATTATCAAGTGAACAAGAGACTTTTTTTATTATGCTCAAGTGAACAAGAGAAAAGCATTATATTTAGATCAAATGAATGCCGTTTACTTACGAACCGCTGCTGCACCCGAGTGCCCATGTGAACGCGCCCGAAAAGCTGCTCCCCGTCGCTGTTGAGTGCGCCGCAATCCGACTCTGCGAGCATCCCGCCCTTGCGGGCTATCTCTCGCAGAACGAGGTCAAAGTCGCCCACCAAGCTGGCCTTGATGACCACGCCGTTGACTTCGGCGATGGTAGCATCCACCCACGGCTGCCCCAGCTCCCGGACCCTTGGGGCTGCACGATAGGTGTCAAACTGCGGCACATTCTTCCAGCGGCACAGCCCGTGGTTGTGCAGCATGTTGAACAACCGCGTCCCCTCCATCAGCGACAGCTTGTGCATGATGCTGACCGCAACGTGCTCAGCTTCGGTGAACTTGATGCCGTACCCGCTCTTGCCGCTATCTTCCACCTCATCATCCAAGCCCATTCTCCCCAGCCCGTTGACTATTTCGTCAAGCTCCGCAGCTTCAGTTTGGTCCACTGCGGCAGGGCCGGTCGGTGCGGTGCTGCGTACGCGCTGTGATGCTGCCACCAGCGAGGCAGCGGCGGCGGTGATGTTGGCGGCATCGATGGCCGGAACCATCCCATCCCCGCCTGGCGGCAGCCCGCCGTCGTCGCCATTGTCCTGGTTGCCATCCCCCCAGTCCATTTCATCCGGCGGCGCAGCTGCACGAGGGCGCTTGCGGAGCGGAGCGGTAGGCGGGGCCTCGACCGTAGCCCAGAAGCACTTCTCGTTGGATGGGTGCTTGATGTGGCTTTCGATGTTGCGCCAATACTTTCCACAGCCGCAGCAGTGATGAGGGTATTCAGGGGTTTTCCATATGCTCCCCATGAGAAATGTTTGAATGTTAAAATTTATTCAGAGGAAAAAACACGTTAATCCTAAATGAAAATGCTGTTTCAAGAATTATATTGATTATTTAACCTTATTTCAGCGCGAAAAGTAGCTTAATCGGCTGCCCAAAGGAGGAACGAGCCGCGGCGATTTTTCGAAAATCGCGTGAATCCTTCCGAAGTTCACGAGAGGGGACACGTCGCGCGACGTGTCTCAGTCTGCACCTCTTTCGACACGCTGATGATTGCGTGTCCCCGCCTCAGCGTGTCAAACCTAAATATTATTCAATACGTTTCAACGTGTCTTCCTTCTCTGATTCCCTGCGACAGCACCTA
Source organism: Marvania coccoides (assembly GCA_963854735.1). NCBI lineage: Eukaryota > Viridiplantae > Chlorophyta > Trebouxiophyceae > Chlorellales > Chlorellaceae > Marvania > Marvania coccoides. The sequence goes on along the minus strand of OY978098.1, from coordinate 1,271,381 downwards.
CCGTCCATTGTAGCCATGAGCAGCACGAATCGGCTCAGGCCGGGCTCGGACAACAACATTGTGGGCCCCCGCGTACTCTTGCAAGGTCTCTATGGCCTCCAGGTGAGGAACGGGAATGCCAAATTGCCTTTGGTTTGCAATTTTTGGGGTGCATGTCAAGATCATCTGAGCAGATGTCTTTTCACTTCAACATATTCTGCCTTCTGGCCTTCTTCTGTCATTGTCAGTTTCATACTCGCTGCCGACCCCGCCCTTTCTTCCTTCTCTTTCCCCTTCATTCAGGCTGGAGAAGAAATGCCAGGGCCCACCTGGTTAAGCGAAGAAGAAGAATGCCCATTACCTCCCCCTAGAGGTGCTGCTCCTTCTTCGCAAGCCCTCAAGCGGCCAGGAGCGCTCGCTGCCACCAAAAACAACAAGTTCTCCCGCACCGGCGAGCAAGGCGCCAAGACCCCCGCCTTCCAAGCCCAGCGCCCGGCCGCCGCCTCCCCGAACAAGTCCAGCCTCCACATTGACGCGTCTTCTGACGAGGAGAATGAAGATCTCAACCACGACAACACCAGCGACGCAGCAGCTCTTCAAGCATCACGGAACGGCGGCAACGGCGGGGCTCACCAAGCCCGCAGGCCGGCTGCGACCCAGCGCGTCCACCTCGCGCCCCCAGCTGGTCCTTCCGACATGCGCCAGCTTCTCGCCGTCCTCCGTAAGCTACTTTTCATGCGTTAATTACACCCCGCCGTCGCAGGTCAACTACTATTTTGTTCTTTTCTTTCGTAGCCGCCATGATGAACATGCTGGCTGACGCCACAACCACGATGAAGAGGCTCACTGACAACCATGAGAAGTCCCTGGAGGCGCTGGCCTCTGCGGCGTCCACCATCAGCTCCTGGGGCAACTCCCCTCCCGGCCGCCGGCAAGGGAAAAAAAGATCCCTGGTGCGTTTCCTTTCGTTTACAATAAATATGCATTAATATCAAACTATATATTGCATTTAAGTAATGAACAATCTTTGTCCCCTGGATTTGTAGGGCAAAGACTTCACAGAAATGGCGGTCAAGTGGGTCTGGAACTCCAAGACAAGGGGCTATTGGCCCACCACCTCGCACACGGCCTACATGGCAGCCTGCTACCTGGGCTACGACAACGTCAAGGAGGCTCGACGAAACGCCCAGGAGCAGATGAAAGAAGTGGCAAGCGATGTACGTCAAATTGATTTTTTCATTTGATGTATTGCAGCAACTTTTAATGAATTCAATTCGTCAATTCCTTCAAGTCAAGCAGGTGTTGCTTGTTTACCGCAGCCTGCGCAGCGTCATCAGCGGCTCGCTCAAGGCGAAACTCTCCGAGCACTACATAGACTTTGCGGTGGCCGGCACCGGCACCGGCACCGGCCGCCTCTTCCCCGTCGGATGCACCAGCCTGGACACCGCCGTGGGCAGTCGCATGGCTGACAACTTTTCGTACCGCGCCATGGGCGTAAATCCCTACGAGCAGGTGGCCTTTCGTGGGCTGCTCCTCGAAACCACCTCCCAGTTCAAGTACAAAAAAGCCGACAAGCACAAGCCAATCGACTTCATCCCTGCGGCGCACATCGCATTCGTAGAGCTGGCGGTGAGTTCTCCAATTCAAAAGTTAAAACTATGAACTAATTTATTCAAGAAGCACTTGCCGTTCAAATAAAATAAATGTCTTACTTAATCTTCTTCCTCTCCTTTCTCCATCCATCAATGCAGGTGGAACTGCTGCTGAGGGGCGAAACCACAATCGACGTGAACAAAGACGACTACGAGCTGCGCATCACGGAGGTGGAGGAGCGCATCGACCCCAAGAACTCCATCATCCTGCCGCGGTGGGAGGTCGAGGTGGGGTCGCAGCCCATGGAGTGAGGCGGAGGGTGGAGATGGCGAGGAGGAGGGCACCCCGCGGAGGGGCCAGGGCGAGGCGCACCGTCAGCTGCAATTAGCGGGCGGGGGCGAAATCTGCAGATGAGCATAAATCAACGTACTTTTGTAACGGCCCAAAATTGCACAACCGCAGAATAGCGCATTACAGCGTACCTGCAGACAAGCGTCCAGGCAGCGGCTGCAGCAACTTGCGCAAGTGTTGATCTGCGCTTTTCAGCGCTAGTGTCGGGAGGCCAGCGCTCATAAGCGCAGCTGTTGAGATCCGCCAATTAGCGCTAGTGCATTTTTAGCGCTGATGAAAAGGGCCATGCCGTTTCGCGCTGCTGCTTGAATCCGTTTTCTACCGCGTTCACAAAACTGAGATGCCGGCCTTCCTGTATCGTTATAAACGCTTCCAATGCGGGTATACGACGTTAATAAAATTATATAGTTCATGATGCAATCGCAAGTACAAATATCTGCAATTCCCGAGGTTCTGTGCCCTTTTCAATATTTATTAAATAAATCCAACAAAATCTGCAGCCAAATGGAAAACAACAATGACTACGAGGGCGACACGCAGCACCTGGTGGATGATATTGCCGTCTTCAGGTGCTATCTGGGTGACAAATTCCGCGAGCTGTCTGAAGTTAAGGGAGATCATGACTCGCTGAGAGGAGCGCTCCTCCCAGCGCAAGGAGAACAAGCAGCTGAAGGAGCAGTGGGACCCTCTACCGCAGTAATAAGCCGACCCTTTGCCTCCCTGGCAAAGCGCAACGATGCTACGGAAACCGGCCCCAACGCCAACCGAGACATGCTCCGCTCATATCGGCTGATCACCTCGGCTGAGTGTGCCCAGGACGAGGTGGAGGACATGACGAGCCGAAAGCAAATCACTGCACTCGGGTGCAACGCTGTAGCGACAGCTCCTAGCGCATTTATCCCACAGGAAGACTATGCAGGTGAACATTTTAGTTCAATGTAAAATCATATCTACATTATCGCTTACAAAACCGCTATTCGATCTTAATTGCACCATCGATCATCGACGCGGTTGATTTTATTGTATCGCTGATTATGTACCAAAAGAATCACCCAATTGCCGACACGGTGACGGAGTTTTCCCTTCTTCTTAAGTCATCGAAATACTCAACAATACTCAACAATTTCGGCGTTTGTTTTGCAGGCGTCATCCCCAGAATGACAGCAGCGATGGAAAAGGCAGCGCTTCTCACTTGCCTTCTCAAGAAGCTGACAGAGGATTTGAACTGTGCTGCAGTGAATCCTGCCGTGCATGCTGCGCCTTGTCGTGGATCTCGCTCGGCGGAATTAATGAGGCTGGGAGGGGAGATGGAGGAGCTGGTAGGGGATATGAAATCCGCCCTTAATTGGCCGAAGTCTCCTGAAACGCCACGTGCTGTCGCCGGCATTGTTGAAGCAATGCCGCCCAAGAAGCGCTTGCAGGATCCGCACGTAGTAGAGCAAGCGGCAGCAGCGATGGCAGTGGAAACGGGGGCGGCAGAGAACTTGCCTGTGCAGCCGCTCAAAAGGCAAAAGCAAGCGCAGCAGGCGGCCGTGGGAGCGGTTAGGTAAGTGGAGAAACATGCAGTCGTTTAGATTGTATAGTGTGGAGTTTCAAATACTACTACTGTGCTCTGCAATCTCTCTGTCTGTTGTGTGCAGCGATGAGGAAGAGGAGGAAGATTCCAGCAGAAGCTCTTTTGAGGAGTCGGCCGACGACTCCACTTCTTCCGCTGACGACGAAGATGCGGAGTTCGATCTCAGTGACTCTGAAATGTCCGTGGGAGCGGTTGCAGTCGGCGTCAAGCCGCGGCCCGGCGTGCAGCGCCCCCAGCGCACTGCACGGGCGATGACTCCGCTGGCGCTGAAAGAACTGAGCAGCGACGACGAGATGGCCGAATTTGCGGACACTGTTGACGCCAACGACGACGAGGGCTTGGCGCAGCTGCTGCAGCTGTCCCCAGTGCGCGTGCCGTGGCCCACTGATGATGCCGCCGTGTGCAGTGTGTGCCTGGACTCTGACGCCTCAGAATCCAACGCCATTCTGCTTTGCGAGGGGGAGGGGTGCGAGGTGGCGGTGCACCAGCAGTGCTACGGCGTTGAAGTCGTTCCCGAGGGGCAGTGGCGGTGCGATGGGTGCTGCGGCAATGTGCCCCCGGGAGCCGCAGCGTGCGCGCTATGCCCTGTGGTCGGCGGGGCGCTGCGAAAAATCGCTGAGATGGGGCGGGTGCAAGCAGCAGAGGGTCGGGACGGACAGAGTGGCGGAATTTTTGTGCACTCTGCGTGCGCGCTGTGGACCCCGGAAGTGTCTTTCCTCGACCCTGATCGCTTGGATCAAGTTAACCTGAGCGGGATGACCAAGGAACGGCTGGATCTGAAGTGCGAGATGTGCAACAAGGCTGGGGGGGGCACTGTGTGAGTTGCTGTCGCCCGCAGTTATGTAGCTTGCCCCTCTGTGTTTTCAAGGAAACCCCGTCCTATTTCTGTTTCCAAATTCCGCCTTTTCTGCCGGTTTTTTTATGGGGTGCAGGCAATGCAGCTATGGCAAGTGCTACCGCGGCTTCCACGTGCTCTGCGGTAGGTTTTCAGAGTGTGAAGTGATGATCACGGGCGACAGCGAGCCTACAGGCTTTTGCCCGGTGCACTCGAAGCAAAAATTTGCGACAATGAGGTGGAAACTTATGGCCGATGACGATGAGGATGAAGAGGAGGGGCCGGCTGCGGAGCCGGCAGAAATGACGCCATACGAGCTGCAGCGCCAGGAGAACATCGCGCGCAATAAGCGGGTCATGCAGGAGATGCTAGGTGAATTCTTGGCCGTTGAGCCAGAGCGCTGATGAATGGGGTGACTGGAGGTGCTGCTGAGGAAGACGATGAAGAGGAGGGCGGGGGATTTCGCGAAGGCTGCTAATAATAAGAGTTTATCAAACCATTTTTCTGCAGTTGCAAATATGAATTTCCGTATAGGCATCCATGTTTTTTGAGTATTTTACTACTTTTTTTTACTTTTTTTTTTTGCATACAAGATTTGTTTGTTTTACTGCATAAATAGCGTTCTCGAAGTGTGTACGTAGTCCGCAGTTTGTAAGGAAGCTCATTATCACCCTTTTTCATTCAAAAAAATCAGCCCCGATCGAAAAGGCACAGCATTCCATGTCATATCCACTGCCATCTCTCACCCACCCACCCACCATCGCCCTGCATTAGTGGGGGTGGGTTGGGTGGGTGGGGTGGGGGGTGTCTGCATGCTAGCGCACCACCACCTTTGCTAGCTGGGCCGTTGCCCCTGTGGTTTTCTCAACAATTCAGAGCTCAGCACCCTCTCCATTGGATCTGCACCAGCTCATTTAAGAAACTCCATGGTGCATAACCCGTCGCCCTGGTGCCCTGCGACGCCAGCGACGCTACAGCCCTCCAGCCTATCTTGTTTGACAAGGCGCCTCGGCACTTGGGGAGAGGACAATTATTTGCGTACTGACACTCAAACTGGATTTCGGCGTGACCACAGGACTGAGGATAGCATTTTTACCCTGCGTGCATTGATTGAACGCCACCAGGCTGATGATACACCACTTTACGTTGCTTTCATTGACTTCAAAAAAACGTACGACACTGTTCCGCGGGATAAACTTTGGGATAAACTACAGGCTAGGGGCGTCACTGGATTCATGCTTGATGCTCTAAAAACCCAATACGCTAACGTCCCTATTTCGGTTAAAACTTTGGAGGGTCTTTCAGCCCCATTCCTGTCCACTTTGGGGCTGAAGCAGGGCGACCCTGCCAGCTGTGATCTTTTCGGTTTCTACATTGATGATCTGCCCTTTGCCATTCTACACCTGGGCGACTCTGCCGCTCTGCCAACTCTCAACAACACAACCGTCCCCCCTTTGCTTCATGCAGATGACTTGGCGCTGGTGGCGACGAGTATCGAGGGGCTACAAGTGCAGCTGGCGGCACTTTCGGAATACACAGCGGAGTGGGACCTCACCCTGAGCCTGGCAAAGACAAAGGTGATGTCGCTGGGGGGTGGCAGCGGGCCCAGCAGCGTTCAGGTCACCTACAGGGGGGTGCAGCTGGAGGAGGTGGCAGAGTTCAAATATTTAGGCGTGATATTTACGGCTGGAAGGGATTTTGGTGCTGTGGCAGCGGCGGCACGGCTGAAAACAGCGAGGGGGGCGCTGGCGTTGATGTGGCGGCGGTGCGCACAGCTGGGGATCACATTGGCACGACTTCTTGGTGAATTATTTAATGTGGCGGTGATCCCAACATTGGGGTACGGAGTAGAGACCTGGGGGCCAGCCCAGGTGGCTGCTGCGGTGGGCGGTGACGGCAACGACAAGTGCGAGATTTTCTACCGAGCCTTCTTGCGGCGTGTGTTGGGAGTATGCAAAGGCACGGCCAACGTGGTCACACTGGGGGAATTTGGTCGCTCCTCGGCGTGCGCTTGGGCAAAACGTATCTGTGGGTACTGGGAGCGACTCCACACCATGCCTGACACCAGTGTGACGCTCAAGGCAGCATTTCGGGACAACCTTGCGCTGGCGCTGCAAAACTCATCTTCGCAGCGCTGTTGGGCGGCGCAAGTGCTGTGCCTGATCGACGCTTTAGGTCTGGAAAGCGGTGTGGCGGAAAGCGGCGTGGTGCCCGCGGGGAGCGACGACCTGGACGACCCCAGGCTGGCAGAGGCGGCCATGCGCCAACGCTACATGTATTTTTACCGTCAGCAATCGGGGACGAAAACTGACTTTTACAAGGCAACAATTCGAGGCGGTGATACCACAATGAGTTCTTATATTTTGCAGCCGTACCTTTCTTCTGTCCTTTCGGTTCCGCGGCGGGTCTCTTTGGCAAGATTCCGCTGCAGCTCGCATCATCTTGGGGTGGAGACGGGGCGCTACATTGGGCGGCCGCATTCGCTGCGGACATGCCGCTTGTGTGCTTCTGGTTCTTGCGAGGACGAAGAGCACATGGTTTTTCATTGCACATGCCCTTCTTTGGTAGCAATGCGTGCATCCTACCCATCTTTATTCCCTGACGCGCCATCTTCTTCTTCCTCTTCCCCTTATTATCCTTCGAATCTTTTTCAGTTTTTGCAGCAAGCTCCGAAGCAGGTTGCTTCTTTCATTAAAGCCAGCCATGACGCTGGCGAGTACGAGAAGCTGCGTGGTTGGATATAAGCTTTTCTTTTCCTTTGTTATTCTTTTCTCTGTTTCTTTTAAGCGGTGGGTTTTTCTTTGGTCTTTCTTTATTCTCATTTTCATTCATCAATTTATTATTATTATTTCTGCTTGCACTTCGGTGCCAGTCTGCTATGTTGCCTTAGTTGCTTCTTTGTGCGGACTTTAAACCTGTGATGTATGTATGTATGTATGTATCGTCGCAAAAGAATGTAACAAAATAATTGAGCACAAAACAGCTCGGTGCCTCTCAGGCGTGGGCAGAAAGGCGTCGCGCCGTCCGCGTTGCGTCGCAGCAAGCAACCGCTGCAGTCAGCCACCCAGCCATGTTCAGCTTCTCACCAGGCTTCGGTGGGGGGCTATAAATTTTGGAAGCTCGGTAAGTTATTATTATTTTTATTTTAGTTAATTTGCTGCGCTGTGAACCCCCCTGTGCCATTCATATCGAAGGTCATTTGCCCCGCGTACGCTTACCTCCTGCCCCTCGCACGCAGGCCCAGGCCAACCACATCTCATCGCCAACGAAAATATACGGTCATGCGGCCAGCGCTGGCGGGAGCCCTTTTTTTGAGGCACAATATTGCGAATTTATGACCATATTTCATCATACATATATGCCATGTAACAGAGCTGAAATCCGCCCGGAAAATCAAGTTTTTATAGAGGCCTTTTTCTACTGTCAAAAACCCACATCGACTGGTGCCAGACTCGCATTGGTTGATGGAAGGCTTCAAACGCTGGAAATCTGTCTCACTGAGTGGACAAGGCATGAAGAGTTTGCCCAGGAAATGCAATTGCCTGGGGCAGCAGTACATGCCTGGCATGATGCCAGATGTAACGCAAGTCCTGTCAGCCCAGACTGATAATTCCCTCCTGCCCCATCAGTTTTAGGCGTTGGTGCTCCTTTCCAAGAGGCATTTTTTGTCAGAGCCCATGGCTCTGCCGCGGTGCCAACGTAGGTCTCTTGCGCCACGTGGAGCTCCTACAGAGGGGAGATATGCGGGCAAGCTAACAATCAAGAACAGGTTTTAAACATATTTACGACTCCATGCCAATTGCATGTGCATATTTGTATATGAGCATCCTCTGTTGTAGAACCGGTATGTCTTTGCAGTCTACTATGATCTCAGTGATCTTGCGCAAGAGGTTCGGCTTCTGCAGAGAGTGGCAATGAAAGGGGTGCCGGGGTTACGAAGGAAATAGAATAGAAGAATAAGAAGGATGCTCATGCAGACCATACACTCACCGGGCTCGTCCGAATGAGCTTCTCGATCCAATCGGACGAAACTTCTTTCTCGCGGATATACCACTTAATCTCCTCCCGCGGAGGAGGCCGCTTCCGCTCGGGTGCAGGCTGTGTATCCTGCTTCGAGTGACGTTGTTTGTACGCGAGGTCCACGATGCTCTTCTTGTGCTGGTAAAACTCAGATAGCGGACATGGTTCCACGTCTTCTCCTACGGGCGGTATATAGCAAATTAAAGAGGTATTCCTAGACCTGAATAAATTTTAACTAGACAAAACATGAAAAGTTCTTGTGCTCACCGTGCATTTCCTGTTTTTGCGGCATGGGGGCCGCGGGATTGACAGTGGCTCGTACTAGACCCTCTGCAGCGGAAATGAACTGCTTGACCAAGTCGTCCACCCCATCGACCATCTCTCTCAACTCTGTTGCGTCGGCATTTGCTTCGCCGGCGGCTTCACCCTCCTTGGTTGCAAGCTCTGGCGCCAGGTCATGGGTTTGACGAGCAAGATTTTGCGCTTCTTGCAACGCAAGGCGTGCATTTATCAGGGCCTGCACTAGATGTTTGCAATGTGAGTTGTAGTCAGTTGCTCACTTCGACCATTTATGGCCTACCTCGTCCATGGAGGCAAATGGCGGTGCCAGTAGGCCCTTGGCGCGTGTTTCAAACACACTAACGATTGCCAGGTGAAGAACTATAAAAGTTTCGAAAAAGATCTCGATGTTTCGTTAGAGCCCAGGCCAAGTACTGCTCCTTTTCGTCAACTCGAGCGCTATATTGACATATTTCATACCCCATGCTGGGCTAATAGGAAATGGGGAAAGTCCAATTCACCTATTCATTTCTCATTTTCTCATTCTCGTTTCCTCATTTCCCCATTCTCATATTCTCATATCCCATTCTTACATTCTAAAATTTCGCTTTTTATATCTTAACTTCAATATTAAACATATAACCGACCTCTTGCGGCCCTGCTCAGCCTGAAATTCGCCGGAATGGCCAACCAAACTTCTAATCAAAATCTGCGGAAAACCCAAAGCGGAGGCTATTTTCAACCTGGAAAGGCCCATTCTGACGAACTGCATCGCAGGGTGCTGGATGAACGTCAGGCTGACGACGGCAGAACCTTTCAAGCCATTGCCTCTGCAAACGGCATCCATGAGTCCACTGCACGAAAGTGGTGGAAGGACTTCACTTCGGCTGAAGGGAGATCGCAAGAAGCACAGGTGAGTACAGCACTGTAGCTGCCTGCCGTCAGGTTTGTAGGTGGGGTCGGCATCCTGCCAAAACAATCTAACAATCAGATCATTCGAGAATTTGCTGGCTGGAATTGCCCATCTCGTTTTCCTTATATACTGTCTTAGTTAAAAACAGATCTGACAAGGCGGAAAACTTACTCTGGCCGCCCGCTGGCTCATTTTAAAAAATAGATGATCTTGAGTTTAACTTAAAAGCGTGCGCGGGGTTCAAGCGCTTCGAAGAGCTTTGATACGATTAGATGGTCAGGTAATTTCCCCCCTCTTTTCACTTCTCATAATCTCATATTCTCATATCTCACTTCTCATATCCCCATTTTCATTTCCCACTTTCCACTCCCAATGGGCGTGAGAAAATGAGAAAATGGCATTTCCCCATCTTCATTTCTGATATTCCCATATTCATTTTCCCCATAATATGAGATTAGTAGAATTGTAATAGGGCGATATCACTATTGCACAGAATAAATATCGCTTGAGTTGACGAAAAGGAGCAGTATTTGGTCTTTTCAAACTTTGAGAACTTCTCATTTCTCCTAAAATAATTTTTTCTTGAATACGCACCATAACCCGGGTACTTTTCAAGTTCTTTTTCAAACTTTGAAAATGAACTCGCAAAAAGACATTTTGGCATTTTGAGCCAAATAACGATGGAATTTCCAAGTTTTTTCCTATAAAATCGAACTATTCAGAATGTTTAAATCCTGTTACAAGCAAGGGTGGGCTGCCCAAGCTTTAAAAGCGCGAATCGCATCGCATCAAGGCGGCAACAAGCTCTTGCTCCGCTCAGTATCCCCTAAAAAAACATTACTTGATATCCCATTGTACAAGAAATGCGCGGCGATGGCATATCCCTTGCTAGCTTGCAAAATTTGGCCTCTTTATTTACCGCTGATTGAGGAAGGATGCCATGGCAGGCACTGCGGGCCTTTGCATACCCATTCCTAATAGCTGCGGGTCCAGCTGGTCTTATTGTGCGGTTTGCTTGAAGAAATTATTGTATTATATTCCATTCGGATGAAATTTAGCTCCCATGAGCTGGGCTGCACATAGCTTAATTGTGTCGGAGATTAGCAAATTGTTGAAGCGCTCAAGCTTAAAATCAGTTGCAAATGGACAAGTATGGTGTCATAGGATGCAAAAATTCGGCATGGACCACAAATCAATGAGGAGCAAAATGATGAATAGTAAAATAGAAGTATATGAAAAAAAAGTAATTCCGCACGTCAAAATTGAATAGAACAGTGGGGGAACAAGTAACTGAGCATACAAGATGCAGATGCTGTGCTGCCGCCTGCTGACCTCGTCAAGCATGGGAGTCAGAATAATCACTATCGGCAATAGGGTCCATGGTGCTTGACTGTAACGATCTGGCACCTGATCGGGTCAAGATTGGCTATTTTTATTACAAATCAAGAACCCTCATCCAGTTAAGCGCGAATCCTCATATGCATCAACAGGAAGAAAGAAGCTTATGTGGATAACACAGGTCTTACACCCTCCCCCCCTTCAACCTGACGCTGCCCACAGTGTCATCAGATTTAACCAGAATAGGGCAGAGGAGACTCCCAGAAAAACCAGAAATATATCACCAGAAAATCAGAAAGAAGAACGCTATGTATTGTAAGAGAGAGAGAGAGAGGAAAATGTTTCTTGAAGAGAAGAAATGGTGTCTCTCTCTCGGCAGACGAGCCACGCAGAAGAATCCATGCGCATAATAAATAAATTCCGTGCATGTGCTCTTTGAGAAGTAAGGGATAAGTGGATATAATCTACTTTACAACCTGTGGTGGAGGCTGACCCGGTTTTCCGAAGAAATTTTCTTAGTAAAACAGGGTTTCCGAAGAAATGATTTCTTAGTGGTTTGCAACATGTTCCGAAGAAATGCTCCTAAGAAAAACCTTCGGGAAATCTGGTTCCTAAGAAATTGGCCTTTTTTCCGAAGAAACAGCGTTTTTTCCGAAGGTTTTTACTAAGAAATTTTCTTCGGGACCATTTTTCCGAAGAAATCCCCGAAGGATTTATTTCTTCGGGAGCTTCGGAATGCCTTCGGGATGCTTGTTAAATTGCAAAGTACAAGTACTTAGAAAAAAATGAAGGAAAAAATGCAGAGCACTTCGAAAAATTCGAGGGAAAAAAAATGGTCAATTATTCAAAGGAACGCCAAAATAGCCTCGGTAAGCCCTCTCAGAATTCACTCCGCCTCTTCTGTGCGCCTGCCGTATCTTGCCCCCTCGATCTCGTTCACCATTCAATCGGAAGCAGAGATGCTCAGGCGTCTTCTACCCGTGCCAGCGCCAACCAGCCAGCAACGATCCGACAATTCTTGTAATTATCAACTAATATAGCCTGTAATTAAAAGAGGAGGAGAAGACATGGGTAAGCAACTGTTTCGTGGTAGTTAGTGCAAGGGTGTGAAATCGACAGATATTATATAATTTTATAGAACATTGCAATCCGGACATATTATTTATACCGGCTTAGAGCAAAAAAAAAGCTTTTTAAAGCGTTAAAAAAAATGCGTGCTGAAATTGTCCAACCGCTGCGGATAGAAAGAATGCAGGCTGGCTCTCTAAAACCCTCGCATTTAATAAGATTTACACTCCGAAAGCGTTCCTAAGATATTGTAGAATTCCCGAAGAAAATTCTTCGGAAGCAATTTTCCCTGAAAATTTCTTCGGAACCACTTTTGCTTCCGAAGAAAATTTCTTCGGAACCTTCGGAAAATAACCTCAGCCTCCACCAGAGAACATGCTGATAGTATTTCCTTTCTTTTCTTAATACTGTACGGCACCTAATGTTTGCGAGACCTATAATTTGCGCGGATTCTCATTTGGATTTTCGCGAGACCTATTTTTTGCTTGAATTTGGGCCATGAATATTTCCGGGGCCTATTGTTGTGCGCGGTTTTTGAGGAAAATTTTCAGAATTTCGGGCTCAAAACACCATCTTTTAAAGGGAAAACAGACGACAGAGTCACAGCAGAAACAACCTTGATCATTTTGTGAGCTTGCCTGGCGCCCTGACTGCCCGGGCGCCGGGGCGCCGCTCCACCGCCGCCGCCGCCGCCAGCCCCTCCTCATCGCTCTCGCCGCCGCTACTGCTGCCATCAGAGCTGCTGCTGGAGCAGCTTGTGACCTCCAGCCCACTGTCCTCCTCCTCCGAGCCAAACTCCCACTCCTCTTGCGCCTCGTCCTCGTCGGCGTGCCTCCCCTCCGCCTCGTCGTCGCCCTCGGGCACCGGCTGCGTGTTAAAGCCGAGGCCCACGGCCACCTTGGGGAACAGGTCGCCCTTCTCCATCCTGTCTAAAGCTTCCTCCAGGATGCTGAAGTCCCACGCCTTCAGCAGGCCCGCCTTCTCCCAGCCGCGCAGCACTTCCTCCTTTGGCACGCGCTCCCACGCCATAAACGCCCACCCCGGCAGCAGCTTCTTGCGGTCCTTGAGCCCGGACAGCAGCTTCACCTGCGCGATGGGCACCCCTCTCGCCCGCTGCACTAGGCTCGCACATGCTCCAATATCAAAATAAGAGTGCCCAGAACTTGCGAGCGAGCGCCCCAGCGCGGTTTGAGGATTTTTTTTTCCGGAACCTATATTTTGCGAGGTTTTTTGCCCCTGAATTTCCCCGGCACCTATTGTTTTCCCGGTTTTTCACTGGCAATTAATTTATGCAACTCAAAATTAATAGGTGCCGTACAGTATTCACTGTTTCTTTTGGCGGTTGGGTTTTCTTTCTTTTATTATCATCTTAAACTTACTTGCCATTACATTTTTTTCTTCTGCTTGCACTTCGGTGCCAGTCTGCTACGGGGCCTTAGTTGCCCTTTTGTGCGGACTTTAACCCTGTAATGTATATGTACAATGACAGAAATGGGCGTGATTGTGTCTAAACTTAATCTCGGTCAGTCGGTTTTTGCCGCCGAGCATGCATTTTCGTTCATTGGCTAGATATACCCCGACATGTACGTCACTCAACCCCCCTCTTCAGCTCCCCTCTTCGGCCGCCTCCCCGCGATGATCAAGCTCAGATTGCGCCCACCTCTCCAGCGCCTCCTCTGCAAAATTCAGTAAGAGGGCAAGATCGGTAGCCTTCAGCTTTCCGATTTCCGCAGCAAACCTTTCTCGATCCGCTGTGTCGCCAGAGTACGCCGCCGAATCCCATAGTTTCTGCAATTTATTCACCAGCTCGCCATATTCCACGCTCTCCAGCTTAGGGGCGATTTTATCGACGATATTCAGGTCTAAGAACATGCCACACAACGGCATTAGTTCAGCGCGGTATGCCTCCATCGAAGAGATAGTGCGGGCGCCCTTCAGCGCAAGCTCCAAGATCACTGGAAAGTCCAGCTCCGCGCTCTTCTCCTCAAGCTCCTCTACATGCTGAAGCGCCGAATCCACAGCTGTCAGGACGCTAGGGAGCTGGTCGGACCCAAGCACACCAGACCCCCCCAGTGCGGCTCCTCGGAACCGACGAGTGTTGACCAGCTTGCCTCGCCTCGCCATCGCAGCAACCGCCTGTGCATGACTGTATCGAAGCGGTGCATCATCCTCGACGCCTGAGAGTGGCTCGTCTTGGATGTCTTCGTCGACGGTCTCCTTGCCCTGAAAATGAGATCGAAAAAATAGGTAAAACCATCAGCGGGTTCCTGCAGCAATCTCAATCGAATGTCGTTATTGTCATCGCTATCCCGCACTACTGCGCATGGGGGGGGAGGAAAAAAACAGAACAGATCTGTTTTTTTCCCCCGGGAAAAAACGCCGGCTCACCTCGTTCATTGAACCTCGTGGATTTAGGAAGACAGCTCAAATATTGATTATGGACATGAAAAAGAAAAAAACGCAAAAAAAAAAAAAAAAAAAAACAAAAAAACACGGCTAAACCGCCTAAACCGATATTCAAAAAATAAAATTGCGAATCATCTCCGCTCCAAATGGGAGCGAGCTCGGAGATTTAATAGAAATCTGTTACAGAACAAAGCAAAGGAAAAAGGTGAAGCAAAAATAAAATGTGAATCATAAGATCTTACTTGAGTGCTGCAGTGGTGAAGCGCAGCGAACAGACCAGTTTTTTGCGACTGGCGATCTCGATCTTATCCCATCTCACAACCCCTTTCCTCGAATGCAGAAAATGAAGACTAACCTGGAAATCGAGGGGAACCGGGCATATTTTAAACACGGGCTTTCACGAAAGACTGTGAAGAACCCTCAATGCCCCTCTCTCCTCCAACCCAGCTCTGTGAATTGTTAAAACAGCTGGGGTTGGGGTAGGGTGACAGTCGAAGTCCTGCTGCAAAAAGAAAAGGAAAACAGCGGGAACAAAGTGTGCGCGCTGGGAAAATATACATAGAGTATTTAAAATAATAACTGGAGGGGTCGCCCACTGGAAAACGTGCCTGAGCTCACATTCGGTCATCACGCAGTATTTTCAAACATTTGAAACATGCCTCGCCGCTCCTGTGACAACCTGGGGAGGAGCTAGCACACTTTGGGGCCAAAAGACCTATCCTGGGTCTACTACCATTTCGTAGCGGTAACATGGGGGCGTACCCATGGGAGTTACGAACTCCATCCTTGCCCTAGCTTCCAGTCCTCCCCAGATGCCCATGTCTGTTGCCTACATACATGCATTACCTTCTCTTTAAATTTTATTTCTGTTGAGAAATAAGACTGAGCTTAACTAGCATCGGTGCTTATTGGGCAGATGTATGCATTACAGGGTTTTTAAGGTGTAACTTTCATTTTTTTTGAAATCGGCGACAACTTCGAGTTGTTGGTTGGTGTCCCTTTCTTTATGTAATTTTACTACAACTTATTTTTCCTATCGAGACCCAACTCTCCAAATTTCCAACAGATAACTTCCTCTTTGGGGGCGGCTTCAACGCCGTGGCTTCCGCTGCAGCCCCATGACTGCTGCTTCTTTACTTAATTAAACCAATTTCTTTAGAAAATACGAATGCAGCAAAAGAAGAAAATTTTGTTCTTTCAAAGGAAGGAACGAAAAAAGAGAAATGATGTTGTACTTCAAGGGTCAACGCCATCTCCTCCGAGGCCATTCGGATTTCCTCCTCACCCCCCACCTCCTCCAGCTCCACCACCACCACCACCACCACCACCACCATGCGGAGGAGCAGGTGCAGGAGCATCCACAGGAAAATTGAATGGTAGGTTGGCGATCCCGTATCCGACGAGGGCTTGGTCGTATGCCCGAGCTGCCTCCTGCTCAGTGTCGTAAATGCCCAGGTTAACTCTTTCCCCTGAAACGAATAGTTGGGCCCTCCATTGCGGGCGAGAGGAAACCCCGTGGAAAGGAGGGGCATTCACCATGAGGATAGCCGTTTCGATGAACTTGGAGAGGGTTTCCCAGGCGTCAGTCTGCACAAGCGCGTGACAAAGTTTCAATCAAACGATTTTGACACAAGAACAAAACAAAAACAAAAAAAAATTCTTTAGTTCTGTGCATTGATATGATAATCAAAGCCTCTGTCACCTCTTGCCTTGTCGCAAACAATGCCGAGATATCGGACTTATTCTGTTCGTGCGTGATTGCCAAAGTTGAAGTTGAACGAGGTGCAAGCGAAACCCCTTTCGGGCACTGACGTTGCAACTGCAAGATTACATTAAATTGCCCGAATTGTCGACGTTTCGGAGCAGACGACGGCTTTTTCATTTGCCCGGCTGCGAAAATATCTTCGTTTCATCACCAAGGGACGCAAACTCACAAGACACTAAGACACTAAGAGTGGGTGGAAACTTAAAGTTTAACTTTCGATCACTCTGGCCTGGCGACGAGAACAGCCTCGGCCTCCCTCCTTGCCCATCCCAGACTACTGCCGCTGTCGCAGTGATGTAGGGAGCGGGCCCTGCCCGGCACTCTCCGCCAGCGAGACCACGCCCCAGCCGCGCCAACAGCCCTGAAGTAACTGTACACAAAAAGGCAAAGATGTTTTAGGGACTCGCCTACAAAATTGCGGCAAAACGAGGTTGGAACATGGGCTGAAATACGTGGGGCTGTCGCTGTGCCAGAGTGTAGACAAAGCTGTCGGAGGCAGAGCTATTTGGGCAGCAGATTGGAAAGGGGGATCGGGGTCAAGCAAACAGTTCACGAGTGAAACCAGACTCTTCTACATGTGAAGAGCTCTGTAAAACACATGCTGACGAGGAGCAGGGGATGTATTTATGAAGAACGTATTACAATTATTACAATTTTTTATTTTATTTTTCAAAATAACTAGCAGATATACCCGCGCTCCGCTGCGGTTTGTGTGCGAGGAAGCACGGAACACCGAGTAAACGAATAAATCGTGTAAAAGAAATAGTGATTGAGTGATCTATGCGCATTTACAGGTGAAAAAATGTCAAAACAGTGAAGTCCCGACGGACTCACTCTTCTCCATCCACCGGGAAAAGTATCGTGGATGTTAAGGAATCAATTTGGTTGGATTTGAATATAAATTTGGTAAAAAAATCAGAAAGAGAAGGACCAAAAAAATGCAGACGAGTTCTTTTTTGAAATAAATGAAAAAATAGTTTAAATGCAAAATAAGAGAACACCCGGTGGGGGAAACGACAGACCGTGTTAGTGGCGTGTGAATAGTGAACAACTTGAAGTTAAGTAGAGAGGTCTTAAAATCTTAAAATATGGTTGTTGTAGGTGATGCTTGAGGTTAGTTGCCCTGGCCAGCAATTGCCGTCAGGCCCCGGCCATGGCCAGGGCATGACATACGTATTGCCTCCCTCTCCGCCAGCCCCAAATGCACTTGTTTTAGAATTCATCTGAGGTCAGAAAGTGGAAAGAATGGAATTTTAACAGTGTGCCGCCAGCCTGCCACCCCAGCAGCAACAGCGGTGACCAGCGACGCCCCTAGGCGTGGATGTAGAATTGGAAGAAGGATGCGCGCCTTGCCAACATTTGGACACCGCAGTACAAGCAGCAGCAGCAGCGGTACCAGCGGCACAGGAGAGCAGGGGATGGATGCAGACTTTGCTTCACACGAACGTTGGATTGGAGGCCAAATCATAGCGACTGGAAAGCAGCAGCCGGTGGCTTCCTGTGTCGCCCGCTACATCAACCCAATTCGCAGCACCCTATAACTTTGAGAAGCGTTTCAGGCTTCAAGGCGCTTGTTGCTGCAGCGCCTCGCCACTGACCACTGACGCGCCCCTGGCAGCACGGATCGCCACGCAGCTGGAGCTGAAGTTTAGCAGCACAATGTGCACTCCTTGTTTCTAATACTACTAATCCCATTAAAGTCCTTTTCATAGGCATCCCAAATATGTATGTCTCTATCTCTCCTTGATATGTATGTCTCTATCTCTCCTTGATTCCAATTCCATGGTTAGTTATTCCATCTTCCCTTTATAATGCACCTAGCCAACTGTGTTATCCCTTTCTTGGCGCACGCTTAGCGCACGCCCACCCTTGATTAGGCGCCTCCTCATGGGGCCTGATAGTTATTATTCCCATACGATGATCCTGTAAACACTTATACACGTAGAGCTAGTCCTCTATTACATGAAGGCCCCGCTGCACAATTTGCCATCTTTTGCGAGCAGTAAGACCCTGCCCGCACCCCTCCACGGCCAAAGAAAGCTCCTCCAGCGATGCACCTTCCACCCCTTCTACATGGAAACTGGTTCCAGCGCCCACGGCAACTGGCTCCCGCGTTTGACGCAGGAATGTGCGATTCTGCCCATGGAGCGCACGGGCGGTGCTTCAGGTGTCAGGTACAGCACCCGGTACTGATTCCAACACCCAAGGATGCACATGAGGGAGTTTGTTAATGGGGAAATGAAAGGTCAAAGGAGACTTGACGCTACAGCCAGCTGATTAGCGTAGAGAAGAGAATTTTTCTCAAAGATACCTACTTGTAAATTACCTGCTGCTTTTTCTTATAAAATAAAATGATCTGGATTTACAACAAATAAGCATTTCGTAACAAGACAGGCAAATACAGAAGCTCAAATGCACACCGAAGAAAAAGAAACAATGCATTCATACAGCATATGAAAATACAACAAAAAGAGGTTTGAGGTTTTACATATGGTTTGACGTCTACTACCCCTATAGAGAACCGCAAGTCGACGTGCCACAAACCCCGCCACAGTGAGGCAGAGCCCCCCTTCCATCCGCCGGATCAACCTCAGTTCTGGGCTCTGGCCCCAGCCCCCGAGTCCCCGACGGCGCGACCGACACAGGAAAACAGGTGCAGAGCAGCAAAATACATGTGCAAAAAACAGGCACGGGTGCATGCAGTAATGCAAGGCATGCAGGACGCTCCGGACGGCGAGAGCGCGAACCGTCCGGTCAAGGTACACGCTTGGGCAATGCCGGGACGCCCCAGCACCCCTCTCTTCTACAGTGGTCACTCAACCCTGGCTGTGTGGGAAGTGATGCATCCAATACAGAAGCTCAAAATGCACACCGAAGAAAAAGAAGCAATGCATTCATACAGCATATGAATATACAACAAAAAGAAAGAAAGGGGAAAAAGTTTTTGCACTTCATCTGGGGTCACCGCCCACGGTCATCGCTCTCCTCCTCACCAGCCCCGCCAGTAGCAGCAGCACCACCAGCACCACGAGCAGTAGCAGCAGCTTGGGGGAAGACCTCGTCCACTATTCCATTCTCCACCGCCCATAATATCTTCGCCGCAAGCATGCGGCTCTGCAGCTCAGTCAGCCCAGGGACTTCCTCCCTGCACATACGGGCACAAGTCGCCTTTATGTTGAAAACAGCCCTCTCCCACTCCTCCTGCTTCCTCAGCTCCTCCTCCGCTTTCTTGATCCAAGCATCCAATTCCTCTTCAGACATCGCCACAAAGGCCTCATTCGCAGCAAAGTCGCCGAACCTAGGCCTTCGCGGCCCAGGGGTCGTGGGCGGAAGGAACTCGGACCTCTTGCGACCGGGCGGGGCAATGATGGGCGAGAAGTCGAGAGACGGCGGGCGAGGGGGGGGGCGAGGAGTGAATGCAGGCGCGGGAGCGGGCGCAGGCGCACCTTCAGGGAAATTGAGGGGTAGGTTGGTGACCCCGCGCACGACGAGGGCCTCGTCGTACTTTTCAGCTGCCAACTGTTCGGTTTCAGAAATGCCGATGTACACATTTTTGCCAGCAATGTTTGCCTGAACTCGCCATTTCCCGCGATATTTCGAAACCCCGTGGAAATCCGAGGACTTCTCCTTGTGAACCGCCGTCTCGAAGAGGCTGGAGATCTCGTTCCAGGCAGCCGCCCTGAAGGTGTTCAAAACGTCGTCGCTGTATTCGGTTCCCGGGAAGTTGCCTGGCTGAATGTTCTTCTTGGCCTTGCGCACCAGGTCGTAGGCCCGTGCCGCGTCATCCTGCGCACATGGGAAAGTTTGATGACCAGAAGATGCCATCTAACACCAAAAAAACAAGCTCAACCTGTTTTGCCGCATTGATTTTTCTGCTGATCGAGGTCCCTGTCACCTTTTTAAACTTGCCTCGTTCTCAAATTGGCCAAGATGGCGGACTTTTCCTTCGCAGAAGAGCGTCGCCTTCCATTTCCCAGGCACTATAACACCTTTGGACCTCACAGCTTGCACTCCTGCCTTGGGCATCCCAACAAAAATTGTTTCTCCTCTTATTCTTTGCGGGAATGACGTGCTACACCTCCAACGCTTCCCATGAAGCTTTCTAATTACGAAATAAAATATGCAAACAGCCTTCTTGGTGTCGTGGTTTATGACAGGCAGTAGCCCTTACAGTCATGGTTTGATTCTTGGACTGCTAATCTGTAACAGCATGCGACGAGACAGCCAACTAACGGGAGGGGAAAAAATGAGGCTGCAGCAGACTGGATCCCAGCAAATTTACAGATTGATTTCACTGCAAAAAATCAATTATAAATCGAGATAGTTGCCACTACAACGAGAAATAACTGGAAGCGGTACGAAATCAAATACTCTTCGCCGCCGCATTCCTCGGTCTTATCTTGCAGCCACAACATGCCGCTTCCCAGCCATACAGCATCCACCAGCAGCCGAACAATACACCCTCGCGCGCGCGCACACACACAAACACACAGAGGAGGAGAGGCTCTCCTCACGCTGGTAGATGTAGTTTTTTGTTGGACTTCCAGCAGATGAAGTAGTAGTAGAAAAAGTCAGCGTAGAGCGCCGTCTGCAGCACGCCGCTGGTCCACACGATCCACTGCCGGTACCGCGTCTCGGTGAGGTAGCGATAGATCCAGTTGAGGATGTACAGCGCGCGGTACGACCCCAGCAGGAAGACGTAGTTGCCGGTGAGGTTGTCGATGTTTTGGGTGCGCTGCATGAGCACCAGCTGCGGCAGGATGGCCACCGACTCCAGGTAGATGGAGAACGTCCACAGCACCTCTGTCATCGACCATGAGCTATGCACCGCCAGCGCCAGTAGGAAGCAGGGCGCCACCAGGAAAAGGTGGCGGAAGGTGTCCTGGTCACGGTCATAGGTCTGCCGCACCACCTTGTCGAACCGCATGTAGTACACGATGCGGAAGGAGGTCAACAGAAAAATGACCTTCATCACCGAGTTGTATCTATAGCAGGTGAAAAGTTCGCATCGGTTTTTTTCTGTTTGCTATGGCATGTGTATAAAAACGAGGGAGAGCAGAGAGGAGGGCCCCAGGCGGCCAACAGGTGCAAGTAAAAGGCATGCCTACACTCACAGAGAATAGAAAGAGAAGAAGAGGTCCAGGTAGCGGCAGGCAAAGACCAAGGCGTAGAGCTCCTGCGTCTTGAGAGAGATACCTGCACGCGCACAGGGCAGCGCAGAGACGAAGGAGTGAGATGGATTCGCATCGAGAGACGGGTCAGGATGCATCATGGATATTGCTGCAGGCCTCCCAAAGCTGCCAAAACGCACCTCGACACGATCGAGTCGCTCTGATCTTCAGCAACAGGACGACAATACTCAACAAGTGAGTCATGTCACCTGCAAGCCTGAAGATATTCATGGTGGCTGCAGTTTTTCAATCCCCTAAGCCCAGGTATGCAACAAAATGTGATGGTCGTTGAAAGTTGCAAATGTCTGTTTTATTTTGGGCTGTGCGATTGCGATCCGCTGGGCTGGTATTCACAGTATTTTAATTTATTTATTAAAATTAAGAGTGAACAGCGAGCAAAATCATCGACAACGACTCTTCTGTACCCGGCGCCATTTTCAGCCGGGTTCTGCAATGCATGGGCATTTTCAATTCGCAAAAGTAACCCACATGGCATCACCACAGGACCAGGTGGGTGCAGCGCCAGCTGAAACGCCCCTGGCCACATCTTCACCTCAAATAGATGGACCCAACGCGAGAAATCCGCCTGAGGCAGCTGGAAACGCGGCGCTGGGAACGTGCGTCAAGTGCAAAGAGCGCGCCGCCGAGGTATGTGCCCGTTTCCTTCTACGAATTTCTCGTAGGTTTCCTCTCACTCCCCGCCGCCTCTCTTTTTAAAACCCTCCTTACTCATCGACAACTGTGCAGCTCGTTATCCGGAGAAACATAAGCACCTGCTTCCCGTGCTTGGACGCCCAGATGGTGCTGCGCGTGCGCGGCGGCCTCCGCAGTGGCGGTGCCGTCACTCGTGGAGACCGCGTTGCCCTCGCCTTCTCCGGAGGCCCCGCGTCCTCCATGCTGCTTCATTACATGCAGGGGCAGCGCAACGAGCAGGCCGGCGAGTGGGACAGGGAGCAGATGGCGTATAGCCTAGTAGTTTTGCATGTGGCGGAGGAGCTGGGCCGAGGTCCTTTCACCGCTGCTGACCTCATGTTGCCGCTGGATCCAGGCGTGGAATTCAAGCGCATGCCCCTAGAAGACGCATTTGCACAGGATGAAGTTGACCCCGCGGCCAGACGGCAGCGTCTGGAAGCGCTGCTGGTGGCGGCGCACGACTCCACGGGGCGTGAGGATTTAATCGCGCATCTGAGGCTCAACCTGCTGGTGGGGGCGTGTCACGAGCTGGGATACAGCAAACTGGTGTGGGGGCACTGCGCTGCTGCGCTTGCGGCGCGTGCTGTGGCTGCTTCTGTCAAAGGCGGCGGGTACGCTTTGCCTGCTGACGCCCGCCACCTTGATGCGCGCCACGTGGCGCATGGAGGCCCGCTGATGATTTACCCGGTGCGGGAGGTGTTTCAGGAGGAGGTGAACGCCGTGGCTGGCAGGCTAGGGGCGCTGATTGAGCCTCCAGTGCTGCTGGAGACAGACAAACGGAGTTTGAACGCTCTGGCAGCTGCGTTTTTGACCAGCGTGGCGGGGCACAACCCAGGGGTGGTGTCGAACATCAACTCCACGGTCTCCAGACTTGCGTCCTTTGCCTGGAATGAGCCGCCACCCATTACGAAGGCGTCCAAAAATGGCAAAGTTTCGGCAGTGAGCACCGCAGCTCGAGAAGAGGGGGAAAACGTGGAGGAGGAGGCGCTGTGTCCCTTGTGCTGGGCGCCCATGGCAGATGATGAAGTTATTGAGGCGGCGAGGCGTGCGCCCAGCCCTCTTGCCGCGGCGTGCCACAGTTGCTTGCATGGTATTTTCGAAACTGGCGATGCGTTTTCCCTCCTCCCTGGGCAGATACAGCGACGCATGGGGCGCGCTGCAGAGGCATGGGCCACGGCTCGTGAGGAGGGCAGTGCGAGCGATGCGGAAGAGCTGAGGAGGAACGCTTGCAGGAGGGGTGTGAATGCTGTGTGGTGACCCCATAAACAAAATTATTGAAACAAGTATTTTATTTTTTTAATCACAGTACATTTTCGAATAATAAATTGTGTAAAGAACACAATGCCGCCGTAATGCCCCGAATCCTAATAGCTCTCCAGGTCTGTCGGAGGTTCCAAATATTACTGATCGCATCTCGGAAAACAACCATTCGTCGCCCCTAAAATCTTATATTTTCGTTCACGCACTTCCTAATGCGCAGCAATTGAGCTTGGAACCGGCCGTAATCCAATCATGCAGCGTCATTGTCAGAAAAATTTCAGCAGAGGCCGCTTTCGCCGCTCCGTCTGCCAAGGCAGCGATCGCGCCCTCTCCAGCGGCCAGCTACCGCCCCCCCTTGGGCTCCACCCTGCAGCGCTACGGCCGGGACCTCACCGCTGAGGCAGCGGCTGGGAGGTTGGACCCTCTTTTAGGCCGTGCTGACGTTGTGGAGCGCACCCTTCAAATTCTGCTGCGAAGAACGAAGAACAACCCCTGCCTGATTGGGGACCCGGGGGTGGGGAAGACGGCCATCGTGGAGGGCATTGCGCAGGCTGCTGTGCACCCCTCTGCCCCCTTGACGCTGCAGGGGCGCTCCATCGTTGCTCTGGACGTGGGAGCCCTGGTGGCAGGCACTCAGTACCGAGGCGAGTTAATCGCATGGCATGCATCTTAATCTTCTTGATCACTTATTTATAGAGCTATTTTCCGAATACCAGGCGCATCTATACCCTGTAAACGAATTATAATTAGCGTGTAATTATTTTCTTCTGGCCTTGCAGGTGCCTTTGAAGAGCGGCTGCAGGGGGTGCTGCAGGACGTGCGCGCCGCGTCCGGGCGCGTCATCCTCTTCATCGACGAGATCCACATGCTGATGGACGCGGGGAGGGTGGAAGGGGGCACCAACGCAGCCAACCTGCTCAAGCCAGCGCTGGCCCGCGGGGAGCTGCGCTGCATCGGGGCTACTACCGTGGAGGAGTACCGCCGCCACGTGGAGCAGGACGCGGCGTTCGCGCGGCGGCTGCAGCCGGTTATGGTGGAGGAGCCGTCTGCAGAGGAGGCGGTGGCGTGGCTGCAGGGGGTGGCGCCCAGGTACGAGCAGCACCACGGGGTGCTATTTGCTGCGGAAGCGCTGGAGATGGCGGTGTCCATGGCGCAGCGGTTTGTGCCCGACCGGCGGCTGCCGGACTCTGCCATTGACGTTTTAGATGAAGCGGCGTCCAGAGTGCAGGTGAGGCAGTTTTTAAGGGAGCGTTACATCGTTGTTTCTAGCACTATAAAAACAATGTGCACCATTGCGACTATTGCAGTATCATTTCTTTAGTTTCCCTTTTGTTTTTCTTATTTATTATTTTATTTGCTTGCAGCTCCGGCAGGCGGCAGAGAGCATGGCGAGCATTGAGAAGGAAATGGAGCAGCAACAGCAGTCACCTTTACCTTCCACACGCTCCTCCACCGCAGCTTCACAGCCACAGCCATCTTCCACACCACCACCCACTCAGCACTGGTCTCCTGCGCTTGCAGCAGTCGGCTCCCGGGACCCGGCAGAGGTGCAGCGCCTGCTGGAGTGGTTTGGGGCCGCGCCTGCCGCGCCCCTCCCCGGCATTGCAGGCCACCGTCAGACGGTGGAAGCACGGCGGCGGATGTTTCTTCAGCAGTTTGGTGAAGGAAATTTCACCCGCCCCCCAACCGACGGCACTTCTCCTAACAGTGGTGGTGGTGATGGACATGGCGATGCGATGGAGGCAGAGGTGCGGTCTTCCGCAGCGCCGCTGTCGTGCCCCCACTGTGGCACGCCCACTCCATCGGTGGCAGGAGCAGCCACGGTGGCGTGCCCCCGCTGCCGCTTCCGCTTCTTAAACATCCCGCCGGAAAAACTGCAGGTAGGTTTTTGCGCGTTGTTTTGAATTAAAATATTGCAGTTGCACCACTTGTGTGACCCCCCCGTCTATTTCTTTGAGTTTTAATCTTGCGACCGTACTCCTCAGACTGACTATTTAACGCGTTGGCTCACTCACTGCAGCTTGGGTCTTCGCTGTTCCTGAAGCCATCTGTCTCGCGCCGCGCGTCTTCTCCCGCTGAATCCACAGATAAGAGCAGCGGCAGCAGCAGCAGCAGCAGCACAGCAGGTGAAACCATCGCAAACCCGCCTCTCCCGGTGCAACAGCTGCCTGTGGTAACTGCGTTCGATGTAATGTCGGTGGTAGCCGGCGCTGCTGGCATCCCTGTGGAGCAGGTGCAGCAGGTGCGCTCCAGCTGGCGGTCTCTAGAGCAGCTGGAAGGCAAGCTGCTGGAGGCGGTGCACGGCCAGCCCGCTGCGGTGAAAGCGGCGGCTGCAGCGGTGCGCCTCGGGTCGGCGCTGGCGCACCAGCAGGGGCGGCGGCGACCGCTGGCGGCGCTGCTTTTAACAGGACCAGCGGGGGCTGGCAAGGGGACGCTGTGCGCTGCGCTGGCGACGGCGCTGTTCGGCTCAGACCGCGCGCTGCTGCGTTTTGACCTGTCGCAGAGCACAGAAAGGACGGCAGTCAACCGGCTGGTGGGGGCGCCCCCTGGGTTCGTTGGCTACGGCGAAGGAGGGGCGCTGACGGAGGCGGTGAGGCGGCGCCCACACTGCGTGGTGGTGTTTAAGAACGCGCACCTGGCGCACCCCGACGTGGCCACCCTCCTCCAGCAGGCAAGTGTATTTATCTACTTGATTTAATTCTTCAAATCATTGAAAACGGGGTGATTTAAGAACATGTTATTCCTTCAAAGGTTTTGTGCATAGACACACTTTCCTCACACAAGGTTGATGCAAATAATCTCTCCCTTTCTCGGCTTTGCAGATTTTTGAGGAGGGCGAGCTGCACGACAGCATGGGCAAGCGCGCAAATTTCCGCAACGCCGTGGTCGTCATGACAGCGCCTGCAGCCCCCTCGCTCAACAACGCCAGGGCACCCACACCCAAAGAAGCCTCGCAATTTTCAGTGCCACAATGGCCCAATGCGCTCGACCAAGGGGCCGGCCCAGGCTCTAGGCCGCCCTCCTCAGCGCCAGGAAGCAGAGCAGAGGCAGCGCAGCACAGCGCAGCAGCCCTTTCGCTCGCTCCCGCCCTCCAACCCGCGAGAAAGTCGGGAGAGCGCCCTTCAGACGCGCTGTCCCACGATTTGGCGAAGAATGTGGACGCAGTGGTGGCGTTTGAAGCGCTAGGAGTAGAAGCGCTGCTGGAAATCGCTGCCACGTTGGTGGACGAAGCTGCGCCGGCGCTGGGCGCGCAGGGCATCGCCCTGGTGGTAGGACAGGCGGCGCTGGGGGCTGCGGCAGAGCGCGCTGTGGCCAGCGGTGGTGGGGCAGAAGGGCTGGGCTCTGCTGTGCGCAACCTCATTCTGACGCCTGCGGTGGACGCAGCGCTGAGAGCCATGGCGGCGGATAACGGCAGAGAGGGGGGGGAGCAGCACCAGGGCCCATGGACGGTGCAGGTTGATTACTCTGAAGTGGGGCAGCACTTCATCGCTGAATGCATTTAATTTTAACTTGAATGATTGCTATATATATCTGTAAACTTGCTAATGAAATTAAATTGCTGCTATGGAAAAGTAGTAGTACCCTGTCAGCTCTGAAAAAATCGACTGTGCAATAAACATAATAATTACGATAATACGATATTATTGGAAAATATAATTCATTCATTCTCAAACTAGAAATTCATCTTTTCATGGTGGCTGCCCCAGCTCGCTCTCCAGCTCCCTGATCAGCCGCTTCAGCTCCCCCACCGTGGCTTCGTGCGTGGCCAGCTCCTGCTTCAGCGCCTCCAGCTTCATCGCCTTGAGTGCCCTCCCCTCTGCCTCCCTCGTGAAAAGCACTCCGCCTCGTGCCAGGGGCTCTACCGCCGCCGCCGTTCCCTCTGGGCGCTGTTCCCGCCGCTTCTCAATGCGCGCCTCCAGCGTGTCGGTCACCTGCGCGCAACTGGCGGCGCTGGTGAAGAGAGAAGCGGCGGCGGCTACACGATGCGCTGCCAGCGCTTTGGCTGAAGGCAGAGGCGGAGTAGGCTGCGGCGGGTCTCCCCCTGCCCCACCCGCTGGGTAGAGCGACGTCAGCAGAGCCAGCTCCGCTGAGCGATCACGGGCCAGCGCTCTGGCAGCGACGGCAGTACTGCCGCTGCTGCCGCCGCTTTTATTTTTTGTTTGGAACCTCTCCATGCCTGGAAGGTGCAGCTTGGCCTGCTTCAGCCGCTGCTGCCCCGGCGGAGGTCCGCTGGCGGCGCGCTTGGAGCGCCTGGCGGCCGCGCGTTCGGCCCCCACCTTTTGTGCCGCTCGCAGAAACTGGCGCTGCTGCAGAAGGTCTGTGATGCCCAGCAGCCGTAGATCCTCCTCAGACAGCGCGTGCACGACCGTCATGTCCACCTCTTCGGCGATGAACTTCTCTGCGTGGGCCTGCAGCTTCAACTCCTGCGCCAACAAATTTTGTAAATTTGAAACATAATTAAGCAAAATAAAATCACTCAAGAGAGATGATGGTGACAAAAAGCGGCGCACCTTGAGCCAGTCTTTGATGTCCATTGCCAGCAAGCTGCGGGAAGGCCCAGCAGCGACAGCTGGAGGAGCGGGAGGTCGTGTAGCCGCTGCAGCAGCGTTTCCTCTGCCGAGCTGTCGCCGTGAGATGCACTGCTTGACGTGCGACACCTGCTGCAGGTAGTGCACCGCCGAAAGGTCTGCTCCACACACCTGGCACAGCCGCCGCTCTGCTGCTGCCACTGCAGCTTGCAACCCTTCCTTCTCTTCCTCGGGTGTATGTTGCTCCTGGCTGATCAGATCGACCACTCCTTCATCCTCCTGCTGCCCCTCCTGCTGCTCCTCCTCCGACATAGTGCCATCCCAGGGAGGCGCCTCGCCTTCATGCAGCCTCTCTTCACCACCGCAATGATGACCTAATTGCTCATTTTCTACCGCTGCCTCCTCCGCTGCCTCCTCCTCTTCATTTTCGCTCAGAAATTCGGGCTGGTCGTAAGCAAATGGGTCGTCCTGGTAGTCATACAGGTCGTTCAGCACCGGATCGTCAAAGCACTCGTAGGCATCGCCGCTGTTTGTGCCATGCGGTTGTTGGTGCACCCGCTCCTCTCCATCCAAGGCACCTCCTGGTGACGAAAAAACGGCAATTACCAGGTGATGGAACGAAAGCGTGTGTCGAGCGCGGGTATTCGATGTGGGGAGTTTACCTGCAGCTGCAGAAGTCGGCTGATCCTCATCGCCGCTGTCGCCCCAACCCGTGAGCGGCGGCGAGGCCGCGGCGCTTGGCTGCTCGGAGCTGGGCATTTCTGCAGGGCTTTTTATCCCCACGCCGGCGTTTATTGCTGGAGAGCGGTTTTCGTTTGGTGGCTGAGCGGGAGGTACGGGTTGCAGCGAAGCGATCCTCCGCGAAAGACTGAGCTTGCTCATCGCCGCTAGGGCATGTTAGCAGATCTTTCTGTCCATACGATGTAAATGCAAACTTGCAATGCAATAAACATGCGTGAAGGGGGAAATGAAGGCTTGATTTTAAACCGATGAAAATAAATTGTTGGCCAAATTTTATGCGTCTCGTTATTTTTATTAAATATAAAATAAGGATTAAAGAATAGAGCTCGTCCTATCATCAGAAAACCGCATTGTGGTTTGTGCAACTCGGGTTATTTTTTCAACTATTTTAGCTAGCTTATTTTTCCCACAATAATTTTTTTTCTTCTGGGGTTACACAGCCTACTATATATTATTTTAAATTCAATAAATTTAATGAGCGTCTCTATTCGCGATGCTTTGCCCGATGATGTTGATACCATAGCAGGTTTCAACGCCACGATGGCTTTTGAGACAGAGAATGTAAAGCTGGACCCTGCAACCATTCATGGCGGTGCCAAGGCGTTGCTTGAAGACTCCTCAAAGGGCAGGTATTTTCTGGCCATGGTGGCCGGAGAGGTGGCTGGCCAAGTGAGTCCGCTTTCGAGACTATTGGGGAAACTGTTAAGCATAGAAATGCTGACCTTATTTTTGAGCAGATAAAATAAAACCCGTTGACTGAAATCAAGCCAATCTTCCGCTATTTTTACAGACGATGGTGACTTATGAATGGAGCGACTGGCGAAACGCGACGATTTGGTGGATTCAATCTGTGTACGTGAAGCCAGAGTTCCGCCGCCGAGGCATCTTTCGCAGTTTGTACAACCACGTGCGGGAACTGGCGGCGCTGGAAAACGCGTGCGGGCTGCGACTGTACGCCTTCCACGACAACCACAAGGCGCATGCCACCTACAAGAGCCTGGGAATGACCTCCCACAACATCGTCTTTGAAGACTTGTTTGTTTGATTGATCCTCTTTTTGGTGGAGGGTTCTACGAGATATTTCCTCGTTCTCTGATCTGATCTGACAGCCTATTAATATTCAAAAATTCAGGGGCATCGTTCCCCCCCCCCCCCCCCCATTTTTTCCTCCAATTCAAAGCTATAATTAAATTGTTTATATATAAATAGTAAAGTAACATGCAGCACGTATGCTCGAAAGCGTAGCTTTGGACTTCACTCATGCATTTAAAAATTTCATGCCAGAATTCGTCGAGCTCTACGAATTCGCGGCCTGCGCTCGGGGGAATGCATGAAAAGAAGGCAGCGAAACGGAATTTGTCGCGCAACAGCACCGCACCTCTTTCTCGCGACCACACTAAAAAGGGAGAGATGCAAATTCCCCACACAGGGAAATTTGCGTACCTCAACGGGAACGCGACCACTCAAGTACCTGTCGCAGCACCGCCTACTACCTCCGCGCCGACCTCCGTGAAGAAATACCGCTCCAGCAAGCCTCGCCGCAGCGGAAGCAGCAGCGGCGGACGGGAGCAGCCTCTGCCCCGCCAACGGCCGCCCATTTTGCTGGACCCCGCTGCGCACAACGTGGAGTGGGATGCGGTCAGCGTGCGCGGCTGGGCAGACGGCTCCCTGGTGTTTAAATTCGATCAGCTGGACCCTATCGAAGACGGGGCAACGCCGCCCCCGCCCCCGCCAGACCTCACCTGGAGCACAGCCGTCAAGCTGGGGGTCAAGTTCCCGCAGCAGGTGGCCCGCTCCATATGCAAGCTGGAGCTCTTCGCAAAAGAAATGGCAGAACTTCGGAATAACAGCAGCAGCGGTGGCGTTAGCGAGATGGCAAAAGTGGCGCTCCCCCGAACGGACCTTCGGCACTCGTTTTGGCGGCCATACGATAAGGCGGTGAAGCGGCTGGAGGAGGTGCAGGTGGAGGAGTGGGCGACGAGCTCAGGGGAGGACTCAGATGAGCAGGAGGCGGTGGCGGAGCGCAGAGAGGACCACAGCGGCAGCAACAGCAGCAGCAGCGGATTTGGTGGTGATGAGAGCAGCGAAGAAGTGGGAGAGAAGACGTTCGCGTCTTCTTCTTCTTCTTATGGCTTAAAGAACCGGCAAAGGGGAGGGAAGAAGCTGCGAGAGCAGAGCGGTGGAAAAGAGGCCACTGCAGTAGCAACACACAGCAGCAGCAGCAGCAGCAGCAGCAGCAGCAGCAGCAGCAGCAGCAGCAGCAGGGAGCAGTCTCACCATGATCCACCTCATCCACAATTACCTGCAGAGCCTTCTACCCCCCAGCAGCAGCAGCAGCCGCCCTCAACTACCCGATATCCTTTATTTCCGTCTTTCTTCCGCCGGCTGGCTGCCGCCGCCCGCGCCGCCCGCGCCTGGCTGGCGCTCCCGCTGTGGCGGCTGGCGGTGCCTTACTTCCTCCGCCGTGCGTTCCACCCTCGGTGGCCCCCAGATCTGCGCCCCGCGCTGCACGTCTGCCCCACCCTGGCTCGGTTACTGAGCGAGCGCCACGGCGGCATCACCCGGGCCACCATGGCAGCGGCAGGCTTCGACCAGCACGGCCGCTGCACCGCCCCGCTGAGGGACCTCCCCCGCTGGCGAGTGGAGCACCTGGTGGGGTGTGGGGTGCGGGATATGTCTCTGTACCGCTCTGCGCTGACGCACCCCACCGCATTGCCGCCAGAGCTGCGCCGGCTGTCGTTCGAGCGGCTGGAGTACCTCGGGGACGCCGTGCTGGAGCTGTGCACGCGGCAGGCGCTGATGGCACTGAGCCCGGAGGCGGACGAGGGGGAGCTGACAGCAGCGGGGCAGCTGCTAGTGTCGCGGTTGAAGGTGAACGAGTACGGGGAGTGGTTGGACCTGGGGAGGTGGGTGCAGTACAACGCGTACTCCATGCGAGACGGCACCGGCAGCCCGCACGTGCTGGGGGACGCGTTTGAGGCGCTGTTGTGCGCGCTGTACCTGGACCGAGGGCTGGAGGCCGCTAGAAAGTTCCTGCTGCGCGTGCTGCGCGAGTACCCTGGTGTGATTTACCCTGGCGACGGGCTGACCCCCTGCATTGACTACAAAGGGCAGCTGTCAAGGGCGGCCAGCGTGCGGCGCATGGGGTACCCTGAGTACGCTGTGCAGTCGGCCAAGCCGCGGTTGTACCGTGACTCGGGGCTGCGGAAGAAGTTTTGGGTGGTGGCGGTGAGCGTGGGGAGGGTGCTGCTGGGCACGGGGTCGAGCTTTGAGAAGCGTGAGGCGGAGCAGATGGCAGCGCGAGCGGCGCTGGAGAAGCTGGAGGGCAGCAGCACGAGCATCGATGGAGAGGAGGAAGATGAAGAGGCGGAGCAGTGAGCCCAGTGACCCCCCCAATGTGTGCGATCAACTGTATTTTGTGCTTCAAATTTAAGCAGCGCAGCGTGATTTTTTTTGGGATATATTTCTGAATAAATGTAAGAGTTATAACTTGTCCGATTTGTGTTACGGTGCCAAAGCAAGAGCATTGATAAAATGACGACCCTTTTGTCGTCGGGGTGATTTCAGGCATATTTATAGACAGCATGTAAAAGCGAGAGTGCATCACACAGCAAATTTGGCTGCTTTGTACTGCAAAATAGCACCACGTACGTTTCAAAGAGAGCAGGACATAGAGATTGAACCTCAAAAATGAAATAATGGAGAGTAACCATGGGATAGTACACATTTATCTATTTAGGGGGCTTGCAAAACTCAATCGAGAGTTTTTATTTATTTTATTTTATTTTTTTCCTTTGGTCAAATTTGTTTCAGTGCAGACAGGGAATAAGAGACTCCACGCTCCAAAAATGCAATGAGAAATGACGACAATGAAAGTCATGAAAGGTATGAAAGGCAAAACGAATAGACTTTTTTCTAATCAGGTAAAAAAAGAGCTCGTAAAAACGCTGACCCTTGAGGGAGGTACTGAACTAGAAAGAAACAAATCAAAGTAAGATCGGAATGAGTACTCGAGATTTTATTCATTCAACGCTATAGGTGCGGTAACAATCAAATAAGAAAAGGAATATAGGCACATAAACAAAAATGTTTCGCCACGGCTGTCGTGGCGTGCTTTATGTACGTTCTACTCTCAAAATGTGCGCTAAGCTCAAATCGCTAACTGAAAATAGGGTTGGGGTGGTCAATGAACCGACTGATGGGCCTCCTCATGTCAAAACGAGAGGAGAGCGACTAACTGCTAGCTCCACGCCTCGGGCTTCTTCTTGCTGCGGGGGAGGTCGTCTGTCCCGGGAGGCGTTTTTGCCGTGTGTGAACCGCTGATCTCGAGGTCTTCTAGCTCGCCAGGCGACATCCCGCAGGCAAGCAGCTCGCTTTCGCTGGTGGCAGAAAAGGTGCGCGTAGCAACAAGGACATCCCTGGTGAGGATGGCGGTGTCGCGGGACAGGGGGGAGCCCGGCGTCTTGGTCTGGGTCTCCGTTTTGGAGGACACGGAGATCACTGGAGCAATTGGGGGGAAAATAATAATCTAAATTTCGAGGGACAATTCTATATTTTCAAGGGACGAGCGAATCTATCGAGATCGCTTACCGATCGGGAGGGATGATTGAATAGCTTCAGGCTCGTTGTTCTTGATTTTAACGTCCGCAAAGGGCCCCGCGGACTTTTTTGACGAAACGACTTTGCTGCCGGTGCCGGCCCGGACCTTGAAATTCTTCTTCGCCTCCATCTTCGACGAATGCATCAATTGAAATTAAAGAAATATTAAATTTCGGGAAAAATGCATGTGGATGCAGTTGTCGGCAGCTGCCTTGAAACTGGCAAGTGAGTCTCTTTGAGCTTTTGTCAAATCGCCTTAATTTGCACTCAGCATATTTGTTTTATTGTTTAAGAAATAACCCAGCTCGTTAAATGTCAAAACTTTGCAAATTTTCGGCACACATTTTTCAAAAATTGTAAAACATTTTCCCGCCCTCGTTGCCGCCTGTCTGCTGTCTGTATCTGTTGTTGACCCCATTTTCACCTATACTAAAAGCCAACTTTCCATCTGAGGACCTCAACACGCCTTGCTCGCATAGGGCCAGTTGGCCTCTTTCTTTTTTGGCCTGCATCAGAGAGCGGGCCGCCGTTTATACTTTGCAGCACTTTTAATATTGAGAAAAAACTGCGATTATTGATTGCGTGATCGCCACCATGAATCGCACAGCGGAGATCATGGCCTTGGCCTCCCAGCCCCTGCCAATTCCTGTCAAGGGCGACAAAGGCGCGGCAAATGGCCACGCCGAGGAGAATGGGCACGGCCTGGCTGGCCTGTCGCCCCGCAGCGAAATTTTGGGGACCTCCCCCACTTTGGGATCTTCTCCTCCGCCAGCAATCGCGCCGTATCAGGCGCTCCCGGTCACCAGCGCCGTCATTACTGAGCACATCACGCCTGCCCAGCCCGTCCTTGAGCCCTCCCAGATGTCGCACGAGGTACAGCCCCCCGAATTTTCACTTTCCCTCCCAACCACATCCCAGTTTTTTTAATTTAATTACCCCCGCGCAGGAGCTGGAGGCCCGCGTGAACCGCGTGATTGAGGACTACAAGGAGAAGCTGGAGATGCGCACGGAGCACCACATGGGGTACCCTTACAACCTGGACTTTAACTACGGCCCTCTGGAAGGCCTGCAAAAGTTCATGATCAACAACCTGGGCGACCCCTTCATCGAGTCCAACTACGGCGTGCACTCCCGCGAGTTTGAGATCGGCGTGCTGCAGTGGTTTGCGCGGCTGTGGGAGATCCCTGTGGACGAGTTTTGGGGGTACGTCACCAACTGCGGCACCGAGGGCAACCTTCACGGCATCCTGGTGGGCCGGGAGGCGCTGCCCGACGGCGTGCTGTACTCCTCCCGCGAGACGCACTACTCGGTGTTCAAAGCGGCGCGCATGTACCGCATGGACGCCGTAAAAGTCGACACACTGGCCACTGGGGAGATCGACTATGAGCACCTGCGGGAGTGCCTCATCAAGAACGCGCACCTGCCCGCCATCATCAACGTCAACATCGGCACCACCGTGAAGGGCGCGGTGGACGATCTCGACCGCGTTATCGCCATTCTCGGCGAGTGCGGTTTCAGCGAGGATCGGTTTTACATTCACTGCGACGGTGCGCTGTTCGGGATGATGATCCCCTTTGTGAAGCAGGCCCCTATGGTGTCGTTCACCAAGCCCATCGGCTCGGTGTCGGTGTCAGGCCACAAGTTCGTGGGGGCGCCGGTGCCGTGCGGCGTGGTGATGACGCGAATGCGGTACATTCGGGGGGTGTCTTCCGACGTGGAGTACCTCAACTCGCGCGACGCCACCATCATGGGGTCGCGCAATGGCCATGCCCCCATTTACATGTGGTACACCTTCACTCTGAAGGGGTACGAGGGCATGCGCAAGGACGTAGAGAAGTGCCTGCGCAACGCGCACCTGCTGCAGGAGATGCTGTTCCGCGCGGGCATCAAGACCATGCTGAACGAGCTGTCGTCCACGGTGGTGTTTGAGCGGCCAGAGGAGGAGGCGTTTGTGCGGAAGTGGCAGCTGGCGTGCGAGGGGGACATTGCCCACGTGGTGGTCATGCCCAACATCACCGTGAGCAAGCTGGAGAAGTTCGTGCAGGAGCTGATCGAGAGCAGGGGCAGGGTGTGCTCGGCCAAGGCGATGTCGGCGGTGAGGGACGCCAAAGCGAGCGGCGAGGTTCCTGAGAACGATGACGAGTGAATTGAGCTGAGCTGAGAGAAGATACGAAGAAAAATATGTATGGCATGAGGTATTTGTAGCATAGCTGTCGTTTTTTCTTTCCTCCGCCTCTCTTTCCCTTTTCTCTCCAATGGACGCCCTTCTTCTTCATTTGTACACTCTTTCTACTTTGCTAACGCTTTTATTCATTCATTCTTTGCCCCAACCCCCTCACTTCTGTGCGTGTTGCGTATTTGTTCATCACTCGAGATATCCAAAATTATACTTGCTGCTGTATAAAACCAGTTCTTTTCTGTCGGTCGCCATTCAATCCCCTTTCTTCATTTCCAGTACACATGTTTTAACCCTCCAATTTAAATCGAGTCTTTTCACTATTTTACAAAAGCACCAGCAGCTTGGTTGGGCTGGGCAGGAGGCGTCAAGAATATTTATATAGAGTGAAATACGGCAGTTTGGCAAGCAGTGTTTTATATTTCTAAAAAAGATAGATTCTAAGGATACGTACTTTGTAAAATATATTGCCGAGGGAGCAGGGTACGCACTAAGTCAAAACCCGCAGGAGAAAAGAAAGAAAGAAAGAAAAATTGAAAAATCAAAGCATCTCAAGGAGGAACGGAGAACCGTAGAAAGTAAAAAGTAAATAGGTAATTGAAAAAAGCCTATTCTACAGTAAAGAGAAAGCCATACATTTTGCAGCGGCGGCTACCACCCTTTTGAAGCGTCCACCACCCTTGATTCTTTCATTATTGGAAACACGAATGACTTTCTCTCTAAAGGAATCGTCGTCAGTGGGGTCGATTTTTGTTTTCATTCGGTGGAGATCCCCAGGGAAGAAAACTCATCGCTCAGGCTGCGGCGCCCGCTGGACCCCGAGGCGGTCTTGGGGCTGCCCAGCTCGTCCTCCAGCGTGTCGTAGTACTCTCGAGCAAACAGCTGCTCAGGCGTCAGCGCGAACTGCCTCACCTTGGGCCCGCCGCCCTTCCCGCCCATCACAAAGTGTCCCGGCTGCAGTTCCTCCCAGTCCACGTTGCCCATCCCGCTGTCGGGGTCGCGCACCGCGAGCTGGGCGTTGGCTATCGATAGCGCCCCAGAGTCCTCGGAAATCGAATAAAACAGCGGCTCTTTGCCGGAGGAGTCGCGCGAGGCAAACAGCTGGCGCTTGCTGCCCGAGTATATCACGAAGGAGTACTGCCCCTGCAGCTCGGACAGCATGATCAGGGGGTCGTCGCCCTTTGAGTGCATGCGGTACACCACTTCGGCGGCGGCCTCCCGGGGATCCCGTCCCAGGGCAGCCACGGAGCGCGGGCTGCCGTAGGGCAGGGAGGGCGGCTCGCAGTAGCGCTCTATGAGTTCGTCCAGGTTGTTGAGGTAGCTGCACAAGGGGAGTGAGAGGAGGGGAGCACGGTTGATAAACCAGCGAAAAGAAGAGGTAAAGAAACGAGGAGTGGAGAAACGAGGAGTGGAGGGGGGGAATAAAAGAGACGAGCAGGGAGGGATAGGGATGAGTTCGATTAAAGAAAGGGTTGGATGCTGCTGGAATGGAAGGGAAAAGAGGTGGAAATCATGGTGGTGAAACGAGTTTTGTCGTTTTCGAAAACTTGCCCGAAAAATACGCAAGCCGCGTTGCTTTCCTCGTCATAGAACACGGTGGGCTGCACGCGGTGGACGTGGCCGCCCACGGCCTCGAACAGGCCGTAGGACACCACCAGCACAGCGCCATGGCCCAGGCGCCACGTGCCGGGCGTGGAGTTCCACGAGGCGGCGCCCAGCGGGCCATTGGTGTCAGCGAGCTTTTTGTCAGGGTGTTCTTTGCTGGATTGCCTGCCAACGGGGGGGTGAGATAATGTGAGGTTTACCAGGGAGTCCACAATTGAAAAGATCAACAAGGCCTTCGCGAAACCAAGACCGTTGCCACGTGATCAGCGCTGCCACGAGTGTCAGCGGGGTTACCTGATCAAGGTGCCGATCCGTTCATCGGTGGTCCGTTCTTGGCTGCGGGAGAATGAGCCCAGCAAGTTGAGCAAACCTCGACTGCTCCCAGGGCAGAAGAGATAGAAGTCGCCTGGTGATAAACTTTCTGTCATGCTCTAGTTTTTATGGTTTTGAAACAGCAACAAAAACGACAGGCAGGTATTTTTATGTTTTTTTTTTGTTTCTTTTCAATCCCGATCAAACTCTCATTTTGCTCGTCTCCCGCTTTCAAATTTAATTATTACATTACAAAATGTTGAGGAAGCTCGCATCGGAGGCCGCGGCCATGGGCCTGCGCGTGCAGGCTGCTCAGCCTCTGGCCGAGAGCTCCAGCTTTGGCCTGCGGGCACTCCTCTCCCGGGGCTATGCCACCGGTACGTTGCCTCCCACCATATTTTAATGTCCGATGGCCGCTTCAGAGGGAGCAATGCGCGTCTCCCCATCCCCAACTCACTCCAATTTCAGTGTGGGAGGGTTGCCCATTCGGGAGCCTCTGCGGCCTCTCCGGCCTTTATGTCCCGCCCCTAACCCGCTGATCACCCCCAATTCTTAACGATCGCAGTGATGGAGGGCGCCAAATACGCCAAGAGCCACGAGTACGCCAAGGTGGACGGAGGGATTGCCACCGTTGGCATCTCTGACTTTGCTCAGAGCGAGCTGGGAGACGTCGTGTACGTTGAGCTGCCCGAGGTGGGCTCCGAGGTGACCAAGGGTGAGACCTTTGGCGTAGTGGAGTCCGTCAAGGTGAGAGAGAGGACCTGCTTTTTGCAACGTTTCGCTGGAAAGTTTCCTCTCTGGGAGATGGTAGTATCTGAATTTCGCTGTTTTTGCGCAGGCTGCCAGCGATGTCTACTCCCCCATCAGCGGCGAGGTCCTGGAGATTAACTCTGCGCTGGTTGATGAGCCCGCCAAGGTCCGATTGACTGCTGCAACAACAAAGAATCTGTGTCGGTGTTTCTTTCTTTTTGCTTCTTTTCTCGCGTTTCTAACCGTGGTTTCGACTGCCTGTTCCGACCTGCAGGTCAACAGCGAGCCCTTCGAGGGTGGATGGATGATGAAGGTCAAGCTGGCTGACACCGCTGAGCTCGACGCTCTGTTGGACGCCACGACCTACGAAAAGCACTGCGAGGAGGGCGGACACTGAAGCCGTTGCATGAATCCAACGCCAACGTAGGAAGTAAACTTTATTTTTGTGAGGTCGAATTGCATGTAAAAACTTGAGAGTCGTGCTTAGTTTCCTTTGAGCACATTGAGTTTTCTTTTTCGCAAAGACAACTTCAAGGGGGGGGGGGGTTGATGGGTGGTTGGCCACGGAGGCAAGGAGGTAAAGGTCCAACCGGACTGGGCGTTGTATTTAATTACGCCTTGAACGCGTAAGAGAAATTTCAGGAGAAGTCTTCTAGGGAAGATACAAGAAGAAATTTGGTTGAATTTTCAGGCGATGACGGTGACTTCTCAATCGGGCGGCGCCAAGCCCCCAAAACTCCCTGGGTACAGCATCAATGGGGCGGTGCGTTGATTTTCGATCCAACATTCGCGCCAGAGCGCAGAAAAATCATTAAAAAAGCTTAAATTTCGTCAAGTCAATTTAAGATTTAATTTTCTCCTCACTCTCCTACATTCAGGCTGAAGATGCGTCCTGGAAGAGGCCTCAGACCCTGAAATGGAGCAACGGCTTCGGCCCAGTGGTAGTTCCCAACCCTCCAGCTCGAGGCACCGCAGCTGGACTGGCCCTTCAAGATCCCGCTGCAGCGGCGGATTTGACCGACGCCCAGCACGATGCTGCCGAGTCGGCTGGCTCCCCCACGCTGCCGGGATGGATCAAACACGCGGGCTATGTGCTCCGTTTCTTCGCCTACTTCACGGAGGAGGTTCCGTTCTCGCCGGCAGAGCCGTGGCGGGTGCGCCAATGCCACATCCTGCACTACCTGGAGGACGGCTCCACCCAGGTGGTGGAAAACACCCACAGCGAGGGCATCGTCGACGGCGTGCTGGTGAAGCGCATGCTCATCACAAAAGGAGGGCAGGAGAGCAAAGTTTTGGGCCCCGCTGATTTCACTGTAGGCAGCCCGGTGGACATTTTTGGCAGGAACTTGCACGTGGTGGACGCGGACACATTCACCAGGGACCACATGGCAGCTGCTGGCCTTCCTCTGGGCCCTCCCATTGCCGTTCCCCGCTCGCCTATTGACGAGTACAGGGAGCAGCACGCAAAGCCATCTGGGCTGTCCCGCTCGGACCCGGAGAGCCCCACCCGCTATTTGGAGGCGCTGCTGGGCCGCGCCCCCTCCACCAAGAAGCTGCAGAAGTTCCTGGAGGGCAACTCGCGGGTGCTGTGCTACTTCGCCGTTTGGGACGACACTGCAGGTCAGGAAAAAAAGGAATTTAACGACCAGATCTATGTCTAATATGGAATTATATATTAGTACTACTTAATTTTAATTCCTTACTGTTTTGTTGCTGTTTTATTCTCCCCCAGGAGCGGCTCCCGGCGCTGCCCCAGTGCGCCGGCCCTTCAAGCTGCTGTACTACCTGGAGGATGACACCGTGGAGATCACCGAGCTCAAGTACAACAACCTGGGGCGCGAGTTCTACCGCTTCATGGCGCGCGCCCCACTGCCCAAGCGCCACCATCCCCGGGGCCTCGCCTTGGCCAGCCAAGACCAGTGCATCGGCCCTGCAGACCTGCGCATCGGCGGCACGGTGGAGGTGCGGGGAAGGCAGTTCCTGATCCACGACGCCGACGAGTTCACCAAGCAGTGGGGCGCGGAGAGCATCGGGTGGGGCAGCGATGAGGTGGTGGCGCTGGGCGTTTCTCTGCTGGCGCCGGCCCCAGTCAAGCGGGAGCTGCCCCCTCACAGCGGGTTTGGCGACCCCGATGACACGGCCTACAACTGCCGCAGGCTGGTGAGGATTTGTATTCTCGTGGGAGAACTTGTGAAATAGCAAAATACGTTCGTAACATGGAGCTGCTGGCTAAAAGTAGTGTTCTACTTTTCTTTGTCTACCTGAGTGCAGATCCCTGCTCCTCCCAAGCCGCAGCGCAGGGCCATAGCCGCCGTGGCAGCAGAGTCGGCCTCTCCCGGCAGCGCCGTGCTGCGTTTCTCTGCGGAGCTGAGGCGGCTGCCTGGCCGCCCCCCGCTGAGCTCCGTAGACCGCTCACGCCGCTTCGTCGTCTCCTTCTTCCTGGCTGATGGCACACTGGCCGTGTACGAGCCCCCCGTTTCCAACAGCGGCATCGCTGGCGGCAAGTTCCTTGAACGCAGCAAGGCTTTGAAAAACTCATCAACCCGCATTGCAGAGGCGGACCTGTGGGTTGGGGCGCAGGTGGAGCTGGTTGGCCGCCTGTTTGAGCTGACTGACGCTGACGAATGGACGCTGGAGTTCATGGAGCGCCTCCCTCAAATGTTCCCGAAGGCGGACAGGGTCGCTGCGCTGAAGGCCGTCCGTGGTGCGCAGGAAGCGCTGGAGGAGGCAGCTGCTGGAAGCATCGCGCAGGAGGCGTTTTGGGCGGCGGTTAAGTCTGCCGTGCCGGGGGTTACCAAGCACGAGGCCATTGCCGCACTGCGGGCTCTGAAACAGGGCGCCATTGCTTGAATGTGCCCCACGTGAGAACTGTATGCCGAAATATAATCTAGTATTAAACTGTACGCAAGTGCTTCAAATGCATGAACGAAATCCAGAGAAATCAAGAATTCTGTAATGAAACAAATGGAAGAGGCGGGGGAGGGCCTTAGGCTGAACGCTACTACTCACTAGGCCGTGCGCGTGCAAGCGGGCTAGGCTAAAATATAAAAATACAAATATTCTCTGCTCGAAGGGAAGTTAGTAGCTAGCTAGTTCCACACAATATCTGCCAGGCATACACTCTCCCCCCTCCAACGTGCGCAAAAAAAAGCAGCTTGGGCAGAGGGGAGGGTGTGGGGATCCGTTTAATGCAAAACAAAATGAATTAGCGTTAGAAAGAAGGTAAGAAGTCAAAAGGGAGGCGCTGGGCAAAGGAGCCGCCTGTTGATGTTGGTACACTGTCCTTTTCGTGGTGAGGAAAAACAAATATTTTTTAAGGCGTGCGTACCAGCCCGCTTTGTTAGGAGACTGCTGCGGCAGGCGAGATGGGAGGGAAGAAAGAAGAAAGGCTTCTTTCGCTCTTCTCGTGCTGCACCCCACAAAAGAAAGAAGAAGATTGCATCTCTTTGCGTAGGCGGAATCAGATCATTCATTTGATGAAACGGGTTGCGTTCAAGGTAGGATTGATTATAATTCGTTATTATTCGACTCTAGATAGTAGGTAGGTGCAGTGAAGGCCTGCGGTCGTTTTGCACCACATCGCTCACGAGCTCACAAGATCGCCCGGCTGCGCCGCGCCGCCTCTTCGGCGGCCCGGAGCTGCGCGAGCAGCGCCTGCCGCTCCGCTTCCCGCTGCGCACAAGCATGCTCCAGCGCGGCCACCTCGGTCTGCAGCTCGTCGCGGTGCAGCTGCAGCGCCTCCACGCGCTGGTGCAGCCAGTCGGTGGCAGACTTCTGCTTGAGCTTGCTCTTGGCGGCGCTGAGGCGGTTGGCCAGGATACGCTTCGCCTTTTTTGGGTCAATCCGAGGGTCCAGGCGGGGGTCGCCCGCCGGCTGCCGCCCTCCCTTGCCCTTGCGCATGTGCGGGGGTGTCAGAAACTCGCCGTGGGGCACCGCAAATCGCACCATGTCTACCATGTCGTTGGCAGAGCGCGAGCGCGGCATTCCTGCCAACGTCGTGGCGGGGTGGCAAGATGTTGTGCCGTCGTCATTGTTGGCGATGCTGCTGGGGTTGCCCCGGTCCGCGGCGCGCGGCGGCCGCGCTCCAAACACGAGGTTGGGCATGGACGAGACACGCGGCACGCCGCGTAGCGGCCGTGACGCGCCAGCGGAGGATGTTGTCGAAGCCGACGGCGAAGAAGCCTCGATGTGCGAGTTGGGGGAGCCCACGACAAATGGTTTGTGGGCGTCCAAGCTGGTGGCGTCCGTGGGGATGAAGGTGGGCTGCCCTGGCTGGGGGAACGAAGGAAACGCAGAGGGCCGAGCCATGGAGGCATCGGTGGCCATCATCTGCAGCTCGGCGTGCTCCGGGATGGCGGGGAAGCCTTGCCATGCGTCGGCGGGCGGTTGCCGCGGGGAGGAGGTGCCCAGAAACATCTCTTGCGCCCCCAGCAGGCGTCCGCTGTCCATGGTGTCGAGGAAGAGCGCGTTGGAGGACTGGGAGGCGCCCAGCTGGGGCTTCATGTCTTCGTCCGCATCAATATCGCCCACAAAATAGGCGGCCAGGTCGGTGGCACCGCCCGCCTGGGGCTGCAGAGCCATACCGTCCATGGCGCACGCGTCCAGCAGCCTGCCCCCGGGCAGTTTGCTGGGCGAATGGCCCTCTAAGGACATCATAGCTGCGCATGAGATGAAGGAGAGGGTGAGAAGGGCAAAACGAGGCTCTGAGCCCAAGTGGATTTTAAATTGTTGCAATCCCAGTTCGGGGTTTGGCTCACCTTGGACGTGGGTTGAGGCTCCAGAGTCGCTCAAGAAGGTATGCACACTAAATATTTCTCCTGCAGATCACACACAGCCGCTGGGGATCAGTAGGGGGAGAGCCAAGACTGTATGTAGGTGCTAAAAATCGATGCTTCCGGCCCGCAGGCAGCAGCGTCTCATTGGGTGTTGCATTCATAACGCCTAAATGATATTATTAAAGCATAAATCATACCTTACAGGTGGCAACGAGCTCCAGGTAGGACGGATTCTCCGGCCAGGACTTTAAAAAAAGTGCAGGTGAGATTTTAGACTCGCAAACGCAATGAACCCTCGCTCAAAATTTTTTTTTTTAAATGAATAAATAATGTTCCAAGATGCGGGCAAAGAGAAGAAAAAAACAATGTCCAAGTAGGTTGATTCCAAAAGGTTGCACCTCACAATCGCGCCCAAAATTTCCGTTCAAACTCATGATTCGACAGCTGGCGAGTGAATGAGCTGAAAAAACGGCATTATAGCTTCTGCAAATATTTCTTTGGTTTTGGTTTACTACGCAAGCATGCGCATTAATCACTATCAACAACACATTATTTATTCCACACAAATTTGTCGCCGCAATTTTTGCCGGCAATACATACGTTCATACATTACAGGGTTTAAAGTCCGCACAAATGGGCAACTAAGGCCCCGTAGCAGACTGGCACCGAAGTGCAAGCAATGAAAATAACTTGTAGGCACACAGCAAAGCACTTTGACTATTGAAAGCAGCCAAGCAATTGAAAACTTCACGCACTACTGGACACATAAAATTCAACATCTCGAACACCAACCTAATTTTCCTCAAAGTAATCACAGCCTTGTGCGCAGGCAGGGAAATCTTGTTGGGAGTTTGGACGCCTTTACCCTTACCAGCCTTTCTCTACTTCTTCTAATTCAGTCCACCTTGAGTCCCGCCACCCTGGCCACCGCCTTTGCCCCCTCCTGCACCGCGTGCACAGCCAGCTGCCCGGGCAGCATCAGTCTCACCGCCGTCTGCACCTCACGTGCCGTCAGCGTCTTGCGCTTGTTCACGCGAGCCAGGTGGCCCGCCTCCTCGGCAATCTTCTCGTACATATCGGAGACGAACGTGTGCATGACGTCCATGGCTTTGGAGCTGATGTTGAGCTCGGGGTGCACCTAAAAGTTCCGATTTGAGAAAACGTCAACGCAGCAATTAAATTATGATCAGTCTAGGGTGAAATTCCATTTAACAAACTAGCTTTACATTAATTTACCTGCTTCAGCACGCGGTGGATGTAGCGGCGGTAGCTCTCCTCCTTGCGAGCCCGCCGCATCCGCCCGCCTGCAGCGCCGCCGCCCTTCGCCGCCTTCTTCGCAGCAACGCCAGCAGTAG
The DNA here is from genome assembly GCA_963854735.1 of Marvania coccoides. NCBI lineage: Eukaryota > Viridiplantae > Chlorophyta > Trebouxiophyceae > Chlorellales > Chlorellaceae > Marvania > Marvania coccoides. The sequence continues at coordinate 1,227,292 of OY978098.1, read as the reverse complement.
CCTTGGGCTTGGTGGCCTTGGGCATGGGGGGCTGCGGCTGGGGCTGGATCTTCTGGAGCGCCTGGTAGTGCTCTTCTTCCTCTCCCGACGTCATCTCAACGTAGCCGCCCCCCCCTCTTCCTCCCCCTCGGGATGGCGCGCGCTGCCCCCCACGATCCCGCGTAAGGTGTCGGTCACCCCAGCCAGCGCGCTGCGCAGCACCTTGGCGGGAGTGGTCAGCACAGAGGGTTCCTTTACTTTCTTTGCTGCCGTGGTGGGCGCACGCTCAGCAGCCTCCTCCTCCTCCTCCTCCTCCTCCTCTCCTCCTTCTCCCTCGAGAACTTCCTCCAATTCCTCGCCCTGCGGCTCCTCCTCCATGTTCTCTCCTCTCTCGCCAGCCATAGCACGCTCAAAAGGCTCGATGAGATCGGCAGCCACTTCTTCGACGGGAGTTTGAAATATGCCTCCCAGGCCCTCAGAAGGCTCCTCCGGCTCCTCGACGGCATCAAATGCGTTCTCTAGAGGGGACCCGCCACGGCGGTGGCGCTGGCGCCTGGTCTCGGCGCCGCAAGAGCCAACACCGCCGCCAAGAGCTTCTTCGCCCCCCTCCCCCATATACTCCTCTCCGCCACCCGCCTCGCTCTCCAGCACCTCCGCCACCTCCACCTGGTGCGACCGCGTGGTTCCTTCAGCCGGCGGGCGCCCAGCTGACTCCTCACCGCCCTCCAGCACCTCCGCCAGCTCGCGCTCCAGGCGGCGGGCGGTGGCGCCGCCCGCCTTGTGGGGGGCGCGCTTAGGAGTGATCAGGTCGCCCCCTTCTTCGGTCACTTGTTCTTCCACCAGCGGCATGTCTTTTTCCGACGCCCCGGGGTGGATCACTGCCACGCGCTTGACCACCTCGCGCACCTCGCGGACCTCGCGTACATCGGCCTCGTCGCCCGTAGCGAGGTTTTCGTGGCGCTCCACCTCCTCAATGCGCTGCACGGCAAGGCAGATGTGTGTAGGGGAATTTAGACATTAAAGTAAACTAATTTTTCATCATGCGCGCCCTTGGAAGCTCATTTTCTTTGGGAAAGGAGTTTAGTTTTTACCTTTGTGCGTTTTGTGATGTGGCTGGTGCGCCCCACGGAGCCGCTGGGCAGCTCCGGTGCCTCTGGGGCGTCGGGCTCAGACCCGAAAATTCTCAGGTTGTTCATGACTCCAGCACTCTTGGAGCTAGATGCACTGCTTGGAAACGAACCGATTATAATTATTTTGCAAGAAACTTGAGCAATGAAAAGCAATTTCGAGAGCCCTTTTCTTACTGCTCGACATTTCTCTCTCTCGAAAACTGCTTTGCATTTCATTGTATATCTCTTTCTAAGGACTTTCTTTGCCTCTAGTAACCCAATAGGATCCATGTCGGAGACCTCCGACATCGCAGGAGTAGATGTTGCGTTGCAAGGGCCTCCAGGACAGCTTGTTCACAGCGTCGCCTCTCTTCCGAAATTCGGCGCGCCTCCAAACGTGCATTGTCCTTTATGCCAAGGCGGATGCGCCTGCGGCTACGACAGCAGCGGGGTAAATGAATTTTAGAGATGCTCCGTCGCTTTGTGGCCTCTTCGTATTTTTTGTTAATAACATTCGCTTTGTGATTATTCGCTGCGCTTGTATGATGCGTCCTTGCAGGGAGGATTTGACTGCCCATGTGAAACGAGCTGCACCTGCCCTACTTGCTCAGCCGAACGTCTCTCCCGCTACACGCTTTTCCTGAAGAATAAGGCAGAAGAGGCGGCTGCAGTAGCTGCTGAAGCCGCAGATATTGTGAAGCCAGAGGAGATTGCAGTAAAAGATTGACAGGGCGTTTTTTTCTTTACATTTTGTTTTCTTCTGTTGGGCCAAAGATGTTGGCAATATTTTTTCCCGCTTAAATGTTGATCTACCCAATTCGCGTGTAGGCACATTATGCAATGTTTCCCCTTTTACAAGAACACGTTGTGATTTCCCCAGCAGCACTGACAGTCATCCCATTGACCCCACTTTCTTTTTGTGGTTTGTTTTTTAAAGTGTGAGCAGGGAGCTTCACCCCCTAATCTAGTGCTAAACTGCGGCAGCAGAAACACTTCTTTTTGAATTGCTCCACAATCTCAAAGCTGCAATGGCGGGCGGCAGGTCTTGCTGCGGTGGATTTTCTCCGCCTTCTGTCTCTATCCTGGGCACTAAGGTTGTCAAACCTGCCCCCTACACCAGCGCCGTAGAGAGCCTGTCTCCCCTGGACCACATCAACACTCCGTTCCTCATCATTCACCTGCCTTTTGTCTTTTCCACGGAAATTGACTTTGGCTTGGCGACCAACGCTCTCAGCTCAACCTTGGCTCGCCTGCCGCTCTTCGCGGGCCGCCTCGTCACCGACAAATCCAGCAAAAACTACGCCATCGACGCTTCTGCTCCCGGTGCCTCGCTCACTACTGCCACCAGCAAGGCTGCGCTTGAAGACCTGCTGCCGTTTGAGTCCGCTGCTGGAGGCCTGATTTATGTGCCAGACCTGGCAGTATTCGCCCCCCCCAAGCTTCCCAGCACGATTGCTGGCTACTGCGACCGCCCCAAGGTTCCGCTGCTCAGCGTGCAGATCACTCACCTGGCAGGCGGCGGCTCTGTGTTGGTGATGACAATTCCCCACTTGATTGCCGACCAGGTGATGATTTTCGTGTTTTTATTCAGACTTGAGCCACAAAAAACCGCAATTTGTCGATATTTAGATCACTTTTTGTTTTTTTTGCACTAAAAGAATCGCTGATTAATGCATTTTCCTCTTTTGTATTTCAAGGAAACCTGCCGCACATTCATGTGCACCTGGGCTGAGGAGTATTCCGTTGCTGCCGACGCGTCCACTGTACACGACAAAGAAAGCGTCGGCCAGGACCTCAAGGCCCCGGCCCCCAACAACGTGGCAATGGCAGCCAAGCTGAACCTGGCCACCGCAGCATTAGCCGCTCGTGCCGCCCCTGCCCTCCCCACAGGATACGCCCCCGCCCGCTTCGAGCGCCGCTCCTGGCAGTTCTTCCCCTCCATCATCGCCAGCATTGTTTCTCTCGCTGCAAAGGGCGGCGTGGCTACAGTTTGCTACCACGTTTCCGGGGCTCGTCTCGCAGCGCTCAAAGCGCAGGGAAGCGCCGCGCTGGAAGCGGCCCGCACCGTCAACCCCGAATCAAACCTCCCCGCGTTCATTTCCTCCAATGACGCTCTAGCTGCGCGCGTGCACCAGGCCATTCGCCAGGCGCTGCCGAAAAAAGCGAATGCGTCACTGGAGCTGGTGGTGGACCTGCGCGGGCGGCTGGATCCTCCCTTGGGGCCCGTGCTGGGCAACTGCTCGTGGTCGGTGCCTGTGGAATTCACCGGCAGCGGCTCTTCGGCCCTCCTGGTGCAGGGCGCCGAAGCTGCAGCGGTGCGCTCCGCAATTGATGCTCTGGACGTGACCGCGGTGGCCAAGGAGCTGCGGTGGGTGGAGAACAACGGGGCGCGCGGAGGCAAAAAGTTTCCCGTCGTTCTGAAGGGGCTGAAGATGCTGCTGAGCGAGGGCGGCCCTGTGCTTTATTCAAAGTGGGAGTGGGAGGCGGGCTACTCGGACATGAGCTTTGGCGCTGGCGGTGCGCCAGTTTGGCACCAGACCTGGGACGTGAAGACGCCGAACACCGTGTTTATGACGCCCGTTGGCGCTGAAAGGGCCGGGGGCGGCGTGCTTGTTTTTGTCACGCTGCACAAGAAGTTGGCGGCTGAGCTGAAGCGCAAGGTGTCGGCGCTGTAATAGGGTTGCTATTTTTGTTTAGTTCTTGCATTCACGGGGAGAGCATACAAATACAAATTCAAAATTTATGGTCACAAAATTATTCGTTGACATGTTTTGGGGGGAAAGCACTTTTGTTTTCCTTCCGCGGTACTCATGATATTCATTTATACTGCGAATAGATGTGCACCTGCCTTTTCTTTCTGCATTCATTCCTCCAACCGAACGTTCACCATACATACATACATACATTACAGGTTTAAAGTCCGCACAAAGCATGCATGGTCCCTGCCTTTGCAGCCAGATTACGGAGGGACCCTCGCTCTCGCATTTTCCAGTTTGTGTGATTTTACAATTGGAAAATCTGGAAGTCGTTTTATATACCGAAATAGTTACAAGTCAAAGTCAACGGCGGCAGCTGGGGTGTGGCCGGAGATCGAGGCCTTTGAAAAATGTATCAGCCCCATTATTATATTTCTGACGTGCCCATTTATTCAACCTTGTCATTCAGAAAAAGAGCACCCAAGACGCTGCCTTCTTTGTCCGCTTTTCTTTCGACTGTTTGTATGCTCCAAGATTTTTCAGGACGCTAAAATCTACTATCGGGAAAGGCGATCGCCTCGGTACACAAGGGAAATTCAGCCTGAGGACGGCATTATACATCCAAAGGAGAGGTCGCATGGGTGGGTTATGCCCCGTCGCCCCCGTCATCAGAATTGTTGCCAGGCACCTCGTTAAGCCTTCATACCATCGGCAAGTCAATGCTGAGGGCGGCAATGTCGAGAAGCTTGGCGTGCTGGACCACACCAACACGCCACACGTTGTAAGATATCTATGTTTATCTTCAAGTCCCCTACACGTGCACACAAATGTCAAAATGAAAAAATCGTACCAGCACAAAAATGGATATTTTAATGTATCGGTGGTTTTCAATAATGTCGCAGGTCATTCGCATGCCGTTTGTGTACCGTCATACCATCGATTTCGACGCCGCAGCGTCCTCTCTTGCCATTTCCTTGGCACAGCTGCCGCTTTTTGCCGGCAGACTCGTCACCGACGCTGAGAAAAACTACGCTGTGAGATTCAACGCGCTGGGGGCTTCTCTGACGTCATCCACGAGCAACGTCTCGCTTGAGGATCTCCTCCCCCCCGAGCTCGACTCAGCTGCCGGCGGGCGCCAGCTGCCAATCCCCGACCTTTCCCCTTTCTACCCCGACACGCCCTCCACTCTGCTGAGCTACCGCAACAACGCCTCCACCCCGCTGCTGCACGCTCAAATCACGAATTTAGCTAGCGGGGGCTCTGTGCTGGTCATCGCGCTCCCTCACATCATTGCCGACCAAAGCACGGTGCGCACGCTCCTGCGCACCTGGTCCACAGAGTACAACGCCACTGCCGCCACGGCCCTCACCAAAGGCATATATTTTAGCGACTCCGGCAGCTCCTCGCCCTCAATCGCGGCGATCACCAGCCCGCAGCCGCTGCAGCTGCCTGGCCAAAGAATGACTGTGGACGCCTTCGCTGTGGCGCCGTCTGTGCAGACGGCGAGCACTGCGCTGGATCCCTATGCCGCGCCTTCCCTACCCTCAGGCTGGACTTCTTCTCGCTTTGAGCGTCGCTCCTGGACCTTCTACCCTTCAGTCGTCACTGGCCTGGTCTCTCTGGCAGCAACGGGAGGGCTGGAGACCGTGGCGTACCACGTCCCAGCTGTGCGTTTAGCTGCGCTCAAAAACGAGGCATCGGCGGCGTTAGACGTTGCCAGAGCGCAAACCGCTGCTGCCGTCTCTTTTCCTGCTTTTATCAGCACCAACGACGCCCTGGCTGCGCGCATTCACCAGGCTGTCTCCCAGCTGGCTTGCAAGGCCAATTCATCCATGGAATTGATCGTGGACCTGCGCCAGCGCCTGAAGCCTGAGTTGAGCATCCCAACCCTCGGAAACTGCTCCTGGTCTGTGCCGGTGGCTGCAGCTGCCGCAGGGGACCTGGGGGCGCGCGCAGCGGCGGTGCGCGCTGCGATTGAGGCCCTGGACAGGGATGCTGTGAGCACGGAGCTCCGTTGGCTGGAAGAAGCCGGCGGGCAAAACGGCCGATACTTCCCTGTGGTGCTGAAAGGCACCGTGGAAATGCTGCGGCCCTCGGGCCCTCTGCTCCTCTCGCATTGGGCGTGGGGGGAGGAGTTTGCGGACGTGCGCTTTGGGGGGGCAGCCCCTCTGTGGCACCAGCCTTGGGGCCAGCAGGGCATCAATGCTCTTATCCCCAACTCGGTGTTTGTGGTTCCAGCAGCTGCGGGGTTGCCTGGAGGTGGCGTGGCGGTGTTTATTACACTGCATAAGAAGCAGGCGAGGGAGCTCAAGCGTGCCGTCCCTACGTTGTGAGAAGGGGCCAGTGCGCCATGCTCCTCCCGCCATGATGCCGCAGCAGGGTGCTGCCGGTTTTCATCCACCTGTACATGAATTCATGACCATTACTAATACTGTGAATGTCTGCCAACGAACCGAGAGCTGTTGTGTTGTTTTTCAGATTTTTTCCAACGTGGCAACAATAATATTTTTCGTATCCTCCTCTGCTGTTTATCATTATCAACATAATTTTGTTTATACTCTCGCATTGTTCGTCCATATGTATATGCGTCTTGTAACCGTCAAAGCGTCGGCGAGTAGTCCTCTCGGAGGTTCGTTTTTTTTTAATGAATAGAATTGAGCAACCTTCGCGTTCAGCAACAATGCCAGCCAGAATGCACACACTGGAAGCTGAACCCAAAATCGGTAGTGGTGTGCACCCTGTGTACAATGCGCGGTTCCCCCTTCCAGCAATGCCAGCAAATTCTCACAATTTCACTTTCGAAATTCCTGCAGGTCCTTGCGGCCAGCGCCTGGCGAGGGGCGAGGGGCGCAGCGCCACCGCCCGTCGGCTCAACGTGAACACCGCCCTGTTCAAGGCTGGGGAAGGCCCGGGGAGCGGACATCGCCACGCCCCATTCGAGATTCCCGAGCAGCAGTTTGACAAGCCCGAGTACGCGCACTCCGACAGGTTCCAAATGATCAGCGCCGAAGAGTTTGAGGCGCGTTTCCCTGAGTGGGTCCACTCCAGTACGCCGCCCTCCATCCAGGACCGCGAGCAGGCGGGAGTCACTGCCCGCAAAATTGGCGACAACGGCCCCACCACGGGTCACAGGCAGTGAGTTTTGTGTCAGTTGCCATTTGGAACAAGCGCATTATTGATTGCACCCTTCCTTTGCCCGTTATTTTGTAGTATTGGCCAGAAGAAATAAAACAAATACATGAATAAATGAATTTTCTTTGCAGGCGTCCAGAGCTCTCCAGCCATGCTCCCTCCCCTCCTCTGCCTTACCCTAGCATGTCTGGCCCCGCTGTGGACCTGCAGCGGGACCTCATCGTGAAGAAAGAGATTTTCACGCACTGAAAAACAAAAACGGTTCCTTTTTTATAAGAATGAAATTGAATGAATTGTAGCGTCGGACTCCGGGTCAGTATCATCAACGTACATTGTGTACAATAGCATTGCCTTGCTTCCTCTTTTTGTATCAATACTTCTGTTTGTCATCGGTTTTCATGAAAAAGAATATTAGTTTTGTTCCAGGCTTTAGCTGCCTTCCAGTAAAAAAAATTGTAATAAGCCACAATCGTGCACATAGCAAGTTAGATACTTGTCAAAAGAAGTCGAAAACACACAGAAGAAGTTAACTCATTTAATAAACATTTTGCCATCACAGAAATGTAATTTTAAAGCACGATACCGCCATCGGCAGCAACAGCCTCGCAGTGGGCGTTTCGACCTCATCTCTGCGCCAGTTTCAAGCAAAAACCGGTGCAATTTTTCACCGCATTGTCGGTTTGCTGTCATAGGGCGCAAGAGCGGAAGCGAAAACAACCCACAGAGCCTGCTGTCACCCACTGCGTCAATCAACCCATCGCTGCAAAGGCTTCTTGCACGCCTGTCACGATCTCCTCCAGCGACGGCATCCGCCCGGTTTCAATTTTACTAAAAATGACGTCATTGCCCACCGAAATCTCGAATGCCCCGGTGGAGATGAGGCCGTTGACTATCGTGTTTCCAAAGAACCAAATGCCCATTACTAGGGACCACCGCTTCTCTGTCAGCCCAGCCAAAAACTCAGCTGGCAACACAACGCCAAGCGTGGTACAGATCTGTTGGCCCGCCAGAACGAAGGCGATGGCGGCGTACTGTGCAATGTTGATGATTTGGGCGACGAAGGCCTGCAGAAGAATGCGATTGATAGAATTAAATTCGGAGCGAGCAGGAAGAGCAGTCGGTTGAGGTGGATGTTTGAAGAGAGAACTGAGCGTTTGAAAATGGAGGCTGGAGTCCCTTCTTACCTTTGTGGGGGTGGGAGGGTGGTTTTGAAGGTGAATGGGAACGTGGCCGAAGCGCTGTCGCAGGGCCTGTTGGACCTGAACGGCAGCGCCTCTGAAAGATCAGGAGGTGCAGAAGCTGATGGTGACGGCTGCCTGGGTGGAATCCTGCAATATACATTTGGAAACAGACGTCGAATGAACTTGTTCAGACGAAGGAAAAATAATAATAATAAAAGATTCACGCTACTCACCAGTTTGCCCGAAGACTCTGTCGTCATGGCGATGAACACAGCCAAAAGTAGCAAGAGCTTCTTCATATTTATTAATATATTTTAGCGTGAACAAGCAGAAGTTGAATAACGCTATTTTTCACAAACTTTTTTACTCGTGCCTTTTTTCTTGGCAATGTTGGCATAATTTCAGAGAAACAGGCGCTGCAAAATATTTAAAAAATTATTGATGCATCCAGTTGTTCGCGACAATCTCCCGAACCGCCGTATTCTGCCCTTGGGGTTTATTTCGATCTTAAAATCCCCACACTCGTACCGTTTCCTCCCACGTTCGTATCGTTGTAGAGTCCACCATAACGTATTTTACTCAAATTTTGGGGCTCAGGACCTCACGCTTGTGCCAGCATACCTTTTCGCGCACCGGCGGTGGCATCCTCCGCCCGTCAAAATTTCGACGCTTGAGCGCGTTCAGCAGCCCTTCCGCCGCAGCAGGAATGTCCTCCTCGGAACCTGGCACCCGGGTGGTGAGCAGCGCCTTTCTGGACCCCTCTGTACACGTGCACAACGTCGCTGTTATCATTCTTAACTGGCGCCTCCCAGCGGTGACCCCCAGGCTCCTGGAAAAAGGTACTTAACCGTCAATACAATATAAATCACAAGTTTTGAACATAACTTCCTACTTTTTGAACTCAAAACGGCCTCTTTAAAAGTGAATAGATGCTTCTCAACTACTCTCTTTTCTTTTTTAGTTTTCGCACGCTCACACTCTGATTTTTTTGCTGCAGCCGTGTTTCGGGTGTGCGCCGACGGTGGGGCCAACCGCCTGCACGACGAGGTCCCCGCCATGTTTCCCAACGAGCCTGCAGAGCAGGTCCGTGCTCGCTTTCTCCCGCACCTCATCAAAGGCGACCTCGACTCCGTCAGACCAGACGTGCTGGAGTTCTACACCCGCCAGGGGGTCGCCGTAAAGGACCTCTCCCACGACCAAATGTCCACGGACCTGCAGAAGTGCATCACCTTCATCGAATCGAACCTCATGGCGTCGGGGAGCGGCAGGCAGGATGAAAGCGAAAAAGAGAGCGGGGTGGAAAGAAATGTGGACACCGTGGTGGCGCTGGGGGCGCATGGCGGGCGGCTGGACCACATCCTATCGAATCTGTCGACGCTGTATACTTTTAGAGGCGTGAATATTGTGCTGTGCGGGGACGGCAACCTGACGCGGCTGATTCCGGCTGGCAAGGCCGTGATTCGGCCGTACCGGCCGGTGGAGGGCCCCACCTGCGGGCTGGTGCCGCTGATGGGTCCTGCGGTGGCCTCCACGAGCGGGCTGCGGTGGAATTTGAGCGATACGAGGATGGAGATTGGCGGGCTTGTCAGTACCAGCAATGTACTGGAGAGTGACGAGATAGAGGTGGAAACTGACGTGGATTTGATATGGACCACGGAGCTGAGGGACACGCTGGAAACTAAGGCCAACGGGCAAGTATGAGGGAGGTAGAAATTGAGGAGGAAGGAACAACGGCAATTCAACTTTGACAAACTTGTGGTTTTCTTATACAAATACTCAAATTTGTATGTACATAAATCTTTTTCCGCTACAAAAATGCATTGCGCACCTGCTGCCTGCCCACCCCCCACGCCATGCGCAGCAGGCTCACAGCGCTGCTCAGCGAGCTACCTGCCCTGCAGCAGGGGCCAAATGACGCTCTTTCACTCGTCGACTCTCTCTGTTACTACTATGGGCTTCTAAATCAAATATATTTCAACTCCTGATGCTCCCAAAACAACGAACAAGGATAAAAACCCAAAACAGAAACAGATGAAGGGTGGAGGGGGCAAAGTATTTTTCACCTGAAGTCGTCCTTTCCCTTGCGAATGGCCGCGAACGCCTCCTCGTTGCTCGCATCCGCCGCCACGCCCAGCGCCTGCCTGATGGCTGGGTCGTCAGGCCTCAAAAACGGGTTCGTCCTCTTTTCCACCCCCAACAAACTCGGCACGGTGGGCTCCCCCCGCTCCCTTGCCGTCGCCACCTCCGCTGCCTTCCTCTGCAAGTCAGCGTTGGAGGGGTCGATGGACACGGCAAACTTGGCGTTGCTCTGAGTATACTCGTGGGCGCAAAACACTCGAGTATCGTCCGGAAGGGGTATCAGCTTGGACAGCGACGCCCACATCTGCGCAGGGGTGCCCTCAAACAGCCGCCCGCACCCCAGCGAGAACAGCGTGTCCCCCGGGAACAGGGCGGAGGAGTCAGCAGAATAGAAAGTGACGTGGCCCTTTGTGTGGCCAGGGGTGTCGAAGCATATCAGCTCTGAGGCGCCGAGGGAGTAGCGGTCGCCGTCCGACAGATGCACATCGATGCCTGGGATGCGTTCGGCGTCAGCAGCAGGGCCGACGACCGTGGCGTTGTATTTGGATTTCAGGGCCAGGTTGGCACCGGTGTGGTCCCAGTGGTGATGCCTGAAAGGAAAGACACGAACCAAGAGGAATTCAGCGATACTTGAATCAATTATTAAGGACGAAAATGCATCTAAAACAAGATGAAAGAAACAGAGAGAATTGCGAGGCGTACGTGTTCAGGATGTGAGTGAGTGTCCAGCCTCGCTCTTGCAGCGCCTGCACGACTGGGCCTTCCTCCGCTGGGTCCACAACAGCGGTGGCGCCCGAGGAGGGCTCGTGCAGCAGCCACGAGTAGTTGTCCTACAGGGAGAAGCATGGCAGAGCAACGAATGAATTTTATACTATTTAAGGCTACCAAAAATTAAATTGTGAGGGTGCTGTATGAAGATGAAACATGAATATGCTATAGCCTATCTTCTGTTTGCTCACCGAAAGGCAGGGAACTCGCTCAATTTCGAGGACGCTGCCAGAGGGGGCAGAAGCCATGGCGCACATTGATTTTGTGTGAGGTGCCCAGCAGCGAAAAACAGGCCTGGCAGGAGTGAAGGCCTGAGGAGCGGCAACGGTGGTGGAGGAGAAGAGCTGGCTGAACAGCCTGTGAGACAGGCTGGCGCAACGCGAGTCTGTGGAGGATGAACAAATTTGACAACGGGTCAGCTTCACAGCAAGCTTAAAGAGCTTTCAGAACAGAATAACCTCTTACACGAGCTAAACGATGTGATCAGAAGCTGGGGCCCAGATCGAAGAAGGCACGCCTTCATTGAGGTTCGCTTCGACAATGCAACTTTAAATTAATGCGTTTGGCCAGTCAAATTGCGTAATTGACCTCCGAGCGAATTTTATTCGAATTTTTTCCAGCCCGGCCCAAAATGTGCAAATCCAAAGCCGCTCGCAGAATTTTCATTTAAAAACTATTTTGGAACCAAGGCAAGGCACCAGGGCAACCCAGCTGCCTGAAACAACGCCCCGACGTTTAAAAACATCAAGCCGGCTCTCTTAAACCTTTGTCAAACACTCTCTCACCGCTGCGTTTGCGATGGATTCCCACACCAAAGCTGCCGAGCGGCAGCGTGTGCTGCTGCAGCACCTGCACCTGGTCCGTTTCCCCGCTGATCTTTTCAATCTTCGTTTCGGGCCCCTCGTTTAACCTTTCGCATTTCCGCCACGCCGTCTCGCAGGACCCTCCCGCCGGCTCCCAGCACCTCTCCACCCACCCCACTTCCGCTGGCGACTCCGCGGCCTACGAGCGCCAGGCAGGCTCCCTGGACGACGTCGTCATCGTCTCTGCCTGCCGCACCCCTCTCTGCCGCGCCCGCCGCGGCGGCCTGAAAGACACCCCCGCCGACGACCTCGTCGCGGTCGTCCTCAAGGAGACCCTCCGACGCTCCGGCGTGGAACCCGAGGCCATCGGCGATGTCGTCATTGGCTCCGTCCTGGGCCCCTCCTCCCAGCGCGCCAACGAGTGCCGCATGGCCATGTTCTACGCGGGGTTCCCCAACACCGTGCCCGTGCAGACCGTCAACCGGCAGTGCTCCTCGGGGCTGCAGGCCATCGCCAACGTGGCGGCCGCCATCAAGGCGGGAATGTACACCATAGGCCTGGCAGGAGGGGTAGAGTCCATGTCCTCCAACCCCATGGCCTGGGAGGGCGGCGTCAACCCCAAGGTAGCCGACACCCCCTGCGCCGCGGACTGCCTGCTGCCGATGGGCCTCACTTCCGAGAACGTGGCCGCCCAGTTTGGCGTGAGCCGCGAGACGCAGGACGCGTTCGCTGCCAAGTCACACGCCAAGGCGGCGGCGGCGCAGGCCGCGGGCAAGTTCAGGGAGGAGATTGTGGCCGTGGACACAGTGCAGAAAGACCCGAAGAGCGGGGAGGAGCGGAGGGTGACGGTGGCTGCAGACGACGGCATTCGGGCGGGCACCACGGCGGCCTCGCTGTCCGCGCTGCGCCCTGCGTTCAAGAAAAACGGCACCACCACCGCGGGAAACTCCTCGCAGGTCACCGACGGCGCGGCGGCCTGCCTGCTGATGACGCGGCGGGAGGCGCTGCGCCGGGGTCTCCCCGCGCTGCTGGTGTTCCGCTCCTTCTCCGCGGTAGGCGTGCCGCCCGCCATCATGGGCGTGGGGCCCGCGGTGGCAATCCCTGCCGCCGTCAAGGCTGCTGGGCTGACCTTGGACGACATCGACGTGTTTGAAATCAATGAAGCGTTCGCCTCGCAGGCAAAGTACTCGGTGGACACTCTGGGCATCGACGAGCACAAGGTGAACCCCAACGGTGGTGCCATCGCTCTGGGACACCCGTTGGGGTGCACAGGAGCGCGCCAGACCTCCACTCTGGCGTATGAGCTGAAGCGGCGGGGACGGGCCGCACGTTTCGGGGTGGTGTCGATGTGCATCGGCAGCGGCATGGGCGCAGCTGCGGTGTTTGAGCGTGGGGACCTGGACGATGGGTTCGCCAACACCCGCGCAGCGCCCAGCCTGGCGGCTGGACTCTCCCGCGATGCGCGCGTCTGAAAAAACGCCGATGTAAAAGCAGAGCGTGGGTGAGGGATGGAGGAATTAGGTTAGAGGGGACTGTCTTCCTTTCTTCCTTTCTTCCTCTCACTGTTTTGGCGGCAGCAGCAAGCAACAAGTGATTCAATAAGAGCAGCGATTTGCATGCATCCCGCCAGTGTGCTTCTTCTTTGACAAATATACCCTTTCTTTCTTTTTTCCCTACTCCCCCTTCGATATCAGAATATGCCCTTCTGAACCTAATATGCCCTTCTGTTATTTTTCAGCTCGATTTTTTCTCCTCGTATAAACGCGTGTGCGCTTAGAGACAACAACACCTTTGTTCCCTTTGCATATTTCTTTCTTCCCGTTTTTGATATACCGTCGCCATAGGGCCCCGGTGCTTTTTTGCTAGCGTAAAATGTAGCGAATACAAGAATTAATGAAATTGTGTAAAATTCACATGCATTTATTTATTCATATCATCGTCAGTCAAGTCTTGTCTTTCTTCACCGGCGCTGCCACTTTCAACTTCACACGGACCCTCAGAGGCGGCGCTGGCCCTGCTGCACTGGTTCCAGCACTCTCTGGCTGCCTATGTTGCTGCTGCTGCTGCTGCTGCTGCTGCTGCTGCTGCTGCTGCTGCTGCTGCTGCTGCTGCTGCTGCTGCTGCTGCTGCTGCTGCTGCTGCTGCTGCTGCTGCTGCTGCTGCTGCTGCTGCTGCTGCTGCTGCTGCTGCTGCCGGGCCTCCGCCCCCGCCTCTCTCACAGTCTCTGAAGCAGCTGCTGCTGTCTCCACTGCTGCCGCTTTGGCTGCCGCTGCTTTGTTCCAATCCACGCCATGCTGCTGGTGCTGCTCTACCTTCCCTCCCGCCTTCTCTGCCTCCTTGCTTTGAGACCGCGAAGCAGGCCCAGCACGCAGCGCCAGCAGCTCGTACGCGTCTCTTGCAATGGCCATGGCGTCCGCAGCCCCCTCTGCCGGGCATTTGTCAGGATGCACTGCCATAGCAACCCGCTTCCAGGCCGCTTTCAGCGCCCCTGGGTCGTGCGCGCTCTCCCGCGTGACTCGCAGCACCTCTTCCGGCCGCCAGCAACCCACAACGATTCTTACAACTTCCCAGTGCGGCCTCGCAGCTCGTGCCGCCGCAATCAGCCCATCTCTATCCCCCTCGGGCACAGCGCCCCCCGCCGTCGCCCCTGCTTGAGCCAGAAACAGCCGCAGCTCCTCGTCGGACAGCGCTGAGAAGTCATGAGGGGCTGTGGCGGTGGAAAACCCCTGCCAGATGGCGGGAACCGAGTGAGGCTCCACGCCGGCGCCCAGCGGGCGGCCTCCGCCCGGGGACGAGTCGCCAGCGGCGGTTGTACTGCCTAAAATTGGCGTAGGCTTGGGGGATGATGACGGCGTGGTGTGGGCGCTGGCAGCGCGGCTGCTGGGGCCCGCTGGGGGGCGTAGAGGGACGGGGATGGTGTAGACCTTGATTTGCGGGGGCGGCTGACCCTGCGCGGTTTTATTAGCCGCGTCCAGACGAGCTCGCCAGGCCTTTCTCCGCTCCGCAAAATTTTGAGTTTTCGCGGTGGCGGGACGGGGCGGGGCGGAGGCGCGCTGCGGGGCGTCAGGGCGGGGCGGCTTCCCTAAAGGGGTCTGCGTTGCCGCGGGGGCGATGGCCTCTCCCCCTTTCCCGTCCCCCGCCCCATCCAGCCCCTCTGCAGAAGCGGAGCGGCGGTGGAAAGTTTGCCGCTGCCCCGGCGTTCGCTCTGCCCGGGCCTTGCCTTCGCCTCTGGCAGCCGCCTGGTGCTTGAGATTAGGGGTGCTGCGGGAGACGTGCATCCTTTTTGTAGCGTTGGCAGCGTCGTTTTCTACAGGGCTGCTTGCCCCGTCACCGCGACTACTCCCTTGCTCCCCGTTTGCTTCTCGCCCTCCGAACCACCAGTGGTGGTCCAAAGCCGCGATCGGGTTATCGTTTGGGAGCATTTCCTGTCGGCAGCATCAAGTTCGAGGCCGAATCGAGCAACCCAAGGGATTTTGAATTAAAATATATATTGAATTATCTTGGAAAGGGGCGGCGCTGCTTTATTTAAAGAGCACCAAGAATGAGTGCAGATTACTCAAACATACATGACATAAAGAATATGTCAAGTTATTCGCTGTCATTTCCCTCTATTGGTTTTGGTTAGTTCCATGTCAGTTCATAATCTCCAGTAGCATGTCCTCAATTTGAGTAAGGGTGGACTCAAGGCATACAGCTGCTTCTGAGCTGACGCACCATCCCAGCTGACGAAGAAGCATCAGGCGGTCGCTCCACCAAGCGCTCTCTCCGCTCAAACCCCCCCGGTATAATTGCTTACACTAAATGCGCGCCAAAATAACGTCTATGATTGGAGCAGGGCCTCGATCGCTGTTTTCAAGTCCCCTCTGTTCTCTCTCAACGCCCGCTCAGCCTTCTTTTTGTCCAACTCAAACTCCGATGCTATCAACGCTATGTCCGCGGCAGCCACCTTCACCGCGGCCAGCTCCTTCTCCCGTTGCCGCTGCACTTCCATTGTCGCGCGCTGCTGCGCTGCCAGCGCCGCCATCGCCTGCTGGATCTTTTTTGTGTCGGCAGGCTTCATCTCCCGCTCCTCCTCCTGCAAAAACAACATTATGCTTTGAATTTTAACGGTAAAGAAATAGCGAGCTACACGTTTTCCCTCCATATTAATCGAATAACTCACTTGGTCTGTGACTCGGTCCAACGCCGCTGCTTGCTCTGCGCCGGTGCGGGTCTTGGGACCCGCCTCCCGCTCCTCTTCATCTGCCATTTCACGGTTGATTTATGCTGTTTTCAAAGGGTTGTTTACGTCTAAATGCTGTTCAAAAGCGGTGGATCTTTCGAAATAAAATAAAATTAATCCTCTTAAAATATATCAGAACCTCAGCTGGCCCTCGAGGACAATGGAATCTGATTGACTCAACATCACACTTTTAAAACGTGAACATCTAACTTGGAGTAGCAGGATTTTTCCGTCGGAAGGTGGAAAATTGCCGACGGCTCATCCTTTCGATGCTCAATACTTCACCGATTTCTCTTAATTTTTACAACATCATTTCACTAGACCGATTTTGAGGTGTGGGGGTAGCGCACTGCGCAAATTAATAACATGTCGATGACGACTTTCACAGGAATGCGGGCCAACAGCGTCGTGAGTTCCAGCACGTCGTTCCCTTGCAATTATACTACATTGTAGTCGGCTTAGCAGCCACCATCGCCGCCTGGGCCCGTTTTTCACCTCTATGTGGTGGGTCACTCGTTCTTCTTCTTCTCTGTTGCAGGCCAGCACCAGTCCATTCGTTGCTGCCCCCTCCGCCGCTGCCTCCCGCTCTGGCGCCGTGCGCGTGATGGCCATGCGCGCCGTCACCAAGAAGACCCAGGTCGTTCTCACCAAGAACGTCCCTGAGCTTGGCGCAGCGGGAGACCTCAAGGCGGTGCCTCTGGGGTACTTCCGCAACTGTAAGCAGCAGCGCTATCCACGATTGTTTTCCGTATTGATGAATAAAGAAATCAGCATCAGCGCATTGCTCTATTTTTTAAGTTTAAAGAGGGTCTTTTAGAGATCTTCAAGTTTGCCAAAACCGAAAATTAACTTTTACTCTCTCCCTTCATTTCCCCCCTCTATCCACAGACCTTTCCCCCCAGGGCCTTGCCACCGTGGCCACCGACGCCATCCTGGGGCAGATCAAGCGGCAGCAGGAGGCGGAGGAGCGGGCGCGCCTTGAGGAGCGCGCCAAGGCCCAGGCCATGGCCACCGCGCTTGCCACCATCGGCAAGTTCATCATTAAGAAGAAGGTGGGAGAGAAGGAGGCGATCTTCGGGTCGGTCACCAGCGCCGACGTGGTGGCTGCCATTGAGCTGCAGACGGGACGCAAGCTGGACAAGCGGGACGTGACCATGCCTGAGGTGAAGACCCTGGGTACCTACGAAGCTACTGTGAAGCTGCACCCCGAGGTGGTGGGCAGCTTCAAGGTGATCGTGCAGAAGGACACCTCTGCGTGATTACCCAACGGAAAGCCGGAAAAAAAAAAGTATTAAATGATGTAATTGGAAGTATATAACTTGACGTCAGCGCACCCCCTTTTTCTCTATGTAAATATATGCAACGCCCGATTTGGAGTTGAGGAGAAGAGTGCGGCGCGATAGATGATAGCATTCGGTGGTTACAGGGGGAGGGGGGGAGGCCAGGTGAGGTGGGCCAGCCAGGTAGTTGCAGAATATACAATTGATACGTACATAAGGAGAAAACTCATTTCTGGAAAAAACAGGTTGATAGTTAAAGCGTTAATCAATCAAATGTCGCCGCTGCCTGCCAGCGCTGCCTCCACCACTGCCATGCACTCCCCCACCCCCGCTCCCTTGGCCATGGCTTCAGCCAACCGATCCTGGGTGGCAGCGTGCCGCCGCAGCAGCGTCACAACATTGAGCACTGCCCACCGCACCTGATCATCCGCTTTTTTCTGCAGAAAAGCACACACACACACACACACACACACATCAATTGATATTAAAAGAAAAAGACTGCGCGCAGCTAAAATTTGAGCTTCGGGGTGTCTCAATAAAATGAAGCCTTGCCTGCGTGAACCCCAGCGCCCGCATGAGCCCGTCCAGCTGCTGCACGTCCGCCAGACCTCCCTCCGCGTGCCCAAACCTCAGCCACTCGGTGGCTACCCCCGCCAACGCCACACAGCTGTACACGTCCAACGACGAGGAGCTGAGCTTGCCTGAGGCCACCTCCCGCTGGAACGCGCCGTCGCAGAATGTGGTGCCCGCCTGGACGTTGAGCGTGCGGTTTGAAATGAAGGCGTCCCAGCTGGTCAGCGTGTAGCCTTTGGGGAGGAGTCCTAAGAGATAAGCGACCAAGAAGTGTCCAGCTTCATGCAGCGCCACACGGCGGGCGTAGGTGGGGTGCAACAGCCGGCCTACGGAGTCGACTGCCAGCGCCTGCAAGCCAGCAGGAATTTCTTAATTAGAAAATATTAAAATAAGTCAAATGCGAGGGATTGACATGGTTGTATGCCATATCGTTGACTTGCCTCCAACCCGCCCTGGGAGGCAACTTGGTCGGCCGTGAGGATGAATGCTGTTATTATTACCCATTGCACCAGCTCCACCATGGAAACTACATGATTAAGATACGCTGCGGAGAGGCCCACCGCGTAAGCCAACTGCAGCGCCGTGCGCGTCTCGTTGAGCGTGCTGTCCTCTGGGGAGAGAAACCTTTGGGCGTCGATTTTGTTCAGGCGCAGCTCCTCCAGCGTGTAAGACCGCTTAGGGACCTGCTGGGAGGTACCAAAAGCGCGAAGGGCTCCGGACTCGCGCAGAGAGGAGGCCAAGGCGACTGCAGCGTCCTCAGAGTCGTTTGTTAGCAACGCCTGCAGCTCCGTCAAGCTGGGGGGTGTCAGAACGCCGGTGGCCTGTGCATGGGGAAGCATTGTAGTCCAACGTGTTTGGCGAGCCTTGGACCGTAAATGCGCTGCCTTGAACGCCAGCTGAGGGTGGAGTCTGAGACAGGAGGAGGTAATGGGCATGGTGATCTCCATATTCTTGGAACAGCACTGTCCAGGGGCAGGCTGTGCTGATTAAAATCGGTGGCGATTTTTTGTAATCAATGATAATAATACAAAAGAAATGGGGTGTGTGGCAAAAATAGCTGCAATAATAATTTTATTATTTTCTTTCGAGCGAGTATTTTGCGTTATGCAGCGTTCCGGCCGTTTTGTTATATTCGAAATATTATTATTTCCACAAACAACGTGACGAGGCGGCAGCCGCGTCCTCTTTTACAAATACTTTTTGATCACATTTTCGTTTCCAATTATTTAAGGTGCGGCAAACACAGCCGTCGCCAAACAGCGAGCTTTAAAAATCAAACTCTGTATCAATTGGGCGCCGCCTTGGCTCCACGCGTGATAATACAGCGCCTCAACTCCATCGCCGTTGTCGTTGGCCCGCCGTCCCACTTTTCTGTTGCCCCACAACCCTTTGGGGCTTACAACCACCCCTAATTTGCCACTTGGCAGCCTTACCCCTCTCTTAACCTAGCAACCATGGGTATTCTCGAAAAAATCAAGGACATTGAGTTCGAGGCAAGTCTACTTCAAATCATTTCCGTCGCCAATTTCCCCAAGAAAAGTTGCATTCACCGCTGCTCCCTTCCCTCTCTCTATGGTGCAGATGAACAGGACCCAGAAAAATAAGGCCACCGAGTATGTTTAAACCAGCTCTATATAATAATAATAATAATAAAAAACGGCGCTTTACGTCAGATTTTCCTCACATTCCTTCTCTCAATTTTTAATTTGCAGGTACCATTTGGGCCAGCTCAAAGCAAAGCTCGCAAAATTACGTACCCAGCTGCAAGAGCCCGCAAAGGTAAAGCCCCTTCCCTTGGCAAATAGCACTCCCAACTAACTAACCCGAAAGTGCAATGTCTGCTTTTCTTGACTCCTGCAGGGCGCTGGCGGTACCGGAGAGGGGTTCGAGGTGACGAAATACGGCGACGGGCGTGTCGCGCTCATTGGGTTCCCTTCTGTGGGAAAGTCCACGCTGCTGACCCATCTCACCGGCACTGAGAGCGAGGTGGCAGCGTACGAGTTCACCACCCTTACGTGCATCCCCGGCGTTATCCACTACAGAGACGCCAAGATCCAGATGCTGGATCTGCCTGGAATCATCGAGGGCGCGGCGGAGGGCAAGGGACGCGGCCGACAGGTGAGACGCCCCCAGAGGACGGGACGTTTTTTTTTCTATTTTTTTCATTTTGAGCTGTTTACTTTCATTTTTACCCTCCAAAGCATGGAATTTATTGCATATTGCACCTTTTTCCCTTTTCATCTCTTGTCTCCAGGTGATTGCTGTCTGCAAGTCTGCCGACCTGCTGCTGATGGTGCTGGACGCCGGCAAGCCGCATTACCACCGCGAAATTCTCACTCGGGAGCTGGAATCCGTGGGAATCCGTCTCAACCGCTCCCCGCCCAACATCTCTTTCACTAAGAAGAAGACGGGGGGACTGACTGTGACCTCTCTGGTCCCGCAAACCCGCATGGATGAGAAAATGGTGCAGCGCATCCTCAGCGAGTACAAAATCCACAACGCCGACGTGCTGCTGAAGGAGGACATCACCATTGACGACCTGATCGACGTGGTGGAGGGCAACCGGCGGTACATGAAGTGCCTGTACGTGTACAACAAGATTGACGTTTGCAGCATCGAGGAGGTGGACGAAATGGCGCGCCGGCCGCACTCCATCCCCATTTCTTGCTACCAGAAGCTCAATCTGGACGGGTTGCTGGAGATGATCTGGGACATGATGGGGTTGGTGCGGGTGTACACGAAAAAGGTGGGAAACAAGCCTGATTTTGGGGACCCAGTGGTGCTGAGTGACGACCGAGGGGGCACGGCGATCGAGCACTTTTGCAACCACATCCACAAGAGTCTGACCGCAGAGATCAACTACGCGCTGGTGTGGGGGCTGAGCGCCAAGCACATGCCGCAGCGGTGCGGGCTGTCCCACCAGCTGGAGGACGAGGACGTGGTGCAGATCGTGAAGAAGAAGGTGACGGGAGGGGAGGACGGGCGCGGGAGGTTCAGGCAGGGGCCAGCGGACTACGTGAAGATCGCGGACAGGGAAAAGAAGAAACCGCTGAAGACGTAATGGAAAATAATTACATAATTTTTCATTCTTCCTTTCTTCGGAATTAGGGAGGTTACAATTGTTTGTAAAAACGAAGTCGGGATGCTGGCATTCTTCCGTTGCGAAATCTTTTGCATGGGGCTTCGACTAGGAAAGCGTACAGCAGCCCAGGTTTCCTGTTTTAGTCACGTTAAGCTCACTGCGCATGGTTTATCCTACTACTTTCTAGTTCACAACGATTCGCGGTACGGCGCAATTGTTTTCAAAACTTGCATTGCAACACGGCAGACAAAAGGCAGTTCAAATGAGCACTGGGGGAGTGCCCTTGGGAGACAGTCGGCGGCGGGATGGGTCTGGGAATTTCCATACGAGCAGTGGGGGGAAAATCCAATCACGTAATTCAGAACATGGAATCACAACGAGAGATGGGTTCATTCATTGATCAAAATTTCAGGTACAACAACAATACGTGCACTTTTCACGGGGTTTTTCTCCTTCTTTTCACGACACCTGTTCCCCCCATTCACAGCTTGACTTTCTTGCCCCACAGCAGTGGCGCCCACTGCTCCAGCGCAGGCATGGAGCCGTACCACATCTTTGGCTTGGCGTGTTCCACGAGCTCAACGACCACGTCGTCGTTTGTCGAGCCAGGGGCGACAGCCACAGCAGTAGGATCTTTGTCGAAATTGCTGAGCGGGGAGTGAAAGACCCCATCCAGGGTCACCTGCGTGGCGCCCTCCAAGTGGGCAGCAGGCACAGGCACCACGCCGTCTCCCCACTCCTCGGCGCTCCCATACACCTGCCAGAAAATAAAAATCGACGAGACAGCTTTTCTTCGTTACCTCCCAAGAAAAATGAATCTGCGGAGTAGAAGAGTAAAATTATAATTACCTGGCGGTACCCAGCTCCTACCACGCGGTTGTGCACCTTACCAGGTCCCCGCAGCGGGTTCGCCCCCTGAATGAGCTTCCCAGCCACCGTAACGTACTCAATGTCATCATGAAACGCCCCTGGTGCGTGCTCGTCCACCCACCGCAGCATCCCCCGCGAGTGGTCCTTAATCCCGGTTTCAGGGGGCGGGGGGAGGTGGGGGGTTCCCAGCGTCACCAGCTGATCCACGTTTTCGTGCTCAAAATCTAATAGAAACAGCCGCGCCAGCCAGCCGCCGGCAGAGTGCGCCAGCAGGCTGATGGGGACATCTGGGAGGTCTTCTCGCGCGGCCTCCACGGCGGCAGCGACTCGCCGAAGGTACCAATCGACGGTTGGGCGAGGGCACAGCGTGCCCCGCCACACTGAAGGGTTGACGAAGCCTTTCAGGGTACGCACCCAGTCCAGGCGGTTAATTTTGGTGGCGGCGACATTCAGGTTGGGGCTGTGGCGCTGCAGGTTGTCGACAAGGGAGGAGTAGTCTGCCGCGGTGTTGAGAAAGCCTGGCAGAATGATCACGGAGCGAGGGGCCGGGCGTGGCGGAGACACCACTCCTGCAGTAAATTTGGGGGCAATTTAATCATTGGAGGCATCCAAATGTGTGCCCAAGGTTTCCAATGGCCAGCAGGGCAAGTGTGCGAAATTTACGAACTTGCCTCTAGACATCCCGCATGGAGCGACAGTGGTTGTTACAGTCCTCATCATTTATCATTATCATTAATTTCATTTAAATCTGGATAAAATTGCTCCACTAGGAGTGAGGCAATGCAATAAATGCCCAAACTGCCTGACAGCTGCCAGAGGAGTCAGCCGCTTCAGAAGTCATTCAAGTCATGGTGTACACGGCACTAGCATCGACCAAAACAGTCGCTGCCTCCATAACAACGGCGGCAGCGGAGAACAGTGGACTATCTCGCGCTGTATCACCTTATTTTTATCGAAAGCTTAAGTCGAGTTCAAAACGAAACCTTCAAGTTTTGCATTTTGCCTTTGTACGAGTTGAAAACAATGCCGCATTTATACCAAAAATCATAAGAATTTACAAATATTTTTAAATGACAGCGACAGGAGAATTCCCGCAATGAAATAATTCAAGATCACAATTTCATTTATTTTTATTTTTATTTTTTAATTCCTAGAGCATCATTACCCTTACTCGCTCTTTTCTGTATTTTTTTAACACGCAATACGAATCCAATGCGGAGAAGAAGCCTCCCAGCTGCTCGATTGTCACATCTCTCCCCCCTCCACACCGCCGCCGCTTGGGCAGAGGCTGGCCCGCTGGCCACCGACCACATTCTGTTCGACGGGGGCGGGATGAACGAAGGCGCGCACCCCCCCAAACTCGCGCTGGTGCTGCATGGCCTGCTGGGCCAGGGCAAGAACCTCCGCACATTCGCAACTGAGCTCTTTCAACGCGTTTCTCAGACCTCTGGCGCCCCCTGGACCGCAGTTTTGGTGGACCTGCGGTGCCACGGCAAGTCCCAGGGCCCCCAATTCCCGCCCCCGCACACCCTGCAGGCCGCAGCGGGGGACGTCATCGCCACGCTGCAAAGAAATTGGCCAGAGGGGCAGCTGGACGTGCTCATCGGGCATTCACTGGGCGGGAAAGTAGCGCTGGAGGTGACTCAGCAGCTGGCTGCGGCAGAAAACAGCGAGCTGCGGCCTCCTCGGTCGGTGTGGGCGCTTGATTTGATGCCAGGGCCTCAGCCTGACCCTGTGACTGGCACTTCGGCTGAGGTGCTGCGGGTGCTGGAGATGATGGACCAGGTGCCGCTGCCCATCCCCTCCAGGGAGTGGCTGTACGAGTACCTGGACGGCCAGGGCCACAGCAGCAAGCGTAAGTAAAGATTGAGAGAATTCATTCTCATCTCTGAATTGCAGGTTTAATGAATTGAACTGCAACTGCGTTGCTGCTGGAGGTATTTTATGTTTCTTCTGACGTCCTTCTCTTCTAAATACGTGCAGCATTTCAGCAGTGGATGGGCAGCAATCTGAAGCTTGTGCGAAAAAACGAGTACGAGTGGATGTTCAACATTCCAGCTGCCTTTGAGCTGTTTAAATCCTACCGAAAAGAAAGCTACTGGGACCTGCTGCGGAACCCACCCCTCCACCCCTTTCCCACTGAAATCCACGTTGTAAAGGCCATGAAAGGGGGGCGGTGGGGCGGCCAGCTGGGCGAGGACTTGGCAGCATCGGTGGCGGCGGCGCAAGGCCGCACCCATGCGCATGAAATGAAGGCGGGCCATTGGCTGCACTCGGAGGATCCCAAGGGTCTGGCAGCCCTCATCGCGCCTCACATCATCCGTTTGAAATGAAAAGAAGGAAACGGTTGTCAACATATATTTTAGTTATTATATGTATTTTTTTTAATTAATTCCATGGATTAATTTTACAGTACGTAATAACGGGATATGTGGCTGTAAATGAAAATTAAATAGCAGTGCATGCATCAGTTTACGGCAGCGAAAGAAATGAACTAGTTGTAAGGGAAGATTTTTTACACCCATTCCTGCGGGTTCTGCAACACTTGCACCAGGCGTTCCTCTTCTGATCCAGGCTGCGGTTGCACGTTGTAGCGCCACGCTATCAGCGGTGGGGCGCTCACCATGATGCTCTCAACACGGCCGCCACCGTCCTAAAAAGAGACAATAAAAAAACGGCGCGTGAGCAACAGTTCGGCTAAATTCATCAAGGATTACGCGCCAGCATAGAGAGAGTACCGAGAAAAAATCACTGCTGCGGTTCCGGGAACCACAAGCCCCCAAACTCATTCCTCACCATGCCAAACTTGACGCCGCGGTCATACAGCAGATTGAACTCCAGGTACCGCCCCCGCCGCAGCAGCTGCCAGTCCCGCTGCGCCGGAGTGAATGCTCTGCCTCGATTCTTCTCCACGATGGGCGCCCACGACGGCACAATGCCCCACCCCACGTCCCGCACAAACTGTTCCACGTCGAATCCCTCCGTCGCGGCGTCCAGGTCGTCAAAGAAGATGCCGCCCACCCCTCGGTGCTCCTTTCTCGCCGGAATGTAGAAATACTTGTCACACCACGCTTTGAATTCTGGGTAGAGCTGCGGCGCGTGCTGGTCGCACACCCCCTTCCAGTAGGCGTGGAACGACGTGGAGTCGGCGTCGTCGATGTAAAACGGCGTTAGGTCGCAGCCCCCGCCAAACCACCGAAGACCCTCCACTTCGAAGACCCTCACGTCAGCTCTGAGGGTGGGAATGAAGGGGTGCGCACTGTGAAACACTAGGGACAGGGCTGCGGCGCTGTAGGGCTGTCCCCCGTTGGGGCAGATGCTCTCCCTGCCGCGGGAGCTCATCGCTTGCGCTCTACCTGCTGAAAGGGTACCGCTCACCACGCTGACGTTGACTGCTGCCTTTTCCAAGGTGATGCCGCCCTCCAGCACGGAGGTTATGCCGTACCCCTCATTGGGGGAGGCGGCTGAGCGCTCCCAACGGTCGTGAACGAAGCGAGCGCCGCTGCCGTCCAGCGTTTCTGCGGCGGAGATTATCTGGCGCTGGGTGTCGAGGATGTAGGCCTCAAAGGCGCTTGCGGTGTCAGGCGCGGGAGTTGCTGCTGCAGGGCTAGCATGGCTGCGCCTCTGCGAGCGTGGGTAGTGGTGATGAGCAGCAAATGAAACAGAAATGGGAGCCTGATGGAGGGCTGCCACGTTTCTATGCGTTTCAATTGATCGCATGGTTGTAATTAATGGGTCAGCAGCACCGTCAGTTGCCCAATTTTGAAGAGAGTATCCGAGATTTAAGCGCGAGTCGGTGACACTGGAAGTTTCGGAATGAATAGCTCCTCGTTCTGCATTGATTATTTTTTCACTAATTGACTTGTCTGCAGCAAACCCAACGCATCGGTGCCGCCCCTTCACACCATTTATCTCAGAACATTTGCAAGAAGAATGAATATGATCCTTTGCTCCATCTGCAAGCCTGTGGCCATGGCGGTGCAGAAGAAGAAGGAGGTGCCCTCCAAGATTGTCATCGACCGAAGGAGGTGATCGATGCTGCTCCCACTTCTCCTGAAATACGACACAAAAGGCAATAAAAAGTCTCCAACACCTTTGCAGGGCGCTGCCTCTCTTTGTTCTGCCGGCGTTGACGCTGCTGGCTCCCCCGGCTGATGCAGTTGGTCTGGGAAAGGACCCCCGCCAGCTCATGCGAGAGTAAGAAAAACATCATCTCAGAAACACACAGTGGCGGGGCAGCTCGACGGACGCTACTGGAGGGTGTATCATGGGCTCTTTAGCATGCCAGACTCCAAATAGGTCCTAAATACACATCACGTCGCATCTACTTGCAGGAAGAACGCCCGTAAGGAGAAACTCCGGCAGGTGAGCAGCGACCTGCACGTCTTTGCAAATTATTGAGTAGGGACTTATATTCTTTATGCTAATGCTGGTCTATACTGTCTCACGTCATTCAGGCTGCAGAGGCAATGAAGGCTGCGGGCAAGGCGCTTGATACTACCAGTGAATGATGAGCGCCTTTGCACATATGCCCCACCACACTGTTTTATGTCTTTTCCTGCGTTTTTCTTTGGGGGTTTGGCCACCTTATCCGCGATTTGAGAGAGATGGATGGTCGTAGTGGACGTATATATTTTTCTTTTTCTTTTTCAGCTGCCACCGCCGAGAGTCAGCTGTCTTTTTTTGATTGAAGAGTCCAGAATACTTTTGTATTAATGTTTTTTATGATTTTGATGAGATGCCAAATTTTGTAAATCGATTGCTGTAACCACAGCGCTTAGCAGAGCCGTGCAATAGCATAAAAAGACGCGATCAAACAATTTTATTTCACCACCCACCTCCGAAATATGAGGCGATTCCAAGGGTTTATGAAACAATTGCGGTATTTGGCATCCTTAATTCAACAAAGATCAAGCCAGGCGCTCCCAGGTAGCATTGCTTTATTTAGTCATTTTCCTCGCCGCGGCTCATCAACAGCCTGAGCCACCCTTCCTCTTCACGTACAGGCGCATTGCCCGAGCCTGGCCTCTTGTTAGCCACATCACACCCTGTCACACAGGCAGCCTCCCTGTCCGCTGCAGCCCTTCTCTCTGCAGCAATCGCCACCGCTGCTGCTGCCCTGTTCAACGCCCCTTCCTTCGCTTCCTGCGACGCAGCAGGGCCTTCTGGGGGACGAGGCGACGCTGTTGACCCTGAAACAATAAAAGCCGCTGTTCTCGAGCTTTGGAGGGATCTGGATGAGCGGATCCATCGTGCTGACGCCTCGCAAAATGCGCAGCTGCCGAAAATTCCGCCGCCAGTGGTCACAATCGAAGGCGACCGAGGGGGAAATGGAGGCAGTCAGGTGACTGTGGTGTTTCAAATTCCGCAGCAGCTCAACGTGCAGGCGGCAGCGGCGGAGCTGCGAGCTCAATTGTCGTCGCCTTGGGGCGATCTTAATGGCTTTGGCGGCGGCATCAGCACTGGAGGGACCTCCATGACGGAGTCCATCGGGCCTCAAGGTGTGGCTTGCAGGTGGCGCCGCTCCTCCACCAACCCTGCAGCAGCGTTCACCGCCAACGTTTTGATTCCGTTTGATCACAACGAGCCGGCAAGGATTGAGTTTTGGGGAGCCGGCAGCCGCGCCAACCTGGCGCTGATCGAGGCGGTGATGCGGCGGGCGGCGGATGCCCCGGGAAGGCGCCCCTCGGGGCTGCAGTCTCGATTATTTCGCGGGTTTAACGAGGATGGAGAAGAGGAAGAGGAGGGTGGACATGACGGCGGAATTGGGCCGTTTTTAGACCCGTTGAGGGAGCTGATGCGAGAGTTTGAGCGCATGCACAGTGGTGAGTGGAGACAGCATCCCAATGTTTTCCTACTTCAATCGATACTAAATTCTTGTTTTAGTTGCTCCAAAGAACGCCTTTCTGAATAATCTTTTCCAATGAATCGCTTTCTGCCTCATCCATGCTTTGCAGAACACCAAGGCTGGGGCATTATGGGCGAGGGAGAGGAGCGGGACACCTGGCCAACGCCTTTGCGGCGCCCTTCCAAG
This sequence comes from Marvania coccoides, assembly GCA_963854735.1. NCBI lineage: Eukaryota > Viridiplantae > Chlorophyta > Trebouxiophyceae > Chlorellales > Chlorellaceae > Marvania > Marvania coccoides. The sequence continues at coordinate 1,199,484 of OY978098.1, read as the reverse complement.
CGATTTGATGAATACGACATCGGCAGTGACGCTGGCGCAGGAATCTCGCATCGCGGCGAAAGGGGGCCGCCCTCCTCCAGACAGCACGTCAGCCCAGCGGTAAAGAAGCTCAGGGAGATGGGGTGCCAGGTGTTTCTGCCAGATCCCCAGCGGGAAGCTGAGGCGCTGAGCGGCAGCAGCAGTGACAGCGCTGGCGCCACTGGAGGAAAGCCCAGCGCCAGCGTGGAATGGGGGCAGCTTGCAGGGTAATCAAGAGAGGGGGGGGTGGGGGGGGTGGATTGCCCCTGTTTCTTTCTCCCGAAAGACTACCAACTCTCCCCCTTGTCCTTCATTAACCGCTCTCCCTCCCTTTCCCAACATAGGTACGAGGAGCAGAAACGCGCCATCGAGGACTGCCTGCTCCTCCCGCTGGTGCGCCCCGACGTCTACGACAGCGTGGCCAAGGGCACCCGAGAAAAATTTGCGCCCAACCGCCCCCGAGCCGTTCTCTTCGTGGGGCCGCCGGGCACGGGCAAGACCACCAGCGCACGGGTCATCGCCAGCCAAGCTGCCGTCCCGCTGGTGTACATTCCGCTGGAGGCGCTGGTGTCCAAGTGGTATGGCGAGTCGGAGAAATCGCTGGCGGCGGCGTTAGAGGCAGCGGACTCCCTGCCCACCGGGTGCATCGTGTTCCTGGACGAGCTAGACGCACTGGCCACCTCGCGAGGGGGGGAGATGCACGAGGCCACGCGGCGCCTGCTGGGCGTGCTGCTGCGGCACATGGATGGGTTCGACTCGAGCAAGCGCTCGGTGGTGGTGGGCGCGACCAATCGCCCCCAGGACCTGGACCCGGCGCTGCTCAGCAGGTTCAGCGCCACCGTGGAGTTCGGGCTGCCCTCGCAGTCGTGCCGGGCGGCCATTCTGAAGCGCTATGCTCACCACTTGGAGGGGGCGGAGCTGCTGGCGCTGGCGGAGCGGACGCCAGGGATGGCGGGGCGGGATCTGCGGGACGTGTGTGAGCAGGCGGAGCGGCGGTGGGCGGCGAAAATAATAAGGGGGCAGGCGCAAGAGGGGGAGCTGCCGCCGCTGAGCGAGTACATGCTCGCAGTAGATGCCAGGCTGGCAGAAATGGGGCACGGCAAGGGGCTGTCGCCAATGCTGCAGCCGCAGCTCCGTTTGCGAGCTTAGCCAACGTTCTTGGCGATGGCGGATTGAAAAATTTCTTGACGGGAACGTTGCTCGAGTTTTTTTCCTTCTGTTTTCGTATGTTCTCTTTCTGCGAAACTGAGATTCCTCTTCTTTGGGTATAAGTATAAATCAATTACAACGTAAATGTTGGTGGATTGGAGAGGCTGCAGAAGTGTTGTATGTGGGGTCAAGAAAATGAATAAAGGGCTTTGGAAGGGCAGCTGGGCGCTGTGGTGACCCATTAATTCTCTTATATACAGCTCAAAAAGTATGTTCCCGCGCCTGCATTGCCTGCCATGCAGCCAAAAGCATTTGGCAGTTGTCACCGCCTCGGGTATGAAGGCAGTAAAGGAGGTCCATACATCCGAGTTCAGCCGGCATTATCGCCGGCACAATACACATATACGTCATTTTTCAACATGAAAAACATGCAAGAGCGCGAAAGCAAGAGTTGTAACGTCCGATGACAATCAATTTCAGTTATGATTTTGTCGGCAATTGAAATTTAATTATAATTGTAACCCTGGTGACTCATCCTTTCCCTCCGGCACACTACCAAGATGTTTTTCCTATAAAAAAATCAGCAAAATACCACGCACTTGGCCCTCTCTGCCAAAAAGAAAGGCGATGGAAGAAAGCGGTTTGGCGGTTGGTCGCTGTAAAAGACGATTATCACCGACCCACCTCAATATTTCTATCCCTTTGCAATTTTGGAGCGCACCCATTTATCCCCCCAGCTATTGGAATTTATTGGTGGTCGCTGTGGTTGAGCACGCGTCGTCATTCCCCTCCATTTAGCGCGTCCCTCCAGCTGAACTAAAAAAATGCAACCAGGCCTCATACGCGCCGATAGCTGGCACTTCAGCGTGAGTCAATCACTTCATACATATAAAATCTATTGTGGGTTCCCCTCTGCGGCCGTTTTTGTTGCGCAAGTGAGCTAACCGTCTGCGAACTGTTGATGTGGCATGGTGCAGGGCCCATCTCCCCAGCACGCCGAACCAGGACCGGAAGTGGGAGTAATCAACCATTCAATGCCGAGTTTGGGCGATGATGCCCAGGTGAGCCGTGAAAAATGAACTTGCAACAGCTGTTATTCGCGCATGCCATGCCCTTGTCGGTTTGGCTTACCAATGACCGACCTTCTGCACCACAGGCCATCAAAATAATGCAAACCAGCCAGCCCGTACCTCATTCCCCCTTTTCGGGAGTCTCGTCGCAGCCGGCCTCTGGCTTGCCCCATGTTGCGATGCCCAAGGCTGCGCCCGCACCAGGCATCCCGCTGCGCCAGGAGAGCCTGGAAGCCATCGAGTCGGCGCAGCTGACCCGCACAAAAACGCTGGGCGGCTCGCAGACCCTCTTCACAGACGTCCTTGAACAGGTAAGAGGCTGCAAAGCAGTTTGCCGCACTATGTGACCCCATCCTCACTCCCTCACCCCTCTTCCCTGTTTCTCTTCCCCAATTGCAGCTCTCCACCAAAGAGGAGTCCCTCCCGGCCCAGGCCGCGCTGTACAGCCTGCCCTCGATGCAGTTTTTGGAGAGCCTTCTGGACGAGATGGACAGCCGCTCCGCCAGCGCTGGGTGCCAGCCCCAAGAGCCCCCGCTCTACGTCTCCGGCGACGCTTTTGACCTCCCAGGCCTCGACGCCTCCGGTTCGGTGGCCAACGACATCTCAACCGCCATGGGCGGTCTGCCTATGATGCCTCGCCGCGTGCACTCGGCCAACGCAGCAGTTGGCTGCGCCATGGGGGGAGACAACGTCGCCCCCGTGCCCAGGCACGCCATGCCCGCGGCCGCATACGGCGGCTACATGCCCATGGCCCCCACAGCAGGCAGCGCGGCCCCCAGCCCGCAGCGCGGCATCCCCCGCGCCCCCATCAACCGCGGCCCCGACCACGTCACTTCGCAGGCCCGCCACGCCGCCGCCTTTCTCGAGGAGCTGTACGGGCTGGAGGACAACACCGAGGTGACGCTGCAGATTAGCAAGAGCGGGCGCGTGCGCAAGGTGACCACCTTCACCGGCAAGCGCAAAGCCGGCGACATGATGATGCCGCAGGCGTCGGCGCCCGCGGTGATGTGCGGCGAGCAGCTCCACAGCGTGCAGCAGCACCATCAACTGCACCACATGGGGAGCATGGGAATGGAGCCGGAGAGCGCCAGCTTCAGTGAGGACATGGAGGCTAACACCGAGGGCCCCAAGCGAGCGGTAATTAAGAGTGAGTTTAAGTGTCAACAACCATGTTTGTTTGCAATACTGAGAAAGTATTTATTTGAAAGAGCTCTTCGCGAGCTCAGCCTACCACCCTTTTTTGCCTCCTTATCTTATCTTGTTGCGTCAACGTCTTCCTAACCGCCGCTTTCTTAAAAAAAATTCTTCTAAGCAGGCAAGAAGAGCAAACGCACGGTGTGCCTGAACTGCGGCTCCCACCAGACCCCGCAGTGGCGCTGCGGCCCCCTGGGCCCTCGCACGCTGTGCAATGCCTGCGGCGTGCGCTACAAGAAGGGGCTGCCGCTCAACTGCTGGCCGCTGCGGGAGGGCATGGTGCTGCCCCCAGGTGCTGTGCTGCCCCCTACCGTCCAGGTCCCCCCTGGCCTTAACATCATCACTCAGCCTATGGATGAATAGTCATTCTATTCCCTTCGTGAATTCAATAATGAGAAAATCTTCTTCTTTGATTTGTTACCCTACCGCACCCCCTTGTATAACTGTGAATGAAATCTGCGGCGCTGCACATGCGGAATTGCTCCTGTTGTTCGTGACCGATTTATTTTGCGAGAGGGAGCTCGCTGCGATAACTTGACCCTTACCCCCCTTCTTCTTTCTTTTCATCATTTCTTTGGACGCTCAATCCCGTCGTCCGCTTTTCTTTGTTTTTAGATACACGCACAAGCCATTTTTTGCATCAAGAGAGGGCCGTGGCCTAGAATTTAACTGTTTTAACGTGTAACCACTTGTCTCGCAGCTAGCGAAGTAGAAAGACGAAGCAGCACCAAGCTCTTCTGGGAGGCTGTGACGAGAGCAGCGGAGGCGCCGCAGTACTGGGCTGGTAAGTTTAAACGGGAAATTAAATTCATGCATGCATGCGGTCAGTTGTTTGCACATATTCACAGGTAATGGAATTTATACGCTCCCACGATTGCAAGCCAGCACGACACGCGCGTAATCACCGTGATTCCCAGCAGCACCAGCAGGTTTTCGCCCGGGGACAGCCCGTTTTTCACGTTTGCCGGCAGGAGGTCATTACCGGCAATGACCAAGCCCTGCTGCGGGCACAGCGGCGGGCCAGTGGTGCACACAAAGTCTGTGTTTTGGAAAATGATGACTGACGTGGAGTCGTAGGCGTAGGTGAGGTAGGAGATGGTTTTCACCCACTTGAAGTACACCGGAATGTCGCTGACGAGGAAACCAGAGAAAGAAAGCAGGATGAGTAGCAAGAAAGTGAGCGCTAAGATTGCGCTCGTGGAGGTCTTGGTGACCGCGGCGCACAGCATCCCGATTGACTCTGAGGTGACTTGGAAGAGGAAGTACGCTGCCAGGTAGGTAAGGATGATGTTGCCCTGGATAGTGTAGCCCACCATGAAGAAGGAAATGATGCCGAACAAGATGCACTGCGGGTAGATAACAATTAAGAAGATTAGGGAAAGAAGGCAAAAATTGCAAGGGCAACGGAGGAAATTTTAAATTTGTGTCTACCTGGAGTAACTGCATGGGCACGATGACTGCAGTGCGCGCCATGAACCACGAGGTCACCGAGTACATGGCCTGCCCCACCTCTCTCTTCAGCAGGATGCGGTCGCGGTCCCACAGAGTGACGGCGGTGTAGGAGGGTGTGAAGGACCTGCGTAGAAAGCGGGGACAAATAACGCAATAAGCATTTTAGTTAGAGTTAAATGGCAAATACAGTCTGAAACGTACAGCACTGCCATTCCGAACCAGATGGAGGCCAGGCGGTCTTGCACTCCAGTTTCCACCGAGTTGTTGAGCTGCAGATACATCAAGCCTGCAGTAGAAGAATATTTGAAACCAGCCATGATGGTTGAGTGCATAAGAAGAAAGATCTCATTGAAAAAGGGTAAAAATAGAATTTTTGGGCGGAGAAAAAGCACGGCAGCAAAAATGCAAATTGCAAGATCAACCCACCGACAAAGAGGCCCATGAAGAGGTACTGCGCTGTCTCGGCAAACAGCATCAGCGGGTTTCGCATATAGTTCCAGAAGTTGCGGGCCACCAGGATCCGCGACTGGTACCACCAAGGCACCTCCGGGATAATCACACTGTCTTTTCCCACAAGCTCTTTGCCAGAAACCAGGTGCTCTAGGGAGGGCTTACCGCTCTTGCCTCCACCGCCCTCCACATCCCCCACCAGCGCTGCGGCCTCCAGCGGCAGCGGCGAGCCGCCGGTGCCCTTCTTCCGCAGCTGCAGCTCCGCCAGGGTCTCCACGTTGGCGTCCTCCTGGATGACGTGCAGGAAAAAGTCTGTAGGGTTGGTGAACTGCGGGCACTGCAGCCCTGCCTCCGCGAAGAACGGCACCGCGGCGTCCCAGGGGCCGTAGAACAACAACCGCCCGCCCGCCAGAAGCATGAAATCGTCGAATTTCGACACCATCAGCGAGTTGGGCTGGTGTATGGTGAGCGCCACGGTGCGCCCCGACCTCGCCAGCTTCTGCAGCGTGCCCAGCAGGCTGGAAGCGATCTCAGAGTCCAGACCAGATGTCGGTTCGTCCAGAAAGATCGCTGTTGGCTCCTTCACCAGCTCGATGCCGATGCTCACGCGCCGGCGCTGCCCACCCGAGATGCCCTTGAGCCCCAGCAGCTCGTCTCCGATCAAAACGTCCTGGCACTCGGTCAGATTCAGCACCTGGATGGCGCGGTCAACGCGGGATATTTTCTCCTTGTAGGTGAGGCTCATGGGGAGCTTGAGCAGCGCGCTGGTGGTGATGGCCTCGCGCACCGTGGCGCTGGCCAGCAGCACGTCGCGCTGCATGACGTAGCAGGCGGTGCGGCGGAAGGCGGAGGCATTGCGAGGGGCGCCGTTCACCAGCAGCTCGCCCTTGGTCTTGCCGCCGGGGGTGGAGTTGCAGGCCAGGATGTCTAGCAGCTGTAAATAGCATTATAACGATGGAAAAGACCAGAAAATCAAGAAATATTTTATTCTTGCAGGGTTTTTTCACCGTTGGGGGGCGAGAATTTGAAGTGCAAACAATTAAATCAAACTCACCGTGCTCTTTCCTGCACCTGAAGCGCCCATGATGGCGAGAATCCTGCCCGGGAAGCAGGCGCCAGTGATGCCTTTGAGAATTTCCAGCCGGCCAACTCCGGCGGCTTTGGCTCCCCTGATTGGCACAGTGAAGCGCAGGTCCTTGAACTCCACCAGCATGCCTTGAGCGGGAGCCAGCACGCCGCTGGACGCCTCTCTCTCCAAGGAAGAACTGTTCAAGCTCATTTTTTGGTGGGGTTGTTAGCGGGGCGTAGACGCTGCCTGGTGAGTGGGAATCAGAAAACGCTGGTGTTTGCAGTTGAATTCGTGTGTTCAGAGAAAGCTGTCGGCACGCGTTTAGAGATTCCAGATTCGAAAAAGAGAAGCGTGTTTACGAAGATTATTTTATAATGAGAATGAGATGATGATTGATGCTATCCCAGCTTGTATCTGTATAGTATAAACGAATAGAACACTGCAAATTTCATCAGTAGTACTAGCTTTTTTCCTCCAAGTTATTCTTGTGGCAGTCGTCTACACCTGGAGGTACAGGTGGTACAGGTGGCACCTTTCCCCCATCCTAGCGCCTCTGCTTTTCCACTCTGAAATCGGCACCTCTCACCGAGATCAAATACACGTTGTGTTTTGTAAAATTACAAGAGAGAAAGGGAGAGAAAAGACTTTTTCCGCCCCGACTGCACGGCTACTCCTCGTCGAGGTAGTCAATGTCCCTCTCGCCGCCGGCCACCTGCGGCTTCTCCTCCTCCTCCTCCGCCGCCTCGGTCTTGGTGAAGCTCTGCAGCACGCTCAGCTTACGCCCCACCTCCATCAGCTTGGTGGCAGACATCTTTCCACCGTCCACCATCTTCTGCAGGCGCGCGGATTCGGTCTCAACCCACTCCTTGCCCTTCTCGGCCACGCGAGCCAGCACCTTGACGTACAGTTCAGCGTCCTCCTTCGCCTGGGGCGCCACCTTGGCGGCGGCGGCCTTGGCCTCGGTCACAGCGTCCTCCACGGCGGCTTCGCCCTGGTAGAACTTCTGGGCGATGGCCGCCAGCTCGGGAACAACGGCGTTAAAGTCGCCGGTGAGCTCGGACTTGATAAACTCCAGGAAAGCGTCAGCGGATCGTCCTGAGTTGTAGTCTTTGGGCTGGGCCTTGGCGCGAGGGAACCACTTGAGGGTGGGGAAGCCGGAGACGCCGAAGCGCTCGCCCAGGGAGCGGTGCTCGTCGGCGTTAACCTTGGCGATGACGACGCGGGCAGAGAGGGAGGGATCCTTGGCCACAGCAGCACCCAGAGCCTTTAACACAGGGACCAAACTCTTGCAGTGTCCGCACCTGCACACAAGGGACAAGGGAGATGGAGTGGCATGTGTTATTCTCGCTTGATTAGACGTTAACACGGTGGAAGAGCGGCGAAAAAAACAACAAAATAAGAATTTTATGGCAAACAAGAGCTAGCATTAGCCAGGATTTTCTCTACCACGCTGAATACTAATATGTGATGGATGGGCTGCAACAGCACGACGAGTAACTTACCAAGGGGCGTAAAACTCCACCAACACCGCTTTGCTGCCCCCGACAACAGAGTCAAAGTTTGCAGGAGCTGGAAAATGTAAAAATAGAAAAGCGGCGTGAGAAATGTGACCCAGAACGACGTATGGTAAACAACGTGACTATCCGAGCAATGAAATGAGAGAAGCGAGACAAAAATTGTGAGGTGATTTTGATCAAGTCTGATGTAAGCGCCGTTAATGTTAATGCCCGAGAATCGTGATCATGATAGCAAGTACGAAGTCCATCTACTTACTCAGATCCATCACTCCAGGGATAGAGCCCTCAGGCGATTCTCCTCCACCTGCTGATGCCCGAGCGACCAGCCCGGCCATCGCCGCGACGAGCAACAGAGACCCAAGCTTCATGCTGTTTTGTGTTTTTGGTAAAGTAATACAAATGGGCGATGGCTATCAGATCGGCGAAATTCGGTTGGCGAGACGTGTTAAGGAAAGTGCAGCTGAACGACCAATTTTCTGCTCCACGTCCCCCCCCATTACTTGATCATTTGAGCGTTATTACACCGCCAGATGGATAAATCGCTGTTACTCTCAATAACCAGCATGCCTCACGCATGAAAAAGCTGTTCTTACAACGTCTCCCTCGTTCTCACCTCACCGCTCCACTTATTTTCCATAGTATTCCTGGTGACACCACAAGGACTAAACCCCAGCTTTCCCCACCCCTGCCCATCCCAGGGGGCGCGACAAATTCTTAGCTGGGGGCCCCCCGGGGCCCCCCTGGGGTCCAGCTATGAACGCGTCGTCCTCTCCGCTCTTTTATCCCTTGGTCATGAGAGCGTCTTTCACTCCATCCACCGCGCCACCGTCAGCGCCGCCAACTGCCGCACCTCCTCCCTCGGCAGCACGCTCACCAGCTCCACCTCCTGCACGTCCTGCCCCTTGCGCAGCACCAGCTTGAACGTCTGCTGGCGCCCCGCCACCTTCTCATCCCCGCCCTCAGCAGCAGCAGCAGCAGCAGCGCTGTCTCCCTTCGACAAATACACTTCCACCCCCGGGGACGATGCTTTGCTTTGCAGGCGCACGCCTATGCTGGCAGACACCACGCCCTCCTCCTCCACCATGGCATCCGCAAACCACTCCGCCACGTCGAGGTCGCCCAGCAGCGGGCGCAGGTCTTCCGCGGCGTCGATGGTGCGCCGCGGGGACCCGGCATCCGCCGTCGCTGCCGGGGTGGTGGACAGCAGCGAGTCCAGGGTTTGCAGGAGCGGACTGGGGGTGGCCCGCCGCACCGACAGGAAAACTCGGCCTTTTCTGAGGTCCACGTGCGTGATTTTGGCGTTAATCTGCTGCCCCGGGGCGAAAGGGGCGTTTTCCCCAGCAGTGGCCATCGCGTCCCACGACAGCTCGCTGGTGTGCACCAGCCCGAACAGATCCTCTTGCTGCCCGGGGCTGGTTTCCACAGAAAACTCGACAAACAGACCAAACGGCCGCACGGAGCGCACCGTCACAGGGACCACGTGATTGACCATCTCCCGAGCGGCGGCCACGGCCTTTTCGGACGCTGAGGCGCCCGGGCGCAGCTGCAAGGAGCGCAGGGCGAGGCGCTCGGAGAGCACGACGGCCCCTGACTCGGGATCTGCGCTCACAACCTCCACCACGAGCTCCTGCCCTTTCAGCACGCGCAATGCGCCGCGCCGCAGCACCTGCTTGGGCGCGGCGGGGTCCTGCTCCGCGAGGAGGCGCTCCTGAGCGAGCACAGCGGCGACAGTATCTCTTCCCAGCTCAGACAGCGGCACAAACCCATAAATGGCGCCACCCCTGACCAGTACCCCCGCTGAGTTGTTGCCCCACACCGCCACGCGCGCGTGGCCGCGCGCCGCCAGCAGCGCGGCAGCTGCCGCAACGCTCTTTTGCTTTCGCTCGACCAAGTCCTCTTCGCTGAGCCCACTGCGGTCGGGCCTTTGGGGGGACGCGGTGGGGCTTCGGAGCTCGGGCCTGGCTGGCTTGGACAGCGCAGAAGGGAGCTCTGCAGTTGCGGCGGCGGCGGCGGCGGCGACGGGTTCTGCCTTCTCCTCCGCTTTCTCCTTTTGGACAGCCAAAGAAGAAGGCGAAAGGGGAGAAGGAACAGCGGCGGGATCTGCAGGGGCAGCAGCAGCGGCGGTAACGCTCGCTTCTGGGACCGAATCATTTTTGTCTTGCACAGGGTGGGGCACAGGCCGCTGCGCAGGCTGCTGGGCAGGCTTGGGCACCACTGCCGCTGCCGCTGCCGCCGGCTTTTGCGGCGCTGCCGCTTTGAGAGGCTGCGCTGGCGCAGCGCTTACCACGGGGGCGCGAGGCTTGGGCGCTGTTGGCTTCACATCAGGAACAACTGGCGCTGCTGCTGCTGCCGCAGCCACCTGAACACTATCTTTTTCTTCAGGCTGCTCGGGTTCAGCAGGCCTGGGAGGCTTCTGGCTCAGGTTGGGCGCCGGCAGAGGCGCTTTCCTCTCTGGCGGTGGGGGTGCTGCTGCCTGCGCTGCTGCTCTGGAGCGCTGGCCTGGCGTCTGCGGCGGCGGGGACAGCTGCAGCGACTGCGGCAGTGCTGCTGCCTCTTTTGACCCAAGCTTGGGCGCTCTGGGCCGTTTGGGGGCGTCTGCCAGGCTCAACCGCACCGCGCCTGGCCTGGAAGTGGCAGCAGCAGCAGCTGCTGCTGCTGGTTTTGGGGGGCGGGGCCCTGTGCCATTCAGCGCCGCCTCAAAGTCATCGTAAGAGGGGGGAGGGCCCACGGTGACGCGGCTCGCAGTGGAATCTTCAGCCACCAGCTCATCCCACTCCTCGTCAGAGCAGGACGCCCATGCATCCTCCTGTGTTGGAGGAAAGGAAGGGAAAAAACAGAAGGGTCAGAGAAGAAAGGGCAGTGGGAAATGACGGTTTTTGCACCAAAAACTGAGGTTTAATAAATAAAAAACAGTGTGTACTGAACGCAAAGACAAAAACACGGATACGATGGGACTTTAACGCAGCGCGCGCTGCCAACTCGTCGACAAATTAACAATTAGATTTCGATATTAACACAAACCAAACGCCCGCAAACGTCCACCCCCCCCCCCCTGGGCACATATATCAGCACCCCAAGAACCATAAAAACACGACCATGGGGCGACCACAGACAAAAAAACCGTCGCTCCTCGACAGCTTTCGTCGGTGCTGGTGCTGCGGTGGGGGAGCGCAGGAGGGCGGCGCGGACCACGTGCTGCAGCCGCTCAACCTCTTCAACCCCCGCGCTCAGACCTCTCAGATGCAGCTGGTGCAGCAGTCGGAGTCCGCCCGCCTGCGCCTCTTCCAGAAGCTCGGCAGTCTCCAAGAGTTCGTGCTCACGCAGAGCGCCACCCCCACCGCCGCTGCAGCCGCCTCCAAGTGGCCCACAGCCTCCCAGCGCTTCCGCGTGGTGCACCGTGCCAATGGCAGCGTGCTCATCGTGAGCGACGGCCTCAGCGACCCATTTGACGACCTCCAGAGCGAAGCCAACGTCAACGGCTACGGCCTTGAGTTCTTCATCGAGACCCCTGCCGAGGAGATCGGCTCCACGCCTGCCGAAATCAAGGCTTCTTGGCAGTTTCAGTTGTTGTACACCGTATGCTCGCTGGCGGCTGGGCACGGCAGCATTCGCAGCATCATCGATGACATGGCGCTGCTGTCGACGGAGGCCGAGGGCGTGGGGGATGCGGTCCCGCAGGAGCACCGGAAGGCGTTGGTGAATCGCGCGGGGCGGGTGGGGGCACTGCTGGGGTTGACGGAGACGGAGCTAGGCAGCCCAGCGTGTGAGTGGGAGAAGAAGAAATTGGGGTGGGGGAGTGACCCGAAATCGCGATCTCAAAGGAAAACAATAACGGAAATATTTGCTTGGAATGAAGGGAATTGTGTCCCCCTCCAAAAAACGAAACTAAATCTTTCTTGTGCGCTGCAGATATTCCGGAAACGATCGACGGCATGCCGCTCACAGACGTGAAACTGGTCAACATCAAGCTCATCTCCCTGGCGGAGCTGAAGCTCATCACGCAGCTGGGCGCCGAGGGCCGAAAAAAGTTGTCAGAGCTGTTTGCAGGGCCCAATCGCCTGGCGTCGTCGCTCAACAGAGACTCGGCAATATGACAAACACAGTTTGAACGGAATCCGCGTGGAAAAAGGAAAGAAAGGAAATGCACCACGATTGACGAAAAATGGATCCACAAAAATTTGACACGGCTCCTTGTAAATTATTTTTTTTTCTGTTAGAGAGAAAGAAATTTGGTGGACCAAAGGGAAAAGAAGAGCTGACAGCATTGCTCCTTACCTCATCGTCTGGGGAGAAGGGTGCTCCAGGCCGGGAGGGCCTGTCGAGCGAAGGCACGGCAGCAGCGTCATCGTTGTCTGAAGAACTGGACGCCACCAGCTCAAAACCAGGGGTGGCGTCCATAGCAGCCGCGCTTCTGGTGCCGTAAGACGCCCTAGCCTTGGCCAGCTTGCGGTCTGCGGCGGAGATCTCGCGGGGCCTGCCCTGCCTTTCGATGAATTTTGCGGTGGATTGGACGGAGCGAACGGCGCGATTTTTGTTGCGCGCCAGCGTGGAGTTCGGGTTCGCTAGTGTCTGGCCCGCGGGCACATCGTCCAGCAGCGCCTCAAACATCGAGTAGGCCGTCATTTGCTCGGATTCCAGCTCATCAAGCATCGCTTGAGACGCCTAGTGCACGGAGAATGAACGAATAATAATAAAAACGAGGACACGAGGTGAGGTGATAGCAGTAAAGAAGTCTCCAGAGTAGCTTGAATAGAAGGTCTGTTGTTTCCAACAAAACAATCTTCGCACGTGGAAGAGGGAAAGGCTTCTTTCTCCTTTTTCTAGTTTCTTTCCGTCTCACCTTGTCCACCACAACATCAACCCCATTCAACTGCAGCTGCTGCTTCACGTCTTGCGCGCGCTCCCCAATGAGCTTCCCAAACTGCAGGTACTCTTTGAGGGTGGTGGTAGTGCCTGGCGGGGCAGAGGAGGGGCTGCCACCGTCGCCGCCTTCCAAGCCAAATTGTTGCCTGCCGCTGCCATACTCCTGCGAAATCGACAGTGGGTGATCAGCATTTGAAACTCATAGACGAAGTAAGGTTGCAGGCTGCGCACCCGCTGCTTTTTCTTGGATTTCGAGGCCCCAGTGATGACCACTAATCTTTGAGGTGTTCTCGTCAAGGCCCAGCCCAGAGGTGTGCCTGTTCCCAAGAGGGGCGTGCCTCTCTGCATTCTAACAGTTTACTTTTTTTAAAGCGGGCAATCCAGGCTCGCCGCCGATACTTGATATTTTTGAATTGGTCTGCTGTTGATATCTTCGAAGTCTCTGCGTTTCTGGCTTCATAAATAACAATTTAAATATTAAAAAAAAAAAGAGGCTTGTTTTCATGCGTCCCTTGCTCCACAGTGCCATCACTCGTCCCCTGGTTCTAATCTCCTTCCGACACCACCACCACCACTCGCGCTCCAGGCTCATTGCGATGGCGAATGAGGCCCCAAGCAGCACATCCGTCGAAACAGCAATCAGCAAGAAATATAAACTCGATGAGATTACACAGCGGTGAGGAGGGAGAGAAAAAAAACGCATTTTTGTGTGTTTTTGGAGGAGCTGAGGAGCAGGAGGAGCGTCAGCTCACAATAGGAGCGGCAGCTCACATTGTGCAATTAAACTGCCAAGCAGGCTCACCGCCAAGTTTGCCGACGTGACCCACCTGTCTCCCTCAGCCGTGGCTGACCTTCAAACCGAGGGCAGCGTGGTCCTCGTCGACGTGAGAACGCCTGTGGAGCGGGCAGTGTCCCGGCTGCCGCAGAGCCTCACAATTGAAGAGTACGAGGCCAGAGAGGCGGATTACAAAGCCGCAAACACGAAAGTCGTGGCATACTGCACGGTGGGCTACCGCAGCGCGCAGTACGCAGGCGAGCTGCAAAAGCGTGGCATCGATGCTGCAAACATGGCCGGCAGTATTCTGGCTTGGGTGAGTTCTCTTATTTTTAAGGCAGACTTAATACTTTGCATTTATTCATTATCCCACCCTCAGACCCATGAAGGTCTGCCGCTGGTGGAAAAGGACGAGCAAATCACAAACAGAGTTCACGTCTTCGACGAAAAATGGGCGTTGCAAGGCGAGGGGTACGAGGCCGTTGCGTTCAAGCACCCCTACCTGTCCTTCGGGGTATCAATCATAAAATCAACATTCACAAAATATTTTGGCTAAACATAAAATTTGACTGTGGTGGCGTGAATCAATGCACGACGGCGCAAACTCTTTTTTCTTTCTTCATAGCATCAGCTGTATTTTCAAGGGCATGGAGCCGCGCCCCTGAGTGCCTTTCTTCCTTCATTTAATGCCGGCGTGGCGCAGCGCCTCAGCCAGCGCCCTGGCATCGGCAATCGCGCTGGGCGGCGTCCCATCGTCGGTGTTGTTGAACGCAGCGTACACCCGCCGCCCTGTGGCCGTCCACTCCTGCACCCGCTGCGCCCACTCCCCCATGCGGCGCTCACCGTACTTTCCAACGTACTTTCCTTTCGAGCCATGGTAGCGAATATACGCACCCCATGAGCTGGTGTCCAGGGGGTAGTCGGCAGGCGCGGGGTTGGGCCCTTTTCGCATGGTGGCGCACCAGGCTTTTTCTGAAACGCAAAAATAAAAATAAAAAAAATTAATTGAATAAATAAAAACCCCTCAAAATTAATAAAGAATGAAATAAATCGATGTGTTGAAGCTGTTATTTGACTTAGAGCTAACTTATACGTACCACCTGTCAGGGACTCTTCCTTTCGCCTACCGCTGACCTCCACCAGCGCCAGGCACCAGTTGTGGCGCCGCATTACCTCATACACCTGAGGACAGTACCACGAGCTGTGACGAAACTCAAACACGTAGCGACCCTCAGGGCTCAGCACCTCGCCCAAAGCCTCCAGCCTGGCCAGATTGATGGGAGCGACAGCGGCAGCAGCAGTGGTGCTCTCAGCCCCCTCCTCCCCCTCTCCCTCTTCTTGTTCGGCGTGCGCCTCTCCCTCTTCCTTCTCAGCTGCAGCAGCGCGGCCGCGCTTCTTGCCTTTTTTCTTCTTCGCCGATTTTTTCTTCTTGGGCGGGGCAGGGTGCAGCGGGAAATCGTCCCGAAACTGAAACAGAACGGGGCCAAGGTGAGAACCCAGCCGCTGACAGCGGCCCCAAAACTGCTGCCAGCGCTCTTTAAAGGCGTCGTCGACGTTGAGGCGCTTCATGTGCGTGAAGTAGCGGTTGGCCTGGGGAAAATAAAGGCCGCAGGAGTGTTTATATTAGGAGAAAAGGTACGGGAGCTCCTTTCTCTAGGCCCTTCACGGGGTTAGTGATCCTTGATGCTCTCCCAGTGGGCATACCAAAAATAATGAAGGAAACAGCAAAAAGAAAGTGAAATTAAGAAATATGTTTGCCGAGCTTACTTTGACGATGTACTCAAAGGAGGGGCGCACCGCGTCTGCTTGCGCCTTCCATTTGTCAAAAGTTTCATCGCCCCATTGACGGTAAAACGTGGCATTCAGCTCCACAGCGTCAAACTCGCGGGAGTATACCTCAAACTCGCGCTTGGCGGGGACACCAGAGTAGAAGGAGCCTTCAGCGTGCCAGAAATCGTAGGAATACCCGCTGGTGCAGATGCGTACTCCTGAGCCCGGTGCCTCGCGGAAGAAGCAGGGAAGCTCCTCCTCAGTGGCACTTCCGCCGCTGCCGACTTCCTCCTTTTTCTGCTGCCTTCGAGTTTTCAGCATGCTGCTGCAGACTCTTTTTTTCAAACGGTTTGGGTCGTGTCCAATACTGAAACGCGGCCTTGGAGGGAGGCCACGCACAGCGAATAGCGGCCTTGCTCGCGCAAAATAGTAAGCAAAAAAATCATATTTTATATTTAATTACTAGTATTTATTTATTTCTTTATTTTATTATTAATCATAAAAATCGGGGGAGGGTTTTATTCAATACAAGATTGGCAACAACAACATTCTTTCGATCTCATAGACCAAATGCACTATTATTATGGGAAATCATTTCCGATGCTGATGCGGCAGCTGATGGTTATTGGCAAAAAATCAGGCCGTTGCTGCATTCCACGCTCTCGTACAGCTTAATGAAGCCATTGCCAAAGCACAGATTCTCAATACACGTGCCAAGCATGATGCTAGTTATTCTATTCTCCGTATTCATTCATTCAAGTTTGTGGCAGCGCGCTCCTCCTCCAAATATCGCCGTTGCACAATCCCCCAAGCAGGGCTGGGCCATCACAGGGTCCTCCTCCAGCGGTGGCGGCACCTGTCCAAAAATCATCTGGGAAAAACAAAGCAGAGAAGGCAATCACTGTTCAGTGAAGAGAAGGAGACACCCAATAGCAAAATTTCTAGTTCCTACCTTGCAGCTCAGGTCTTCGAAGTTGGGCTCCATGGTCAGCGGCATGCCCAGCTGCTCCGTGAAGAAGCTCTGGCAGGGGGCTTTGCAGAGGTTCACGCACATCCCCACGCAGCCGCTCTCCACCAAGTACCGACACCTCTCTATCAGCACCCCGCTGCTCTGCAGCGCGACCTCTCCCCCAGGCCGGGCCACCTCAACCTCGATCGTCTGCATGGGCCCCACCAGCCAGGTGAAGAACGCGGGGGTGATGCGCGCGTTCAGCTCAGCGCCCCACTTTGAGTAAGGGAACACTCTGCGGAACCAGGGGGGCACCTGCGGGAAGCCCGCGATGACGGCTTGTCGCTGTTGCTGGGCGGTGCGTCCCTTCATCAGCGAGCGCGACACCTCCACCATGCCCTTGAAGGTCTCGGGGCCGTCGTCCCAGCTGCGAGGGGACTGCCAGCCGGAGAGTTTGCCGTAGGCCTTGCGGCACCTTTAATAGAGGCAGAGGGGAAAAAATAACGCACAGAAGTGAGCAAAGAGATTAAAGTGAGATATTAGAGTGAATAATACCGAGCAAATTGTGACACTGCAAACTCGAGAGCGCTTTTCGGGAATAGTAAAATTTTGTCTCCTGCCCGCCCGCTATTAACTTGCATTCCAATGAAGGCTTTATCCGTCATCGAGTAATTATATTCAACGCTAGGAGGATCGTTGGGGGATGCCTGCGCCATGCCGGTGATTTTTCGAGGAGCTAGTCGGTGTCGGTGAGGAACGGCAAAGCCTGGCTGAGCTGCGGTTGGCAGGGGCCAGCTCAAGCGATGACAAGATGCCATGATGTCCAAATAACGTTTGAAATTGAAAGAATAAGCCCGTTGTAATTTTATTAAACTAGAGATTTTTGAAATAATAATATTATAATTTAAAATATTGAAGTTTTTACTGCTTTGTAGAATCCTGCTGATGTGATCTGACGTTTTATAAAGACTTGTATTTTTTTTAATAGAACGATTGGGGCAATGAAGGAACACGCAAAAAACGAAAGCAAATTTTTTAATATAAGACGCTCCGTGCCCATTTCTCCAGCATTTGTATTGTTTTCAATACTCTAAATCAATATGTTGATCTAGGCGACTCTCATTGCAGCGGACGCGGCTCCTCCGACATCACAGTTTTGATAATGAATTATTTGAAAAAGTGGTGGTGGGGCGAAAAGGTTAGTCAATTTATTTATTTACAGTCGTCTTTGAGCTGTTCATCGATTTCAATAATCACACTGTTTCAGAAGGGCGCGGGGGAAGCAGAGGAAGGATCTGGGAGCCCCCTCCCTCCTGCCAAGGAAAAATCCCGCCAAACTGCTGCTGCTGCTGCTGCAGCAGCACCAGCGCCGAAGACGCAGCCCCTGCTGCGAGACGTTCCCAGCGGCGCAGGAGGCGTGCAGGGCTTGGATTGGTTCAGCTGCAAGCTGCGAATGGACGCTGAGGGCGACGTTGCCACTGAATTTTTTGAGGAGTCGCAGTCGCCAAGGCACCCTACTGGGGAGGGGCACGTCTCAAAGAAGCAGAGGGGCTCTGGGGAGCACTTGTCGCCGTGCGCCTCGGGACCCTGTCCGCCGAGCATGGGGAAGTTGCGGCTAGAACGAGGGGGGCACGTGGCACCCGGCGGCAAAGTCAGTTGATTTGTTTAATACTTTTTCCCTTACCCTTGCACAACATTATTATTCATGGTTGCTACTTTTGATTTTCAAGTGGCTATTACATTGAATTTTGAATACATTTACGTTGTAAAATACGAACAATACTTATGAAAAAATACCAACAATTATTATTAAACTGTGCTGCATTGTTATTGTTTGCCTGGCCTTGCAGCGGTGCCATAGTACACCGTCATGCCTTTCAACACCCCATTCAGAGTGCACCGCTCTACCTCGCACCCTCCCTGCAGCCCCACCCCCGCTGCTGCCGCCTGCAGACCCTCCACTTTTGAGTTCCTAGGCAGCCACGCCAACGCCGCCTTGCACCCAATTTCCTCAAACGCGAGCCGCAACAACCGCCCCAGACCCAGCTCAGGCCGGCCCCCCATCTCATCCGCATCAAACACCTCGCACTGGGAGTACTCTGGCCCCCCCCAGGGCGGAGAAAGCAGTACCACATCCGCCCTAATTCCAGGACCAACTTTAAGAAAGTCCGCGCACACCACCTCCACCAGGTGGTGCACCCCGTACACCGCAGCGTTGTGGGCGACGATGGCGGCGCGCGCGGGGTCCATTTCCACCGCGATGACGTGACACCCCGTCAGCGCCAACTGTATCGCGTTGCCGCCGACCCCAGCAAAAGCGTCAACCGCCACGCAACCGCCGGGGGCGGCGCCGTTGAGTGCGGACACCGCGCGCTTGGCATGGTGCCAGGCCACCACCTCCGGGGTCGCAGAGAACCACCCTTCTTCGTCTATAATAATTCCGTCATCGTACCGCGAAAACAGGCTGTACCGCTGCAGCCAGTACTTGTGCAGCCGGGCAGGCACGTCCGCAGGCATCCCACCCCCCCTCCGACTCCGCGCCTTCTTCTTTTTTCTCTTTTCCTTGCTAGGCTGCTCTCCTTCACCGTCGCCGGCGTCCGTCTCCATGGCCAGCAGCTCCAGTCCCTCCTGAAGGTCTGCAGCAGCAGCGCCAAGGCTCAACGCCTCCAGTTCCGCTTCTTCTTCCTCTTCGCCGCTGCTTGCGAACCGAATGTGCTGCCCTCTGGGCTCAGGGATGCCGCCAGGCAGCAAGCCGGAGCTCTCCATGCGGGGGCGCTGCCGCTGCCTTTCTTCACCTACCTGTTCGGCCTCGTCCTCCTCTGAGACTCCAATAGCCGCTTGTTCCTCCCCCTCCCAGCCGTGGTGCGCCTTGTAGGAAGCCACGGCAAGGTCATAATGTGAAGAAACCAATGACCGTCTTTCTTCCTCTGCCTCCGCCTCTTCTGTTCCTTCCCTTTCCACGGAAGCGTGTCGGGGCAGCCACCACGCATCTGGTGCGGGGGCAAACCCCTCTTCAGGCGGCTCCCACTGCGTCAGCTGCTGGGCCTCGCAGTAATAATAAAAGTGGCCGGTGGCGGCATCAAGGGCTTGCTGCCATGCGGGGGGATCTTGCGGCGCGGGTGGCGAAGGGGTGGGACGGGCAGGCTCCGTGGTGCGCTGTGGCTGCCATTCTGCGCCGTAGCCCTGGGCTGCACGTTTGCTGGCGGCTGGTTGAGTCTGCACGTCGAAAAATTAAACAAGAATTTGTTTACGAGCCATTTTTTTTAACCAAACGCAGTAAATTTTTACCTTCAATGTGCCAAAGGTAGTAGGCAGTCCCAGCTCTTCTCGTTCGTCTGTCACCTCCTCTTGCTCTGCCTCACCGCCATCTGCAGGCTCCGCCAGCGCGGCAGCCTGCGCGATTAAGCCCCGCCGCCGCTTGTGTGACCTGCGAAAAATAATGCGCATGTATTGATATTAAAACTAGGGTTTTTATGGAGGAGATGCGACGTGAAATTCGCTACTGGGCACTCACCACACCAGGCCGACGTCTCGGAAGGCCACAGTGTGCACATAGCACGGATCTTCAATATGCTGCTCTGATTCCATTGTAAGATAAATTTTTTTTAGTTGCTCCACGCGCATTTATGCTGCTGGATACGGACAAAGTCGTCGGAGATTGATTTAAATTCTTTAAAATTTTATTTCTCGGAATCGGCTTTACTGTTTGTCATTTTTGGCTACAAAAATGTCTTTAAATTTTGGAAAAATAACAAAATACTTTTAAAAATCAAGGAACACATGAAAAAGGGCATCTCTGATTTTGAAGGTGCAGCCGCCAGCTGAGCTTACAGATATTTTGTGATCGCCCACTCAAGACCGCTGTTTCTTCGGCAGCATGTCGAAAACATCGCCTTGATCGTCTCTGTGCAAATCGATCCAAACTCTCCATCAGTGCCACAAGATTCATTCAAATTTCTCTCGTGACGGGCGGGTGGCAGCATAGCCAGCGAGTTTGGCAATGCCAATTTTATGCAGCTAGGCAAAATGAGTTTCCATTTGTTGATGTCTCGTCTGCCCGTGTTTTCTTTCAGCCATTTTCTGCGTACTCTGTAATCCGGCGCAGAACCTCCTCGGCCGAGAGACCTTCCACCAGCAGCAGCTTCTCCCTGGATTTGTGCCCCGCCACCAGGGACACGCCGCGTTTTTTCAGGCCCAGTGCTTCAGCAAAGAACTCCACGATGCCGTCGTTGGCCTCGCCTTCTCTCGCCGGAGCATCGATGGAAACGTCCAGGGCTGCTCCTTCGGCAATGAAAATGCTGCAGACCTGCAGAGCATTCATATAAAGAGAATCATAATAAAAAGAAGTAAGAATTGAGAATGAATTTTGCCCAAAATTTGCATTTTGGCAGAGGTGGACTGCCACTGCAATTGACAGCACAGATTAAGGGGGAATACCTTGGCGTTGGGCTTTGCATGGATTGATATTCGACAAGATGTCTCAGACACGGGGGTGAGCCATGCAGGAAAGCTTTCCTGTTTGGTGGAGGCTGCTGAACAATTATTTGTTTTTTCTGAAAGTCTTTTTCGTGCCATGCCAAGGAATTCTTTCAATGCTCATGGCCTTCTTGTTATTTTACAAATTTTTTCTAGAGGTTTAATTTAATAGAAATGGCATTCAGTAGAAATGCGCTGTAAATTCATTATTTTTGCGCGATCCGCGTTATATCAATTATAACCATTTCTCACGACTTCTAGACGAACGTATAATCAATACTTGAAAAATTCTGCGGACTGCCATTAGAAGACGCGCATCATGTTTGGTTTTAATCCCGATAAACTGAGGTATGCAATATTAAGATGAAAATACTTGTCCTTGTGCTTGCGATCTATTCTCCCGCCCCTTTCTCACCCTGCACTTCTTCCTCCTCTCTTCCGTAGTGTAAAATGCCAGCTGTGCTTGAAGCGGATGCAGCTCGTGCGGAATCGAAAAGCCATGCAGGTAAAACTATGCGTTTTTCTTTAATTTCTTATTAGAATATCGCAGAAATAATGTCACACAATAGTCTGAGACCTTGGCATCTCCCGTATTGCACTGTTATTTTTTCCGATCTGAGCCAGCAATCCCCCTTTTTCCCTCGCAGATTCGCGCCATGCAGCAGGAGATCGCGGAGATGATGCGGCAGGGGCAGCAGCCCAAGTCCAGGATCCGCGTGGAGGAGCTGATCCGCCTGGAATGGATGGACGAGGCGATGTCCACGCTGGAGACCTACCTCGTGCTCCTCCACACGCGCGCAGGCATGCTGAAGAAGGCCAAGGAACCCCCTCCCGACATGCGGGAGGCCATCAACACCATAATATTCGCCGCAAGCCGCCTCAAATTTGACCTCGATGAGATGCCGGCCATTGCCGACATTCTGTACACCAAATTCCGCACTGCCTTCGGCCAGATGTACAACACCAAGGAGTTCATTGCGCTTGTCACCCAGGAGCACACCGCGCCCGACGTCCAGGTCAACTCGCTGGTCATTGCTGGGCTGTCGGTGAACCCAGCTTCTCCCGCCGAAAAAATCGACCGGCTGGAGCGGATCGCGGCAGAGCACGGCGCCCCATTCGACCGGGAGAAGACGCAGGAGGAGATGCTGCCGCGCCGCCGCATGCAGTCGGCCCAAGAGCAGCAGTACGTCTACGCTGCACCGCCCACACTACCGCCGGCGTTCGAGCCCTCTTTCTCGCTCCCAGCGGCGCCCAGGACCCAGAACTATGTGCAGCAGCAGCAACCCCCGCAGCAGCAAGCGCCGCAGCAGCAAGCGCCGCCGCGCGCTTCCGGCCTCCCCAGCCTGCCGCCTGTGGATTACCTGGCGCCACCGCCGCCGCCGGCACATTACGAGTACGTGCCGCCAGCGTACGGCGCGCCCCCGCCGCAAAACACGCTGCCGCAGCAACATCCCGCAGCGGCAGCCCCTGCGAGGCCCGCCGGGCTGCCCCGCCCCTCCTCCAATAAGAATCCGTGGGACCCACTGCCTCCCATTCAGCAGAACCAAGCCAACGACTTCGGCAAGAAGCTGGGCAGCGCCATCTACTGTATCCAAAAGCAGCCCAGCGTCGGGACGGAAATCCCGACTGCCAGGAGGGCGCGAACCGGGGAGGCACCGCCAGCGCGGGATTCCCCCGCCCGCAGCAGCCAGGGCTCGGGGTCGTTTGACCTCTCTGAAGACTTCTCCATTTACCAAACCTACATTCCCCCGCCCTCTGGTGGGCCAGCAAGGGACGGAAGAAGTCCGGTGGGGGCGGCAGCGACGGCGACGCCGATGCAATTCCCGCCCCAGCAGCAGCAGCTGCTGCCCCCTGGGGCGGTGCGCCACCAGCGCCTTGACACCGCGTATCAGGGGCCCCCGCCCCCTGTAGAGGAGGAGCCGGAGGGGGCGGACAGGCTGGCGGCGATGCTGGCGAAGCTGCGAGCTTGAATAGAATGAACAAAGATAATGGCGCCGCTCAATGTGGCATGGTCCTGCCCTGTGATTTGCTAAATAATTCACCTTTGGTATTGAATGAAAAAGCGAGAGCCTCCTGTTTGCTCTGTGTATGTACGCACGCGTGGTAGCACTTTGCCACCCATGTAATTAAATTTGTATTTGAGTGACAACCTGAAGCTATCTAGAGGCCGGTGTCGTTGAAAGGCTCTTTGATTACATTTGCTGTTTCAGAAAAAGAGAAAAAATGAAAAAGGGGCCCGGCCAGGGCAAAACTATTTAAAACCTCACGCACACCACCCAAAACAACAACACTCAATTATTTTAAGATTTAAGAACTTTAAGACCTATCTACTCTACTTATTAAAACAATTTCTTCAGAAAAAGGGGCACCAGTTCCTTCTTTCTTCTTTCTTCCTTGCATGATTCTTGGGCATCAAATCAAAAGCTCTCTCTCGTATTTTTGTTTATTTCACCCCATTTAACTCCTTGTTTCTCTGGAATTCTCTGCGTTTGTTAGCAAATATGGTGAAGGTGCTGGCGTTCCTGACGCTCTTGGCGCTGCCGCTTTGGGCAGGTACGATTCGTCCATTTTTACGCTTGTTCATACCTATTTGAGGGCTAAAACTGCAGTTGGCAAGCCTCCAAGACTCTCACATGCTACCAAGGGAGAAACTGGCATGTTTTTTGTAATGCCGTCGACAATAACTTGAATCCCTGCCGACGCTCGATCTCCCCTGGGGGGGCAGATCGGGAAACAGAGTTTCTGGCATTCGTCCTACCTTGACATTTCGTCTCCAAGCCTCGTTCTTCCTTATTTTACAGGCGCCAGCCCTGCGACCCGCAAGCTGCTCCAGGTTCCTGGGGTGCTCGTGGGCGCTCCTATGCCCGAGGGCGTTCTTATTGCTGGACACGGCCTCCAGAACCTCGCGCCAACCCAAGAAGTGATGCAGGCGGCTCAGATGCTGCCCCTCACGATGGCCGCAGACTTCTCGACCTGGGTTTCCGGCGCCCTCGGCACCCCCGAGCAGGGCCTGGCCTACGTTGCAGCGGCCTTCAGTGATGCCATATCTCGCGGCGAGGCCCGCCAGCTGGCGATGGTCATCGGCGAGGCCTTCCCGACCCCCATCGAGCAGCAGCAAACCATCACTCCGGGGTTTGCGCAGGTCTTCAACGCCTATGCTCTGGCTATTATGGACCAGATTTCTCGCATGAACACCGACAACGCAGGCAATGCCATTTATTGGGCCCTGTCTGGCGCTGGTGGCGACGTAATGGCGTGGGAGACCCTGCAGGCGAGGAATTCCACATTTTACGCATGTGTTTTCACTTCACTTCACTTCCCTTCCCTTCCCTTGTACATTCAGACTGACGAGTTTTCCTCGTGTTGCATTTTGATTAGGGCCTTGACGCGCTCCAAGCGAACATCGGCTGCTCCGAGCCCCTGCGCTCCGCCCTAAGCGGCAAGTTTCTCCTTGCTATTACACCATTTCGTTTCCGCACTTGCTTTCTCACAAATTTTCCCTCTTTTCTTTTTCTGCGCAGAGGCCGCTGTGTTTGCCACCCTGCAGCAGAACATGGCCCCCGCCGTGGAGGGCACCACTACCGTACCAGGTCAAGGCCAGACCGGCCGTGGCTCTGCCCAGGGCTTCTTGTTTTGGCTCACCTCCAGCCCCTCGCTGTCCAACTGCTTCCAGCAGTCCTCTCAAGGTCGGTCAATACTTTTTCAACCCAGCATCCCCGGGCATATGAAAAAATCCCACACTGCATTTATAGTTAACATTTTATTCCTTTGATTTTTTCTTCTGTGCAGCTGGCCAGATGTTCTTCCAGCAGATGGGAAATGGCATGGAGGGCACCCAAGGCACCACCGGCATGGAGGGCATGCAGGGGACCACCGGCACCGGCATGATGGGCGCCCAGCCTTGAATTCTGGAGAATTTCGATCTGGGGTTCAAAACATGATGAAACTGTTTTTTTAGTGCAAGTTGATTGAAGGCATTTCTTCGAAAAGAAACCACACAGGTTTTGTTGCATGCGCGTTCTTTTTTTTGTTTTTCCATAGTCTACCCAGCGTTTCCTTCTTTTTCCGGTTGCTTCCGCTTCGCCGACGCTTTCCCCCCAAAGAAGCTGTCGATGCGGCGCTGCTTTCCCTTGCCGTCATCTTTTTCGCTGTAAGGAGGATACGTGATGCGGATGTCGCCACCCTCGCCCTCCACCTTTGCAAATTTAGCCAGTTGGTGCGGCAGGGTCGGTTTTCCAGCGTTGGTGATGTGCTGCACATACCAGCCGCGAGCCACCAGCGCGTCACACAGCAGCCCCCGGTGACAGTGCCAGTGAACCACCCTGAAGATGAAAACACGGGAAAAACCACCACGATGAAAAAGCCATACAAAAAAAAAAGAAAGAAAAAAAAGTGAAACTGTAGACAGCGTTTCTTACTCGGCACACATGATGCACGTCCCACCGCCGCCACTCCTCTCCGCCGTGCTGCGCACCACTTCCATCAGCTGCACCAGCCCCGCACCAAACTCCGCGCTCTGCATGTGGTCTGCATAGCCCTGAAAGCTCGTGTTGTGCCACCCAGTGTTCATGTCGCCCAGCTCCTTATTCTTCTTGCGCAGCCCCCCCAGCCGCTGCCCCAGCCACACGTACCCAATGTTGAACCCCCTCGGCAGCTCCACCTCCAGGTTTTCTTTGTTGTGCTGCGGATTTGTGCGGGAGTGGGGCCCTGTGCGAACGTCCACCAGCGTCTTCACGCCGTGCTCAGCCAGCAGCGCAGCCAGCTCAGCGACGGTGCGGGTGCTGTGCCCCACGGTGAACAGTGTGCGAGTGGCTGGGTCTGCGGAGGGAGCAGTGGAGGGTCCACTGCTTTCTTTTTCATTTTCTTTCTTCTCCTCTGCGTGTTTGTCCTCCTCCTGCTTTTTGGGTGATGCTGAGGGCGCATCGGTCGGTAGGGTGGCCGCCTCCTCCTTTAGGGGTGCAGCAGAGGAGCTGGGGTTGTCGGTTGCCGGCGAAGCAGTAGTACCCTCCATTTTCTCTAAATTTGCAGCCATGTTGTGGCCTGAGCACGATAACTCCGGACGTCTTTTCCCTCGAGATTTTGCTGCTTTGAAAAAAAAAGTGATCACAAAATAAAAAAAGATGTATATTTATGACACTTCGGATGGCGTTCTCTGCTTTCGTCGGCTTCTAGAATTTTTCTATTTTTTTCGAATTAAAGAGGAGGAGCTTTGCAAGATCAATATTGGAGCACGGTTTTGGTAAGAATATTTCGTTGGCCCCCCTCATAATTTTGGCCAACCCATCGGCTTCTTTATCGATTTTGCAAATTGCATCTTATGAGATAGATTGAATCGATTGCATTTGCATCGCATCGCCATCAAATATCTTCATATTTCTTTGTCAATTTCATCAATTTAGCGAATTTCGAAGCACGCATTTCGTTTATAAATTGAATTGTACTATTATGGCACTCTCCATGTGCAACGCAGCAAGCTCCCGTGCTCCTGTTGCATCTAGATTTGCTAACAACCAAGTTTTCGTCCGTCGGCAGTCGGCCAGCTCAAGAAAAGCCCCCCTCCGGGTCACCGCGATCGGGTTTGATCTTGCCGGCGCGAGCCCTGAACGTTCTGCGGCCCGCCAGGCTGAAGAGCTCACCCGACAGGCTGCTTCCATCCTCCTCTACCAGAGCGTACTCAAGTCAAAGCCAGCGAAAGCCTTCCTTGGCCTCCTCTTCCACCTCCAAAAGGTACGATCCCTGGCGGAGAATATGCGAAAAAAAACCTTGTCTAATATTTATTTCTTTTCTCCTAAAACAACAACAGGGCACTCCTGTGCAAGTGCTGGAGTCCTACGGCGAATTCTACAAAGCCATGGCGGTGGACGGCCAACAGAGCTGGGCCGACTGCGTCGTGGAAAAAATTCTGCATGACGCAGGCCCTTTTGCCAAAGCAGCAGCTAAGCTAGATGACCCCACCGTGGAGCGGCTCTTCCCCGCCGTGCAGAGCGACCTGGACTGCCTGCAAGCGCTAGCGGTCTCGGAGCTTCGCCTTTCCACCTGGATTCAAGAGGCGGTCGGCGGTGAGCTCAGCACCTCGTGGCTCACAGCCGCCAGAAGCAGTTCCGCCTTCAGCGACGACGATGCGCAGGACGTGGAGCTCCTTGCAGTGGCGCCGTCGGCAGTGCTGGCGCCGCTCAGCGCCCAGCAGAGGGCCGCCTTGCGGGCTGCAATTCGCAGCGAAGGCGGCAGGTGGGGTAAATCCGCAAAGGCGCTGCAGCGCTACCACGCAGCTCACGACTACGGGCTGGTCAGCATGCACAGCGTGTTAAAGTGGGCAGGCGACAGGCTGCAAGCGCAGGACGTGTTGGCAGGGGTGGGCGGCGTTGGTGCCCCGGGGGAGGCCTCGTGGGCGATCATCGAAGAGTTGTCTTCGGATTTTTTCACCTTGGATGTGGGAGATCGCAGTGCAGGGCACTCCCCAATCTGTAAAGCCGCAGGCAGGGAGTTTACGTTTGCTGAAGCGGCGAGTGCCACCACATTTGGCCTCCAGCTGCAGCGCGCGGAAGACGCCGGCGAGTGGTGGGTACGCTTGCAGGAGCAGCATGGCGCAGCGGAGATGAAGGCAGCATGGGCTGGGCTGCGCACGGTGATTCTACCTGCAGCACACCGCGGTGAAATTGCGGAGCTTGCATGGACATTAAGCCTGCATCCGCGGGTGAGGTTTGCCGTCATTTGCCCTGGAAACATTGCCGGGAAGCCTGACGTCGGTGCTGTGGTGCACGGGCAGGATGGCTTCAGCTGGCCAGCCAATGCTGTGTTTTTGGAGTGCCGAAATGAACTTGAAAAATAAAAAGAATTTAAAGAACGTACTAAGTATCATTAATCAGTTCATGAAATCTGCTGAAAATAATTATAGAAAGTACAAAGAAAGAAAGAAAAGGGGGGAGTAAACCAATACAGCCAACGTCTAAACAAGCAAACAATAAATACTGAGACCTGAAATCCAACCAATTGATAACATTTACAAGCCAATCAATCTAGCGAGAATTTTGTTTCTGGAGGCAGCGGCGCCAACATCGCCTGTTGCGCTGGCCCGCCCCATGCCTGGCCACTGCCGCCCACCGCATACCGCGTAGAAGCGGTCGCTGGCGTCCCGACTTCTGTAGTTGGCACCAGTGCCAACCCTTCCCGCTCTCTCCTCCCTCCCATGCCTCCGCCGCCGCCGCCCATGACGTTGCCGCTCCCGTCCTCCTCCTCATCGCCCACCATAACGTCCACGCCGCTGAGCTCCGCCTGCAGCGACGCCGCGTGCCGCTCCCACTCCATCTTCAATTCTTGCCCGTCGCCGGAGCTCCATGCGGACAGTGTGAAGAAGCCGGCTAGGACCACCGCCCCACCGATGAAAGTTAGGAGGGCGGTGCCCAGGGAGTGCAGCCACGTGGGGTGGCCTATGAGGGCCTCCAGGCCGATGGCGATGGGCACCTGCATGGAGAGGCCAGAGGTGGCCAGAGTGGGGCCTGCGAGGTACGATGAAAGGCACAAGAAAATTTAGGTAGAAAGGAAGAAAGGAAGAAAGGAAGAAAGGAAGAAAGATGTGGAGACGGATGAGATACACAGTAATGCTCGAGGCAAGCCGATGCAATCCATGAGATAAAGAAGAAAAAAACAGAATAAAAAATACTTAGGAAGGAGGTCTGCCGATGTTAAAGGACTGCTTTATTTCATAGAAACACTACTGCTGCTACTACTACTCACCCACGAGCAGGATGGCTCTGGCCCACAGGTAGTCCGACAGCACGTTGTCCAGCAGCCCTTTGGCAATCACCATCCAAAAGGTGGGCCACGTCAGCGTGCCCAGGGCCACCCCCACCCCCAACCGCGCCACCAGCAGCGGGATCCCCACCCCGAAGAAGATCAACGCGCCCATGAACCCGAAAAACAGCGACATCGCCACCCCCTCATCACTGCCCAGCATCTTCCGGATGGCGACGGTGTACGCGCCGTAGATTACAGAAGAAAGCAGGCACAGCAGGTCGCCGAACACGCTGTGCGCGCCTTCCTCGCTGCCTGCGTCTGCCAGGGTGACCATGGCCGTGCCCCCCACCAGCGCCCCGATGCAGCCGAGCTTCACCAGCGTAAACTGCTCCGATAGGAGGGCCACGGAGAAGAGGAAGGTGAAGAGGGCGGAGGCGGAGGAGAGGATGGTATTGGAGGTGACGGAGGTGAGGTGCAGGGAGGCGTTGAAGGTGAGCTGAGCCAAAAACCACAGCGGGGCAACCACGCAGGCCGCATGAAAGAGCTCTTTTCGAGTCTTGCGCACCAGGGTGGAGCGCTGCTGGGCCGCCTCAGCATCAACAGCGGGCGGGGAGACGGGCTGGTGGGCGAAAGGGGAGTCTGGTTGGTCGCTGCGCTGCAGGCCGCTGGGAAAAAGTGAGCCGGTCTCCTGGCTGGGCACCGGGATGGAGTCGGCGGTGTCCTTGTCGCCGCGTATCCGCAGGTTGATGAAGTAGATGGGGAGGTAGAGCGCAAACAGGGAGTTCGCGATGAAGGTGAGCACGAGAGGGTGCACACCTGAGGATTCGATGCCCTGCACCGCGAAGCTCGCGATCACCCAGATGGTGGCCACCGACAGGATGAATGCGAACCCCAGGAGCCGCTCCCTCGAGCGCAGCCCCAGGTGCACGAGCACGCTGTTCATTTTTTCGTTCATTTTGAAGGATTTATTTAACCATATATTTTGCCACTTCAAACATCACGCTTTCCGAGTGCATTTGGTAGATTGAATATTTGAAAAAATCAAATTATTATAAACGTTTTTTTAATTCTGGGATCACTTCCAATTCACTTCCCCCTTACCGGTCGAGGGGTTGGTAGGTAGTTGAGAGAGAGAGAGAGAGGGGGAAATAGAAAAGAGAAGTACTGTCCACAGCATTCTACATGCGTTCCTTATCCAATGAGCTTTGCAATCACCTTTTTGACGAGAAAGCTGCCGAGTAAAATAATCAAGGCGGCAGGCGGCCTATCTGCTCCTCTCCTTGTTCCTCGATAATGTATACTTTTAATGAGAATGCCAGCAAAGAGAGGCAGCCATTCATGCAGCCATTCATACGCAAAAATAGAAACCAGCAAAAGCAGAAAAGCCAAAACAGCTACTCTTAGAGGCGCAAAAAATTGGGGCAATGCGTATCGAACATATTTTTACGAGTACTGAGTAAGGCAGTTAATGCAAAAAAAGGGGGGGGGGGGGGGGTACAAAAAGGCACAGGAAACTTGAGCTCGGGGTGTACAAAAAATTATTCAAAAACAGTTAAAAAAATAAACGTTCGGTGTATTCAGGTCGGTCTTCAGCTTTATCGTCACAAGGGGACCACACCCTTCACGTGCGTTGCTGTTGGACGTATTTCTTATTTTCCTTCTTTGGCTTTGTCGCTGTTGAGATTCTGACGTTGCCACCGCCGTACCGCTTGGCGAGCTCCTTCATCGCACTCTCTTCCGTCTGAATGTCCTTCAGCGACTTTTTCCGGCGCTGCTCCTCTTCAGGTACGTACCTATAAACATTAAAAAAAGGCACACATTTTTAAGAAGCAAGATTTTAGAAAAACTTGGATTATTATAAGCGTATTTTATGTTTAAAAAAAAACTCACCACTTGCTCTGCGGCGGAGGGGGGGGCGCCAAAAACACCCTGCCTGACGGGGAAGACCCCAGCACCACGCTGGTCCCAGGGGAAGACCCTAAAACTCCGACAGCAGAAGGACTCACCTCGCTGCCGCTGCCTCGCCCGGCCGCCCGGCTACCCGACGTCCTTGGAGCGGGGGAGCTGTGCTGCTGCAACAAGCGAGAGGCGGAGGGCGGAGAGACCCCCCAAATGGGCGGGGCAGCAGCCTCCGCCCGGCGCAGCTCCTGCTCCTCCTGAATCTCTCGCAGCGAGGGCTGCCGCTCGCGCTGCCCCGGCGCTGCCGCACGCGCCACAGGGGGGCTGGCGCCTGACACCCCTCCCCAGGGAGCAGCAGTGGGGTTCTTATCGGCAGCGCTGGAGCTGCCTTTGGGGGTGAGAAAAGCGGCCAACGGGATGCCGCGGGCACTGCTGGACGGTTTGGGGGTGGAAGACGCGATCGCTTTGTCTTTGGGGGTTTGGCGAGACAGCAGGGGGGCAGCACCGTTAGCGCTGCTGGTGGCAG
Organism: Marvania coccoides; assembly: GCA_963854735.1. Classification (NCBI taxonomy): domain Eukaryota; kingdom Viridiplantae; phylum Chlorophyta; class Trebouxiophyceae; order Chlorellales; family Chlorellaceae; genus Marvania; species Marvania coccoides. The sequence continues at coordinate 1,168,573 of OY978098.1, read as the reverse complement.
GCTGCTGCGTTGTGGCCGCTGCCTCACGGTCGAGTATCTGCTTGAGGGAGGTGGCGGGGGGTGCAGCCGCAGGCATGCCTCCCCATGCTGGCCCCTGCGTGTCCTTGTCTTTTCCCTCTTTGCCGCCGATGCCACCGCCGCCATTTGACTTTCCCCCGTCCAGCTCTCCTCTCAGAAACATTGAGAGCGCGCCTTTGCGAGGGGGCTTGGTGGCAGAGCGGCTCCCGCCCGCGCTGCGCTGCTGCTGGGCCCCAGCAGGCGCAGCAGCAAAGCCGACAACGTGTGTTGGCGGAGGGGCAGCGGCACCGCTGCCAGAGGGCGCAGACGCGGAAGAAAACGCTGCGTCGGCAAAGGGGGACAGTGGGGGCACTCCTCTGTCTGCTGCAGGCGGTGGACTGGCGCCCACACTCGCTGTGGAAGCTTCAGCTGCCAGCACTGACTGATCCGACTGCTGGCGCTGCCGAGGCCGCACTTTCGCCTTTCCGCTGCTGCTGGGCGCCCCTCGCTTGTCTCCCCGTGCATCCCCCGTCCATTCTTTGCTCCTGAACGAAGGGGGAGAGGTGCCAGAGGGCGCGCCCACGGAGCTGGATTGCGCCTGCTCCGCCGCCGCTTCCGCTGCCGCCTGCAGCATCGCCGCTACCTCCTCCGGCGCCGTGCCCGCGTCAAGCGCCGCCATGCCAGACGCCACTACCGGCCGCTGCGCCACTTTGGCGCGCTGCTGGTCATCCAGCTCCCCGCCCGCTGCCATTTTGGCCTCCAAGTGCTCAATCTGCTGCAGCTTCTTGGCCAGGGACCGCCGCAGCCGGGCCTCCACCTGCTCGCTGGCGGCTGCGTTGACGTCCTTGAAGCTGCTCTGCGCGCGCAGCGGCGGCGGTGACAGCGGCAAGCTAGCCGGAACCGTCGCTTCTGGCTCCTCATACATGCTGTATTCCAAGTCTCCCAGCGCTGATGATGCAGCGGTGGGGCGCAGGCCCGGACGTAGGCGGCGACGGGGCGGCCTCAGGGGAGCCCCCATAGCTGGCTGCTGCATTGGCCGCTGCTGCTGCTGCGGAGACACCGCCACTGCTGGTGCCGCCGCTGCTGCTGCTGATCTGAGGTGGGTTTTCCACGCCAGCTCCATCTCCGCCATCAAATGCGGCGGCAAGCCCTCAAACGCGCCCCGCGCCTCCACCAGCACCGCGTCCAGATTACAAATAGCCACCGCAAGGCAGTATGTTCTCAGCACCGGCGCCCCTGCTAGGTCAGCGTACTCCAGCACCTGCAGCGCGGTGCGGGGATCCACCAGCATGCGCCCGACAGCCTCCTCGCACAGCAGCTGCAGCGACAGCGGCCCTCTCGAAGCACCCTCTTCAGCAGCCCTGCAATTTGATTTTTTAGTACAAAAAAATAGTGTTAATATAATTATACAAATATTAATAGCAATATGGAGCGGAGAACGAACGAACGAAAAGAGGCAGCGCAACTTTTCGGGGTGCCAGATTCACTCACCTGGACAGATGAGAGCCCTCTTGCTCCTCCCCTTCGCCCTCGTCGCCCTCCTCTTCTGCGTCAGAGCCAGACGGTGCCTCCGCCGGCGTCTCCACCAACCACGGCACTGCCGGCATCCCTTCCAGCTGCGCTGCGCCCCACCGCTGCAGCGCCAGAGAGTGCTTCTCTCCCACCGCCACCGCGCCGGCGCGTTTGAGCCCTGACACCTTCTCAGGGACTACTGGCAAAAAAGCATCAGCAAACCCGCCGCTAGCAGCAGCAGCCGCAGCTGCTGGGGAGGGGGAGTACCCAGGGGAGGCCCCGTACGGAGCGTGGTTGCCTCTGCTGAGCGGGGACGGCGCTTCCCTGCCCAGAGAGTGGGCTCTTTCCATGTAGGACACCCCGCCTTTTGAGGGGCGCCCAAAAGAGCCCCACGACCCGAAGCTGCCAGCTGCGTCAGCCAGCCCCGCCGGATCCCCGCTGCTGCCGCCTCGGGGGGGGATGGGGCGGCCCTTGGGGGGCTGCGGCAGCCCGCCCCGGCTGCCGCCCGGCGCCTTCTTGCTGCCGCTCCCAGAACTCCGCCCTTCTGCGGGGAAAAAGTCGGAGCGCCCCTCCCAGGCGTACACGTCACCGTCCTCGGTCACTGCAGCGGTGCGGTACTTGCCAGCAGAGACGGAAACGGCGCGTTTTCCTGCCAGCCCGCCGCCAACCTCTTGCACAAGCAACGCAGGGTCAGCAGAACGCCACGTCAGCACCACGCCGGTGCTGGTCAACACCGATGAGTGTGCCGCACCTGCGCACACCTCCACCGCGGTGGGACGGACCACCTCGGCGTGGCCGCGGTGGAATCTCAGCGGCCGCCCCTGCCCGCCGCCACTCGCGGCCACCAGCGCGGCGTCGCGCGCCCCAGCCAGCACCACCCTGCGCGGGGACACCCCGCGGTGGCCCCACGTGAACAAGTCGCCGTCGGCGGTCAGCGCCACGGTGTGGCGTTTGGCGGCGGCGGCGGCAACGACCACCCGTCCTTTCAACGCCTCCACCAGCCGGGGAGTGGAGCTGGAGGAGGAGTCGCAGGTGCCGTACCCCAACTGTCCCAGCACGTTGCACCCCCACGAGAACACCTCTCCCGCGGCAGTCACTGCCACAGAGTGCTTGTTGGCAGCGGCAACGGCAACCACACGAGCCCTGAGCTGCGAAACTCTGCGCGGCTCGGCCTGGGTGTCCGGTGCGGACAGCCCCAGCTGGCCGTGGCGGTTGCTGCCCATCGTCCACACCTCCCCAGCCTCCGTGCAGAGCAACGTGTGGTGCTTTGCGGCGGCCACGGCAACCACCGCTCGGCGGCCCAACCCCGCCACCCTGCGGGGCGCAATCACCGCCGCGCCACTTTGCAGGTGCGCGTCGGCGTGGCCCAGCCGCCCCCCGCGCCCGAAGCCCCACGTGAACAGCGAGCCGTCCTCGGTGACAGCTGCAGAATGGAACTTTGCTGCAGACAACGATACCACTTTGCGGCCGTGCAGGGCATCGATGCGGGCTGGCGCGGTCTGCGGCTCGGTGGATCCCGTGCCCAGAGCGTAGTTGGTGCCGGCGCCCCACGCGAACACGTCTCCTGGGCCGTTGGCAGGCAAAAATGGCCGCATCTGGGCAGAAATGAGGTCCAAGGGGGAGCGGCCTCGCCAGTCGGGCTGGGACAGGGAGGCGTTGGCGGCGAGGAGGGCTGCGGCAACGCGGAAGTGGCCGGCGTACAGCGCGCGGTGCAGCGCCGTCCAGCCAGATTCCTTGTCAGTGGTGTCGGGATCTGCGCCGGCGGCAAGGAGGGCGTCCACCAGGGCCAGGCTGTTGCGCCAGACGGCAATGTGCAGGGCATTAGTGCCGGTGGGACCCAGCCTGGGGGACAAAAGGGGGGAGAGAACGGTTTGAAATTTGAAAATGTATAGGGGCTAACAATCCAACTGAACGAAACGGATCTTTTCCAGTTTCGGTGCGGTGTGCAGATCTGTGTGACTAAAACTCGCCTGTTGACCCCCTGGACGAAGCGGTCAGACTGCAAGAGGGCCATACAGGCCTCAATTCCCCCTGCACGAGCTGCACCTGCCAAAACCGACGCTGCCTGCTTCTCTCGCTCTTGCATTAGCGCTACAACTACTGAATGCCGTGTACGTCACAAATGCACCATGGCTGCCGGAATCAATGTAGTGAACACTGCCTTTCAAGGAGCGTTGAAAATCAAACAGACGAAAATTTGAACAAAAAGGGGAAATGTGATCTCGTCGTCCCAGCACAGGATCATTACTGTATCAAAACCATAATTTGCGCCTTTGAATTTGTGCGAGGCTCCTCCAATTGAGTCGAGTTGTCGTTTCAAGCGTTCTTTCGTTCCTCAGCAGTTTTTGCCAGCTACGCACGAAAAACTCATTATAAAATTTAAGAGTAATTGTGGAGACCCTCCAAGCGTTCTGCTTGCTCACACAGCCACGGCGAGAAGGAGGGCAACGCGTTGAATAATTAAAAAATCGTAAACCTTTTCCCCTCGTCAATGGCCAAAGAGGTGAGCGCTGCCGTTAATACTTGTACGCATAAACCCAGCTCTTTGTCAAAAATTGTCGCGCCTGCGCCTCCTTAACACACCTGTTTTGATACGCATTTCCCAAGCAGGGTTTGGACAGGGAAATGGCAAACTTAAGTTCAAAGGGCGCTGCCCCCGGCGGGGATAAGGCCAATCAGGAGCTTCGCGGCATTCAGTTTCGGGCTGTGACCGCCTTCAACCGGCTGCGAGACGATGTCGCGCGGCTGGGCACTGCCGGCGATACGCCTGACCTCCGCCGCCGCATTGCAGGCAACACCCACCGTTTTGGCGAGCTGGCGCAGCAGTTTCGCGATGTTGTGTCCTCCCACCCCACCAAGGACTCCACCGCCACCCAGAAGATCATGCGAGATTTCCAGGGCCTTTTGAAAAACTCCGAGCGCTTGCTCAGCAGCGCCCGAGAAAAGGAAGCCGCCAGCCTGCCACGCTCAGCAGAAGCAGCAGCAGCAGCAACAGCAGCAGGGAACGCAGCGGCAGCGGAGGAGGACGGCGCCTCAGCCGCAGCGGACCTGGAGGCGCAGGCGCTCCTGGAAGCGCAGCACAAACAGGAGCTGCTGCGGGTGGAGGGGCAGCTGCAGTTCAACGACGCGCTGATTGAGGAGCGCGACCACGCCATCACCGAGATCACCGGCCAGATCGGCGAGGTGCACCAGATCTTTCAGGATTTGGCGGTGCTTGTGCACGACCAAGGGGAGATGCTGGATGACATTGAGAGCAATATCACGAGGGCAGCCACGCGCACGCAGGACGCGCACGTGCAGATCGTGCGCGCGGAGCGCAGCCAGCGGCGGTCGCGCAAGACGTGGTGCTTTTTGATGGCGCTGGCGGCGGGGGCGGTGGGCGTCCTGCTGCTCATTATCCTGGCGTGATTTTGTGAGGGAAAAGAGGGAGGAGATTTAGGATGGTGATGGTGAGGGAACATGATACGAATGTGTACATGCACAGCAGCAGTGTTGTTTTATTAGGTAGCTGTATTAGGAATGAATGTTTAGAACGGCATGCAGTGCTCAGACTGAATACCGCCATTATGATGGATAAATAATGCCTAAACCTCTGTGTAAAACTTGAAAGGGTACCAGCATTTAAGCATTTGTGTTTGTTGTCTGAGTCTGATTACGGCAACCACCGCCATTTATTGCGTCGCCATTCTGGCTCATTCACTCTATCTAAATAGCTGGTCGCTTCGCTACGCAATCTCGTTAAATTTTACCCTTACGTATATGTACTGGGCTGCATAAACACTGCTTGAAGCCGCACCACGCAAGAAGAAATTATCCCCTCACGAAATCCTCCATAATTATGCATTAAATAAACACACAACATGTAAACAGAGGTGAAATGCTACAAATATGAACGTTTCACCAATTTCTCACACCCGGACCAAATTCTCCCTAATTTCGTCCGCCGGAACGAGAAATTACCCCCAAGGGCCTCCCCCAAAAAACCCTCCAGCGCCTGCGTTTCCCCCCCTCGGCATGCTGCTCCTGGATTTCTGCGCGCTCAGCAGCTCAGCCTTCCATCTGGGCATCTGCTGGGTTGGTGTTGCTGCTTCGAAGACGTGGTTGCAGAGCATGCAGAGCACTCTGGGGATGTGAAACATTTTTTCTAAGTAAATTTTTTATAAACTCTGACACGCCTTTCTATATATACTTTATATAGCTACAGACAACTCATTCGCTCGCAGTCGCAATACCACCACCGTCATTTCCGCCTGCCGCTCCATCCTCAACTGAGGCTTCTTCTCCCTCACCCTGCTGCTTCTTCGGCCGCCGCTTCTCCCGTTTCCCCGCGCTCTCCTTTCGCCTGGCCCGTTTCGCAGGCGCCGCTCTGGCCAGTTCAAACAGCCCCTCGGGTGGCACCACACGCATCACCCCTGCCGCCATGTCAACCACAGGAACCAGCTCCTTGGCAAACGGAAGCAAAACTTGTCGAGGCCCCCCGCTGTCATCGCCGCTCTCCTCAGCTGCGGATTCCTCGCTCGTGCTGCCGCGGTACCCTTGCGCCAGCTCGATTCGCAGCACGTCGTGGGTGCCGGTGCCGTCAAACATGTCAACCACTGTCCCCACCTCCTCACCGCTCGCCAGCATCTCCACCCGCAGTCCAATCAATTCCTGCACGTAAAACTCGTCTTCGTCCTCCAGCGGCTCCCGCGCTGACGTCGGAATCAGCAGCAAATGCCCCCGAACGGTGGCGGCATCTTCGGGACTCTCGATGCCCTCCAGCTTCACCAGCCACACCTCCCGCCCCTTGGACACCGAGGTGCGCCCCCACTCGAGCTCCACCGGCACCGGGGGAGGCGCTTTTCTGCGGCCGATCTTGGGCGGCGGCGCCTGCAGCCAGCGGGGGCCTGGCTCGCCCAGCCGCTCTTCTGCCGAATCGGTGAGGGGCTGGCACTTGAACTCGCCGCGAACGCCGTGTGCGGGGCCCACCACGCCCACCTGGATCCACTCCTCCTTTTTTGCAGCTTTGGACCTTGCTGGCGGCGGCGGTGGGGCAGCGGCGGCAGTAGAGGGAGGAGAGCTGGGGGCGTCCTCGCTGGCTGCATGAATTGTGGATTGGCGGCGAGTGGGGCGGAGGGTGCCGAGAGGTTGGTTTCGCGGGAAACGACGGGCGTTTGCATATGCTGTGGGAAATTGGGATGTGAATGGCCGTCCGCTGGTGCTGGGAGCATCGTATTGCCGCACAGCCCGGCTGACAGGTGTCTGAAGTACCATCGCCATCACAATAAATCTTTCAAACTTTGCAAAAGCGGCTAGGAGGCGGAGAGCGAATTGGGTTTCAAGGGAGCGCGAGTCAAAAAAGGTCTGTTCATTTTGAATTTTGCATACAATTTTTATATCCTTGACTGAGTATCAAGGTTCTCACAGCGCAAACGCATCGTTTTTCTTCTCAAACTTTTTTTTTTTTTTTTTGCATCTCGAAAATAATAATATACTGGGAAAATGGAGGAGCGGCCCAGCGTTAGCTACAGCGTGCTGAAAATAAAGCCACGCCGCGGCTCAGACACCGTGCGCCACCTCTACCTCAAGCCGCAGTCCGCCCAGGGCACCCTCCCCGCTGGGTGTGCCATCTTCGTTGCCGGCCTCCCCTACGAACTCAACGAGGGCGCGCTGCTGGAGCTGTTCTCCCGGTTTGGGGAGGTCGAGCGCGCCGCCATGCACGGCTCCCGCCTGTCTGCCGTCATACTCTACGCCTCCAAAAAGGGCAGAGAAGCGGCGTTGAGAGCGGCAGCAAAAGGAAAGACCTTGCAGCTGGACCTGGGCCCCCCGGAGGGCCACTTTGGGCTGAAGTCGTGGGTTGAAGCGCACAAGGCGGAGAAACCCGGCAATGTGGAGCTGCAGGCGGAGCTGGACGACTGGATGGCAGCGTTTGATAAACAAGAAGAAAGGAGGAAAGAAGAGGCGCTGCGGGCGATGGAGGGCGACGGGTGGACGGTGGTGCAGCGGCACAAGGGCAGGAAGAAGAACGCGGACGACAGCGGGGTGGTGGTGGGCGGCGTGGCAGCGGCGGCGGCAACGGCACGGGGGGCGGCCAAACGCACGGCCGAGCACGGCGACTTTTACCGGTTTCAGCAGCGGGACAAGCGGCGCAGCGAGCTGCTGGAGCTGCGGCATAAGTTTGAGGAGGACAAGAGGCGGCTGGCGGAGCTGAAGGCTGTGCGGAAATTCAAGCCGCTGGGCTGATTGCCTGAAAATGTTCATTCATTTTAACTTTTAACATTTTTTTTGAATCTGTGTATTTTGGAAAATAAAAAGTTTCTAAATATATTTATTTTGGAGAAAGCAGCTGTGGGAGAGGGTCGTGCAGGCTGTATATTTGGCTGTTGCGGCGGAGACAAGTAGTCGCAATAGCAGCGCATATTAGGGATTAAACGAGTTACCAAAAATCGTGCTAAATTATCATGTTTATAAAATGTGCAGCTGCGTTACCCCTGCCCAGCCTTTTTCCTTCAGAGCTGCTCCCTCCCACTTGGCACTGTTGCAGCTGGCGGTGAAATATAAATTTGCTTCAGAGATAGCAGAGAGCCAAAGGAGCGAGCTTTATCGCCAAATGTTGTCATTTTACATCAACATGTAAGCGACAAAGCCTTTGAAACTGGTTGGATTGCGAGAACGAAATAAAAAAAAGAGGCTGCTCCTTTCGAAAAGCAATAATTTGAATTTCTAAGGCAATTTCAGCCAATTTAAAAAATATTTAAAATCTCAACAAGTGAAATGAGGTGCCTTGCGCCTAAAAATTCGCTCCGTGGCACCGCTTGTGATATGATTAACTGTCGAATATTTCGATTACACGCTCAAGCATTCCGCTTGACGACAAAACTGTGCATTGCATCACCCAGAAGATGCGTCTTCACATCGGCAAGCGCCGAAGGCGTGCTGTTTATCAGCACAGTGTGGCCTGAGCGCTCCTCGTCGGCGGCCGGCGTGCGCACCAGCGACCTCATCGCGAGCTTCCAGCAGCGGGGCCACCCAGTCAGCTACTTGAGCACCTCCACTGTCAACGAACACACCGCTTTGATTCAATCAGAGGGCGTCTCCGTTTACGAGTGCCCTCCCAACAATGAAGGCGCATTTGCAGAAGTTATTGAGGACTCCCGCCCCGCCATCGTGGTGTTTGACCGCTTCTACGCCGAAGAAATGTTCAGTTGGGGGTTGAGAAACCTCGCGCCTGACGCTCTGACCGTCCTTGACATGCAAGACGTTCATTTTTTGAGGGAAGCCAGGCGGCAGCTGGCGAAAGAGGGGGCGAGCATGGAGGCGATCGTGGCGTGCCGCCCTGACGCCGCATCGCGGACATGTCTGCTGCGCGAACTGGCTGCTATGCACCGTTGCGACCTCACGTTGGTGTGCTCACCGGTCGAGGAGAGAATGCTGAAAGACCACTATAGAATACCTGAAGAGCGCCTTGCGTTGGTGAGAAGCGATGAATATTGTTAATGCGCTCTTTTTAGTCACCCTATGAAATTTCCATTTTTTTTACTATCCAAATTTCAATTTCAATTTTTTTTTCAGGCGCCTTTCTTCTCGCCGCCATCGCCGCATGAAGGTTCGGCCCCAAGCTACGACCAAAGGCGGCACTTTCTAATGATTGGCAACTTTAGGCACCCGCCCAACGCCGACTCGGTGGAGTGGGCCTGCAGCGAGGTGTGGCCCAAAGTGAGGCAAGCGCTGGCGGCGGCAGGGACCCTCGCTGCTGGCGAAGAAAAACCCGAGCTGCACATCTACGGGTCGTACGCCCCACAGTCAGCGTCGCGATTTCACAGGCCGGTGAGGAATGAAGAAAAATCAAGGCTCTTGCCCCAAGCTTAGCGCCACTAGGGCAATTAATGACGGAAAGGCCCGAGGAACACGCAATCCTAATACATGTATTTATTTTGTTGTCTCTGCATCCTTTCTAGATTTTTTCTCTCTAAGAAACTAGACGTGCGGTTTCTCAATAAACGTCTTGCTCGTTTCACGCTCGCAGAAAGATGGCGTGCACCTGAAGGGTTTCGCCCCTTCCCTGGAGGCCATAATGACGCAGTACCGAGTGTGTCTGGCGCCCCTGCGTTTCGGCGCAGGGCTGAAGGGCAAAGTGGTCGACTCCTGGTTTCATGGCCTGCCGGTGACCACGACGCCAATTGGCTCCGAAGGAATGAAAGACGGCGCCGACAGCGGGGGGTCCTGGGGCGGTTTAGACGGTGGGACCGACGCTGAGGGCGTTGCAGCGGACGCCACGAGGTTGTACAGCGACATGCAGTTGTGGGCGGGGTGTCAGAGGCGGGGGTTTGAGTTGCTCCAGGAATTGTATGCGAAGGAGGGGCGGTTGGCGGAGGTGCATGACGCGGTGTATGGGCGGTTGAAGGTGGTGCGGGACACCCGGCGAGCTGACGATTTTGTGGCGGCGATGCTGTGGCAGCAGCAGATGCGGTCGACTGAGTACTTTAGTCGGTGGATCGAGTTGAAAGAAACCACGGCAAAGGCCAAAGCGCCCGTCAACCCACTGTGACAACGCTGCTTGATTTGTTATAATTTAAAATTGCCGTCATCACTCTGGAAAATCGAAAAAAATGAAAAGGGAAATCAAGGTAATAAAAATAAAAGCAAAATTGCGGGTCTTCTTTGTCTGTGTGTCTCTAGTCTCGGTAGACTGCCTGCGAGGAGCGGAAGGCCTCCTTCTCGGAGTCGTCCACCTGCGGGCCCTCGGGGTTGGACGGAGAGGACGCCCTGAAGGCGCGTTTGCTGCCGCACGCCAGGCTTTTCCTCGTCGACACGCCAGTTATGGAGTTTACGCCGTCAGCGTACTTGCACATGGCCATCTGCTGCGTCTTGTCTACCAGCGCGTTGGAGAAGTCCGCGCCGTAAATGTCGGCCCCTCCGAAGTCTGAGCGAGTGAAAATCGCCCGCTGCAGGATGGCGTTGCGGAGGTTGGCCTCGTTGATGACCGCACGGTCCATCAGAGTGTCGGAAAGGTCGGCGCCCTCAAAGTTGGCGCGCGCCACCACCGCCTTGATGAAGTAGGCGCCCACAAGCTTACTGCAAGGCAAAGAAAAGAGGACTGAAGTGGTCAGCAGGGAGACAACTAGCGTGCTTCTAAATTATATACTAATTAATAAATCAATCGATACGCATGTGCTGTTTAACAAAGAGCAGATTATGGGCCTGGTGCTGATTTGTGCATTTTTCTAGCCCGCTGTACCTGTTTTTGAAGTTGGCATCACGGCAGTCAGCAGAGGTGAAATTTGAGCGGCGCAGGTCTTGGTTGGAAAAGTCCCTGCCTTTGACGTCCGCTTCCCCGTACTGCTGAGCTGTGCCGCGTCCAAACTCGCCGCCCTCCTCGTACTCAAACTTGTTGAGATCGGCCAGAGCTGGTGGGGCAAAGAGCAGTGTTGCCGACAGGAGTGCCGCCGCAGCCCCATCGCGCCACGAGACAGACAGCTGCTGCGCTTGGCAAGCCATTAGTACGCGACGGGATGCTCCAGCGCGGGTGGAAGGCGCCGCGGCGAACGGCCGGACGTTGGGTGCAATCTGCTGCGCGATCATTATTTTTATATTATTGAAAAAAAATAACAATGCAGCTAGCCGCGGCGCTGTGATCTTTTCTTGGCGATTTCAACAATTAAATTAAAACTCACTGGCTAATCGATTTTCGACATTCTCTCAAAATCGAGTGGCTGTCATGAGCGTTTTCTCAATCTCTCATTTTTGCTCTTCATGCGAGGCAATGCTGACCATACATACTCGAGGATGGCCCCTATTCGTCGGCTGGTACGCAGTCTACGCAGCTGTAGATGGCCACCCTAGTCATTAAGCGCCACCGCCCTGCATCACTGACGCCCCGCCAGAACTCAATGTTAATCCCCCGCAGCGTGTGCCTCGGGTTTTATATTCATGTGTGCATGGTTTCTGGTTCCTTTGCACGATTGTTCTGCGGAGGAAACTCCAGCGGGGCGGTGAACCAGCGGCAGGAGAAAAAAAATTGCATGGCAAACTATGAAATGCTCGTAACCAAGCAGACTACGAGAATCTCTAAAAAGAATTTCAGAGGCCTTTAGCACCATGAATCCTCTGGATGCAAGAAATTTGGCGAAATTTGAACTTCGAAATTGGCAAGAGTTGCTTCTGCTCCCGCTGCCCTGTAGCGCCATAGATTGTGCACTCTTGAAATTTAAAATTGCCACAAAATGCACGTTTTTTTATGTGAAGAAATCAGTGCACTGCAGTGTCGAAGGCAAAAAATGCGCGGTCAAGGCAAAGGCACTCGCTTTGGCGGCCAAGCTCGATGGTGCGCAATGCAGATTGATTGTTCAAAATAATTTAGTTTTGAATTCGGGGGTCCTTGCCGCATTGAGAGAGATTTAATACTAAAAACATACACAATCGTCACTGACGACCAATTTTTACATTGTTTTGTCAATTGGCGCAGCCCTGCTCCCCACGATCTCCTGCAAATGAAGCTTGGAGACGTGGGAACTCAGCAGAGGGCGCTATGCATGCCGCAAATGGCCCGCCGTCAAGCAGTGTCTAGCCGCCCCGGACGCCCGCTGCAGCCAGCTAGGAGGCGACCCCGCAGGGCCTGCCCCAGCTACGCAGCGGACGCCCCGGAGGCCAGCACTAGCGCGGAGGAGGCAGAGCCCTCCACACAGCTGACCCTTGGCCGTGAAGCTTATCGTTCCTTCCCTATGGTGCGCCGATGAGTTTTTTACCCCCTTCCGTTTCTTTTCCGCAACCGACAAATCTGGGTTTGACCAGCAATAACTGCGTTTAAACCTTTTTATCTTGGCTTCACATTGAAAGGCCTATTTTACCACAGTATTCTTCAATATTTCCCTGCCATCATTTTCCCGCTCGCTCTCTCTCTTGCAGGAGCATTGCGAGTTCCTGGTGGCCCAGACTGCAGACGGCGCGCTCATCCTGTCCGACACCTTTGTCGTGGACCTCCAAACAGGGGCCTCCACGCGCGCCACCGCAGTGGGGGACCTCCCGTCAACTCCCTGCCACTTCCAGGCGACGCCGTGGATTGCTGAGAACGAAGGCAACATCTTCGAAGACCGACCGGAGCAGTTTTGGGTGACAAAGTACTACCTGGTGCCCATCCTCCAGCCCTACCTGCCGCCTGAGCTTCGCCCGACGCTGGCCGGCGAGGACGAGGCGGCGGCGCTGCGAGCGATGAAGGTTCTGGCCGAGAGGATCGCGGAGATCGAGGAGCAGGCGTACCAGCCGGGGCGGGTGGTGCCGGATGAGCCTGTTGACGAGGCGGCCGACGGGGAGACGGAGGAGGAGAGGCGGCTGCGCCTTGTGGGCATCGCTCGAGTGCAGCAGATGCGAGAGGAGGCGCTGCGCATCAACGCGCATATCCAGGCGGCGCAGGAGGATTCCAACCGGATGCGCATGGACGTGGCGGCGGCCGTGCGGGAGCTGAGCTTGGCGGCGTTGGAGTCTTTGGGGGTGGACACCTTGGAAGCGCTGAGCCTGCTGCCGCCGGGGACCACCAGCCTGACTGCGGAGGTGCTGACCAATATGAAAGCGCTGTGCGACAACGAAGACTACCGGCTGGATTTGGAGCAGGTGTTTCTGCTGGACAATGAGGCGCGCAGCGTGGAGCGGCTGGAGGTGAAGCGGGTGGCGCCGGCAGACACCCCGCCAGACAAGCTCACGCTGCGGCTGCGGGAGCGGCTGGTGGTGCTGGACGTCGTGGAGAGCTCACCCAGCGCGGAGGACATCGTGCAGGCCACGATGCAGGGCGGCACAGCGCAGAGCGAGCTGGAGCACGCGGCGGAGGTGGCGGCGGCGGCAGCGGCGTCCAGCGATCCGAGTGATCCGAGTGCGGGGGCTGGAGCGGGAGGAGGCGCCTACTCTGAGTTTGCCAAAGGCGGCGGTGTGTTTGATGCCGACGTTGACGCTGACTACGACCCCACCGAGTCGGATATTTTGTACGACGAAGACACGCTGCAAGACTTTTTGGTTGAGGTGGACGACGATATGGAGATCGAGGTCGATGAGTTTGATGACGGGGGCGGCGGCGGGGATGAAGAAATGTAGAATTGCTTTGTTTGTTTGTGATGCAATTCTGATCGAAATGTTCACTACATTCGTTCTACAATGTGGGTTTGTAAACGTATTGCAGTGGCATTCTTGTAACAGAAGTAGAAGAATGGGAAATGGTGAATGGCAAAACTACTCACGCTTCTTTATTTCCACGTCTTTTTCATTTTCCTCAATGCTATTAATGACCTAGCTGAGGTTGTCTCCAACGCCGCTGGGGAAGCCTGCCTCGGGCGTGCGTGTCTCCACCATGCGGGTCTTCGCTTTGACCACCTCTTTGAGGTCGCGAACGCGCTCAGCGGCCGGCTCCATGCCGCTCTTGTGCTTCTCGTCCAGGACCACTGGGGTGGTGGAAGTGCCCTGCTCACGCACTCTCTCTCTGCAAAATTTGGTGGTTGGTGGTTGGTGGTTGGTAGGTACAATGAAGGCAAGAGCAGACACAGATACTAAATTCTAAAAAATTACTTACTTGGCCGCCTCAAAGCGGTCTGCGACGTCGGCAGACACTTTTACGGGAGTGGATCCTTTGTTTTGGTAGGCAGGGAAGCCGTAACTGAAGGAGGGAGGAAACACGGAGGCTTTCAAAAATATGAAGTGGCGGGATATAGACAGATCGGCGAGGCCTCAGGGGAGCTGCGGCAGAAAATGTGGGTAAAGCAGCAAATTATCGATCAATAGTATATTTACATGTTTACTACGTACTCAGCTCCCTGCGCCTGGTTTGTGGCTTCTTGGGTTTCCTTGGAAGCGGGGTTGTGGCCAGCAGTCGCCATTTTGGAAGCAAGGTGATGACTGAATTGGGTTTTGAGTTTGAAAAGTTAAAAGCATATTTTTTTTAAATACAAGAATTAAGAAACAATGTTTTGCGCATTGAATTAATGAGGAAGCTACTGGGCAGCTACCCATTCAAATATCTGTACACAGCACTGAGAATCAAGTTCACAACGAATGTTAGAATTGCATATAAAAACTGCCATGCGCGCTGCCGCTGATGCGTGTTTCAAAGACTGCCTCTGCATGGTTCAGCCGCGCAGTGAGTGCCGCTCACCGGTCATCGCCGGCCCACTTTCAAGAAGAACATTTTCATATAAATCGGCTTGGGAAAGCACGTATGCTCACTTATTCTCAGCACTTTCTCTCTCACCGTCCGAATCGCCACACTGCACCTCCACTGCTGCATACACTTTCTGCCATCGCCGGTGGTAGCGCTTGCACTGCTCCGGAATCACCCCTGGCACGGGCTTGGGGCAAATGTTAAAGTGCACCAGCCAGGGTTCCATCACTTCCTCTTCGCCCCTGTCAGAGCTGCCCTTGTTGCCTTTGCGCAGCTCTATTGGCAGTTGGTGATGATACTTGTCCTGCGGCAAGACCGTGTACGTCTTTTTCACCACATGGAAAAAGTACCACAGCAGCCCCTGTGTTGTTTCTGCGCCGTAGAAAGGAGCGTAGGTTCTTGGCCGGTACAGCGATTCTTTGTCCTCAAAAGCACCGCCCCAACCTCGCTCCAAATCGTAGTCCCCTCGCTTAACTGTGTCGATAAGCTGCTGATAATCTTCGTGCGAGGGCTCCAGCACGAAAAGGCCGCTGTTGAAGGGCGATTTGGGCGCGTCGGTGTGGGCTCCTGGCATTGAGAACAGCTCGTCCATATTGTGCATAAATAGGGTGTCGCTGCACGTAAAAAATTCAAGACACGTGCGATATAATTTTTGAGCATCTGCTAGCTCAATTAAAATTAAAAATGAAATAAAATATCTTCTTTTCCTCTCACCCGTCCAGAAATATCACTCGTCGATACTCCGTCATTTGAAAGGCACACAGCTTCGCGAAATCCCACCATTTATTCAATCTTGAAATTATGGAGGCGAAATGTTTGTTTTTCACGTCGTCTGGGCCTAGGGGGGCTTCAATGGGGCGCAGCTCGATGCCAATTTCTGCTGCCGCTGCACGCATGCAGGGTGGGGGCAAGGTAGAGTTCAGCCACAGCACAACGATGTCAGCGTCGGTTCCATGTATTCTTGCGCTCTTGGCTGAGACTAGAACGTGAAGGTAGGTGCGAGAATCGCTGGCTAGAAAAACCCAAGCATTGTCGCTGCGGAGGGCAGTGCGGCTGCTCAGGCCGCAAGGCGGCGGTGGCAGGGCTGCTTTGGTGCGTAAGACTGCTAAAAGGGTGGCTACAGCCAAGGACAGCCCGCAAAACGCGCGATTAGCTTTGATTTTCATACTATTTTCAGAAGTTAGTTGAGAGTCATTTTCAAGGCTTAAGGAGTCTTTCTATGCGTCAAAAATTCTGAAATCAACTGAATAATGTTTTTGCAATAAGGAAACAGCATTCGGGGACGCGAATTTTAAAACAATTTACGTCAGCCACCCAACGCACAGGAGCTGTTGATTGATATTCAATTCCGCGTAATTTGGCTGATTAATTCGTGTTATTATTTATCCATGGGAAGTCTACATCCATCTTCATCAGCAGCCAAAGCAAAATTTGCGCTGCTTGGAGCGGCACTCTTGATTTTATTTTTATCAACAGCTGCAGCAGGTAGCAACTCTTGGTGGCCATCTTTCAACACAATTCCTCGCCCATAAATTCTAATCATATATTCTTTCTGCAGTTTTCGACTCATTGCCGTGCGGCGACGACCTCACTGCGAGCCAGCCGCCCCTGTCATTGGGCCGCCAGCTGCGCCGATCCTACCTGCGAAAAGACCTTCCATTCGACCTCGTTCTAGGTCTCAGCCACCATAAGACTGGGACTTTTCAGTTGACCTGTCTTTTGGATGCAGTGGGTGGGAAGCTCCCTCCGCCGTGCTTCAAAGTGAGTGACGTTCCAATTTAATTGCCACGCGCTCTTTCTTAACACGCTTGCAACTAAATTTGCCAGATCTGCACATTCGCAGGACAATCTCGTCTCGGCAAGGCACGTCACAGCGTGCCTGCTAGCGCAGAACCGAGCTGCCCTGCAGGCGCCCCACCCCCCTCTTTTTCTGAGCTATCATGGCGTGCAGCACAGCTGCGTCGACCCATTTACGAGCAAAACATGGCAGGACTGCACCTCTTTCATGCTGCACAAGCGGTGCTCCCGAGAGCAGATCGTCCGGCTGAGAGACACTCAATTCTTCGACGCCCCTGTCAACTGCACTGCGCAACTACCACCTGCCGTGCGACTTGGCGCGCTCAATCTTATTCGCAATCCCATCGACACCGTGCTCAGCGCGTTCTCGTTCCACTCTTCCGCCCCCAAGGCAGAGCCGTGGCTATTTCAAGAGAAAAACGTGGCGGATTTGGCGCAACAGCTGGAGTGGCTGGGAGCTGACGAAGAGATGCTCCTCGCGCTAGGACTTGACCGCGCAGGTGCCTCAAAAACGGCGTCTTACGTGGAACTGCTGACAGCGCTGCCGCCTGAGCGCGGCGTGCTGCTCGAATTCTGGCATCAACTGCCGGAGGTTCTCTCGCAGGTTCGGCAGTACCGCAGCCTGTCTTCATCACTCTCGGCTGGCGCAGTCCAGCATGTGCGGTTCGAAGACCTGCGTGACGCATTCAACGCCACAGTGGCTGCAATGGCGACCGCCCTGTCCCTCGCAAGGCCCTCCCGGCAGCTACAGTTTCTGGAAGCAGCGCAGCCGTGCGACCCTGGTACGTGGGGGGGCGAGAGGCTGCGTGCCAGCAAGCACGTGACCGCTGGAAAGCAGGATGCTGCGAAGAGGGCGGCAGAAGAGGCACTGATGGGGTACGCGCCTGCACGGCGATGGCTGTGCGAAGCAAGTGCAGCGCTAGGGTATGCAGAGGACGTGCGGTGCAGTGCATCTGGGGAGTAGGATGATATGCCGGGAGGAAAGTTACTTTTGCTTTATTACGAGGAAATGTGTTTCATATCTACATGTAACTCTACGTTCGGTGGTTCGCGCTCCCTACTAGTTAGCTCATTGAAGCTGCCAGTGCGTAAACTTTGGTAGTTTACTGCACTGCAACGTCGGATGCATCACTTCCCCGTGGTATCGCAGTCTCTAATGGACGGGTACAAAAGGCGGGCGCCACTTATTTCAGTGAGTACACCGGGTACTACATCAAAAACCCTTTAGCCAGGGGTTGAGTGACCGCTGTAGATGGGAGGGGTGCTGGGCGGGCCAGCATTGCCCAAGCGTGAACCCCAAACCTGACGGGCCGTTGCCGTCAGGAGAACCCTGCTTTTCCCTTAATTTTAGTCGGTCGCGCCGCTGGGGGACTCCGGAAGGCGGGGGCCAGAGCCTTAACTGTGGGCGGCGGAGCGGTCACCGGCGTAGTGGCAGTATCCGTCCACCGTACCGGGGGTCGATCCCAGCGGATGGAAGGGGGTACCCGCCTTACTGTGGCGGGAAGTGGCACGTCGCCTTGCAGGTCTCTATAAGAGCACCTTCTGTAGGAGACGTAACAACCAGATGTAAACCCATTAAACCCATTAAACCCACTATAGAATGTTCGTATACATACTTTTAAAAAGAAGAGCCATGCATTAATTATTAAGCCACCCGAGGGATGATCAAATAAATAGAATGGGGAATATAGCACAAAGAAAAAGCAAGAAACTTATTAATTATATGTTACGTCACGTTAATAATTAATTCATATGCCGAGTGTACTCCGACGACAGTAATTATTATTATTAAACTCGTATTTGTAAATTCAAGAAATCACTCATGAGCATCCCTCTGGTTCTTTCTTGCTATCAATGCTGATTTCGCACCGCCTCCCACTCCATCTCGTCCAAAGTACTGGAACGCCAGCCTGCTGCGATCGCACTCCATGAATTCCTTTTCGATCTCCGGGTTCCGCGCTTCCAGCGGCCAGCAGCGCACCACCTTGGGGTTGTCTTCATCTGCCACGCAGCCTCCCTGGTCGTCCCCATCCAAAAACCACAGCCCAGCAGCTCTGAGGGCTTTAGTTTTGGCTTCAGCGCCCATTATGCACACCGCGTGAAAGTAAACGTAAGGCCCGCTGCATGGGTGCGCTGGGAACATGCGTTCCGGCTCCTTTGTGATGCATGTTGCGCCATAAACCTGCAAAATAAATTGAAGAACACCGTGGAAATTAATGTAAAATAACGACTTTATCTACCAATAAAGTGCCGTGTTTTCTACCAGCGGAAACTAAATATATAAACAACTAGCCTACTCACCATCCACCAGGGATTGCCTGTCAGCCGCACCACGGGAACTACTTTTTTGCGCTCTGCGGCGGCGGCGGCGGCCTCTTCGCAGTCCTTTGGCGAGCTGCAGGTGAGGAACGGATGGGCCGACGTGCTGTGGTAGAGCTCGCCCAGCGCCGTCTGGTCGTGCTTTCCGTCCTCAATAGCCGCTTCAGCGCGACCCAGCCACCGCCGCATCAACGCAATGCCCTCTTCGGTCGGCAGAATCATGTAGTTACCTGTGTTGACCACGTAAGGGGATTTCGTTTCCCGCTGGAAAGCTGCTGCAGCGTTGGCGTCCCGAATGAACTTCAGGTAGGACCGTGTGAGGTCTGCAGGGGTGTAAGCCACGTCCACGTCGCTGGCATGCACCGCCACACCGAGGTCCAGGATTGCCGATACTACGCGAGGTTTTATCCACACGATCTGTACGTAATCCTTCGAGTGCAGCCTCGCCTCTTTGCGGGAGCTGATGGTGTCCGTGGCCATCCCGCTGGCGTCGTAGCACGGCAGGTTCATGGCTCGGCACACTGCGAGCGATGGGGCATCCCAGACTACGACCACATAGCCGCACACGCCCGCCCATTTGATGAGGCTATACAAGCAGTTTTGAAGCATGGCGCTCTGGTGGTAGTTGAAGAATACCACGGAGACTGTAGGGATGCCATCAACCACCTCCGCCTGGGCGTTGACCAATTCGTTCAGGGAGTTGTGCAGCCCGGTGTAGGGCAGCTTCGTGGTGGGGGGGAGCAACCATGGGGTTGGGCTGCAACGGTGCTTGGTTTCTTCACCAGATTGCAAGCTCGTGGCCGGTTGAGCTCCGTCTGAGTTCTCCAACAGCTTCTGGATGCGACAAACGATGACGGGGTGAGGAAGCGTGTCTCTCGGGGCGCTGGTCAGCTGTATCAGAGTCACTTACCGCTCGCCGTGTCGTCGTGCATCCTCCCTCAGTGTGCAGTTGTTGGGTGACAAAGACGCAGGCAAATGCGAATGCTAATGACGCCGCGGTGAGCGCCTTCCAACGGTTGAGCTGCCCACGCCTATCCGGACCTCCGCCTCTGGGATGTTCCATTTTAATATATTTTTCTAGACGCGCTTAGAGCTGCCAAAACCTCGTCAACACATTCGCTTGAATTTTTTTCTGCATTTCTTCGAGCGTTTCTGAGGCTCGTCCCGTCCAATTAGGGCATTTTTTGAATTTAATTAAATATGGAAGACGTATCTCAAGTGTGGAACAAGGTGCTGGGCCGGCACACCGACTGGGCTGCCAACAAGCCGTGGGAGGGTGCAGAAAGATCTGGGTGGCTTATGAAGCAAGGTGGGGAGCAGCTACCGGCACCAAATAATTCGACGAATCGTAAAAAAATGCAGCAGTGTTTAGACTGAGCTTCTCTGCATGTTCACCCTTTCCCTGCAGGCGAGGTGTTCAGGACCTGGCGGAGACGGTGGTTTGTGCTCAAGGGCGGCAAAATCTTCTGGTTTAAGTCGGACATCATCGGTCCTGTAAGTAAAAATCCGGTTTGCTTGCTAATTTTCTCTAAAAATACCCAAGCAATTGATGCTAATATTTTTTATATTTTTTCGCTGCGTTGAAAAAACAAATAAAACAGAACACTGAGCCTCGCGGTGTAATTGATGTCAACCGCTGCCTGTCCATCAAGGGCGCAGAGGACGCCATCAACAAGCCCTTTGCCTTTGAGATCTCCACCACCGACAGCAGCATGTACTTCATCGCCGACACCGACAAAGACAAGGAAGACTGGATCAACGCGGTGGGCAGGGCCATCGTGAGACACTCAAAATCCATGCTGGATCGCGACCAGGTGGATTACACCAATTACTGAAACAGCTGGAGGCAGCAGCGGTGAAAGCGGAAAATGAAGAAAACTGGCTGCAGATGTTCTGGCAGCAAAATATCAAGTCTTTTGTGTAACTTAACTGGCCGTAGGGTCTTCCATGATAACAACGATTTAAAGTCCTCCAAGCTTTTTACATTACTAGACTTACTGTGCGTTTTTCCTTTGTTGCGAATTTCTCAAACACAACGACGACAGAAAAAACACTCTCTCTCATTCTCCCTCCATTTCCTTCTTTGTATAATTATGTGTGATTACAGTGTAAACTAGCTGTTAAAAAAAAAGAAATTGGAGCAGAAAAAAGGGAAAGAGAAGAAGAAACAAAAGGAAAAAGAGCCGAGGCGCTCTGTCAAAAGCACCACAACCCCATCCCCTCCAGGAAACAAACCTCCCCGCGAGCATTCGCAATTGCTTAAACTCAATGCAAGTGTGTTGGAGACGCATTCAATCACGCAAAGCGCTTTGCCACGGCGTCGTACCGAGGCACAGCGGCCACATCGCCCAGCACGGCCAGCGTGGGGGGAGATTTGAGCAGCTTGGTCACGGCGGCGGCCAGGTCGGCGGGCGTGAGCTTGTGGATCTCGGACACGAACTCAGGCACTGGTTTGCGGTGGCCGTAGGTCAGCACCTGCCGCCCAATGTCCTCAGCAACCACCGCTCGACTCTCCAGGTTCATCAGCACGGAGGAAATGGCCGCAGACTTGGCGCGCTCCAGCTCCGCCGCGGGCACCTCCTTGGCCACTGCCTCCATCTCCCGGCACAGCACCGCCGCCATCTCCTCCGCCTTGGAGCTCTCCGCCGACGCAAACACGCCCACCAGCCCCGTGGTGTTGTAGATGGAGGTGACGGCGGTGCAGTTGTGCATCCAGGGGTGCTGGTTCAGCACGCGAGTGTACAGCCGGGAGTGCATGCCCTTGCCGGGGCCTCCGGCGGAGAAAGAGCCGCCCCCGCCCAGCAGGTACTGCAGCACTGTCATGGCCACGGAGCCCTTCACATCCCGCCACCCGCCACTAAATTCAAACGCCAGGATGCCGTGGGTGAGGGGGGAGGGCGAGAACTGACGCCAGTCGCCGCCCACGTACTGGGAGGCGGGGGCGGCAGCAGGGGCGCCGGCCGGCGCCGCCGCCAGCAGCGGCTCCGCCACCGCCAGCAGCTGCGCGTGGTCCACGCCCGACCCCGCCAGCACCATGCGCGGCGCGGTGTAGTTGGCGGCGTAGAACTCGGCCAGGACGTCGGCGTTCAGCGCCGGCAGCACCTCTTTGGGTGAAATCAGCGGTCGCCCGAGGCCGCCGTGGTAGGCCACGCTGTGCAGCGCCTCCAGTATGGTGGTTTGCGGGTTGTCTGCCAGATTGGCGAGGTCCGCTTCCATCTTCTTCACCTGCTCTGCCACCTCCCAGGCCTGAAATTTGGGGTTGAGCACGGCGTCGGCCAGCAGCTCCAGGGCTTCGGGGATCGAGGCCTTGGTGGTGTCGATGTTGTAGCACATCTGCTCGCGCGAGGCGGAGGCCAGGACGTTGGCGCCGATGGCCTCGACCTCTCGCACGAGGCGAAGGTGCGTGCGGTTGCTCGTGGTCTTGAACGCCATATACTCCAGCAGATGGGAGGCGCCGATGGAGTAGGGCGTCTCGTACACGCTGCCGCTGTCCACGTACAGGCCCAAGGTGGCGGTGGCGCCCTGCAGGGGAAAGGGGGTGAGTGAGTAAATTATTTATAAATCAATTATATGCTGTGTGGGTTTGGTGCGGGGGGGGTGCAAGTTGGTTTGAAACCGTGGATGCAATTGGCGAGCAGCAACGCACCGGATTGTTTTCCGTGGCGACCTTGAGGCCATTGGCCAGGGTGGTCATCTCTGTCTTAGGGGCATCGGAGGGCGGAACCACGGGCTGAGGGATGACAACGCCGGGAAGGGGATCGCTCAAGGGCGTGGTCACACGATTGGTGCTGCCAAAGAGACCGGCAAAGATTCCCTTGGATTTCGGAGCGACCGCGACTGCAGGCAATTGCTCAATTACTCCGCTGGTATGGAGGCTTCGCCCCGCACCCAGGGCGCTCTGCACGCCCTTCTTCAGCATTTTCCCTTATTAATGTTGCAGGCATTCGTCGGGGTGGCTGGTTACAAGGGTTGGCGAGCTTGATTGAATTTTTCTTTATATTTTTTCAGCTGCCCCAAAACTCGATTTTCAGCGAAACGTTTTACTTTTTAACACTATTTCTATAAAGCGCCAATCTTCATAAACAGATCCGTGCTTTGTTCACGCTCAAATAACACATCTCAAAATTATTTTTTGATCTCTCCGCAAATCGCAGCCTAGCCCCCTTTTCGGCGCTATCACAATGTCAAGGCCTACCGGGTTCGGGGATGTGTCCAACCCCTTTGGCGAAATGGATTTGGACGTGGAGCAAAACGCTACTGGCTTCAATCCCCCCACAACAGCCGCGTGGGAACGCCCCGCGGCGCCCGCGGCGCCGGTGTACACGCAAGAGGACGAGCCCTTCACCGCCGCCGACCTGGCAGCAGCCTCGCAGTCCGCTGTTCCGGCTGTGACCCCCGCCGTTGCCGCCCCCGCCCTGAGCTTCTCCGCCTCCGTGGGGCCTGGGCGGGACGTGTCGGGCAGGATGGGGCCCCCTCCGCCTCCACCAGCCCCCATCCCCTCCGTTTCTCGCCTCTCCTCAGCCCCTGACGCTGCTCTGCTGGGCGGTGGGCCCCCCTCCTCTTCCGCCCCCGTCCCTGCCGAAGACCCCTCCTCCTACCCCTTTTACTCCATCAAGCGCTACCGCAAGTACTTCAACGTGGACACTGACGAGGTCCTGGCGCGCCTCTTCCGCGCGGTGGTCCTCTTTTTCCGCGGCGATTTCTTCGAGCGCCTGGACACAAACCCCGACCTGTACGGCCCCTTTTGGATCGCCTCCACCCTGGTGTTTGTGTCCGCTGCCGCGGGGAACACCGCCAGCTACATCGCGTACCGCAAAGCCACCGGTGGCGGCGGAGCATCGGCCCCTGGCACCGCCGGAGAGCACGAAGCTGGGTGGTACTACGACGTGGACAAGGTGGGGGGCTCTATGGGGCTGTTTTACGGCTACATCGGCGTCGTGGGGCTGGGTTTCTGGCTGGTGCTGCGGTGGTTTTATAAAGCGCAGGTAGGGCTGGCAAAGGTGTGGTGCGCGTACGGATACGCGCTGGCGGTGTACATCCCCATGGCAGCGCTGTGCGTGCTGCCCATGGAGAGCGTGCGATGGTCGCTGGTGGGCGTGTCTACGGCAACGTCAGGAATTTTCTTGCTGCTGAATTTCAGAAGCCTGGTGGTGGAGGCGGCGGGCTCGCAGGCAGTGCCCGTGCTGATGACCATGCTGGGGCTGCACGCAATCCTCGGGTTGAGCTTGAAGTTGGTGTTTTTCCACTATTAGGGCACCCCCTGAGGGGTCTTTCATTTTTTCTACC
Source organism: Marvania coccoides (assembly GCA_963854735.1). Lineage (NCBI taxonomy): Eukaryota > Viridiplantae > Chlorophyta > Trebouxiophyceae > Chlorellales > Chlorellaceae > Marvania > Marvania coccoides. The sequence goes on along the minus strand of OY978098.1, from coordinate 1,144,545 downwards.
TGTTCTCTGTACTCGTTTGGCGTATTTTTTTGTTGTAAAGTATGAGCTAATTACAATTGCACAGAGCTTGAAGGAAGAAAAAAAAAACAGTATTAGAGGAAAAAAGACATACCGCTGCCAGCTCAGGGTCACGCGAAATGCAGAAAGAGAGGAGGGCTAAAGATCAGTTGCAAAACCGAGGGGAAAAAAGAATGAAAGATTTGAAAGGAATAGTGCAATGGTTTAAGAAGAAAGAGGGGTGGGGGGAGTGAAGTGCTTTCCAGGCGTCAAGACAAGAATTCTGCTTCAACAAAAGGTCCAATTTACCGTCAGTACTATTCAATCGACTACATATTGTTCAAAAGGGACAGTTTCACATGCACACACACACAGAGTAAAGCTTTGAAATAATAAAAAAAAGCCATATAGCCCCTCTCGTCAAAAGGCACACAAAACATTTGTGGCAGCAAGAGGGACCGAGCACATTCTCTCAAACACCCCAAGACAAAGACACAACGTGTACAATACAGCGTATATTAACACAGCGTAGTTGCCTAAAGCTGCATGTCTTTTTCAGCCGCGGAGCTTGTTCAGGGCGGCCATGATGGCGGCGTGCATGGTGGGCGTGGCGGCAACGATTCCGCCGTTGAGATCCGGGAAGAAAGGACCCTGGGAGAAGTCCAGAGGGTTGCCCATGGCGTCGGTGATGCAGCCGCCCGCCTCTGTAACGATGATAGCCCCCGCAGCGTGGTCCCAGATCTTCTCCCTGTAGTCAGAGGGCGGGAAGCGCATGAAAATGGAGGCGTCGCCGCGGGACAGCGCGCCGTACTTGGCTTGACTGTCCAGCCGCAGGGAGGGCAGCTCGATGCCCACCTCTTCAGCCACCGCCAGCGACAGCTGATGGTTGCTGTGGCGTTTTTCAAACGACTCCATGTAGCGCGCTTCCTCGGCGGACACGCTGTCGTCGCAGTGGATGCGGATGGTGGGGATGCCGGAGCCGGTGAACAGCGGGCCCCCAAACGCGCCCTGCCCCACGCGGGCGGCGAACAGGCAGCCGATGTTGTTTTCTTCGTCGTACGCCCGGCAGTGCTCTCCGCCAGATTCGTTGCAGTCTACGTCGGCGATGGCCCATTGGGGGAGGTTGGGGCAGCCCAGCACGCCCAGCACGACCTCGCCCTGCTCCAGCAGCCCCAGGCAGACCGCGTACTGGCGCATGGAGACGAAGCCACGGGTGCCGTCTGTGCAAGGGGGAGAGGAAATAAACAAAGGAAGAATGATCAGTATTTGATGCATTATAAAGGAATACAGTCGAACTTTAATTCACATGCATCGCTAGTAATATTTGAAGCTAAACGGGGTAATAATGAAATGTAAATACCATCAACCCTCCGTGGGAAGAACTGTCAAAATTTCACTCACCAATGGGGTCCAGCACCCAGTGCCGGCCCTGGGGCCCTCCCTTGGAGTTTCCCTGGTCGATGTACCCCAGCACCTGCTCCTGAGAGAGCGGAGATGCCCCTGGCTCGCCTGCCAGCGTTTCGTTCACCAGGTCTGTGATTCTGGCCAGCATGGCGGCGCCCTCGGGGGTCCTCAAGTCCTCAGAGTCCTCCTCAGCGATCATGGAGAAGGCGGCGTGCGGCATGGACCGCTGCAGGCTCCAGGACACCAGCACTTGGGCCCCATAGTCAGCCACGGTGACGGGAGAGCTGTCGTCTTTGCTCTGCTTCTCGGAAGACTTTAACACGGACTGCACGGCGTCGCACAGCTTAGAGGCGAGGCGGACCGCGGCCACGGCGGCCTCCAGCTCCTCGGTGAGGGGGGCAGCAGGGGCGGCGGCGGCGGCAGGCGGCTCCAAAGTGGCCGCTGCGGTGCGGAGCAGCGGGGCAGCTGCCCTGCCGCTGAGAAGTGTGGGGTGGAGTGATGTTCTGAGGGGGGAGGCGAGCGCGGCGGCCGGGCGAGCGAGGAGTGATGGGCGCAAGGGCGTGCTCGCAAATAAATTCTCCCATGGATTCCTGAGCAGCGACTGCTGCGCGGAGCCCACAATCAGCACCATTATGACGTTTTGTTATAGTTTTAAAAACAATGAGCGTTTGCAGTGGCTGGAATCTGTCGATCGAAGCAGCCTTCAAGGCGCGAGCGAGACTTTGGAATTTTGAGTTGCGCAGGGCGCCTGCTGTTTTCATTCAAAAAATAAATTAATGCCTAATAATATAGTCGCTCCAAAGGGCTATTAATAAAATAAAACCGCAGCGCACACGATTTTTTTGGAATCGATTAATTTGTTTGTTTTCGGTGCTGTTGGGAAATAATTTGTGCGGAGAAAAGAGGACAGCAACTATGTCGTTCTTGGCCTCCATCCCAGCCCCAACAAAAGAGCTCATCCCTGATGTCGCTCCTGCACCCAAAGCTGCTGCTGCTCTGCTCACAAAAACCGGGCCAGAACCGCCGCCCTATGGCCAGCGCAAGGGTTTTGTGCCCCGACGCCAAGAAGACTTTGGCGATGGTACGCTATTTCACTTCAATTTTTACTTTTAATCGCATGTTTTTTCTCACAATTTCTTCTAAAATTTTGCTCTCGCAGGCGGCGCGTACCCCGAGTGCCACGTCGCGCAGTACCCGCTGGACATGGGCCGCCCCGACAAGCGCGGCGGCGGCGGGGGTGGCGGAGGCGGCCGCTCTGAGCAGACTCTGGCGCTCACCGTCAACGCCCAGGGCGACGTCAACTACGACGCCATCGTGAAGCGCGGGGAGAACCGCAACCGCATCGTGCACACCGGGCACAAGGCGCTGGTGCCCAAGCTGGACCAGCTTAACGCCGAAATGCCAAAGCCTGACGAGGAGGAGGTGGACGAGACCACAAAAGCCACTGCGCTGGCGCTGGCGGCGCGGCTGGACCGCAAGCAGGCCGCAGTGAACCCTAAATCTGTCCCCCAGGCCCCAGGCGCGGCGCAGTACATCAAATACACCCCTGGCTCTGCCTCCGCTGCCCACGCTTCCGGTGCCTCCACCCGCATCATCAAGCTGCAGGACATGCCCGTGGACCCCCTGGAGCCCCCCAAGTTCAGGCACATCAAGGTGCCCCGCGGCGCGGGCTCTCCCCCCGTGCCTGTGATGCATTCCCCGCCGCGGCCGATGACTGTGAAAGACCAGCAGGACTGGAAGATTCCACCTTGCATCTCCAACTGGAAGAACGCCAAGGGGTACACCATCCCGCTGGACAAGCGCCTGGCGGCGGACGGCCGCGGGCTGCAGGAGGTCCAGATCAACGACCAGTTCGCCAAGTTCACCGAGGCGCTGTACATCGCCGAGCAGAAGGCGCGGTCGGCGGTGGAGACGCGCGCCAAGATGCAGCGCGAGATCCTGGCGCGGGAGAAGGAGCACAAGGAGGCGGAGCTGCGCGATCTGGCGCTGCGGGCGAGGATGGACCGCCTGGGCGGCGGTGGTGCTGCTGCTGCCGGAGGAGAGGTTGCGGATGCGAGGGACGGCAACTATCTGTCTGCCCGGGACGAGGGGCGGGCCCCGGTTGCGGAGCGCGACGGCCCTCCCCGCAGGGAGGACCCAGGGAGGGGGCGGGAGCGAGGGGCCTCTCCGCCGCTGTCTGACGACGAGATGGAGCTGCCGGAGGCGTACCGCACGCGGGAGGAGCGCCGCGGCGGCGGGCGGGAGGGCTCCGAGGGCCCCCCCGAGTCGCGGGCTGAGCGGGAGGAGCGGCGGCGGCGGGACGAGATTCGCGAGGACCGGCGGCGGGAGCGCGAGCGGGAGCGCCGGCTGGAGGCGCGCGACGCGCACGGGTTCAAGCGCTCCAAGCTCACGCGCGACAAGGACCGCGACATCTCAGAGAAGATCGCCCTGGGGATGGCCAAGGTCACCGGGGGCGAGGCGATGTACGACCAGCGGCTGTTCAACCAGGAGACGGGGCTGGACACGGGGCTGGCGTCGGAGGACGCTTACAACCTGTACGACAAGCCGCTGTTTGCGGACCGGGCAGAGCTGTTCAGGGGACGGGCCAACCGGGACGAGGAGACGCAGGCGGGGCGGGGAGGGGGGCCCGAGGTGGACACCGGGCGGTTCAAGCCCGACAAGGGCTTCAGCGGCGTGGACTACAGCAAGGGAGGCAGGGAAGAGGGCGCCGGCGGCGGCGGTGGTGGAAATTTGGAGTTTGAGCGGAATCCTGCAGAGGCGGATCCGTTTGGGCTGGACGCGCTGCTGTCCAACGTCAAGGAGGGGCGCAAGCGGCCGCTGGACGCGATTGGGAAGCGCGGCGGCATGGCCGCGGCGGGCGGCGGCGGCGGAAGCTACGAGGAGTTGGCTGCTGGTGGCAGCGGGCGGCGCAACCTGGAGTTTACGGGTGGCAGCGGCAGCGGCAGGCGATGAATATTACGAAAAACATATTTGCATTGACTGAAATAAAGTGACGGAACGGAAAATAGACATGCGCTGTATTTCTTATTCTGTATGTTCCCCGGTTGTTTAACACTCAATATTATAAATAAATGGCGGAATGCGAAAATATTGGTATGTACAGCTTCTGAGGGCAGATGTGGCATTTCGCAGTAAAAAAAAGAGGGCGCAGAGGCGTGCACAAGCCGTTATTTTTGGAGCAATGATTATTTTATTAATTTTTTGGGGGGGCTTTACCAGCGGAGATAGAAGAATGCGAGGTCCTACGCCCATTGCGACCAGGAGCCTGCCTGTTTCATATAATGACCTACCTCCAGCTGGGAAATGCCATCCCGCCTTGTATAGCTGACAGAGGCGCTTAGGCTGGCAGCACAGCAGGTCTTTCTTAGAGCATGGTTAAAGAAATCATAAATAGGACAAAGGCAGAAAGAGGCAAAGTTATAGCAGATTTTTTGCAAGCACAATACAATTTATTTGTATACTTGTATATACAAATACTTATTTATAAATAAAAATATATATACAACTATTTCAAACCTCAGGCACACCACTTACAACAATAACAAGTACAAAAATTTCAAGACTTTAAGACCCCTCTACTTTACTCTAGAATAATTCATTTTCACGTGTGCACAACTATATATAGTTGTTTGAAGGAAGAAAAACAAATGCTAAGGAATCTCCCTCAATTGAAATAGCAACAAATTTCAAGATTTTAACAACTGCGCACCTTTTTCTTTACCTTTTTCGTTCTTTAACAGATTTCTATCAACTGCGCATTTACTAAAATAGAGTGCGCACAGAAATAAGAATAAGGACCACGCGATTATTATTGGCATACTTCAAAAACTTGCTCTGAGTTGGTGGGGACCTGTGCCACCCTGAAGCCCCACGCGGAGAAAGTGCAAGTTCCTAAGCTGGGTAGTCATCGCTGCTGCCGTGATATTTTTGCACGATCTTGCCCACAATCGCCCCGCTGTTTGCAGAACGCCATGACTGAGCTGATACATGCAACCAGCGAAGGCCGGCTTGGCCGCCTCAAAGAACTGCTGGTTGGGGGCGCTGCGGTTGACTTGGCTGACAATGGCGGGTGGACGCCATTGATAAGTGCCGCCTCCAAAGGCCACCTTGACTGCCTCAAAGAGCTGCTGGATCGCGGCGCTGCTGTTGACCTCGTTGAAAATGATGGATTGACGGCATTGATGGAAGCGGCCAGCCTCGGCCGCCTTGACTGCCTCAAAGAGCTGCTGGATCAAGGCGCTGCGCTTGACCGTGCTGACAATGATGGATGGACGGCACTGATGCATGCAGCGATGGAGGGCCACCGTGACTGTCTCAAAGAGCTGCTGGATCATGGAGCTGCGGTTGACTTGGCTGACAATGGCGGGTGGACGCCATTGATAAGTGCCGCCTCCAAAGGCCACCTTGACTGCCTCAAAGAGCTGCTGGATCGCGGCGCTGCTGTTGAACTCGTTGAAAATGATGGATTGACGGCATTGATGGAAGCGGCCAGCCTCGGCCGCCTTGACTGCCTCAAAGAGCTGCTGGATCACGGCGCTGCGCTTGACCGTGCTGACAATGATGGATGGACGGCACTGATGCATGCAGCGATGGAGGGCCACCGTGACTGTCTCAAAGAGCTGCTGGATCATGGAGCTGCGGTTGACTTGGCTGACAATGGCGGGTGGACGCCATTGATAAGTGCCGCCTCCAAAGGCCACCTTGACTGCCTCAAAGAGCTGCTGGATCACGGCGCTGCGCTTGACCGTGCTGACAAAGCTCGTTGAAAATGATGGATCGACGGCATTGATGGAAGCGGCCAGCCTCGGCCGCCTTGACTGCCTCAAAGAGCTGCTGGATCACGGCGCTGCGCTTGACCGTGCTGACAATGATGGATGGACGGCACTGATGCATGCAGCGATGGAGGGCCACCGTGACTGCCTCAAAGAGCTGCTGGATCACGGCGCTGCGGTTGACCTCGCTAATAATGGTGGGTGGACGCCATTGATAAGTGCAGCCAGCAACGGCCACCTTGACTGCCTCAAAGAGCTGCTGGATCGCGGCGCTGCTGTTGACTTGGCTGACAATGATGGATGGACGGCACTGATGATTGCAGCCTACAAAGGCCACCTTGACTGCCTCCAAGCGCTGTTGGATCGGGGCGCTGCAGTTGACCTCGCTGGCAATTCTGGATGGACGGCAATGATGACTGCAGCCTACGAAAGCCATCTTGACTGCCTTAAAGAGCTGCTGGCTCGGGGCGCTGCGATTGACCATACTAGCAATGCTGGAATGACAGCATTGATGAATACAGCCTACGAAGGCCATCTTGACTGCCTACAAGGGCTACTGGATTGGGGCGCTGCGATTGACCTCGCTAACAATGCTGGAAAGACGGCACTGATGCGTGCAGCCTACGAGGGCCACCTTGACTGCCTCCAAGCGCTGTTGGATCGGGGCGCCGCAGTTGACATCGCTGACAATAGTGGGAAGACTGCAATTGCCCTTGCAATAGAAATTGGCCACACAGAGTGCGCTATAACTATCGAGCGTGCAATTCAAGATAATGAAGAAGTACAGCGAAATCGGCTCCACGAGGCGCCACTTGAGACAACTTCTTCTTCGGTGCTCCCTTCTCCGTTGGCTCCGCCTGCACCACAAGAAATCTCCCCGCCCAACATCCAGGCCCTTCATTTGGGGCCGGCAATGATACCTTTTGCGAGTCTTGATATCCAAGAGAGGCTTGGCGCAGGTTCTTATGCCACAGTTTATTTAGCGCGTTGGGGTGGCACCACCGTCGCTGTCAAAAAATTCCACGAGCAGCACTCGAGCCTTGCTGCGATTGATGGCAGTGATTCGCTTTCGAAAATTCATGCGGAGCGGGACTTGTTGGCATCCATCCGCCATCCCAACGTCTTGACCTTCTACGGCATGTGCGAATACCCAGACCCTTTGGCGGTTGTCACCGAAATTTGTTCCCATGGATCGCTGTTCGACCTTCTAGAGAAATCGAATGACGACCTCACGCTGGCTGCCGACCTCACATGGGAGCGACGTCTGCGCTTCGCCATTGACGCTGCTGCTGGGATGGCACACCTGCACGAGCGCTCGCCGCCGGTTCTTCATCGTGACCTCAAGTCTCCCAACCTGCTGATTGACGCAGCATGGCGGGTGAAAGTGGGCGACCTAGGTCTGGCGAGGTTCATGGACGAGTTGAATGCGCAGACGGCAGCTGGAAGTACAGCAAGTCATATGAACCCCAGGTGGCTGGCTGGTGACGTGCTGAGCACCGGGAAGTGGCTACCCTCCAGCGATGTGTACTCGTTCGGCGTGGTGCTCTGGGAACTGATGAGCTGGCAGGTGGAACCACTTGAACCCTGCGCATGATTTACAGGTGAGGAGCAAAGAGGAGTATTTTGTCCTTAAACATGTGCTAATTGCGTTTATTTTGTGCATTGATTGAACAGCGTGCATTATATGGGGGAGAAAAATATAGTATCTTATTTCCAAAGAGAGTGTGATAATATAATATATATAATAAATACTAAATATTTGGTTGCATTGCAGATAACACTGGCGATTCGCAACGGCATGAAGCTGCCAATTCCCGAGCGCAGCCAGCTGCCAGGGCCTCAGCCAGCCTCGGAGGCGATGCTTGCGCAGTACTGCAGCCTCATGCAGCGCTGCATGGATAATGACCCTGAGCAACGGCCAACCTTTGCTAATGTTTTGGCTGAGCTGACAGAGATGATAGGCGATGAAGAGCGAGCTATGAGGATCAGGCAGGCTACCACAGCTGCTGAAAATGCGAGCGGCGCTCAGGTTGCGTCATTTGCCTGGTGGCACCGGCGACAGTTGCTCTCGTACACTTCGCACAAAAGATGTGAGGCGTCTTCGTCTATTTCACGTTTATGAGCGGCTCCTTTCTTTCTTTCTTTCTTTCGGAAATAAAAATCTAACTAAATTTTCCAATTTGTAGGAGCCACCGTTGTGTTTGTGAAAAGTGCGCGACAACGCTGGAGGAACGCCGCAATAACTGCCCGTTGTGCCGCCTACCATTCATCCGCATCCGTGAATATTAAGGCAGTGATGGGCCCATTACTGTCGTTGCCATCAGTAAAACAACTTTGTTTATGCATACGTGTTTTTTACAGCTTCAGATTTCAAATCAATAAAAAGTTATAAACCGACGCAGCAGAAGAAAACACACTCACACAAACATACAAAAATATGAATTAATTCATTCATTCATCCATCATGATGATGGGCGCCAGATCCCTGGGGTTCTCGTGCACGTGCTTCCCAACGTTGCCCTGCTTTGCCGCCGCAGCTGCCGTCGCTGCCGCGGCCGACTGCTCCCCCTTCTCCCCCCTCGACCTGCTGGACTCCATCTCGCGCTGCACCTCGGGCGTCACCAGGTAGTGGTGCTGCGCCCGGCACAGCGCGCGCAGCGCCTGCTTGTCCTCCGCTCGAATCTCCGCCTTGTAGCGCTGCACAAAGCACAGCAGCGCCTGGTGCCACACCACCGGCAGCTGCCGCTCCTCCTTGGTGAATGCTGTGAAGTGGTCAACCAGCGCGTCCACCACGCGGTAGGGCAGCGCGTACCGCTTGTCCAGCAGCACTCGAATGAAGAAAGAATTCACGCCCGAGTAGGGCATCTCAGCGATGCGCAGCAGCGCCGCCGCGGAGTGCATCACCGGAATGGAGGAGCGGCGCAGCACGGAGGTGAAGATGACGGCCTCCCGCAGCGTGCAGCTCCCCGACGCGCACAGCGGCAGCAGCAGCCCCTTGTAAAACGCCCCCGGCTTGTAGGTGGCCTTCTTCAGCGCCTGGAACAGCGCAAAGTGCAGCCGCTGGTGGTCGTGGATGTCCCGCCGCACCGACGGCAGCAGCACCAGCGCCAGGAAGCGCTGCGCCATGCGCGCGTTCAGGTTGGACACAAACAATCGAGTGGCTTGGTACACCGCGTGGGGGGTCCACGCCTCGGGCTCCGTCAGGAACAGGATATCCTCCCAGTTGCGCAGGTTGGGGATCACTTTGAAGGCCTTGGGGACCTTTCCTGAGGTGTAGCGGGACAGCACCTGGCCCACGCCGCGGTAGACCTCCACCACCTTGGGGTCCAGGCCAGAGGGGGTGGTGGGAACCACCGTCTCGTCAGCATCCCTGTGATGGGTGTATAAACGCGGTGTCAAAAAAGAAAGGGGTTGGTATAAGTTTGGTGGGAAACTGAATAAGAAAAAAACAATTTTTAATTTTGAGAAAGTGTGTGGCCAGAGGGGCTGGGCCAAATGAGCGGCGGGTTTAAAGAAACCGCGGCGCCCCTGGCGCAATAAAACAGCCCCCGCCCGGCTATATTTTTTCTAGCAGTCAGCCATTCAGCTGAGGGGCAGTTGAGTTCCCCGCCCCTGCTGTACACATAGACTGCAGAATAATATAAAAATAGTGTACAGCTGTGTATAAAACTGACCTAGGGATTGCGGAGAGGCCTGCGGCCCCCTGTTTCTCTCTGATCTTGTCCAGAATGACGTCAGCCAGCGTCTTCTGCTTGTGCCCCTCTGCGCCGCTCATAAACGCCGCCAGCGCCGCCTCGTCCTGCCCGTCGATGTCCGCCTCCCACTCCTGCTCAAGGTCACTGCCAAAGTCGGAGTAGCCGTCCCCGCCCAGCCCGCCGCCCTCCTCGTCATCGCTAGCAGAGCCGGCAGCCCCCGACAGGCCGTGCATCGCGGCGGCCAGGGCCTCTCGCGCGCTGCCCAGCCCCGCGCCGTCCCCACCGGCCTCTTCTTCTTCTGCGCCCACCTCCTCTTGCTGCTCCCGTGCCACCTTGAGGATGCGGTCGCTGAGGCCGCCTGGCACGTGGCCCTCGTCGTCGCTGTCAACGCCGTCCGTGGATTTGGGCGCCTTGCGGCGCTTCTGGGTGCGCACGCCGTATGACTCGGGGGCCTCCAGCTGCTCGCCCAGCGACTGATTGTGGTAAGGCACTCGCTCGCGTCTCTTTTTGCCCATCTTAAATTGAATATGTTTGCGGAGTGTTCAAGGGTTGCGGCGGCTTCTTTATATGTGAAGTCTTATATTTATTTTATTAAGCTCTGCCGAGTTCAAAAGTGATTTGGTTTGAACTCGAATGCAAGGATGCAACACTTTTGTTGGGAGACGCAGCTTTGCGCTCCGCACTGGCAGTTAATGAAAAACAATTACACAAATTTCAATACAGCCAAACACATATATGTAACGAACGCACGTTGATGTTGCGCCGCCACTCAAACTTTCCAACTTGTCATGCAAAATTTTGTTGTTCAAATCTCTCTACACTTTGAAAAAATGGGCGGTGCTAGATGGCATGGCCTATACCCCTCTCCGTCATGCCGAGGGCTCCGTCTTCAACGTCTGCTGGTACTCCCACCAGCGCCGCATTTGGTTGAGCTGCACCACCTCGTTGGAGGCATGGCACGCCAGCAGCAGGTAGTTGCGGGGCTGAATCATCCAGGCAAACCGCATGAAGAGCATGCTGTACACGCACATCGCTGCAATGCAAAAAAGAACGGGAAGCAATAATTGAGCAAGCCAGAAGCAGCGGAAAGGGAAGAGCTTGAAACAAACAGTATCAAGTGGGAAAATGGAAAGCAAAAATAAAGAGTAGGGCAGGGTATAGAGCGTAAGCTTACCGCCAGTCATGTTTCGTGAGATCATTTCAGGCGGCTTTTGTGAGTCCGCAAGGCCCTGCCAACGGGAGGTAAGGAAACGATTTAAATTGCTTAAATGAATTCATAGTGCAGAAACACGACAGCTTGAAATAATAAACAATTGTGCCGAGGTTGTAGCAAGGTAGAGCCAGGGTGTTTGGAACAAATGCCGCCCCGAGAGAGAAAAAGTCCACGTACCGCAATGACGAAGCCCCAGTTGGCGACTGGGCCCCAGAAGTGCCTGCACACGGAGTTTTCAAATGCATGTAAGTGACGGCCAAATAATACAGACACCTACAAACATAGAGAAACCAAAACCAAACTCGCGTTGTTTTCGGCCCAGTGGGGCTGTTGATGAATGCTGTCAGGCGAGAGCCCAGTGTCGCTCCATGTTTTGCTGCGCTCATGCTGCTGGGAGGTTTCCAGGAGTCCAGAGGGTGGGTGTAGATATATTTTAGGGTTTGACAAAAGATTTGTGGTTGGCGAGTCGAGTGAGAGGCTTTGATGAACAGTTGAAACGCCGACAAAATTAAAATCTATGAGACCAATGAATGGAGGCCTGAAAAATGGTTGAATGAGATGAACACAAAAAAAGATTATAATGGAGAAGTGAAACCCAGCAGTGCTAGGCCTTCCGCGCTGCCCAAGAAGTTGACAGTGTTCAAATAATTTTACAAATCGTTGAACACTCGAAATGAGCTTCACGTAGCCCTCCCAAACCTCGCATCTGAAAAACAATTTCTTTCGAAAGTCAACATCGGCTCTCGTGCAGCTCTGCTAGTCGTGAGGCATCACCTGTGCAAATTAAATATATTTGTATATTAAGGAAGCGAAAGCACAGGGCCCAGCCGTCTCACATTTACATTTATGTCGAAAAGCATGTGAATTCGTCCTTTATTTAAAGCATTTTCCTACCAAACTACCAACTTCCAAGCCAAAATGAAGCAGTGATCGTCCATTTTGCCGCAAACGGCGTGCACTGCTCTATTTCTAATTTTTATCAGGCCAGCCGCCTGTATTTTTTCAACACCGCCTCCATTCCCAGTCAGCAATCTCTGGAGCTGGAAAGAATCGACCATCACATCACCATTAACTGCTACCTTAGCTCGCAATTCTCTTTTGGAACTATACCTTTTACTCATGGCTTCGGAAGAGGACAGTGTGCCAAAATTTGAGGCTGTTGAGCAAGCTCTCCGTGCGCTGTCCTCAGCCCCTCCATCCTCCGCCGCGGCTTCTCCCTTTGCCATACACCACATCGACATCACGTGCGATGGCTGCGAGGCGGAGCCCATCGTTGGGGGCCGCTACAAGTGCACAGGTCTGAAGTCTTAAAACTATTTATTTATCATAAAGAACCACTACGAGCATATTAATTTAATTTAAAAAATGTGTTAGTTTGTTGCTACTGTTGCTTACAGGGAGGCTTTAAGATTAATCAGACAAATGTTTTACTTATTTTTTCTTATTTTCCCCGCAGTTTGTGAAGATAGGGATTTGTGCCAAGCCTGCATGCGGGCGCTGGTGGCCGCCCGGGTGAAGATGGCGCAAGAGGCGGGGACCATGGATCCCGTCGTTGGCGAAGGCCATCGCCCCAAGAAGTGGATTTCCAAGCTGCACAGCGAGGAGGGTCGAGTGAAGTGGGGGACGCTGCTGCAGGCGGTGCCGTGCCTGCACCCCTCGCATGCATTCGCAAAGATGGACTGGGGGCCGGAACGCGCGGTGGTGTGCAGATTTGTGCCTCAAGAGGACCGCTCGCAGGTACTTTTATATAGAAAAAATAAAATGACATCAGTTTTTTTTTTCCCTTTCAATATTAGCATTTTATTAATCCCTCTGGTATTCCTTTTAAGTTTTTGTGAGCGCATGCACCCACTTTCTTTTTTGCAAATCAATTCATTGCAGGTGGCTGAAATATTTCTTTCCACTTTTCCGCCATCTGGCGCCTCCTGCGCCGACGTGGCCTGGATCATTCTCGACCTGCTGGAAGCTTCTCCAGACGCGGCTGGAGTTGAAGAGCGCGTGGAAGCAGCGCTGGAGGACTGGGAGAAGGTCATTTCCTCGCCGGAGAGCCGCCCCTCTGCTGCAGACATCGACGCCATCGCCAAACGGCACTGCATACGACGGGGGAAGTGGCTGTCGTTTCCCAAGAGCGAGGAAGAAGCGGATGCGGCCTGGGGGGGCGTGGTTCGAGCGGCAGCTGCCGGGAAGCTGACTGGAGTTTCTTCAGCAAAAATTAGTCCCACAAATCCACGGGAGGGGGGCTACGTGATGTGCGCCTACACCGAGGACTACCTGGACGCTGAAGGGGTGCAGGCGGCGGCGGAAGCCCTCCGCGCAGCGCTGCCGCCGTTGTCAGACCGTCGTTTGCTGTACAAGAGCGACATTTTCACCTTCTTGGGCATTTATTCAAAGAACGAGTGGGGGCTCAAGCCCACCATTTTTACAAGACACTTGTAAAACGAAACGAAATAAAATCAGAGCGCCAAATTAACAGAGTGAGTGATCAACGAAAAAGCAAAAAGAAAGTAAAAGAATAAAATAAAATAATCGCTTCGTTGGGTTGTTCAGAGGGACAGAAAGAATTCAAATATAAACTGGTGCGTTGAAACGAGGAATAGCGTTGTTTTTTCCAGTGTTCTGAAGAAGAATTGACGCGTGGATTCCTTTTTATCTATTGTTTTACTCATCAAAAAAACCAGCCGAGGATCCGTTGCCAGCGTAAGAAGAAGAGTCTCCCTCGTCAATCACCGCATCAGGCTCCACAGCAGGCACCGCCACCGGCACTGCCACCGGCTCCGGCGCAGCAGCAGCGAACCCTGCGGGCGGCGCCGGCGGCAGCAGCGCCACCGCCTCCTTCGTCAGCACAAACACGCTGCCGCCGTCGCCCCGCGATATCCTGAGGTCATCGTCCAGGTAGGTGGTCAACAGCCAGGAGGCGCTGGGGGCAGGCGAGCGAATCTGAAACTTGAGATCTGGCGCCCCCGCCAGCAGCGACCCAATTTGTGCCACGGCGGACCGCAGAGGGCCGTCCAGCGGCTGCAACGCGGTCTTCACGGCGCTGAGGTCCAACGACTGGCCCAGCAGCTCCACGGAGGCCGGTAGCTCAAAGTCGGACAGCAGCTCGGGCGTTCCCACCTGGCCCTCCTTGAACTCGATCTGCAGCAGCTTGGGGCTGCGCACCTCAAAGGTGGCGTTGGCGGCCAGCTCGGTGCGGCTGAAGGGGGCGGAAAGCTGGATGCGGTTCTCCACGGTGCGCGCTTCCGCGTCCACGATCTGGCAGATGTCTCCCACGGAAATGAGCGGGAGGCGGCCGATGGCGAGCAGCGCCATCAGCTCGGAGTTGGAGGTGTAGGCGAGCTTCCAGGTGCCGGAGAGCTTCTCGACGGCGTCGGTAGGGGAGGGGGTGGGGTTGCGGGCCTCCAGCTGGGAGATGAGGTCTACAATTTCGGCCCTAGTGTCGCTGTCGGCAGAGAGGCCCCGCTCGGTGCCCCACAGAGAGTCCTGGAGCACCGCCTTGAGCTCCTCCACGGTGAGATCGTCGGCTGCGTACTCAGATCCCGCAGCCTGGGTGAAAATTGGAATTGGGGGAGGGAAGAGTAAGAGGGGAGAAGGAAAAATAACGTGTGGAAGATGTGATTTTCGTGTGGGAGGTTGAGAATGCACCTTTACGATGGTCGCAGCGCGCTGGAGGCGGGGTGTTTGGGTGCGTTTGGCGATTCTGGCAGCGACAGGGAGAGGGATCATGCGGGAGACGCCTGCATAGCTAGACGCAGCGACGATCGGTGGTGCTGGTACGCTGTGGAGCGCAGAGCTGCATTGCACCGCACGCATTGTGCTGAGGAGATTTCTTGCTTATTTTTAGAAGTAAATGTATACGCCAAATGTGTGTAGGCAGCATAAAAGAGCTGTGGAATTATGAAGAAAGACTTTTCAAAGGCCATTTACAGTCGCATTGCACGCTGAACCAGCGTTTAAAAATAGTCAAGTATACAATACACACGCCTGGATGCTCAGGATGCGCTTGAGACGAGAATGCACCTCTACTAATAGAAGATTGAAATAATTTTGTAGAGACTACACTCAAAATATAATAACCAGCGATGGTGGAGCAGACAAACACGTTCAACGCTCTCGTGGGCCTGCGGTCCCCCTCCAAGAACGGCGAATTCGTGCGAGAAGCCGACGAACCAGAGTCCTCACCTATCGCCGACGCCACTCGCCCCCGCCAACCCAAGCCACGCCGCCCCCGCAGCAGGCCTGCGACCTCCATCGGCTTCATCCCCAAGGACAGCAGCCCCTGCTCTTCGATTGCCACCAGCCCCTACGCCCCCCAGGCCGCGCACTCCGCCCCAGGGCGGCCTGACGGCGGCGGCCTCTCCGCCGCCGCTCGCACCCGCTCTCTCGGCTACCTCACCCTGGACAGCCCGCGCGAACCACCCCCTACCCCCTCGGACGTCGCCACCCCCACTACAGAGCAGCAGAACCACTCTTACCTGCAATCAAGCGAGCTTCTCTCGCAGCACGCAACCAGTGTGGGCCTCCCCCAGAGAACAGTGTCGGACTTGGCGTTGGGACTGGGGCTTATTCCCCCGCGGCACGCGCCCCACAGCGCGCGCCAGCCCCACTCCGCCTCCGCCTTCGACTTGAGCCCCATCGTTGAGGGTGGCTCCTCCTCGTCCGCCAGAGAGCCGCCTGGCGGGGTCAGCGCGGCGCTGGCGGCAGCCGGCCGGCGGGATTCGCACCCGCTGCCGTTGCCGGTGCAGCCGGCAGGGAGCGAGGTGCCGCAGGCGCAGTCCTGGGCGGACTACCTCTCAGCGGAACTTCGCCCAGGGCCCAGGTACCCCACAGCGGTGGCTGTGTGGGGCCAGACGGAGCGGGACCGGGTGTACAACGCGCTGCTGGCGGTGCCGTTCCAGCTGGAGCGGCTGGTGCTGCTGGGCATGGCGCTGTGCCTGGACTCATTTCTGGCGGTGTTCACGCTGCTGCCGCTGAGGGTGGCAGCAGCGGTGGGAGGGGTGGCTATCAGGGCGCTGCGCTCGTTGTCAGCGGCAGCGGGGCAACGGCAGCAGCAGAAGAGCAGCGGCAATGCAAGGTGGCCGTGGCTGCGGGGCGATCAGCTGTACGACATGCTGTGTATCGTCATGTTTGGGATTGTAGTGATGTTTCTGTGGCGGCTGAAGGCGGGGTCTATTTACTACTGGGTGAAGGACCTCACGCAGGAATTTCTGAAGCTGTCTGTGCTGCACACCGCCCTGGAGCTCAGCGACAAGGTCGGTTTTTTGGGGTTGAAAATTCATGATGCATTTGGTTTATTTAAATAACTGTAGTTGTTTGTGTGCTCTATTTACTTGTTTCTACGCTGTAGATATGCTGCTCCTTTTTGGTGGACGTTCTGGAGGCGCTGGCGGCCAGCTGCACGGCGCTGGCAGCCCAGCCGCGGTGGTCGCCCTCCCACGCCGCTGCGGTGGCTTCCGACGCCGCGGTCGCGCTGGCACTGCTGCTCGCGCACGGCACCGCGCTCATGGCGCAGGCCTTGGTGTTTGGCGTGGCCATGAACAGCCAGAAAAACACGCTGCTGGCGCTGCTCATTGCTTCCAACTTCACTGAGATCAAGGGCACGGTGCTGAAGCGGTTTGACCCCTCCAAACTGGCGGTGCTGGCCAGCCAGGACGTGGTGGAGAGGTTCCACCTCGTGGTGGTGCTGGCGTTTGTGCTGGTAGAGGAAATCAGCGGCACCGGGGCGTTGGTGCCCTCCGCGCGCCTGCTGAGCCTGTGCGGCTACGTGCTTCTGGCGGAGGTCGTGATCGACGTGATGAAGCACGCGGTGCTGGGCAAGTTCAACGAAATTCGACCGGGGGTGTACCGAGAGTTCACCAAGGATCTCTGCGAGAAGGTCACCACCGCGCAGTCCCACTCCATGCACCGTTTGGTAGGGTTCGAGCCGTTTGCGGCGGCCGCTGTGTTCTTCAGGCTGTGCATTGCGTACGCGGCGGTGAGGCGAGAAGACCGAGGCGGGGTTGGCGCCGGGGCACTGTCCGCAGGGGCTGTGGCGCTGGCGTGGGTGGTGCTCGTGGCGTTCAAGCTGGCGTTAGGTTTCCTGGTGAAGCGCGGGGCCGTGCAGTATCTGCGGAACTATGAAGCATGGCGAGGGGCTGCGAGAACCGGAGCAGCTGCGACACAACAGCTGTTGCCGCCGCAGCAGTCGTTGCCCCCTCTGGCAGCGAAGAAAGACAGCTGAATTTGATTTATTTATTGTTTCAATACTTTTGTGCATTTAATTTGAGAATATATTTTTGTGTAGGTAACCGTACGTCATGTGCGGAAAAGAACGTACTGTACAAGCTATAGAAAGATACAAAAAGCTGCACGTGGTGATTTTCCAGCCAGATTCCCCCGAAATCAAAGTAAATTTATAAAAGAATGTGCAACAGAAAAAGCAGCATGGTGCTGCGAATGAAGAAAAAAAATTGGTGTTCAACAATTCCAAAATTTGCCCCACTTTCCCCCCAGAACTCGCGCTTTACGTCAACGCAGCTACTTTCCCGCAACAAGCTGCATTAGCTGCGTGCAGTGCGGCTCCTCCCTCAGTATTTTCTTCACAATCGGGTGCAGGTCCTTTCGCCCCGCGGCAGTCTGCACCGGCATCCATTCGTACGCGCTGTGCTCCTCATTCAGCACAGGACTCCATGAAGCGCGCACCGCGGGGTCCACCTCAGCCAAAAACACCGTAAAATGCTTTTGTTGCCGCTTGCCGCGGAGGGTTAAGAACGAAGCTCTGACGGTGTGGGGAGGGGCGGGCCCCACTTCTTCGAATGTCTCCCGCAGTGCCGTGGCCATCAAGTCTCCAGCATCTCCAGGGTCTGCGTTGCCTCCAGGGAGCCCCAGAGTGAGGGGGTTGCCGCTGGTCGGCGACCGACGGAGCAAGAGACACTCGCCTTGGCACCTGAAAAGGGGTGAAGGGGTGCGATGAGACCTTTGGGCTGGAATTCAGTGCAATTTAATGCGCTGATCGCTCACACGAAGAAAAACCCTGCTCCTAGCTTTTCAGGCTGTCCGGCACCAGCGGGTGGAAGGGCCATGCTCGCGGTGGACGTTGATGATATTGTTACGATTTAAAAACGACGCTGATCAGCTCAAATTGAGCTGAAGAACTGCATTTTTTTTCTGAGAAAGAAAAATTCGATTTTTGGTCAAAAGTTTCCCTTATATTGCGCTACAAATAGTTATTTTAAAATACATAAAACAGAGAAGATCGTGCTTTTGAGCTGCTCCTCCGCAGCCGATTAATCTACGAGGAGAGATGCAGCCAGGTGGGCAGCCTCCTCCATACGGGGCCCCTCAGCCTCCAGGTTGGTGTTCTCTGTGCTTAATGCCATGTTTTGCTACGCTGTATGCCATCCCCGCGCTCCGTTGCTCTCCCCAGCTGTCTCTTAACCTTCGATCAATAACGACCAATTGCCACAGGCTCGCGTCCCCCAGGAGCCCCAGGCTACCCCCAAGCACCTGGGTATCCCCAGCAGCAACCACAGTATGGAATGCCGCAGCCTGGACAGCCAGGCATGAGGCCACCAGGCCCTCCCGCCCCAGGTCCGATCTTCAATCTTCACTCTCTCTGTTTTTTCGTTACGTGTCTAAACCCCGCGCTTCCCTGCTGCAGTGCAACGCACACAGGGTTTCCCTCAGGCCAACGGGGTGCCTGGAGCACCGCCTCGCCAGCAGTACGCCCCCCCAGCAGCGGCGGGGCCTCCCCGCCCACCAGCCCCGCTGCAGCCGCCCTCGCCTGCAGGAACAGCAGGAACGCCCACCCCGGGCGCGTATGGCATGCGTCCCCCGCCCCCGGGCGCGTATGGAATGCCGCAGCCTCCAGGAGGAGTGCCGCAGCCCGGTGGATTCGGCGTCGTGCCTCGCCCTGGAATGGCAGCCCCTGTGCGCCCTGGCGCGTACGGCGCGCCACCCCCTGGCCCTGGAATGGCCGTGCCACGGCCTCTGGGCCCCCCAGGCGGCGTCCCGCAGCCTGCAGCCCCCCCTGGACCTGCTGGAATGCCGCAGATGCGGCCGCCAGGGCCTCCGTTGATGCCTGGAATGCCGCAGCAGCAGCCGGGCATGATGCCGCGCCCCATGGGGGTCCCTGGCCCCCCAGGCAGCGTCCCTTTCCGCCCGCAAGGCCCGCCAGCTTCGTTTGGCGCCCCTCCCGCTGCCCCTCAGCAGCAGCCCATGCAGCAGCAGCAGATTGGCGGTGGCTTCGGCGCGCCACCGTCGATGCAGCCCCAGCAGCAGTTTGTCGCGCGTCCCCCTGCGCCCATGATGCAGTCTATGGGCGGTGCCGGAGGGCCGCCGATGATGGGCGGAATGATGCAGCAGCAGCAGCAGCAGCAGCGAGCCCCTGGTCTGGGCATGGGCATGGGCCCGCCCAGCATGGGAGGCGGCATGGCCCCTGGCTACGACGGTGGCATGGGGATGCCCGCTGGAGGCATGGGCGCCATGCTGGACGCCTTTGAGACGCTTTCTTTGGGCGGCGGTCCTGCTGCGCCTACTATGCCCGGCATGGCGCCCGTCGCCGCCGGTCCCGCCAACGCCGCCACCTTCCCACGCCCCGCGGGCACTCAGGAGCAGCAGGAGGAGGCGGTGGGGCCCCCGCTGCCGTATTCTTCGGCAAACTCTCCGCCTGTGTTCCTGCGCATGACCACGCAGGCTGCGCCCAACAGTCAGGCGCTGAAGGCGCGGTGGCACCTCCCCTTGGGGGCGGTGGTGCACCCTCTGGCCGAGGCGGGGGGCCCAGTGCCGGTGGCCAACGCCGGCACGCCCACCATCGTCCGCTGCAAGCGCTGCCGCACCTACATGAACCCGTTCATGGCGTGGATGGACGGAGGGCGGCGGTTCTCGTGCAACGTTTGCGCCATGGTGAACGAGTGCCCTGTGGATTACTTTTCGGCGGTGGATTCTTCGGGGCGGCGCATGGACTACGACAACCGCCCAGAGCTGAGCACGGGCTCGGTGGAGTACATCGCGCCCGCGGAGTACATGGTGCGCGCCCCCATGCCCCCCACCTACGTCTTCGCGATCGACGTTTCCTTCGCTGCAGCGGCGTCGGGGATGCTTCCGGTGGCGTGCAGCGCAATCAAAGCCTGCCTGGGGCGACTCCCCGGGGACGACCGCACTCGGGTGGCGGTCATTACGTTCGACTCCGCCATCCACTTTTACAGCCTGCGTCCTGGGCTGTCCGCCCCGCAGATGATGGTGGTGCCTGAGATCGACGACCCATTTGTGCCGCTGCCAGACGAGCTGCTGGTGAACCTGTCGGAGGCGCGGGGGCAGCTGGAGCGCCTGATGGATACCATCCCGGCCTCGTTCTCCCGCAACCAGCGCGTGGACTCGGCCATGGGGCCCGCCCTGCAGGCAGCGTTCCTGGTGATGAACCACAGTGGCGGCAAGCTGATGCTGTTCCAGGCGGCCACCCCCAGCCTGGGCATCGGCCGCATCAAGGCGCGTGACAACCCGGCGCTGTACGGCACCGACAGGGAGTACGCGCTGCGGTCCCCCGATGACGCCTTCTACAAGCGCTTCTCGGCGGAAGCCTCGCGCTTCCAGATCTGCATCGACGTGTTCGCCATGGGGTCCACCTTCCAGGACCTGTCCTCGCTGGGCGCGTTCCCCAAGTACACGGGAGGGCAGCTTTATTACTACCCGGGGTTCTCTGCCGACAAGGACGGCAACAAGCTGGCGGCGGAGGTGACGCGCAACCTGACGCGGGAGACTACGTGGGAGGCGGTCATGCGCATCCGCTGCTCCAAGGGGCTGCGCGTGGCCTCGTTTCTGGGCCACTTTTTCGTGCGGTCGACAGACCTGTTGGCGCTGCCCGCCTGCGACGCGGACAAGGCCTTTGCGGTAGAGATCCAGCACGAGGAGACCGTTCTGACGGGGCAGACGGCCTACATCCAGGCGGCGCTGCTGTACACCTCGTCCCAGGGTGAGCGCCGCATCCGGGTGCACACCGCCGCCATGCCAGTGGTTTCAGACATGCTGGACCTGTACAAGGCCAGCGACGCGGGGGCCACCGCGACGCTGCTCGCTAAGATCTCCGTGGAGCGCTCGCTGTCCGCCAAAATCGACGAGGTGCGGACGGGGGTCGGGCAGCGGTTGGCGGCGGCGCTGCGGGAGTACAGGATGCTGCACATGCGGGGTGCGCCCGGCGGGGGGCCCCCGCCCGCTTCCATGGTGCTGCCGGAGCGGTTGAAGAGCCTGCCGGTGCTGGCGCTGGGCCTGGTGAAGACGGCGGCGCTGCGAGGCACCGGGCGGGACGTCAACACCGACGAGCGCGCTGCGGTGGCCGCCCAGATCACCTCGGGCCCCATCCCCGACGTGCTGGCGTTGTGCTACCCGGGGTGCTACCGCGTGGACCGGGCGGAGGGCGGGTGGGGGAAGAAAACCGGCGGATCCGGCGACGTGGAGTTGCCGCCCACCACGCCAGCTGGACTGGAGTATTTCGACCCCACGGGGGCGTACTTGATAGACGCCAGCCGGATCATGGTGCTGTGGCTGGGGTCCGCCACCCCCGCCGCATTTTATCAGGCTGCGTTTGGCCCGGGGGCGGCGCCGCACAACGCGGCCTCCCTGCAGGCGGAGCCCGCGCGCGCGGGGTCGGAGCTGTCGGAGCGCATCTGCGCAGTGGTGGAGCGGCTGCGGCGCGGGCGGGAGCTGCACCAGGAGGTCCACGTAGTGCTGCAGGGCACTCCGATGGAGGCTCACGTGATGCCTTACTTTGTGGAGGACAGAATGTCGAACGCGGGTGGGGTGCCGGGGTACCTGGAGTGGATGATGGGCGTGCAGAAGCAAGTCATGGCGAAATAATTGTGTGATGACAGCAGTGCTGGTTTGGGGGCGAGGGGCCCGGCTGCAGCAGTGTACCAAAAAAAGTTATGCGATTTGCATTTTGCTCTGCTTCCTTCTCCTCTTCTTCTCCTTCTTTTTTGGAAACTTGTGCGTCTCTGGTGTTGGCTTACTTTGCTGACAACAGGCAATAGTAAAGACTATTTTTATTTTGAAGTTTTATTTGCGAAGCCAGGAAGCCGACCAACATAGAAAAAAGAATTGAGAAAGTGTCAGCGGATGTTGAAAGATCCGCATGCACAGCTTAGCCAACTTCAGTGGGGCAGGGCAGGGTGGCGGAGTAGGCAGCTCACCATGATGCGGGAACGATTTTTAAAAATTAATAAAAAACAACAAGAACTTATGAAACTTAATTATAACATTATATGAAATATACAGGGGGAAAAGCTTCAAAGAAAAATATAATACAATATACCCCACACCTGCACGCACGTTTTTATTTCCCTTCAGTGCTTCCTGGTTTTGAACTGCAGTTGCCTAATGCCACAACCATAGCAAAATCAGTCTTTTCGGTGGAGCAGCACCCTCCCGCACGCCTCCACCCGCTCCCCACCACCACTACTCTCTCCGTCCTTATTTCCCGCAGCAGCAAACACTTGGCTGCCCCGCACAAACGTCGCCACCACCCTGCCCCGCATCTTACGGTCAGCGTACGGCGTGATCTTGTGCTTATGGTGCAGCGCCGCCGTGGACACGTCTGCCTCCGCCTCTGGGTCCCACACCACGATGTCCGCATCCATTCCAATACTCAGCGAACCTTTCCTTGACGACAGCCCCGCCAACGCAGCTGGAAAGCGCGACCACAGGGCGTGCAGCTGGTGCGGCGCCATGCCGCGCTTCGCCATGGCGTCCCAGCTGGCCGGCAGCGAGTACTGCAGCCCTGCAATGCCACCCCATGCAGCCACGAAATCTCCGCTTTCCATCTCCTTTAGGCTGGGGGGAGCAGGGGAATGGTCGGACGCCAGTCCGTCAAACTCACCCGCTGCCAGCGCCGCCAGGAGCGCCTCCCGGTTGGCGCCAGGGCGCAGCGGCGGGGCGCACTTGAATCGGGTGTCCCCGGCGGCCGCGTCATCAGCCGAGAACTGCAGGAAATGCGGGCAGGTCTCCGCGGTGATCGCCAGCCCGCGCGCCTTGGCGGCGGTCAGCAGCTGCAGCGCGCCATAATCCGACACGTGCACCACGTGTACTTGGAATCCTGCTTTGCCCGGCCTCAGCCCATGGATGCCGCTTTCCAGGGCAGCTACCGCGTCGATGAGCGCCTGCACGGCATTGGTCTCGAACCGCGGGGGGCGAGAGTCCAGCCAAGTGCTGTACGCCCTGGGGTCCCTGCCTTGTACTGCCTGTGCCGCTTCATCGTCCACCAGCTCAGCGTGGGCCAGCAGGGGCACGCCCAGCTCGCGCAGCACCGGCAGCGCGGCTACTATATCCTCCACCGCCACATTGGGGAAGTCATCGATGCCGGAGGGGGACATGAAGCACTTGAACCCCACCGCCCCTTCAGCAATCATCGCCCGCAGCTCCGCCGGCTTTCGCGCGTTCTCTGGGACGAGCCCCGCCCAGAACGCCACGTCCACGTGCGTCTTGTTGGGGTGCGCATTCGCTGCCGCGATTTTGCGGCGCAGTTCGTGCACAGTGGTCGTGCAGGGGTCGGAGTTTAGCGGCATGTCGATGACGGTGGTTATGCCGCCCGCTGCCGCTGATTTGGTGGCCGTTTCCATTCCCTCCCACTCCACCCGACCCGGCTCGTTCATGTGCACGTGCCCATCGATCATCCCTGGCCCGATGACGGCCGAACCGTAGTCTACAATGGGGGCGGCGGCGGGGGCAGATTTCAGCATGGAGGCTGCCACAGCGCGGCGGTCGGCGGTGGGAGAGTCGCCCAGCGCCATGGCGGCGATGCGCCCCCCGCGCACGTGCACCGCGCCAGGGAAGGTGCCGTGGCGGGTGGCGATGCGGTCGGAGAGGAGGAAGAACTCTTTGTGGGGGAGGGCACCGCAAGGGTGGATCCAGGGCGCTCGGGCGGTGAAGTAGCCTGCTGCCACATCCACCGCGCCCATGTCTCGTAGCCGGCGGTAGATGACGGCCATCGCGATCGCTTGAAGGAAAAATGCCTGCATCAATCGCCCAGGCCGAAACGAAGATGGCGCAGGCGGAGCGTCCTCCGAGGCCATGGTGGCGAAATTGCAAGCGACGAAATGCGCCAAGAATGTGATGCGGCCTCAAAAGCCCTTGGCGAGTCTTAACGATCGCGAAGAAAAATTTGCGTTCAAATTCGCTGTCATCAGAAACGCATTTTCGGTGGCATTTTAATTTATTTTAATATTATAGAACTATAACAGAGCTGGCACTTGTTAACTGAAGTCCAGGCCCTGTGCTGTGACAAAGAAGTTACCACTAGTCACTGAAAAAACCAACAACGATGCTGCGCTTTGCTAGCGCAAGGCCTTCACTGCAAGGCAAGTTCTTGCTGTCGCCTCCATCTACACATCACAATATCATTTGAAGACGACAGCACTTCCAGCCATATTTTTTCAATTTCATTGACTGTCATTTTTCAACCACCACCTCAATGTGCATTGCAGGCCTGCGGCCGCGGGTCCCCAGGCGGCCCGCCCCGCGCCTCGCTGCTCAGCGTGCCCCCAGCGCTGTGATGGGGGGCTACCAGTACGAGGCCCGCGCTGACAAGCTTCGTTCCCGTGGTGTCGAGGTTTACGAGTTTGGGGGCCGCGTACTGCGCGAGGGGTGCTTCGGCGAGGACGTGCTGCAGCTGCAGAACTGGCTGGCTGAGGAGTCTTACTACAGCCCAGTCGACGGAGGCTACACCGGGTATTTCGGGTCGGTGACCAAAGAGTCGCTGCAAGCGTGGCAGAGGGACAACGGCGTGCAAGCCTCCGGTGCGTTCGACGCCGCATCGAAGAGGACGTACCTCCGCACCGTGGAGGCCCGCGCGGAGGCCACCCAGGCGCAGGCTGCGTACCTGCAGTCGGGGACAGTTGTGCCCACCGCCGAAGCTTCTACAGCCGCCCAGGCAGCCTCCACGAGCACCTCTGCGGGCTCTGGCGCCGTGTTACTGGTGATGGCTGTCGCCCTGGCTGGCTTTGCGCTGTGGAAGCGCTTGTTTTCCGCCAAGGGCAATAGTTCTGTTTTTGTTTCTTCGAAGAAAGCCAAGGGAGCGTCGCCTCTCTCCGCGCTGGCCCCTGTGCTGGTCTCCTCTGATTTAAACACCGTAGCCGTGGCAGAGGAGGCTGCTGCGGTGCTCAATGGCGAAGGAGAGGAGGAAAATGGCGAAGAGGAGGACAACGCCTTTAAACCTTCCAGCCCCTCTGGCCTGAGGCGCCTCAGCGACGACGAGCTGCAGCGCTACATCGCGCCATTCAAGGGCGGCGGGAAAGCGGCGTTGGGCGTGGGCGGAGGCATCCCCACCCGTAGCTCTGCGGCGCAGCGCCCCGCCCCCCGCCCCCTGGTGCTGTCCCCCGAAGCTACCAACAAAACCAACGGAAGTGCCAAGGACGCTGCGTCTTCCCCCACTGACGGAAGCGCCTCCGCCTCCCGCCACGGCACCTACTTTGGGGGGCGGCAGGTGCTGGACCGAGTGAAGGACTACCTCATCGAAGAAGGGGGGCTCACGGTGGCGCCAGGCTCCGCCGAGGACCGCCTGCAGCACCTGGCGTACGACATGCGCGCCAGAAGGGGAACCAAAGCAAGGAACACTGCTGCTGCTGCTGTGCCTTCCTCGCCCCCCGCCGCTGCCTCCCCCCAAGCACAGCAAGCTCGGCAGACTCAGCAGCAGCAGGCTGTCTGTACGGCTCCGGAACAGCCCTCTTTCATTGGTTCTGGATCGTTTGAGGATGTGCCGGCGCAGCAGCAGCAGAAACTGCGCATGCCTGCCAGCGCAGGTCCCGCCATTTCTTTCGGCGCCGCTGCGCTGCTGTCAGGAACCGACCTGGAGGCCGCGCCCGAGCGCCCCCTGCGCCCTGTGCCCGTGCAGAGGGCTGGCCGTGCCGCAGCTGCCACCGTTGCCACCGTCACCGCCGTGCAGCAGGGCGCCAAGCGGCCGGTGCCCGTTGTCAAGTCGTCAAAGGCCGTGGGAGGGGCTACTGAAAAGGTGGAGACTGCCGTTGCCGCTGCTGCCGACCCCAATGCGGTGATGGTGCTGCACACCAAGCCGGTGAAGCTGCACAAGCCTGCCCGCCTGGCGCGGACGCTAGACCTCAGCAACCTCAGCGATGGAGAGGCCAGGGCTTGAATGAGAAATCCACCATGGATATGGAGAGATTATCTAATAGTCTGTTTTTTCGAGTTTCCTTTCTATTTGTTTAGTGTACTGCACATATGGATGATTGATTTTGGTATTCTGCTTTTCTTTTCTTGTTTTCTACCTTGTTCTTTTGTATTTTGAGCTAGCACCAAGTAATGATCCTGCATGCTGAAGAAAAGGTGGCAGGCGACTGAAAAGCGGAGAAGGAGTGAGACATGCAAGGGGCTGAAGCCACCTATGCAGGGTTTAAATTACATTAAGGAATTTAAGAGGTTTTTTAGAATAGATTTTGCCTTTTGGAAACGCATAATAGTATCATTTCATTTTGGGTGCTGAAATTTTGGTGCAGGCGCAAGGGGAAGCATAGAAGACTTTCAAGTCGGCGGTGCAATGAGTAGTATACATTATTTTTTTCGCTATAATAATGGGGTTGTTAGAAAGCTTGGGCAGCCCTTGCTTGCTAGCTGAAACTTGGCCGCACGTGCTATAGCTAAATGGCGTAACTTCAGAGCTCGAACTCCAGATACCAAACTCAGGGGAAATGAAAGACGACATGCTGCAACTGCTCCATTGAATTAGTAAGTCGCTATGATCGGATGACGGTCACACAAAAAAAATAGCTGTCCAGGTGGCACCAGAGCAAAAATGCAGCAACCTAACGGATTAGGACAAGGAGCAAAGGAATTTAAAGAAATTAAATTCTCTTGGCCTATATCAAGACGTGCGTCGCCGTGAATGAACACCTCGTCGGAATTAATGATTCTCTGCTTCATAAATCTCTTCCGGGTTTAAATATGGTGTGTTTGAGAGCCATGACCATCTTCAAAGTATGTTGGAATAAATTTTATATTTCTGCTGTTGAGCGCTAAAACAATATCGAAGGTCTTGAAGTGAAGCCACTTTCCGCCATAAGCAAAACTAAATTGGTGCTATTGCCAATCTCATTTCCCTTTCTCTTTCCACTTTTTATCGAGCAGAGCGCTACTTAAACCAAAGAAATGGCGCCCCAGCACCTCCGCGCCCTCTCTTTTGACTCCCTCGTGGCCTGCAAGCTCACCGCCCAGGACGCCTTCGTCGTCATCCAAACCCTCAGCAACCTGCTGGACCGCCTGCCGCCACACCAAGGAGCCGACCTCCCGCTGCTATGGCGCCACGTCAGTAAAATTGTGCTGCGCCCAGACCACCCATTTGAGGTCCACCAGGTACTTTTCAAAGCAACCTACCAGGGGTGGGATGCCGGCGTTAAAGGCCCTCCCCCCGCCTGGATACCCACCCCAGAAGGCGCCGCCGCCACCAACGCCGCCCGCTTCATCGCCGCATTAACCAACGATAAGACCAGCAGCGCGTTGCCATCGGATATTTTTTCTGACGACCCAGTTGAAGACTGGCCAGCACTGCACCGACTGTCGGTGGCAGAGCCCGAGGTGTTTTGGCCGCCGGTGCTGCGCGCACTGCGTATAAAATTTCACACCCTGCCTTCACGCATGCTAGCCCTGCCACCCTCAACTCCTACCAATGGCAACAGCGGTGATGGTCCTCCAAACCCAGATAGAGTGCGGTGGCTGCCTGGTGCCCGCCTCAACATTGCAGAATGCGCACTTTCGGGGCGTGACCCCGACGCTCCCGCCATTTTATGGGCGGAAGAAGGGACCCCACGCAGCGTGCGCGTCGTGACGCGGTGGGAGCTGGCGCAGCAAGCGCAGCACGTTGCCGACGCGCTGCTGGCGTGGGGGCTGCGCCCGGGGGACGCGGTGGGGGTCGACATGCCCATGGTGCCTGAAGCAGTCGTCGCTTTTCTAGGCATAATTCTGGCGGGCTGCGTGGCGGTGTCCATCGCGGATTCCTTCGCTCCGCGAGAGATTGAGGCGCGGCTGCGCATCGCCCGCGCCAAAGCGGTGTTCACCCAAGACGCGCTGCGGCGGGGCGGCAAATCCCTGCCGTTATACTCTAGAGTTGTTGGAGCCGGCGCCCCCAGAGCGGTGGTCCTTTCTTCCACCGCAGGCGCGCCCTCCGAGCCGCTGCGCGTCGGGGATCTGTCCTGGGACGCGTTTCTGGCCCTCGCTCCGCCCCCCATCACACTCTCCCCTCACGTAGCGGATGCTGCCGCCGTCTCCACAGTGCTGTTCAGTTCCGGCACTACCGCAGACCCCAAGGCCATCCCTTTCACCCACACCACCCCCATTCGCTGCGCCGCAGACGCGTACTTCCACCAGGACGTGCGCCCTGGCGACGCGGTGGCCTGGCCGACCTCTATGGGGTGGATGATGGGGCCTTGGTTGGTTTACGCCACGCTGCTCAATGGCGCCGCCATGGCGCTGTTCGGCGGGAGCCCGCTGGGGCGGGAGTTTGGGGAGTTTGTGGCGGCGGCGCGGGTGGCGGTGCTGGGGCTGGTGCCTTCCATCGCTCGGGTGTGGAGAGCGACAAATTGCATGCTGGGGCTGGACTGGCGGTGCCTGCGGTGCTTTTCTTCCACCGGGGAGGCGTCCGCAGCGGAGGAGTACCTGTGGCTATCGTCCTTGGGAGGGTACTGCCCGGTCATCGAGTACTGCGGTGGTACTGAAATTGGTGGCGGATTTTTGTCCGGAAGTATGCTGCAGCCGCAGGTGCCGGCCGCATTCAGCACCCCCACTGTGGGCGCCGCCCCCGTGCTGCTGCTGAGCAGCTCTGAAGAGGTGGAGATTACGCCAGTGCCGCCATACCATTCATCTTCCGCTGCTGCAGCTGCAATGCCGGTGGTGACGGGGGAGCTGGCGCTGCGCGTGCCCCAGCTAGGAGTTTCACAGCGGCTGTTAAATGCGGACCACGGTGCGGTGTACTACGCCGGCATGCCTCGGCCGATGCTGCGGCGGCACGGTGACGAGATGGCGCTGCTGCCTGGGGGGTGGCTGCGGGCGCACGGGCGGGTGGACGACACCATGAATCTGGGCGGCATTAAAGTGGCGTCGGTGGAGCTGGAAAGAGCGGTCACGGAGGGCGTGCAGAGCGTGGCGGAGGCGGCAGCGGTGGCAGTGCCGCCGCCGGAGGGCGGGCCGGATCGCTTGGTGCTGTTTTTGGTGCTTGAAAACGCGCAAGAAGCCAACAACAGCATAGGTACTGGTAGCAGCGGAGAGAGG
Source organism: Marvania coccoides (assembly GCA_963854735.1). Lineage (NCBI taxonomy): Eukaryota > Viridiplantae > Chlorophyta > Trebouxiophyceae > Chlorellales > Chlorellaceae > Marvania > Marvania coccoides. The sequence continues at coordinate 1,115,227 of OY978098.1, read as the reverse complement.
CAGCGGCAGTTGGTCAAGGCGTGCCAGGCAGCGATTTCTACCAGGCTGAATCCTCTGTTTAAGGTAGGAGGGCTGGAGGTGGTGGGCGAGCTGCCAAGGACAGCGTCGAATAAAGTGATGAGGCGGGTGCTGAGGGACGCGTTGATGGCTGGGCAGCGCAGCGGTGGTGTGGCAGGCAGAGCGCCAGCCGCCAAGCTGTGAGAAGACAAGAGCTGCTTAAATTGGTGGTGGGCAAGAAAAATAATTTTTATGTAGACGGGTTTCCATGTAGATGCCCTCGCTTCAATGTATCAATATTATGTTTGTAAGAATATATATATTGCCCCTTGAACCACCGCCCCCGCTGTGTTTCCGTCCGGGCCAAAATGCATTAAGCTACTTCAGCAGTTCCACCCCATGCCTGCGTCGTATGAGACGTGGCTCTGCCTCAGTTTTGGTTTCAGCGGTCAAGCTCATACTCTGCCACCCAATAAAACAAAAATTCGCCTCTGGCCACATTGCCAAAAACATAAAGATTATGTGATGCTGAAGAAGCTGTAGAAGCCTCTTATTTATGGCTAAATTTTACTTGCTTCATTTTAATTCCATTAATTTCCCCACTTAAACTAGCACAGACCCAGCCGAGGACCAGATGACCGAGTGCAAAGGCTATGCTGCAGAAGATGCCAGCGGCGCTCTAACGCCCTGGAGCTTCACCAGACGCGCAGGTAACGCTGTTTCCATGGTACATTTAGTGCATTGAGCTCAAGATCAATGCGGATCGGGCTGATCAAACTGTTTTTCGACTGCAGTTGGCGCCAACGATGTAAAGATCAAGGTGGCCTACTGCGGTGTTTGCCACTCTGATCTGCACCAGGTGCGCAACGAGTGGGCGAACTCCATGTTCCCCATGGTGCCGGGCCACGAGATTGTCGGCATCGTCACTGAGGTCGGCGGGGACGTCACCCACGTCAAACCGGGGGACCGTGGCGCTGTCGGCTGCCTGGTCAGCTCCTGCCGCGAGTGCGACTCCTGCCACCATGATCTGGAGCAGTTTTGCCCGGGCAAGTTCCTACTTTGCTGAATTTATTACCCTCGGCGGATAAGAAGCAGCTGCAATTATTGTTTTGTTTCTATAAACATTTCCTTTGAACTCGGTTTTGCTTTTTCTACCATTGCAGGCATGGTTTTTACCTACAATGCGAAGATGCCCAGCGGGGAGCCCACTTTTGGCGGGTACTCGTCTGACGTCGTCGTTGACGCGCATTTTTGTCTCAAATTCCCTGAGACTCTGTCCATGGCCGCCGGAGCGCCGCTGCTGTGCGCAGGCATCACTGTCTACAGTCCCATGCGGTACTACGGCCTGGACAAGCCGGGCATGAAGATCGGCGTCGTCGGACTGGGCGGCCTCGGTGAGCGCTGTTTTTTCTTCTTCTTCTAAATAGCCGATTCTTTGCGCCTAGCAAGCATAGTTTTATAAATCGCGACTTTTTTAACGAATAGCATGCATACTAAACCGCGTGTTTTCTTCCATTTATCCTATCTTAAAAAACCAGGCCACATGGTGGTGAAGTTTGCCAAGGCCTTTGGCATGCACTGCACTGTCTTCTCCACCACCCCCGGCAAGAGGGACGAGGCCGTCATCCGCCTGGGCGCCGATGCCTTCATCGTGTCCAAGAACCCCGAGGAGATGGCTACCGCTGCCGGCACCTTGGACGGCATCATCGACACCGTGAGCGCCCAGCACGAACTCACCGACTACCTTCCCGTGCTCAAGGCCAGCGGCAAGTACGTGTGCGTGGGCGCCCCGCCCGAGCCCTACTCCGTCCCTGCGTTTGCGCTGCTGTTCAGGTGGGGAAATATCAATGGGGGCGAGATACTTTGCCAAGGGTTTAGGAACCCAATTTGAGTATTTGCCATGGTGCGGCGACAGGCTCCGAGATTCATTGCTGGGACCAAAGCTTGTCTCTCTGCCGTGTAGCTTTTGTTGCCGTCTGTGTGCGAACTCTAAACCTCGTTTTTTTTCTTTAATCCTCACCTGTAGGCGCATCACCGTGGGTGGGTCGCTCGTCGGCGGCATCAAGGAGACCCAGGAGATGCTGGACTTCTGCGCCGAGAAGAACGTGGTGTGCGACATCGAAAAAATCCCCATGGACTACAGTGAGTGAATTTTGGGGCGGACGTTTTTTTTTAATTGCCATGTTGATGACGTGCTTCTTTTCAAAATGTTCTGCAGTCAACAAGGCCTTTGAGCGCCTGGAGAAGTCGGATGTGCGCTACCGCTTTGTGCTGGACGTGGAAGGGTCGCTAAAGTGAGCAAAATGGAAGCAGCAGCGTGACAATTTAAATTTAAAGTTGAAACCTGATCAATAATTTCTGCTCTTCTTTTCCGGCCCTCTCTTTCGAAAGAAAAAATTCTCACAGCTAAATAATCAATTTAAATTTAATTTGAAAATATGTTGCGTGAATTCTTTTTATTCATTTACTATTTTTTTCCACCTAATTCTGAATGTTTCTATAATTTTATGCCATGGTTCAGGCTCAGTATTTTTGTGTAGTGTGTAATCTTTTGGGGTGCTCGAGATGGGGCAAAATTTTGCTTTTTGTTGTCGTCATTTAAATGACTAGGAACCCTCTCTTCTTCAACAATTCTCTAGGCGATGCATGGCACAGCAATGCAGCAGGAAAGAAAAACTCAGCTAACACAGGCGGAAGATGCGAGGCATTGAAAAGATGGAACAGTCGCCCGTTCGTATTTTTATATGGGTTTAATGGGTTTAATAAATGATCTTTTGACGTTAGAACGTCTTTATGGTCTTATACTGCAATCACATAAGTGGCAAATTGCTCCTCAGTATGCATGCAAGGCCTTCACTTCCAATTAAAAAAACAACAACTAACTGGCATACATCAAACCCCTGGGGTCTCTTTAAAGGTCTCTATAAGAGCGCCTTCGGTAGTAGACGTTACAACGATATGTAAACCCATTAAACCCATTAAACCCAAATCTTATTTTTGTTGAGAAATAAGACTGAGCTTAATCATCCTCGGTGCTTATCGGGCATATGAATCAAACACATATGAATCAAACACAATAAGTAAGGACGATGGGAAATCTTTGACTAGAAACTGTGCACCTACTGTAACGATCTGGGACCTGATCGGGCTCAAGATTGGCTATTTTATTACAATTCAAGAACCCTCATCCAGTTAAGCACGAATCCTCATTGTGGGCGACGGTGCGGTATCGGCGTAATGCTGTATCCGTACGCCCCCAGTACCTGAGGTTGATCCCACGGATGGAAAGGGGTACTCCGCCTTACTGTGGCGGGGTGAGTGGCACGTCGGCTTGCACCAATCTTGGTAGTAGACGTTACAACCATATGTAAAACCTCCAAACCTCATGCATCAACAGGAAAAAAAAAAAGAAAAAAACCATATGCATCAACAGGAAGAAAGAATCTTATAGGTTTAAGGTTTTAAGGTTTTACAGTGGTTTAACGTCTCCTACCGAGGTCGCCCCTATAGAGATCCGCAAGGCACATGTTCGTCCCGCCGCGCGCGCCGCAGCTCCACCTCCAACAAGAAAAAACAAAACAAAAAAAAACAAAAAAGGAAATCAAAATATGCACGTCTTTCTTGGCTGGCAGCCCTCGCTGCCGTTGGCCATCCTTGCAGTACTCCACACCCCCAACGCCCCGCTCTCCCTTCAGCCACCCATCCCCTCAACTGCTAGGCCAGATCTTCTTCTTCAGCTTGTCCTCCTCGGCGCCGTACTTCCCCAGCAGGTGCAAGTTCTCGAACTTGAAGCCCAGCGCAGCCAGCATCGTGCAGAACGCTCGCAGCTGCGTCTGTGACGAGTGGTCGCTGTACGTCGTCGGCTCCAGCCGCGCCTTGCCGCTGCGGTGGAAGATGCGCTGGTCCTGGCGGGTCCAGGAAGACAGCTGGACCGCAACGGACAGCTTGGTGCGGGGCGGCTTGGCGGTGGTCTCCACCATGTCACCCAGCGTGGTGATGCAGGCCTTGATGCCATTCAGGGCGGAGCGCTCGCGCAAGTGCACGTTGGCGAGCTTGGGATCCCGGATGTACATCGCCATATCCTCGTCTGAGAAGTCAGCCACACCAGCGCGGTTGAAGACCTGCTGGTAGGTGTCCCGCTTGGCGTCCACGCAGACCTTGGTGCCCAGGGTGTTGGCCAGCGCCACCGCCACCTCGTGTTTCTGGCCCATGGGCACGCCGTTGACCATCACCGTCAGCTCACCAGGTCCCAGGTCCTCGTCCACTTGCACTTTCCGCACGCAATCGCAGATCCGCAGCAGCTCGGACGCGCGAGTGGTCAAGCATTGCCTGCCAGCGCGCGTGCCGTCCAGAGTGACGTCTCCCATCATCAGCTCGGGGTAGCAGCTGGCCCAGGCCTCGACCTGGGCGCGGAGGGAGTCGATCACGGCGTCGGTGGCGTAAACGTCCCCGGTGTAAACGTGCACCGTGGGCACCTCGCCCCCGTGGTCCAGCACGACCAGCATGGCATCCCCTTGGCAGTGATCTGCTTTGAGGAGCACGAACTTGACGTCGTCGCCCAGCTGCGGCACGGTGAACTCTACGCCGTACTTGTGCCCCTGAAAGCGCTTGAAAGGCATGCCGCCAGCGCCCAAGACCTGGAATAAAATTGAAAGGGTGGAAAACATGGATCAGGCGCAGCGCATTATAAAATGCAATAAGAAAAAAGGGTGGTGGTTTTCTAAAAAATTGCGCCGGTAATAAAAGAAGAGGAGAAAAAATCGCCTGGGGCGCGGCAGTGCGCATGGCGAAATACATAACATGCCAAAGAAATGATAAATAAAGAGGAATCAAGGCGCAGCGGGCAGAGGAGGAGGAGGAGGAGGGAGGCGGTGCGCACAGCTGGGGATCACATCGGCACGACTTCTTGGTGAATTCTTTAATGCGGTGGTGATCCCAACATTAGGGTACGGAGTAGAGACCTGGGGGCCAGCCCAGGTGGCTGCTGCGGTGGGCGGTGACGGCAACGACAAGTGCGAGATTTTCTACCGAGCCTTCTTGCGGCGCGTGTTGGGAGTACGCAAAGGCACGGCCAACGTGGTCACATTGGGGGAATTTGGTCGCTTCCCCTTGGCGTGCGCTTGGGCAAAACGTATTTATGGGTACTGGGAGCGACTCCACACCTTGCCTGACACTAGGGTGACGCTCAAGGCAGCATTTCGTGACAACCTTGCGCTGGCGCTGCAAAACTCATCTTCGCAGCGCTGTTGGGCGGCGCAAGTGCTGGGCCTGATCGCCGCTTTAGGTCTGGAAAGCGGCGTGGCGGAAAGCGGCGTGGTGCCCGCAGGGAGCGACGACCTGGATGACCCCAGGCTGGCAGAGGCGGCCATGCGCCAACGATACATGCATTTTTTCCGTCAGCAATCGGGGACGAAAACTGACTTTTACAAGGCAACAATTCGAGGCGGTGATACCACAATGAGTTCTTATATTTTGCAGCCGTACCTGTCCTCTGTCCTTTCGGTTCCGCGGCGGGTCTCTTTGGCAAGATTCCGCTGCAGCTCGCATCATCTTGGGGTGGAGATGGGGCGCTACGTTGGGCGGCCGCATTCGCAGCGGACATGCCGCTTGTGTGCTTCTGGTTCTTGCGAGGACGAAGAGCACATGGTTTTTCATTGCACATGCCCTTATTTGGTTGCAATGCGTGCATCCTACCCATCTTTGTTCCCTGACGCACTATCTTCTTCTTCCCCTTCTTCTCTTTCGAATCTTTTTCAGTTTTTGCAGCAACATACATACATACATACATTACAGGTTTAAAGTCCGCACAAAGAAGCAGCTAAGGCAACATAGCAGACTGGCACCGAAGTGCAAGCAGAAATAATAATAATAAATTGATGAATGAAAATGAGAATAAAGAAAGACCAAAGAAAAACCAACCGCTAAAAGAAACAGAGAAAAGAATAACAAAGGAAAAGAAAAGAAAAGCTTATATCCAACCACGCAGCTTCTCGTACTCGCCAGCGTCATGGCTGGCTTTAATGAAAGAAGCAACCTGCTTCGGAGCTTGCTGCAAAAACTGAAAAAGATTCGAAGGAGAAGAAGGGGAAGACGAAGAAGAAGATGGCGCGTCAGGGAATATGGGTTTAATGGGTTTACATCTGGTTGTTACGTCTCCTACAGAAGGTGCTCTTATAGAGACCTGCAAGGCGACGTGCCACTTCCCGCCACAGTAAGGCGGGTACCCCCTTCCATCCGCTGGGATCGACCCCCGGTACGGTGGACGTACGGATACTGCCACTACGCCGGTGACCGCTCCGCCGCCCACAGTTAAGGCTCTGGCCCCCGCCTTCCGGAGTCCCCCAGCGGCGCGACCGACTAAAATTAAGGGAAAAGCAGGGGTCTCCTGACGGCAACGGCCCGTCAGGTTTGGGGTTCACGCTTGGGCAATGCTGGCCCGCCCAGCACCCCTCCCATCTACAGCGGTCACTCAACCCCTGGCTAAAGGGTTTTTGATGTAGTACCCATAAAGATGGGTAGGATGCACGCATTGCTACCAAAGAAGGGCATGTGCAATGAAAAACCATGTGCTCTTCGTCCTCGCAAGAACCAGAAGCACACAAGCGGCATGTCCGATGCGAATGTGGCCGCCCAATGTAGCGCCCCGTCTCCACCCCAAGATGATGAGAGCTGCAGCGGAATCTTGCCAAAGAGACCCGCCGCGGAACCGAAAGGACAGAAGAAAGGTACGGCTGCAAAATATAAGAACTCATTGTGGTATCACCGCCTCGTATTGTTGCCTTGTAAAAGTCAGTTTTCGTCCCCGATTGTTGACGGTAAAAATCCATGTAGCGTTGGCGCATGGCCGCCTCTGCCAGCCTAGGGTCGTCCAGGTCGTCGCTCCCCGCGGGCACCACGCCGCTTTCCGCCACACCGCTTTCCAGACCTAAAGCGTCGATCAGGCACAGCACTTGCGCCGCCCAACAAGCTCCGAAGCAGGTTGCTTCTTTCATTAAAGCCAGCCATGACGCTGGCGAGTATGAGAAGCTGCGTGGTTGGACATAAGCTTTTCTTTTCTTCCTTTGTTTTCTTTTCTCTGTTTCTTTTAGCGGTTGGTATTTCTTTGGTCTTTCTTTATTCTCATTTTCATTCATCAATTTATTATTATTATTTCTGCTTGCACTTCGGTGCCAGTCTGCTATGTTGCCTTAGTTGCTTCTTTGTGCGGACTTTAAACCTGTAATGTATGTATGTATGAGGACAATTTTGCGCCCTCACCAAAGAAAACCCTTATTTTTTTCCTCTCAGGCGAAGAAGGAAACAGGAGGCAAACTTAAAATGGTACTTACCTCTGCCAGGTTACCACGCCCGGGGTCCAGCATTGCCAGGGTGTGCTCGTGGACCAGAATGGGCACCTCTGCCGCCTTCGAGTCGTTTGTCCTGCAAACCTGCGCCAGGTGATCGGTGTGGCCATGCGAGGCGAAGGCCACGACCACGCCCCACGCCGTGGCGTGTTCGTGCCAGCAGTCCAGAATGACGACTCTCCCGTTTGAGAGAATCATCACCTTCCTCTTGTCGTTGCACCAGAACGGCTTGAGGTCCTCCATCTCGCGCTGAAACTCTCGGTCCTCGCGCTCCAGGCGCTCCTCCTCCGCTATGATATTCCGCTGCATGCCCTCTGCGTAGCCAGGGGGGTATTCATCCACCAGCGCGAGTAACCTCGCCTCCACCGCCTCTGACAGCGCCGCTGTACTCCGCCGCCCCCCCTGGTCGTTCAAGGTCTTCGGGGGCACGTTGCGCACGTCCACAGGTGCTACAACGCCAGCAGCCGCGAGGTCTACGGTCATCCACCTTTTGAGGATGGTGCCGAAGCCTCCGCTGCCCATGGGGCCGTGGAACGCCGAAAGTTTCTTCAGGAACTTGATGGTGGCAGCCTGTAAAAAAAGGCAAAGTGCACATCTCAGTTATGGTGCTCAAGCATCGCACAGACCCCATCCACTACAATACAAGAAAATATGACTACAAGAAAATGTTGGGCGCCCAATACAAGAGAATGGAAATTGGCTCACCTCCTCCACTGTCAGCCTCCTTACGGGGTCGCTCTGTGTCTGTGCGTAGTACACGAGCGCATTGAGGTTGAATTCCGAGAGGCCTTCCACCTCTTCTTGGACTAGCTTCACCGCTGAGCGCAGTGAAACGCCCCCGGCTGCCAGCTTCTTCTTCACCTCCGCTCGTAATTTGCGCACAAGCGGCAGACTGGGTGCCTCGGCGACGACGTTTGTGCCCCCCTTGGTGCCGGCGCCCCCGACTGGGTTCCCAGTCATCAGCCCAGCAGCTTTGCGGGCCGCCGACTTGGTGGGGACCCCCAGGTAGGCCGCCACGTGCTGTATATTAATTCCCTCGTCCATCAGCCTGTCGATGTCATTGGAGTATGACATCAGACTGGTGATGGAGTAAAAGTCGATCTTGGCGGGAAAGCACCGCTGCAAGACCTTGCCATCGACGACGGTGCCATCGTAGGCGTCTACAGCCGCGAGGAGCCGGGGCTTGTGCAGCTCCAGTTCTCGCAGCTGGCCATGCCCCAGTTGCGCCAGCAAGGGCTCTGATTCTGTCTCGGTGTCGGAGTCGGCCTCGGCGTTGGAAGGAGGGGCAAGGGGCGGGGGCCTCGGCGCCGGAGAGGAGTCAGAGTCTGAGTCAGACTCGACGACGAACCTACGCTTGCGCGTTGCTGGGGGTGGAGGACCACGACCATCAGCTGCAACATAAAAGTGGGGGAGGGGAAGGGAGAGGGGGCGGAATTAAAACGATGTTGATCACATTAGATTTATGCGGGAGAACGGCCGAAAACACGCCCCAGCTCGACCATGCGGACTGTTTACGCGTCTGTTAACCCCTTCCGCACGGGATTGGTAACCCAAAGCCAGTCATTTTAAACGAACCATGAAGAGAAAAAAAATGTGATGCAGCATCTCACCTGCGCCCTGCGGGGGCTTGGAGGGGCCCGCGGCCGGCGGGGAGGTTTCATTTGTGTCCTACAGCGAAGATTTGGGGCACTTGAGAGCCGGTGACGGGCGGGAAACGGCGCAAACGGCAAAAGAAAAATGGGAAGAGGGGAGGAGCTGCGCAGAACGCAGGGCTTACCATGGGGGGAGGGTGGGCGTCGCTTTTTGTTTTCTGCGGCCTTAGCAGTATTTCTTCGCACGCTACAACAACAAAAGAAAATTCGAGAGCGACCAGGGAGGGGAGGCAAGTTGGCTCTTCCACTGAAAACCTGGCAGGGGGGTGGCAGGTTTTTAAATTGTGTTTATCGACTTATTGTGACAGAGACAAGATGGGCAGCTCGCCATGTAAAACAATGCGGCGTCCAATGGTCCTATTTTGGGGTCAAACATTCCAGGGGTCAAAGAAGTTAAATTTTGGGGTCAAACATTCCAATTTCTTCCTGTTTGAGCTCTGCCTTACTGTGGTGGGGTTTGTGGCACGTCGCCTTGCGGATCTCGAGGGGCAACCTCGGTAGGAGACGTTAAACCTCTGTAAAACCTTGAAACCTTGAATTAAACCTTGACCATACTAAATTAAACCTTGACCATTTTTAGACTTAAAAATCTGGCAAAATATTCAATAGGCAGACATTTCCATTCCTGCAACAAAGTTACAAAATATGGTTAAATATGAAAGTTACAAGTGCTGTGTGTGGGGGGGGCACCAGCAGGGGAAGCTGCCTGAGCCCCATGCAGTCATGCAATGTAAGAAAGCATTTGGGGGGCAGGCAGTAGCTTGCAATGTGCTAAAGAACTGCTGGGTAAGGCAGCTGCCAAAGCACTTAGCAAAAAACACTATATAAACAAAAAATCTATTCAAGCCCTTGGACCCGCCAAAAATTGTCGGTAACACAACAGCTTCGTTAAAAATTTCTCCAAAAGATGCAATAAAATAAACAGCTACAGCTATTTCATAGAATGTGCAGATTGGTGGTCCCACCAATAGGCGTCTAATACTGAATCCCGGAGGAAAGAAAATTTACCGGGGTCTCTCATGCCGAGGTGGTGGTGAATAGTGGGCACAGTTGAATGATGAGGGGCGTTATTCTCTAACCTTCAGTAGCCAAAGGGTCTTAATTCTCGGGAAAAAACAGTTTTTAGGTATCAGCGCTGTTGTCGTTGGTGTGCACGAGTTTTTTTTTTCAATTTGTGAATTTCAATTTGGTACACCTACTGAGCACTCGACAAAATTGGAGGCAGAAAAAAAATAAGAAGGGCTGGGAAATAAGAGTGTGTAAACTGTATACCTCGCCGTCAAAGCTCTACCATCCAATCCTGGGTAGCAAGGTCGGCAGCAAGGTCGGCAGCCATGCCGCAGCTCAATACAATTTCCATGCAAGAGATGCTAAGTAATGATGAACGCTGGCCGGTGTTGGTGCCCGGTGTTGGCGGAACTTGTCGGTCGAACTTGTAAGCAGTTAAAAGGGAGCCCAACCGCCATTGCCGCCTCCGCTGCGGCCCGCCGCGCCAGCTCGCCCTGCGCCATTTCCTCGCTGGCCAAAAATGCATGGTGGGCCAGGTGGTCCTCCTGGAGTTCGCGGAGCCGGGTCCAGAAACGTAGCACCTCTGCTGTGTAGCGTCTCTATTCGTCTGCAGGCGTGTACACCATATATTAACTATTTATAGTTGTCAAGGGGAGCAAGAAAATAGCGACTTTCGCTCCGAGTGCTGGCGAGCCAGCAGCTGCAAATTATTAAGTGCAGTGAGATCAGTTTTTGTTGTGTCGGTAGTTAATGGACCATTCTTTGCTGCAGAGCAGTGTATGGCTGGTCCAGAAGATGTTGAGGAGAGCCAAGTTGAGATCAGCGATCGGGAGGAAGACCCCAGCCCAGCAACTTTACAAAACCGCCACGCCAAGCGCCGGCAGCGGGAGCGTAAGCAGCAGTCCAAGCTCGGCCGTAAAGAGTCCGACGAGCGGCGTGCGAGGGAGGCCACGAAGCAGCGGCGAGACGTGCAAGAGCCATACCTGCCCAAAAAGCCCAGGTTGGCGTAAACGGGGCGTCCATGGCGGGGTACTCTGCAGGGGAGGGGTTGGGAAGATTGGCAACAACTACTATATTTATATTTTTGTTGAAAAATAAGATTGAGACTTAACAATCTGCTTGGCGGGCATATAGAACTACTGTAGGGCGTCCTCCCCCTAGTGTCTTCAATTTTTATTTTTGTTGAAAAAATAATATGGCGTCTATTTATTTACGAGCAGCGAGAGTATATCTTTCAAGTATGAGAACAACACCTTTAATATTAACCCTGGCTGGGGCGTGCAAAAAATCTACGAGACGTACGCACTGCCACTGTGCTAAGACGGCCCACCGTGCCATCTATCGGGTTCGAACCGATGACCTCACGTTTTTTCATTCAAAACTTTACACTTGATTTTTAGGTTATCCTCATTCAGCCCTTCTTCTCAAATTGGGTATCGTCTTCGTGGTACAGCTTCAAAAAGGAAACATGGAATACAGGGTGGCCTCTGAAAAAATCAGGCATTTCCAATCTGTACGCCCACTTTCCAATGCGTTCAACAACTTTGAAAGGCCCAACATATTTCGGCTGCAGCTCAATGGCGCGATCTCCAGCTAACGATACATTTTTAGAATCCAGCATGACTTCCGTACCAACGGAATAGTCGACATCTTGGCGGCGACGATCAGCAAACTTTTTCATACTCGCTTGAGATGCGATCAGGCAGGCCTGGGCGGCCTGAGTGACGGCGTCTAAGCGACCAGCAAATATAGAAACGTCAGATGTTGTAGCAACGGCATGTGACAGGCCAAGAGAGGCTGGCGTGCGAGGGTCTTGTCCAAAGTTCATGAAAAAGGGGCTAAAACCAGTGGAGACTTGGGTGGAGTTGTTGTAAGCAAAAGCAGCTTTTCTCAAATGACGGTCCCAAGAAACAGGGTCAGCAGCACAAAATGAGCGCAAGTAGCGCTCCAAAAACTTGTTCATGACTTCACTTTGGCCGTCCGTCTGTGGGTGGTAGGCAGTTGACATCGCCAACTGTGTGCCTAACAAATCCCAGAGCGAACGCCAAAACTGTGAAACAAATTTGGGGTCCCGGTCAGACACAATGCTACGCGGGACGCCATGCAGCAAAACAACATTTTCTACGACTAATTCAGCGACTTCAACGGCGGTAGAATTCGTAGTGAGGGGCAAAAAATACACCATTTTTGACAGGCGGTCCACAATGGTCAACACAGCATCAAAACCACGCATAGTTTCAGGCAAGCGGACAATGAAATCCATAGAGATGGATTCCCAACGGCGATCAGGTATTTCTAAGGGCTGCAAAAGACCAGCGGGCAACGCAGCGGGCTTTTTGACGCGCTGACAAACAATGCAGCTGCGGCGACATTCCGCCTTAGCACAGTGGTAGTGCGTGCCCTTCGTACCTTTTTAAACCCCTGGGGACCTTCTCAGGCTGCGAGAGGAACATTTTGGCAAAGTTTCAGCTCAAGATATTCAATATTGCAAAATTGAATGGAAATCTCTTTCGCCCTCTGACATTCCCTTACAGCCGCCCCCACACGCCGCTCGGTCTCAGCTGTGCGCTGCTCCCATCTCCGTGAACATGGGTGCTGCCAAGCATGTATTCATTCGGCCGCATGGGCTCTTCTGATTGGTGCTGCTGTAAAACCGAGCGAAAAAATCGTATCTCTGCGTAATAGTTATTGGCCGCTGCGACACCCCCCAAGCCCACCATCCCAAGCCAATATTTCGTTGCCCAGCATTTGTCTGGGCAAAAGCACCCTGAGGACTTGCGGCACCTGTTCTCAAGGCTGAAGAAGTCGACTTCATAGATGCACATACGAAGCACTCTGCTGTGCCTGCACCGCTGCATGCCAGAGCTGGAGGAGAGGCTGAAGATGGAAATTGTGCAGAATGCGTTGTGATGAAGGTTGAATGACGAATTCATACATTTTGGGTGCAGCTGGTGCCATACTTTGTTTTCATTTTTTTTTTGAAAGGTTGTCGTCCTTCCCTCAGATAGAGTAGCTGTTTGAGCCGGAACCATGCCATAAACTAACATAAAAATTCAGGAATAAATAGTGACAGAACAAAAAGAATTTACACAAAAATATCTTTTCCGAGTTTTTTTCATATTTTCGAGTTTTTACTTTAATTATAATAATGTGGTGTCAAAAAGTGGTGACCCCAAATCTCATCTAAATATACCACTTATATTCTAAAAGGTTATTGGTTACTTAGTCACCCTCACCCGAATATACTACCATACTCACAAAGTTCCAACGCCAGGCCAGTAATTCTGGTATTCGATCTGCCCTAGGGGGAGTGCCCTAAGGAGATCGCGCAAAGGCGGCGGGATGGTCGTGGGAATTCTCAAATATAGCCACCGAAATTTCTCCCGGCAATATTGCCGCCGTGCCCGCCTATAGCACCTGATCCAGCCATATATACGGCAATGTCCCAGCCGCCCGCATCCCCAGCGCTCCCAGCGACCCAACCTCAACTCGCTGAGTGAGTGGAGTCAATTCATCTTACCCCAGGCCGCTGATGAACCCCTGGCACCCCTAGCGGCCACCTTCGGGTGCCAGACGGTTTCATTCGCGCCCTCGCGGGGGCCAAAAGCGCCAGGGGACTGCCAACCCCCTGGCGCCGATGACCGCCTGGGGCGCCAGAAACGCAGTTCTCGCCATTTTCGCAAGTTTTCGCCAGTCGCAAGTTCAAACACTGAGGCCAATCGTGGGAATACGTGACGCAAAGTGTGCCAGTTGCCAGTTGCCCGTTTTCGCCAGTCGCCAGTATGCCTGTTCCCGCCAGTTGACAGTAGCATGTTCCCGCCAGTTTCGCACCCTCTTGCCATGTCCCTAAGACCGACACATTTCTAACGTCACCTTCCTCTCCCCCCCAGCATTGCCCAAGCGCGAACCCCAAACCGGACGGGCCGTTTGCCGTCCGGAGAGTCCTGCTTTCCCCCCCATTTTTTTATTCATATCGGTCGCGCCGGTGGGGACTCAGGAAGGCAGGGGCCAGAGTCTTATATTGTGGGCGACGGTGCGGTCGCCGGCGCAGTGGCAGTATCCGTACGTCCACAGTACCTGGGGTCGATCCCACCGGTGGAAGGGGGTACTCCGCCTTACTGTGGCGGGGTGAGTGGCACGTCGCCTTGCAGGTCTCTATTGCGCGGTAGTAGACGTTACAACGATATGTAAACCCATTAACTCGTTACCCGGGTGGGGTTACGTATTGGTGTAACCTTTTTTTGAGATCGCTTCATCTCGTGGGTTGGTGACTCTTTCATCCTCAAAATTTAATTTACAACTTATTTTTCCCCCCTTAATATTCCGTGCTGGACATCCTTCTACCTTTTCGAAGCTAATTTTTATTCGAGTTTTTTTAAAAATCTTTTTAACATCTTTGTGGGTTGGTTGTGTCCCTTTCATCCTTCGAATTTAATACAACTTATTTTTTCCCTTAATATTCCGCTGGACATCCTTCTACCTTTTTGAAGAAGCTAATTTTTAGTCGAACTACCTTTTTGAAGAAGCTAATTTTTCCATTAACCCATTAACCCATCAGCTTGCCCAAGCTGTACCTTGACTGGACGGTTCGCGTATCTCGCCGTCCGGAGCGTCTTGCATGATTTGCATTGCTGCATGCAACTATGCCTGCCATGCACCTGCTCTGTTTATGTCGGTCGCGCCGTCGGGGACTCGGGGGCAGGGGCCAGAGCCTATTGACTGGGATTGATCCGACGGAGGAGGGGGGGCTCCGCCTTACTGTGGCGGGGTTTGTGGCACGTCGCCTTGCGGATCTCTATAGGGGCACATCTCAGTAGGAGACGTGAAACCACTGTAAAAACCTGTAAACCTTTCCTCCCTTCAGATTTTATATTTTTCTTTAGATAAAGCATATATAAAAATGCCCCATAAGACGCTGCGAACCAGCTGGAGATCCAGCATGCAGCTGAGCGGCTTCTGAGGTCTTTAGGCTGGTGGTCAACTGTGCGGCGCCTGTTTTTTTCAGGGAGTTGTTTGACCAAGTGCTTTTCAGACCCAGACCTCGTGAACTGCAGCTAAAGGCATGCAATAAATACGGTGCAACATTTTTCCACCTTTTCCAGCCCTCGACGCGCGAGCAACTCCGCATTTTATTACGATAAACCCATTTTTTTTCAATCGATATATAATGGCAGCTGCAACTGGAGTTCGGGCCGCCCAGGAGCGCTGGTGTGCGCAGCAGGGGGTCTCCATAGACGCCATCAATACGCTCGAAAGGGTCTCCCTCATTGGGTGCTGCCCCCCGCTGGACAAGCTCGATGCCGGCCTGGGCCAAACCATCGGCTCAGCCTGCCGCCACCTCTCCCTCTCCACCAACAACATCGACCGAATGAACTTTTTGGCGGGCCTGGGTGGGCTGCAGGTGCTGTCGGTGGGGCGCAACTGCCTGAAGCGGCTGGACGGCCTTGAGGCGGTGGCCGGCACGCTGCAGGAGCTGTGGATGAGCTACAACGCGGTGGACAAGCTTGCAGGGGTGGAGCGGTGTCCGCACATGCGGGTGCTGTACGCCTCCAACAACCGTATCAAGGACTGGGCGGAGGTGGATCGGCTGGCAGCGTTGGAGAATCTCGAGGACCTGCTGCTGCTGGGAAACCCGCTGTGCGGCGCGGACGAGGCGGCGTACCGAGCGGGTGTGCTGCGGCGGCTGCCCCGGCTGAAAAAGCTGGACGGAAGGCTGATTACCGACGCAGAGAGGCAGGAGGCGGCGCCAGCTTCCGCGTGAATTTTTATTTCTTGAGATTCGAGCTCTTGTTTCTTCATTAGGGTCTTCATCTCACGCGTGTTTTCGTATTGTTTCGACTTTATAGACTATTGCATGTTGCGTTAGCTGTTGAGCTGTTGCATCCACCTCTGCCAGCACAGCGTCCGCCTGCTATTCCCGACTTGGGTTGGTTTTTATGATTTACGATACGATTAATGCTGCCGAGCTGTACTTTTCAATTGAAACGATAGAGAGAAATGAAAACGAAAAAAAACAAAGAAGCAAAGGGGTAATAAGCGAGCGATTACGGTCAGAAAGGGGCACCGCGTTCTTCTTCCTCTCAAACACACCCCTCCCTTCCACACACGCTGCTGCTTTTCTGCTGCTGCCGCACACAGAACGGAAGTCACACAAACACACACACACAGCTACCGCTGCTGCATCTTTAATACTGGCTGATCACTGCTGAGGCGGCGGCGGCATCCCCGGCGGCGGCATGCCAGGGCGGAATCCAGGCGGCGGCATTCCTGGCGGCGGCATGCCAGGCCTGAACCCAGGCGGGGGCATCCCAGGGGGCGGCATTCCGGGGCGGAAGCCCGGCGGCGGCATGCCAGGGGGTGGCATTCCTGGCGGCGGCCGCATCATCACCGGCGCTCCTCGCACCTGCGGCATCATCATCGCGGGGGAGGGCCCGCCCACGCCTGGGGCGGGTCCCGCCAGTCCTGCGGGCGCGAAGCCGGGGGCTGGGACCGGCATCCCGCGCCCTGCCGCCCTGCCCATGCCTGGGCCGCCTGGCACCGCTGCCGCCTTGGCCAGCCGAGATTCGTCCGCTGGGGGGGGTCCCTCCACCGCCAGATCGACCACCTCGTCGCCGCGCAGCACCACCAGCCCCAGCACGCGCCGCTGCTCCCGCTCGTCCTCGGGGACGCCCTTTTTGGGCGGCAGCTTTCTGAACTCCTCGGCGTCGCCCAGCACCAGGTTCATGTGGCGGTCGAACGCCATGAAGCGGCCCACGATTTGCCGGCCATCCGTAACGGTCACCCGCATTCCTGCAGTGTAGATACAATAGGATTAGAAGGGCTGCACACGTTTGAAAAAAACACAAAGTTGTGGAATTAAAAATATAAACTCACGGTAATTAATGTATTTCAACAGCTTCCCGGTCTTGGAGACCGACATCTTGCCGTGGTTTTGTTTTTATATGCGGCGTTTAATTTGTCCGTTCTCCTCCAGCACTTGAGTATGATGGGAATATGATGGGCGGGAAAAAGCAGCGATGAGCGGTTTTCTTGCTACAGGATGGTTCTTCTGGTAGAAATCAACGTATAATTAAAAAAAAATGGTGGCCTAGACGTTGCATGAAGCAGTAAAAATAAATGTTTAAGAAAAAATTTGCAGCCAGCAGCTGATGAAAGTCGTCTTGGGATCTGGCAGGCATCCGACGCCATTTTATATCAACGCTATTCTTAATACACAACCCACTCCCTGAACAAGTCAATCCTGCAGCCATGGCAGCAGCTCTCGACCTCAGTGAGATGCCCACAGAGTCGCTCGTGAAGGAAATTGAGCGACGCTTGGAATGCCTGAACAAGCCTGAGCGACGTCTCGTGCTCATCGGTACGCAGTTGCACCGCCGCGATCCCCTCAGATCGCCCTCCCACTTTTCCCAAAACTCCCAAAGATTATTTGTCATCACCTGACTCACACGCCCTCAAATCCCTCCCCCTCCCCTCCCAGGCCCTCCCGGCAGCGGCAAGGGCACCCAGTCCCCGATGATCAAGAACGAAAACTGCCTGTGCCACCTCGCCACTGGCGACATGCTGCGCGCCGCCGTCGCTGCCAAAACCCCGCTGGGAATGGAAGCAAAGAAGGCCATGGACGCTGGAGGACTCGTCTCCGACGACATTGTCGTCGGCCTCATCGGCGAGGCCATCAAAAAGCCGGAATGCCGCACCGGTTTTGTGCTGGACGGCTTCCCCCGCACCGTCACCCAGGCAGAGAAGCTGGACGAGATGCTAACCAAGCGGGGGCAGACCATCGACGGCGTGCTCAACTTTGCGGTGCCGGACTCGCTGCTGGTGGAGCGCGTGGTGGGGCGGCTGGTGCACCCCGCCAGCGGTCGCAGCTACCACGAGAAATTTGCACCGCCCAAGGTGGCAGGTGTGGACGACATCACCGGGGAGCCGCTCATCAAGCGCAAGGACGATAACGCGGAGACCTTGAAATCGCGCCTGGCCGCGTTCCACGCCCAGACCGCCCCCGTCATTAACTATTACAAGAGCAAGGTGGTGACCATCAAGGCGGACAGGCCGCAGGAGAACGTGGCGGAGCAGATCCACAAGGCGCTGGGCCAGAACTAGAGTAAACCTATTTAGAAATTGCCGTTTTGTGCTTGGACCTTGGAGACCTGAAACTTTTATGTTGTTTTGTCATTTTCTTCTCTTCCCCCTTTTTTCCATCCAACCGAAAAAAAGAATTCAGTTTTTCCGCTTCAATCATCCAATCATTTTATACACTGTCAACAGCATTTGAACTAGATGCAGCCTTTAAGATTTCAATTTCCAGCTGCCGCACCCGCTTCCGCTCATTTTGCAGATCCAGAAGCATCTCCCGCTCCAGTCGGTGGTGCTTGTCCAGCATCTCATGTTTCTTCAAAAAGAAAAAAGGTGAAAAAAACGTGATGAAGAGGGCTCGTGAGCTCATTAAAATGGGGCGGGTTTTTTTCCCTTCCTCCTTACCTGCATCTCCAGCCCCTCTGCCACCCCATGCATCACCCTCACCAGCCGCCACAGCCTGAAGATAATCAGCAGTGATACCGTCTCCCGCGCCGCCCCTCTCAAAACGCTCTCCAGCACCAAACTGAGCAGCAGAAGAAATTTTAATTTCGTGGGAAACTTGAAAGCATTTCCTTGCAGAAACCCAAATCTTCACCTTGTTACGATGATCACTGCGTCCAGGGTGTGCCACCAGGGTCTTACGAAGTAGTGCGGCCCAAACACCGCCAGCTTGAGCAGCTGCTCGACAGTGAAGATAGAAAGAATGGAAATGGAAAGCCAAGCCATTACATCTGCAGTAAATAATTACAAAGAATGTGAGCATTTTTCGGTCAAAGATGGATAGTGCCGCTCGTCTCAATGAATCAAAAACAAATAACGACAATCGCCTTCAGTCATTTCCACGGCATGGGGCTGGTGCTCGGCAATGGGGTAGAAAGTGGACAGAGACAGGCCCGTGAGCACGAACGCCAGGTCCAGCATAGTGAGGACGATGACTACGACATGCGCTCGGTGGCTTTCGAGGTTGCCAGCCAGCCAGTGCCACGATGCGGCGGAAAAGAAAGGCGTCCACCAGAAAGGGGGTTCCTTGGGCTCCTCTAAGATCTCTAGATCATTCCCATCCACGCCACAAAACTGACACCGCCACGCCTCTCCTTCTTCAGTCGGGGTCGGAGGGCGGGTGGTGCTCTCAGAAGCGGAAGAGCCGTTCAGCGGCATACTTAGTAGTTCCAAGGTTGACGAGCCCGCAGAACTGCTTTTTGACATGTAATTTCGAGGGCGAATGGCATGGTTTGGTCATAAGATTTTGAATAAAATTAGTCTTAGAATCAAGTTGAATTTAATTGTTGTTTAGTTTTATATATACATTACGCTTCGTTGTTTTTGTTTCTTTTCTAAATGGAAATTATATTAGCAGTTGGGTTGGCCAGACTTGAGACCTGGTCAGGTCATCTCCGGCGGGATTGACTTTGACCACCAGTTCTCGCACTTTCCAGGGGCCCCTTTTTTTTCCCGATTAAACATAGAACTATGCATAACTGTCTAGCGCTTCTTCCCAGCACCGGCACAGCCCTCCGCACCAAAATTCTTTGTTACATACAGACGAGTTTTTTATTAACACAGGCAAATCAAATTCATTCTAAACAAAATTATTCAAACGCATACGTTTTCTTTTTTCACTGCCTCAGCCGCGCCACGACGAAGTTGACCACCTCCTCCCTCACACCAAACGTGAAATCCAGGTGTCCATAGTCAAACCCACGCAGTGTCACGCGCACCCCCGCTGCCTGCAAGTGCTCCGCGTGCTCTTGCACATTCTCAGGCGTAATCAGCCCATCAGAGGACCCCGCAGCTAGGTCCACGGGGAGACCCGCTATCAGAGAGTAGTGCTCCGCCACGCTGGGCGGCCGCTCAGCGCCGTAGTGCTCACGGTTTTTTGCCGCCGACCCGTAGTCGAAAAATCGAAAGGCGCCGTCCCGGGACCACTGCGCGAACTGCGCCGCGGTGTGCAACGACACCGCAGGCATGGCCTGCGGCGCGTAGTGCGGCAGCGCCATGGCGGCGTGCCACTGGGAGGTGTCGCCGCTGGTGGCCAGGCGGAGGCCAGACTTGAACAGCTCCAGCACCGCGGGGGAGCGCCCCACGTCCGCCATCAGCTTGAACGTCAGCCACCGCAGCGCAGGGGAGGGCACCCGCAGGCCCATCCCTGCCCCCGGGCGGAAAAGTTCCATGCCGCGCAAAATGACGGGGAAAATGTACTTGCAGGGGCGCACTGCCAGCGGGATGTGGGTGTGAAAGCCTGCGGGGGAGAGCAGGATGAGGCGCTGCAGGCGGTGGGGCTGCCCCCGCAGCCGCTGCCCCACTGCGTACATCAGCAGGCAAGCGGCACCCAGAGAGTGGCCGACGGCTTGCATGCGGTACGGCAGAGCGCAGCCGCTGCTGCTCTCCGGCGGCTCCACCAGGTCCAGCTCGGGGAAGGTGCCCCCGCACGGCAGCGGCGCTTCTGCGTCGCCCACCAGGCTCTCGCTGAGAGCTCGGCGCAGCGGTGACGGCGGCGCAGCTCCTGATGCTGTCGTTGAGAAGCTCCCCGCCTCAGTTTTGCGTTCTCCTCCGCCCACCAGCTCCGACTCTGCAATAGGACCCCCGTCCCCGCCCACCCCTGCTAGCGTACCTGCTGCTGCTGCGGCTGGCGCTGCCGCAAACCCCGCAGCGCTAAAGCTGTGCCGCATGCCATTCCGCGCACCTCCCCCCCCGCCACCGCCCCGCTGCGCTGCCGCCGCCCCCGGCGCCCCCAGCTCCAACATTTTTATGCTATGAATGAGGTCCAGCTGCGCCGGCAGGTCGCACAGCGCCAGCTCGTTTGCAGAGTAGTGCCAGTACCGCGCGCCCCGTTTATCGAAGCGGGTATTCACCCGGGGAGGGTTGGCGCGAGTGTTGAGCAGCCACACGTCAAATCCAGCGTCGTGGGCTCCCAGGGCAGCGGAGCCGCCCATCCCCCCGGCCACCCACCCCAGCGCGGTGTCGAGCACGCCGTGCTGGAAGACCGCCACCTCGCGGCAGCCGCGGCGGGGAATGCGGTGCATCTGCAGCAGGTAGCCATCGCTGGTGGTGATCTGGATGATACCAGAGGAGCAAAGAAAGAAAGAAGGCGGTTCAAAATACGGTGTGTATGAAATGACATTGTCAGCCGTATAAAAAGAAAGAGAAAACGCACAAAATACAAATGAATACAGCAATTGAAAATCGTTCAACTCACAGTGTGCTCCTCGAGGGGGTAACCCGCTCTTAGAATTGCGTCAGAGGCGGTGAACATGTGGAGGTCCTCCCAGCGCCTGCCGCCCGCCCTGCGCCGCGCCTGCAGACGGCGCGGGGTGTCTGCCAGCTGTGCCACCGGCGGGGGCGGCAGCTTCTCCAGGAAGAACGCCTTGCGCGTGCCCCACCGCAGCCACTCAAACGCCTTGTCGATGCCCAGCTCAGCGCCGAAGCGCGCGTCCTCGATCAGCCCCCGCCGAGCTTCCGACTGCATGAGGGGGGAGGCGGCAGCGGTGGAGTTGAACAGCACAGAGCCCCGTTGGAGAGCGGGGCGGCCTTGGGGAGGGGGCGGGAGGTCGGTGTGCCGCCAAACCCCCCATTTCCTTTTCTTTACCACCACCGCTGCTGCGTCAGAGCTGCTGGCGCTGCCGTTGCCAGCATTGCTGGTCCCTGCTTCCTCCTCCGCTTCCGCTGCTGCTCCTGAGAGGCCTTCTCGCTCCAGCAGAGCGTTAAATGTTCCGCGGGGGCTGTTCCACCACTCCTGCCATACAGCGCTGCGCGCTGCGCGCTCTCGTCGGCGGGCCCGGCCCCACCGCTCGCGGCGGGTCACCGACAGGACAAAGGCGCTGAAACTGTCGACGTAGCTGCCACCCGTGGCAAACCAGCCCCGTACGACGCTCTGCGGGTTGGCCAGGGGCAGGTGGTTGGAAAGAGGGCTCGCTCTTTTTGCGAAGAAATAAACGCGGTGCTTTGCCTCTTGTTGATTGATCGAAACCAAACCCACCTTTGTGCTCTCTTCTGCAGCCCCAAGAACTCCGGTTGAGACCCATTCTCCTATGGCGTTTGAAAAAGCTCTCAGACAGCCCAGCAGGACCAGAAAACCCGCCAAGACTTGTGTCAAAGGATTTTTCATCATATATTTTTTGGCGAGCTTTTCTCTCGCACCTGCCCTCAACAGGGCAAACATAGTGCATCTAGCATTCGAAAATATGCTAAAATTAATTTTAATACGTTTGTTTATAAAATATACAAATTTCGTCGTCGGAATGTTTTTCAATGTTTTCCGTTAATTCAATGTTTTTCTGCATGTTTTTCAGGATGTATTCAATGTTTTTCAGGGCGTTTTTTCAGGATGTTTATCCGAATAATACATCACGCTTACATCTTCAAAAAAAAATACCAAAAAAATATATATAATACCCCTCAGAAGTTCTACATCCGGCAGTTCTTCAGCTCCACACGATTCATCATCTCGAGTACATGAACAGGAAGCCCACCGCGAAAAATCCCGCCGCCATTGACGCAGTGGCGGCATAGTAAGGGTAGGCCTGCACGATGAACCGCTCGTACTCGTGGTGCCGGAACGGTCGCACCGGCACCGTCAGCACCTCGCTCAGCCACGAGTACCCCGGTCTGCGGTACTCCAGCACCCACTTGAACACGCCGTACACGTCGGGAATTTTAACCGCCGCAGCAAACGTGCCGTTGCCCAGAGGGGTCAGCGTGACGCGGATGTGGGGGTCCAGCATCGTGAACTCCAGCTGCACGTCGTCAGCCTGGTAGGGCTTGCACCCGCCAGTGCCACACTCTTTGACGTCTATCGCCACCTCCACGTCGTCGCTGACGCGATAAATGGCTGGAGACACCTCCCCGCCGATGATGCGGTGGCGCAGCGGCCCCGCGCGCAGCACCCCGCGCTGTCGGAACGCCCACGCGAGGACGTCGGCGCCCACTTTGGCGTTGCCGGCGGCGGCGGCAAAAAAGTCGTTGGAGAGCATGGCGGTGGAGCCAGACACCGCCACGCGCGCGCCATTGCGCCCCTGCACCAGCGTCACCAGCCCCAGGGCTTTGCCGGCCAGCGGGGCTTTAGGGGGAGCGGGTTTACCAGGAGGGCCGGCGTAGGCGGTGGAAGAGCCGGTCACAGCATGGAAAGCGGTCTCTGAGTCAGGAGAGACCGACAGACCGACGCCCTTGAATGCTACGGGGCCCTGGGTGCCGGAGCTAAACACCACAGGGAGGGGGGAGAGGGCGGAGGAAAGGACGGCGGTGTGGCTGCCGCTCTTGCCGTCCAGTTTGGCGTCGAAACTGAAGTGGTCGATGACGGCGGTGCCCGCGGGGGACACGTCCACTCCCAGAGCTGCGGACAGCTCGCGCAGCTGCGTGGTGGCGTCCTCGCTGAGCGCCAGGAAGACGTCGTGGCCGGCATTGAAAAAATCTTTGATAGTTGAAGGCTTCACCCCCGGGCCCAGCTCTGGGAAATGAGGGATGGGGAGTGTGGGGTGAGATACGAGGTCGATGGGATGGAAGGTGTGCAAAGGCGTGTGAAAGAGGAAATATTAAACTCACTGCTCTTGCCACCAAAGATCACCAGCTTGTCAAACAACCATTCGTCCCAATCGTTGAGCTTGATGCTCTTGGTGTCCGCCGATGCAACCTCCACGTTGAAGCCTTTGGATTTTATGCTCTGCAGGAAGTTGCTGTGCGTTTGCTGCATGTCCAAGCTGTCGAGCAGCACCAAGACATTGCTGCCCTCTGCAAACACCGATCCCGCACCCATCACCGCCACACACACGCCGATGGCAAACAGCTTTGCCATTGGCCGGGAAAGCCCCATGATGACTGCTTCTGCTGCCGCTGGCCTGTTTGATCAAAATTTGATGAACCAGAAAGTTTAAATATTTTGATACGTGGGACTGATCTGCGGGGTGTTTGATTGTTCACAAATCAATATTAAATAACATAAACGCTGGAGCACCTGCGAATGCGAAAATATTGAGGAAAGGCTGGCAACCGAAACCCCGAAAACCCCCGAGAAAAATGTGGCTTCGAGCGTCCCTGAAACAAAAAAAACCAATATACCTTATTACTGTGACACCACATACGATGGCTTGGATGCGAACACTGCCTCGAATGTCACTGCTGCCCACCACTTCAGCAATGAGTAGGCTCTTCTCACCTGCCTCTTTACCAACCAAAGGAGCCTCTTATGGCAGCCCATTGTCTATGACTTCAAGTACCTTTGCCAAATGCACCCCTTTCGGCAACAAAACGCAGTCCCGAACGCTCACCGCCACGTCCGCAGCCGCTGCCGCCTCCGTCGCCCCACCCGCTGCAGCGTTCATGGTCATTGGCGACGAAATTTTGAATGGATCCATCAGTGACTCCAACACCCCGTGGCTGGCCAAGCTGCTGCACAGCAGAGGCGTGGATTTGGTGCGAGTAGAGATGGTTCCCGATGACGCTGAAGACATCGCCGCCACGGTGCTGCGGCTCAGGGAACGCGTGGGGCCAAACGGATTTGTGTTCACGAGCGGCGGAATAGGTGCGGTTGGCTGGTGTTGAGGGAGCAGCTGCTGTAGATAGTTATTCCCGGCATGAGTGCTCACGCGAATTTTCTTCTTCACGTACATGCAGGGCCGACGCATGACGATATCACGCAAGTGTCTTTTTGTAGTACCTTCATGCCCACCCAATGCTTATTTTCCCCCTCCCTTCCTGTTATACATTCTGTGCAGCTACGACAGCATCGCGGCTGCTTTGGGGCTCACCGTCGAGCTGCACCAGCCCACGGTGGAGCGCATGCAGGCTCACTACGACGCCCGAGGGCTGGAGCTCAACGAATCGCGGCTGCGCATGGCCAAGTTGCCCACTCCCTGCGAAGTCTTGGTGACCGATAATTTGTGGGTGCCGCTGGCCGTGGTTGGCGGCAACGTGCACATTCTCCCTGGAATCCCGCGCCTATTTCAGTCTATGATCGAAGAGCACAAGCACCGCTTCAAGGGGGCCGTCGCCGCCAGCACCGTGAGCCTGTTTTCAAGCAGCGGGGAGGGCGATCTGGCGCAGCCCCTGGGCGAAATTGCCGCTGCGTTCCCCAAGGTGCGCATTGGGAGCTACCCCAACACGCAGTTTGATCTGAATCACCCCGAAGAGCAGCTACAGTACCGGGTGAAACTAGTGTTTGAAGGGAGGGATGCAGGGGCAGTGGCGGCGGCAGCAGCAGCGGCCCAGGCAGCCATTCCTGGCACGATTGCCGCCCCTGCTGAGAGCGCTACTAGTTAATAGATACGTATTATTTTATTTGCTTATTTTTTGTGCATTAAAAAAACAATAAATTAGTAGGAATCAAGCCGCACTTTTTCGTCGGCGTCAGTCATGTCATAAAAAGAAAAAAAATCGTCATGGGTTGCACACAAAGAGTCACAAAAAATACAAACAAACAACAACGAGGAGAAGTTTAAGCAGTTCAAGCTTGCGCTGCCTCCCAAATTACGAGATGCGGGCGTTCTCTTTCAGCGCTTCTCTCAACGCCGCCACGCTGGCGATGGACGACCTCCTGGCCTTCCTGGCCGACGCCACCGCGTTCTCCCGCTCTTCATCCGCCTCCCCTTGCTGCCACGTCTCGTTGGGGCCTGCCGACTCCTCATTCTCGCTTTCTTCGTCGCTGCTGCTGCTTTCCTCCTCAGACGTGCTATCGGAGGGCGGCATTTGCGGCACATTGCCCTCATCTTCAGAAGAGTCCGATTCTGCCAAGGTCGCAGGCTTGGCAGCTCGGGTGGGCGCTGCTCGCCTGGCCTGCGTCCTCCCCCGCCCAGCCGCCGTCGCACCACCCTCCTCCTCGTCCTCGCTGCTGTCCTCATCCGAGGAAGACGACGACGCCAGAGCGGCAGCAGCGCGACCGCCGCGGCCCCGCGCCTTGACCGCCGCCCGCCCGCCACCGCCGGCGGCCTTGCTGCTGCTTTCTTCTTCTCCTTCCCCAAAAGGCATGGGGAAGCCGGAGCAGAAGGCGTCCACGTGGGCCTTGATGCCCGCCAGCAGCGCTGTCACCTGCTCCTCGCTGAGCTCTGGCGAAGCCATGCCCAAGGCAGCCGAGTACCGCTCCACAGTGGCAGCCAAGTCTTTCTGCATGGCGCGGTCGGTCAGCGCCTCCGCGGCGCGGGTGGCGTACACCTGGATGCGCACCATCGTTTCCTGCACGAAAAAAGAAGAAGAAAAAAACATTAAAAAAGGGGCTCAATATTTGTAGCAAATAGCGCACGTGATGTTCTGAAACTCTGCCTGGGAGGTTAAAGAAGCGGGGGAGGGGAAAACGCATTTAAAAGCAACAAAAATATGTTGGCTAAAATTGGGGGCTCACCCTGGTGTCTTCTCCCGCATCGTACATGGGCAACGCCAGCGGCAGCTTGCACAGCGCCGCCAGGTAGGGCTTGGGCACTCCCGACCGACAGGCGCACCCCAGCACCTCTCCCATCACCAGCTCCGCCAGGGGCTCGTGCCCCAGGGGCTCGTACTTGCCTTCTGCCCCCGTCAGCGGGATCTGCAGCAGCTGCAGGCAGAAGCGCACCACCTGGGGGGCGACAGCGCCGGCAGCAGCGGTCTTCCGCCCCGCCGCAATGTCCTCCGCTGCCGCGGTGCGCGCCGCGGGGAGCACCGCGGTGGCCAGATACTGTTGACTGGTCATGGAAAGCCCCGCGAAGCGCTCGAAGAAGACGGCCAGGCACTGCCGCACGCGGGCAGCGGGCTGCGTGGTGACGTCAAAGTGGAGCAGCAGCAGCGCCACCAGCAGGCGCAGCACCTCGCCGTCCTCCAGCGCGCTCACCTCTCCGCGCCGCTCATCCGTGGCCTGGCGGAACTCGTTGACCGCCACCAGGCGCACCAGTGCCTCGGTGACAGCGGAACCCAGGGCAGCCAAGTCCTCAACTTCCGCTGCCGCCGCAGGGCCGGCGCGGCCGCGGCGCGCCTTGCGGGGGCCCGTGGCGGACGCAAACGCGTCCTCCCACCACCGCATCGCGTTCAGCAGCAGGTCCACGATCGGCCCCGCACTCTCGCTAGAGGCGGCGTTGCTTCCGTTGACTATTGCTGCAGCCTCCACAGCCAGCAGCCCGTCGAGGGCTTTGGCGCCGCGCTGCAGCGCCAGATCTCCCAGCGCCTGCGCGGCGACGGTGCGCACGCGCAGGGGCTGCGCGGGGGAGGCCAGGCAGGCACGAAGGACCGGGAGGTGGGCGCCCAGCGGGGTGGGAATGCCGTCGAGAAGGCAGTACAGCCCAAGGCAGCGCACTGCCTCCCGGCGCACGGCATCGGTAGGGTGTTCCACCCCCGGCAGGATGACGTTGTTCACCAGGTCGGCCAGGGTGAAGGCGCAAGGCGACTGCACCGCAGGGCGGGCCGTCGGCAGCGCCTCCAGCAGCAGCGCCGCGGTGCGCAGGGCGTGCAGGTGCGCTGCGGGAGCAGCGGGGGAGGCGCCCGTGCCAGCGAAGGCGTGGGAGGCGTTCATCATGCCCAGCGTGGCCAACATAGCGTCAGAAAGCTCAGCAGGCGCAGCGTGAACTTTCCTCGCCAGCAGCCCCACCGCCTCCATCCACACCCCGCCCTCCTCTGCCGCCGCCGCCTCCCACGCCTGCGGGGACGCCAGCAGCTGGTGCAGCAGCCCCGCTGCCGCCCGCCGCCCCGTGGCATCTGTGAAGTCCATGCTGCGGGCAGCCAGAGCCATGAGCTGCGCGGTGGCGAACCGGCAGTCCACCCCTCCAGCCGCGTGCACAGCGATCACCCCCACCATTTCTTCCACTGACCCAGGCAGGGCGGCCTCCAGCGCCTCCAAGCGGTCCGCAGCAGCTGCAGCCTCAATGCTGGCGTTGGCGCCGCCCGCGTTGGCCGCAGCCAGCCCCTTAGATGTGGCTTCCGTGGCCAGGCACTCGCACACCACCCGCCAGAACAGCGCCTGCTCTGGAGTCATCAAAGCGCTGGAGGCAACGCCCTCTGGACCATCCTCGCCTTGGCCGGCGTCGAGCGACGATGGCTTGCTGAAGTCGGCGCGCAGGCCCAGCTTCTCCTCGCCTGCCAGCTTGCCGATCTGGGGCGCGCTGAGGCGGCCGGAGGCGATGAGCGCCCGCAGCGCAGCCTCCGCTTCCTCGGGGTGCCGCTCCGGCTCCAGCCACCGCAGCAGCGCCAGCGGCTCGCCGTCGCACGCGACGTCCAACCACGCTGCCACCATGGTGCCTGCAGCTTCAGAGACCGCGGGGGCGCGGTCTGACAGCCCCCGCCGCAGCAGCGTGGCGCCCGCCCCTGTCCCCAGCATCTCCAATCTGACCTTCTCAGCCACTGCCAGGTAGGCCATCTTGCGGACGTCATCCGACTCGTCGCGGGTGCGGTCCAACAGCGTGGCGTGCGTGGCAGGCGCAGAAGGGAGCGACGCCAGCACCGCTTTGCGAACCTCCTTTACTCTGTCTGAAGACAACAGGCGCAGCAGGGCGGTGGTGACGGGGCAGTCCCGGAAGTCTCCATCGTCGTCAGGAAGGGGGAGCCGGGCCAGGGCGCGCGCGGCAGCTGCACGCACATTGGGCTTGGCGTCCTCCAGTCTCGCCAGCATCGCCTCCTGCACATCGTCAGCGGCTTCGTCTGAGATGTCAGCCTCCCCCGGGAGGGACTGCATGATGCAGTGCACCAGCTGGCACACGCGCCACCGCGCCGCGGGGTCCTTGGCGAGCGAGAGAGGGACCAGCGCGGCCAGCAGCGCCTCGATGAACTCTAGCTGCCCCTGAGACTTGACCACGCTGGCGAACGTGGCGATGAACCGCAGCACGCGGTCCTGGTAGATTGTTTTCTGTGCGGTTGGGGGGAATTGGGGGGTGGTTTGGCGGGGTGCGAGGCGAAGATCGGGGCCAACAAACGCGAACAAATTAGACATCACTTCGCACCTCGGGCACCGTCATGAACAGCTTCATTGCAAACACCAGCTGCTGCAGCGTGTCATCCGCATCCTCGGCAGCCAGGTCCCACATGACTTTCGCGTAGCGCAGATGCCCGCTGGCAGAGGCTCGCTGCGCTTCATTGAGCAACACCGGCACGGTGAGCGCCTGGTCGGTGGCTTTGCGCCGCACCATATTTGTTGCTAAATAAATTATAATTAATAACTTAATTTGTTTGTGGTTTTTCGGACAGCCGAAAACTTTTCAACCGTTTTTTTGTACCTCTCGGTTGTACCGCTTGGGCTGTCTTCTACGGAGCGTGTAGGCCTGCCAGGGGCCCATGAACTGCTGCTGGGAAGCTTCGTATTTTGCCAGCGCTGCGGAGACCATGAAAATGTCCGCATTTAACCGCCATATTCCTGACGGGACTGTGACGTTACGGTTTAAGCGGCTGCTCAGCACCCATCCCTCTCTTTCATCAGCACCCCCAAGTCTCGCAAAAGTATTGACGAGTAGAGATGTTACCACTGCTTCTGCCAGACTCTCAGGATTGTGTTCCTTAAAAAAAAAAAAAAAAAAAAAAAAACCAAGCTTGAATTAAAATCTACAAGGAAAAGTGCTTCGGATGGTTTTCCGATCCGCAAAACACGCATGCGATAAAAGAAAAACGCAGGCGCATTATAAGCATTTGAGCAAGCCCACGCAGAAGAGCGCCTCAGGCAGGCTTTACCGTAGCTGCTGCAGCTTCCTTACAGGCTCTTTTGTGGGTCTTCCGGTTGGCTTTCTGGCACGCCACTGAGCAATACCAGCTTGTTGACACTGCATTTGGAGAGGTAAAATGAAGACGTTGAAAAAAATTGCATTGAGAACTTGAAGTAACCCAGCATGAACATCATGACGTACCCCTGCACAGCATTTTAAGTCTCGGCTGTTCCGGCCACAAGTTGCGCAATTCCTGCGGTCCTGCATGCCCGTGCGCTCGTGCTCCTCAATCATTTCTCCCAACTCCATGTCGGCAGAATTCCAAACACCGCTTTTATAACCCGTTGGTTTGAGCTACCGAGCGCGGGCTAAATTGCCCTCTACGGCTTTCATAAGAGCGTAATAACCGCCTTTCCGAAAGATCATCGGCCTCCACTTTTTGCATCCAGCCTCTGCTAGTTTAGCACGGTCAATAAACGATTCTACTTCAGAATAACGCCATTCGCCAGACGTCATTGCGGCAGACGCCAGGTCAGAGAAGCAGCATGCCATGATATAGGGGTCACGCACTGTGAAATTTTCTGCAGCCAGCATGGCCTTGCGCATCATGAAACTCCTAGTTTGCACAGGCAAGCCTTTAATAGCGCCAGGGCTATCTGTGCGGAATGCTAATTTCTCAACAGACCCCACTTTTGCCCAATAATACCAGCACAGCTCTTCGAATTCGTCTGACAAGTTGTAATAAAAGCGTTGAACAGCAGCACGGGTGCCAGGACGCGCAAAGTTCCCCGCCGAGGCGTCAGCTTCCAGCAGAAAGAACATTCGGGTGAATTTTACCAGCGCCAGCAGGTCTTTAACAGTCAGGCGCGTGCCCCAACGCGCAAAAAGAGCGGCAACACCGCCGCTGCCCTGCAGCCGCTCCAAGGCTCGCTGAATGTTCTCCAAAGCATTTGCCCAAAACTCTGGGCGCTCAGGCCTACGGCTGCTGGGCATTTTTGAACTCAGAATAGCAGGCCATAAAAATAAGACGGCACCTTGTGTTAAGTGTCGCTTGGTAACGACCGACGGGACAACGAGACGGCCCAGTTCGGTTGCGGCGGCAGGAATGGCATAGGGTCCCAGTGCAGCTTCGTATTCCTCTATGGAGACCAAAGCGAGGTAGTCGTTGCTAAATGATAGGGACTCCAGCTCCAGGAGAGACAGCACAATTCGCATCGTGTTGTCTATAATGACCGTGCCGGACTCGTTTTGTCGAATCAGGTCCGCCAGAGGCGGAGTGCGCCTGACAATTTCTTGTTGTTAGATCAAAGTTTCATACAGCTCGATTGAACGCACCAAGTCGCGCTGCGTTTTGCATCGTTGGTCCTCAGGAATATCCAGCAAGTTTTTGCGCCATTCAGGTAGCGCGGAGCTTGAAGCAGCGGCTGCCATGGGTGCTTGTGCAATTATTTTGTTCAAATGAGGGTCGAAAAAGAGCAGAGGTCTGGCAGGGGGGCGGTATTCAATTGTTAAAAATTATGTAAAGTTTTTATGCGGTCTGCAGCGAGCCAGCCGCTGAAAACGAAAAATATGAAGAAAAAGAAAATTGCTCCCAAGGGGCATACACGATCTGTGCTGCGCTTCCCTCTGCAATTCGATCCAATATTAAAACACGAATTTTAAAGCCGCTGGAAGGGTGCTGTCACCCGATCAGCCCCCCACAATCCCCTAAATTTCCCAGATTTATTTTGATCCCCCCCCCTTGTTCTCTCCATCCATCAACGAGATGCCGGGGTCAGGGGTGCTGGCAGACAGCGACATGCCGCTGCCCGATCTATCCGTCTCCTCCCTGGCCGGCCTCCGCAACAGCAGCAGCGACCACGCCAGTGGCGCAGCTGACGCTTCAGATGAGCAGGACGTTTATTTCTCAGAGCTGCTGGGCTATTCCATGGACCGGCTGGGGCGTGAGCCCGACCTGCTGCGCGCCGAGCAGGAGCAGCTGGGCCGCCAGATCCAAGAGACCTCTGTCACAAACTACCGCTCTTTCATCACCACTGCGCGCTGCCTGGAGGACCTACGGCAGCAGCTGGGCGAGGTGGCTGGCTCCCTGGACGCCCTGGACGCGGATCTCCCCAAGCTACAGGCCGCCGCGGACGCCTTCCGCCGCGACAGCGCCGCTGTGAACGCCCGACGGGAAGGCAACCGCACGCTCTACGCTGCCCACCCCGCCCTGCTGGACCTGCTGGAGGTGCCGGCACTCATGGACACCTGCATCCGGTCGGGAAACTTTGACGAGGCGCTGGACCTGCGCGCCTACGCCAACAAGCTGTCTGTGGTGCACGGTGAGCTGCCGGTAGTGCGGCAGCTGGTTCAAGATGTTGGGGCTGCTGCCGCCAGCATGCTGGACCAGCTGCTGGCGCGGCTTGCGGAGAGCATCCAGCTGCCAGAGTGCCTGCGCGTCATCGGGTACTTGCGCCGTCTGGCGCTGTTTCCTGAGACGCAGCTGAGGCTGCGGTTCCTGGAGCGGCGCGAGGCGTGGATTTCCAGCATGGCAGCGGACCTGGACGACCGATCCGCGTACGATTTCCTCAAGCGCCTGACGGACGTGTACCGCCTGCACGTGTTCGATGTGGCCATGCAGTACCGCGCCATTTTTGCGGACTCCAGCGCCTCGGCTGCGGCGGCCGACGACGGCGGCGGCGTGCTGCACTCCTGGGCGCAGCGCCGCGTGAGCGCGTACTTGGAGGCGGTGCGCACGCACCTGCCGCAGGTGGGGGACGGCGGCGGGCTGGCGAGCGTGCTGGATCACGTCATGTACTGCGGAGCATCGCTGGGGCGGGTCGGCATGGATTTTCGCCCCCTGGTTGCGCCGTTTTTCGAGGAAGCTGCGCTAGGGCTGTTCACCCGCGGGGTGCGGTCCTCCAGCGATGCTTTGGCCACCATGCTGGAGGGGCACAAGTGGGTGGCCATGCCGACAGCTGCGGGGCGGGCGGCGGCGCAGCGGCTGCAGCGGCAGAGCAGGGAGAAGGAGGAGGCTGCCGCCGCTGCGGTGGCTGCAGGGGAGAATGGGCAGGCAGAAGAGGGCGAGGCTGCAGCGGACGCTTCTGCGGAAGGCAAGGAGGAGGCCGGGGGAGACGGCAACGGCAAGGTGAAGGACCTGGGGGTGCCCCCGCCGTCACTGGTGGAGCACCCCCCGCTAGCGGTGTACACCAACGGCCTGCTGGCGGCGCTGAACGAGCTGCGCCACTGCGCTCCTCAGTCGGTGCGGGCGCCCGCCGCCGCCGCGCTGCAGGCTTCCCTGACTGGCGCAGCTGCCGCGCTGGCCAACGTCCCCGCGGCGCGCACGCTGTCGCAGGCGGAGCGTGGGGTGTACCGCTCTGCGTGTACTGCTTTGACTGCCACGCTCTGCCCTTACATCATCGCCTGCTTTGACAGAGTGTACCCTGGTGGGGCTGCCCTGCTGGACCCCCAGGCTGTGGGCAGGATGCTGTCTCGGGGCGAGGAAGAGGGTTGAAGAAAGAGATTTTCTTTTCCTGTTTTCTCCGTGTGATCATTGACGTGATCGAGGATAGATTTTATATTGTGCTGCTGGGGCAATTTATTATTGATTTTTTACGACAGAGGTAATAATTACCACCACAACAAAAATATGTAGATTGGAGCCAAAAAGAATAAGAAAAGGGGGTTATGCAGGCACGCTCATATAGTCTTTCTAGCAAAAAGCATGTATGAATGGATATTCGAAATGTGAATTAAATGGATTTGTTAAATTCAAAAATCAGGGTTCTCAACGCTGGCTGCCGAGTTCAGGGCGCCCCTGGACGCAGACCCAACCAGCCCCAGGCTGGCCACTGACGCCGGGCGAGCAAGCTGCCGCCGCACAAGCGAAGCATACGCTCCTCCCGCCGCCAGCAGGTCGTCGTGGGTGCCCACCTCTGCCACCTGCCCGTGCTGAATTACTACGATGCGGGACGCGTGCTGCACCGTGCTCAGCCTATGAGCAATCACTAGCACCGTGCGTCCCGCCATGGTGCGATCCAAAGCCTCCTGCACCGTGGCCTCGCTATCAGCGTCCAGCGCAGAGGTGGCTTCATCCAGCAGGAGCACCGCGGGGCGGCGCACCAGGGCGCGGGCGATGGCCAGTCGCTGCTTTTGCCCCCCGCTGAGAGTGACGCCTCGCTCGCCGCACTCAGTGGCATACCCCTGCAATTTAAAACAATATTTGAAACAAAGCTTTAGTGTATAGCGTTCAAAATTAAACTATTCCCGGCTTTGTATGCCTGAAAGCTGAAAATAGCGCATTCAAACAAGTTTTTTCTTTATATTTATTTATTTAAATTTACCTCTGGTAAAGCGGTGATGAAATCGTGGGCATTGGCCAGCCTAGCTGCGGCCTCCACGTCCTCTTGGGTGGGCCGCTCCTCGAACGGCACTCCATCCGCCTCCTCCAGCCCGTACGTGATGTTGCTGCGCACGCTACGCGCGTACAGCACTGGCTCCTGGCTCACCAGCGCCACCCGCCGCCGCAGCCACCCAGGGTCGTAACTCCCCACGTCTCGCCCATCCACAAGCACCGCCCCCGCCGTCGGCAGGTACAACCGCTCAACAAGCTTCACTATGGAAGACTTCCCGCCCCCTGAAGGACCGACCAGCGCCACCACCTCGCCAGGATTAATTACCAAGTTAAAGTTGGAAAGAACTGTGGTTTGGGGGCGGGAGGGGTAGCGGAACGCGAGGTCCCTCAGCTCGATGCGGCCTTCGAAGGAGGGCAGCGAGAGGGCGCCTGAAGGCGGGATGGCGGGGCGGCGGTGCATCAGCTCAATGACCTTGTCTGCTGCGCCCACAGCGGCCGACAGCGCAGAGAAAACGTCTCCCAGAGACTGGAAGGCGCCACTGAGGGACTGCTGGTACAGCATGAAGCTCACCAGCGCTGCAAAATGATAGAAAAGAAAAAAACGGCGGGGGGGGGGGAGGGGGGTTGGGAACTTAAATTAATTATATTACGACTAATGATAATATGCAACTCACCTCCAGCGCTCATGGTATGCTCCAGGACCAAGCTGCCGCCGTAGTATAAAACGCTGGCAACGACCGCTGCGGAGAGAAACGTGTTGGTCATCATGTATGCCTGCGTGGAAAATGAAAATGAAGAAGAACCAGCTATTAAGAACTAAGTTTTGATGAAAGAGAACAAGAAACAAGAAAATACGAAATATGGAAATACAAGGAAAATACAAGGAAAAAATGAAATAATAAACCTCTGCCAAAAACCCTACCGCGTACGCCATGGCCTCCCTCTTCTGCAGCGCATAAAACCTCCCCAGTTTCTCCGCGTATTCTGCTTTCGTCGACCCCTCCGCAGCGTGCGCCTTCACCGTAGGCATCGTCCCCAGCGCCTCCTCTGCCACGCTGTTGGCCGCCGCCAGCTCTGCCTGCACTTTCTTGCTCATCTTGCGGTAATACCTCCCGTACACCTTGCAGATGGCTAGTACCACAGGCACCATTACGAACGTCACTACAGTTAGCCGCCAGCTGGCAGAGAACATGAAAGCCAGGACCATGGCGGCTTGGGTGGTGGACCGCAGCATCACGTTCAGGTTGAGGCTGATTTGGTCCGAGACCGTGGTGGTGTCTGCTGCCAACCGGGAGGTGATCTCTCCGGTGCGGGTGGTGTCGAAGAAGGAGGCGTCCTGCCTGAGCAGAGACTCGAACAGCGAGCGCCTGAGGCGGACGTTGAGGCGGGTCATGCTGATGGTGAACAGCCCGCCTCTGATGCCGGTGAAAATGGCGCACCCCAGCGCCACGCCCAGCAGCTTCTGAGTGGTGCGCA
This sequence comes from Marvania coccoides, assembly GCA_963854735.1. Classification (NCBI taxonomy): domain Eukaryota; kingdom Viridiplantae; phylum Chlorophyta; class Trebouxiophyceae; order Chlorellales; family Chlorellaceae; genus Marvania; species Marvania coccoides. The sequence continues at coordinate 1,079,766 of OY978098.1, read as the reverse complement.
CGAAGGCGGCACGATCGGGGTCAATGCTGGCATAGTCGATGATTCTGGAGCGAGAAAATAAAGGAGAAGAAAAGGGGTTTGAGTGTTGCTGGGTTGGTAAAATTAGAATAAATCAGTGGAGGTGTCTTTACCGCCCGGTGTAGTAAGGAATCAGGGCCTGCCCCAACGCAGCCACAGCGCCTGCGCTGAACGCCAGCAGCAGAATGGGGGTGTCAGGGGTCGACAGCCGCAGCAGCGTGCCAATGGTTGCGCTGCGGGCCTCTGCAGATACGGGAGCTGCAGCGCCTTTATTGTCTTCGCCCAGCAGAGGCGCCGCCAGCTCTGCCTCGCTGCCGCTGCTGTTTTGCGCCAACGAGACCGCGGCGCGGCGATGTGCGGCGTGCTGCCACTGCTGGACGATGGCGCGGGCGGCTGGGGATTGCGCAAAGGAGGCGAGCAGCGCTGTGAGAATGCCGGCGTAGAGGTAAGCCAGGCCACAGCGGTGCCTGGTGGGCCACAGATCGTCAGCGCCCAGAATGGCTACGAGCACAGCTTTGGCCAGCAATAGCAGCTGGAATGTAAGGCACTGCAGGTAAATGGCCATAGAAACTCTGCTGCGGCCCAGAGCGCCGCCGTCTCGAAATGCCGACCCCTGCCGCGCCTGCAGCCGCGCGGCGACGAAGAGGAGAAGGCATATCGCGACGCAGTTGAAGATGGCCAGCGCGAGAACATCGAGGTTGGAGTCTGCGAGGGAGTAGGAGCGCCAAAGCGACGCGGCGGTGAGGGGCTTGTGGAGGCGGAGAGGCTTAAATGCGCAATAGTAGCATCCTCCAAGTTGTGCCAGGGATGCAGCGGCGAATATTCGGCTACTAGCGTGCATTTTTTCTCGCTCGAGGAAAAGGTGGAATCAAATTTTAATAGTGATGGATTTGTCAATAAACTCCGCGCATTTCAAGTTTCTGGATACACATACGTTAAATAAGCTTGAGAAAATTTTAAAAGTGCAAAATTGACTATTGAAAAGTGCGTTTTTGAGCTACTTTGCTCAGTGACAATGTGATTTTTGTCCAAAGCCCCCAGCTCGTTATTCGTCGATTGCTCGTTTGGAAAAAATAAAAATAAAATAGGTTTGCTATATTGCGCAATCTGATCAGTCGTAAGTGCCGATTGTGGTCTCCCTTTTGTCTGGCCGTCTATCATCTATGGCTGACGCTCTCCCTTTCTTTATAATCTGAAAATGGTGCCACACTGCTGTTTGTCACAAAGCACCTTGCTAACAGAGCTTCCCCTGCAGCCCATGCATTCGGCATGGGCAGGAAAAAAAAATAATGGAAAATTGTGATGTACAAAAATACAAACAGTACTACATTCTACAACAGCACATCATTTTCGAGCTCGAAAATGGCTGCAGTGTGGTTGGCGCCGCATGACACCTGAATCACGCGCCACAGCTGCCCTCCAGACCCAGTTTGCGGCACCCCACCACCGCCGCCAGGTCCAGTTGCCAAATGAGTCACAGCGCCAGGCTTCCAGTAATCAAAATCGCTGCCCAGGCCCAGCTGCCCCCCCCCTCCCCCTCGGCTCTCGACCGAGAAAGCAGTCCCTGCAGAAAAACATGTACAGTTTTTAATTAATATTTTTCTCTTACTCCTGCATGAAAACGTGCTCCTCCCAGCGAGTCCCCCTCACCTTGGCTTCCTCCCCAGCCCCACGTGTACAGCTTCCCTTGGGGGTCAATTGCCGCAGAGTGCTTCCACCCTGCACATCATTATTAAAATGAATTAAAGGAAGAAAAAATAATTGTGAGTCAACAAACAAAACTAAATAAAAAATAAATGGATATATATAAACAAAACGAGTATTCTCGCTCCTCATTCTCTCACCTGCAGCCACCTGGTCTGCGACGATATCAGGTATCGGCTCCGGCCGTCCAAACACTCCCGCCTTCAACTGCCCTCTCCCCAAACAACCATGCTGATCTGCGCCCCACGACGCCACTGCCCCTCCCCCCGTCACCCCCAGCGTGTGCGTGCCCCCACAGGCCACCTGCATCCACGCCCCTGGGCCCTTAACTTCAATCGGGGTGGGGGCATCAGCGTCAGTGGCCATTCGGCCCAACTGCTTGAACCTGCCGCTGCCAAACACAAATGCGGTGTTGTCGGACGACACGCAGGCGGAGTGCATGTGCCCTGCGGATGCCTGCCGAATGGTCTGCGTCTCCAGAGCTCGCACCAATCGAGGCTTGGGCTCGTTCCGCTCGGCGGCCCAAAATCTGAGCGCGCTGGGGCTGCCGTGCCCCAGCCGACCAGAACCCCCGCACCCCCAGCTGTACAGCTCACCCGAGGAGCTCACAGCCAGCGAGTGCTCCGCCCCAGCGGCTATCGAAGCAATGCGAATGGACTTCAATGCTGCCACCAGGCGTGGGGTGGCGCTGCCGCTCACGTCTGTCCCCAGGCCCAGCTGGAAGTTTTTGTTGGACCCCCAGGCCCACACCAGGCCGCCCTCCGTGACGCACAGCGTGTGGAAATTGCCGGCAGCGATGGCGATGGCCGGCACCGGAAGGGGGACCTCTTGGGGGGCCCACACCTCTGTTTTTTCCTCGCTGTGACCCAGTTGGCCTTGATCGTTGAGCCCGTGGGTGAACACGGTGCCGTCCGTCGCCAAAACTGCGGTGTGAGCGCCGCCAACTGCCACCGCCGCTGCTTGCACGCCAGCCAGAAATTTCACCACCTGGGGGAATTCGACGGCGGTCTCGACGTTTCCCAAGCCGAGGCGGCCGCAGTCTGGGTTGCCAAAGGTGGCGACCACCCGGCGCAGCGCCTTCATTCGCTCTGGGTGTTTGATACACACAAGATTTTGCTCTTTCGAAAATAATTGTGAAGCTGAGGCTGCATGAAGGCATGGGGCAATCTACACATGTTTATAAAGTTCATCAGACGGGTCGCGACTGCAGCCAGCAGAAAAAAATATTCTGTGGCAAAATTTGAAAGAAATTGAGTTCAAGAAATAACTGCTCCACGCGGTCTGCATAGTTTTCCTTCATTTTATTTTCAATCGAGTTATTGAAAATAACAAGGAACGGCAAGATGATGAATCCAGAGATGATGAAGATGGCACAGGAAATGATGTCAAAAATGAGTCCTGACGAGGTGAGACGCACGCGGAGAATGCCCGCACCAATTAGGAGCTACTGAAAAGAAATAAACCATGCTGTTGTTCGTGGCTCGCGCAGATTGCGGCAATGCAGCGGCAGGCGCTCAGCATGGACCCCGCGCAGCTGGCAGCGATGCAGCGCCAGGCGGCCAGTATGGACCCCATCATGGCGCGGCAGGCCATGGAGGGGTTCAGTGGGATGTCGGCCGAGCAGCGCCAGCACATGCAGCAGCAGACGGCCTCCATGTCCCCTGAGGCAATGACCCAACAGCTGAACGCCCAGCAGCAGTACCAGGTCACCGCATCCGAGCAGCTCAAGGCTGAGGGCAACCGCCTGCACGGCGCCCAGCAGTACGACGCCGCAGCCGAAAAGTACCAGCGCGCCATCGACAACCTGGCAGCCCATACTGCACCCCAGTCCTCCGTCTTGAGGGTCAGCTGCCAGAGCAACCTGGCCAGCTGCCACCTGCAGCTGCGGCGGTGGGATGACTGCGTCGCCGCCTGCAACGCCGTGCTGTCCTCCGACCCCGCCAACCGCAAGGCGCTGTACCGGCGGGGGCAGGCGCTGGCGGAGGTGGGGCGGGCGGGGGAGGCCATCGCCGATCTGCGCAGCGCCTGGGAGATGTCTCCAGACAACGAAAAGCCGCTGATCAAAGAGAAGCTGGAGGATGCTGAGCAGCGGGCGCGGCACGCGGCCAGAGGGGTGGCTGTGGAGGAAATTGAGGAAGGTGAGAGCGACGATGGTGGGCCCCAGACGCTGGAGCGCCTGGAAGAGACCGTGGACGGCGTTGTTGAATCTGCTGAGTATGAGGCGCCGGTAAATTCCAGTGCTGCCGCGAGTCTCGCGGGGCAGGAGCCCATCACCGTGCTGCCAGAGCCTCCCTCTGCCTCTCGGACGGCTGCGCCTGCTGCGCCTGCTGGTGGCGTGCCGCTGCAGCCGGACCCCTCTCAGGTGTCCATGGCTGCGCAGATGATGCATAGCAACCCTGACATGGTGCGCCAGGCGGCGGACATGATGGCTAGCATGAGCGACGCTGACATTGCGGCGCAGCTGGCGGCAGCGGGAGGCATGCCTGGGGCCACGCCTGAGATGGCGAGGCAGGCGGCGCAGATGATGAAAGGGATGTCCACGGAGCAGATTCGGTGGGTTACCTTTTTTAGTAGTAAATTTTGAGCGGCTGTGTGTGATTTCTACCGCTCCAATTGAAAGGGATTACATCTTTTTATGTTTATATGAGCTTAAATAGAATTTCTACCCGCTTCAATTGCAGGAACATGGCGAGCCAGGCAGCAAGCAATCCCATGGCTGCGGCAGCAGGAGCAGCTGCAGCTGGCGGCGGTGCCAGCGGCGTCCCAGCGATGCCAGCGATGCCGCCTCAAGACCCGGCCGCCGCTGCGTCCATGGCGGCGGAGATGATGCGCAAGGACCCCTCCGCGCTGAAGAACGCCGCCAAGATGATGGAGAGCATGAGCCCCGAGCAGCTGGAGGCGATGGCGGCGCAGATGCCTGGGGCGCCGGCCGGCATGAAGATCGACCCACAGCAGATGAAAATGGCGGCGAAAATGATGGAGAACATGAGCGCAGATGATCTGGAGAGGATGACGAAGATGGCGGCTGATATGGGCATGGCAGGGGCCGGCGGAATGCCAGGCAGTGCTGCAGGCGGAGCGGCAGGCGCCGGCGGCGCTTCTGGGGCTGTTGCGGGGCCCGCGACGGCGCCTGGCGCTGCCCCTCACTTCGACATGGGCAGCGGGGGTGCTGGGTTCACCCCGGACTCGATCGCTGGGATGCGAAAGGCGATGAACGACCCGGCCATGCTGCGCTCGATGCAAAGCATGCTGCGGGGCATGGACCCCGAGGCGCTTGCTGGGATGATGCAGTCCGCTGGCATGAAGCGCATGACCCCAGAACAGGCTCAGAAGATGGTAGATACGATGGGAAACGTGAGCGATAAGCAGCTAGAGTGGATTGCCAAGCTGGCCACGATAGCGAATGCGCTGCTGGATAGCTACCTGCGCATGAGGGCATGGGTGGAGGCCAACAAGGCGGTGGCGCTGGCCATCTTCTTGCTGCTGGTGTACCTATTGCTGCGGTGGTGGGGCAAGGTTTGAAATGGAGGAACGGAGCACAAAGATTTATTTTTTTGTGCGAGAGTATAGATGTAAGAAGGGGTGTAAAATTGAGAGTTAAAGAGGCTGAATTAAAATGATCCAGAAAGGGTATAAGACCTTTCGGATATCGAGCAAAAGTTTGCCCGGGAAAAGAGGTGGACGAAAAAACAAACAATAAAGGCAACAAGGGTTAAAAGGGTAATAGTAAAAAATCTTTACTGTAGTGATAAATTAAGATTTAATTTCGATCTTCAGCAGGTTTGAATAGGCTTCGTACAGCGCTGGAGGCCACCTCGTCGCTTCCCTGACAGCTGCCTCGTTTTCCCACCGCCAGTCCATGTCAACAGCAGCCATCAACTGACTCTGAAGGATACAGATAAAGAGAGAAGGGGTGGGAATGCAATTAGAAAGAAAATGCACAAAAAAAGAAAGGGATTGAGATGCGTCCCGTACCTCTGCCTCTTCCCGCTCTCCTGCAGCCCACTGCACCGCCGCCAGCGCAGCGTGCGCCTCCGCGTAGTTTCCATACTTCCTAAAGAGCACAAATTACACATGTAAAAAATCCCAAGGAAGGGAGACGCCACGTTTTAGGTAGTGTCGATTCAAAAATCACTCTCCCACCTGACTAGACCTCGCATTTGCCGCTTCGCCAGCGCGGGGTCCCCCGTCTGAAACGCCAGCGTCGCCGCTCGCAGCCGGTATCCAGCGATCCCCGGCGCCAGGTCCGCTGCAGTTGAGAAACTCTTCATCGCTCCAGGGTAGTCCTCCAGCCGCAGCTGCACATTTCCTTGGTCAAACCAAGCTGCAAACTCAGCAGGGTCTGCGGCGATCGCGGCCGCTGTGTCTTCCAGCGCCAGCGCCCACTGCCTTTCCGCTGCAGCTCTGTCGCCGCTGGCCTGCATCTCATCTACCCCCAACTGCTCGTAAACTATCGAACGGTTGAGGTGCGGGACGGGCGCATCGGGGGCCAGCTCCAACGCTTTTGTGAAGTCTTGCAACGCCAGCTGCGTCTTCCCCTGCTGCAGGTGCACGTTGCCAAGATTGGAGTAGGCAGAAGCGCTGTTGGCGTCCTCCTGAGCCAAGTAGGTCTGAAAGAACCGCTCCGCTGCCTCCAGACGGCCGCCCACCGCCGCCTCCAGACCGGCTTTCAGCGTGGGGGACTGCACGTCTTCGATGCGAACATTTTCGCTAAACGCAGGCGGCGCAGCAAGGAGCACCGCGGCAGCGGCGGCGACAACACTTGCGGTGGCAGCGGAAAAAGGGGTTTGGACGACAGGCGCATAATGTAGTACAGGGGTGCTGGTACGGGAATGGCGCGGGGGCAGAGCACGGCAGTGAGAAGAAGAAAAAGAAGAAGAAGGGCTGGCAGCAATGACGGGACCACCGAAAATGCTGAAGGCGTGCATTGGGCTTTCGTTAAATAATTAATACAAGATTTGGGCCGACTGCGCTTCGATCGCCAATATCTGAGTATTAAATTCCTCAAAAAATGAAATTTATATTCATAGATCAGTCAGTTCTTTTCAGAATAATTCTGGAGAGAAACGAAGTATTTGAGATTGCGGGCTGGATTTAAACACTGCAATGGGCCATCGAGATGGTAACAAAGTAAATAAATTCAAAAAAAACATAGAAATAAATACAACAAAATTTTGTAGGGCTGGAGGGGCACAGGTTCACCCCACCTTTCTACCCCCCCCCCCCCCCCCCCAATTTTGCGATGAATGCAGGAACTGGCAGCGGCAGCAGCATTGATAGCGTTGCCCTCCAGGCAGAGGCAGAGAGAAGCCGGTTTTGGTCGTCAAGCATTGCAAGCTCAAGCTGGGTTTACTTGCTCTTGATACGCATTCAGCTGCCTAAGGGTCACCTTTGTCAACCAAGCCATTGTGGAAATTAATCCCGGTTGTGGTAGCTCTGCTTTCAGCCTACTAATTCACATGCCCAAAATAATCCTGGGATATACTCCGAGGGTAGACAGCCTGCTAAGAAAAGTTTATGAACGTGTAATTAAATTCTTTCCGAAAACAACTTGTGAGAAAATGGTCAGCAGCTTCAACAGAGTCTACGCGTCATACAGCGCTGGCTGCCATCTATGCATGGCAGCAGCGTTTTCATAAACATTTATGTGGAAGGTAAAATGGGGGAGTGAATCAATAAGAAAAAACAGGGAAAAGCATAGCAAACAAAACGAACATCTGAAGGTAAAATTATTGGCACATGTGTTATGAACTGTTCTCAGGATTATTCTATGAAAATTCAACGTTTCCTCCCGCCACCAGAGGTTCTAGCAGGCGGCGTTGGAACTGACTTGAGTAATAAGAATGATGATGAAAGTAACTGATAAAACACTTAAGGAAACTATCCCATTTTTGCCTGTTTTTAAATTGGCAATTTTTGTCTCTTGATTCATGCAAATCTCCTCAACCGAGTCTACGACACAACGCATACCTCAGAACCGCTGTGGTATCCGATCACCTCCCGTACAATCATCTGCAAAAGAAATCAAAATTGTCACGTGTGAATTTTTGAAATATTTTGCAAGGAAAAGAGGAAATGAGTCTGCAGCAGGGCAGTTCCAAATACACACCTTGCCAGCACGCTTCGAAAAGAACGAGCATAATTTCTTGGAACCAGTGCGGAAGGTGTAACTCAAGCATTTGGGGTTGGCGGAGCACCTGTTGTGGCACTCAGAGCGCTTGATACCACTGAACTTCCTGAACGCGGATCTGCCCGTGAGACGCTTGCCAAGAAGGGTGGTCATGGTGCAGGTCATGGTGTTGGTGGCGGCGCTGGGTGGCGGCGGGCTGGCAGTTTCGGCGCTGGGTGGCGGCGGGCTGGCAGTTTCGGCGCTGGGTGGCGGCGGGCTGGCAGTTTCGGCGCTGGGTGGCGGCGGGCTGCTGAGAGAAAAAAATAGGATGGAAATAAATAAATGGCGGATGCAAATGTTACCCTCGAGAACAAAATGAATAATTGAAAAGATAAGTACGTACCTAGAGGATTTTTCAGCCTGAGGGGGAGGCGGGGACGCAATTTCAGCGACTACCGGTGGCGGTGGAGAAGGCGACGCCTCGAGCGGAGGAGGGGGAGGAGACGCGTCAGGGGGCGGCGGCGAGAGCGACACTGTAGGTGGAGGAGGAGAGACAATCTTGGGGGGCGGTGGGGAAGCGGCTTCAGAAGGAGGCGGGGGCGACGCGAGAGGGAGATTTTCGTCAGTGCAGTGGCCCGGGGCCCACTTGCTCTTCCAGGGGTTGATGGCTTTATTAAGGACAATTGTGTCGTTGCTCTCAGGGTAGAAGATTCGATACACCTGCGAAAGACAAAACTCGTTGGTTAAATTCCATCAAATGTGGCATCAATCCAAGTATTTGAATTCAACTTTGTTTTCCGCTCACATTTCTGTCCAGCAATGTTTTCACGTAATCGTTGCCGAGGGTGGGCGGATTAGCTGTTGCGGCGGTGTGTGCTCCCATGGGATCGGCGTAATTAAAGTTGTTGTAGACGATGCCGTTGACGGTCAAGAATTGAGTGGCAGAGGCAGCGTTCTTGCCATTTTGGCTATCAAGTATCCGGTAGGCTCTCATCATATCTACGAGGAAGGTGGAAGAGAGCAATACGGATGATGAAATGAATTTTTGGAGGTAGAGCGGTTTTGGGATATAAAAAAAACTAATGAATAAATCGCCTACCATTATCCTCATGCCTCAGGTTGTGGCAATGGAACTGCGAAAAGAAACGACGGAATGGAGGAAATTCAATGAGTTGGTGACAAAGTCAATTTCAAACGGAAAGCATGTTTACATCAAGTTAAGCTGTACTTACCATATAGTCTCCGCGGTGGGCTCCAAACCGGGCTATGACGTACAGGGTATTTGAACTGCCTAAATACATGACATCCTACCCCCCCCAAAAAAACCAGCAAAAAATATATATATTAATGGGTTATTATAAAAAGAAAGAAAAAGAGCATCAGCTAATTAAATTTCCTCAGTCGCAAATCGTGAAATACTTGATTTACCTTGGGCGATAATTGCTCGTAAGATCTCACGCCATTAGCCCCGTCACGGCGTACGATGAAAAAGTCGATGAGGTGAATATGCACTGGATGGAACCTGGAATTAAAACACAAGGAAAGGGAAATGTTCAACTAAAGCATTAAGATTAAACTGCCATCACTGTTATAGTATTGATATTACCAACCATTGCCCAACTGCAGTCGCAATTTGCAATATTAACTATTTTTTCATTTAAAATAAAGATTATCTCACCATCCTCCGCCACTGCTGAGCTCCCACACCTACGCGCATTAATTAAGAAAGAGAGAAGATGAGATAAAATAAAGGAGAGCAAGCAAAGCTGGCCACTTTCTTCTTTTTCGAATAACACGACCAGAATATTATTAGCAGGAGAACTAACTGACCTCCCAGGTATTCTGGCCGACGTCTGCAGAAATAAAAAAGAAAATCAAGGTAAAAAAATAGGATTAAACAATTTAACAACAAGAAGAAGAAAAATACAAGACCTCACCTGCCGCGGCAATTTTGAACGTCGTCCACGTTTCTCCATTGATGGTCCACTGACTCCCTGACTTCCCGAACTTCAGCTGGCGGTGGGAGTTTCCAGTATTGGCCATGGCGACAGCAGCATCGTAGTCAGCGCCGCTCATAACCCTTTCAAGGGGCTGGTTGGGCTTGGGGGCTGCGACGGTGGGGTCAAACTTAGCATTGCTGCCGGTGACACTTGCCCCAACGACGATCTTTGCAACCAGGTGGCTGAAGCAGAAGTAGGGGACGGCCGGCATGAGCTTGTCATCTGCCTCGTTGTACAGGAACAGCGTCTGGCCTTTTAAGGCGCTGAAATCACAGACCATCTGCAGAATTTGTTGGATCGAAGTTTTGGAGGGTTAGAAAATGAAGGCTAGATTGCCAATGGAAGGAAAAACAATGCTCACTTCATAGCGCTCGGCCACCCCAATCAGCAGGCCGTCAGCAGGGAAGCCGGTAGGCGTAAAGCGGTACCCTCCGTCGCTTGCAATTATTGTGCAAATGTCCTGGGACACGTCTTGGAGCTGCGCGTTCTTGATCTTGATCTTAAAAGGGCGGCTCACGGCAGCATTGAGCATCCGCATGCGGTAATGCTTGGGCTCGAGATTCATGACAGGGAACGGAATGCCTGCGCAGAAAATAAATACATGTTTGGTTCGGTGGAAAGGTGTCACTGACAATGGCATTACAAAGAGCATAATTACTCTCGGGGGTACTGGGCATGTGAAATACTGAAGCAGCACAAAAAGGATAATTTCTCACCGCTAACAAGGTTGATATCACCGTAAAAGTTATCTTCGTGGGCATCAGCGGTGTCGAAGGCGAGCTGGCAGGTGGCGTCGAGCAGCTTGTCTTGCAGAACCATGTGCAGCTCAGGAACGTCTTCCAGGTTCCAGGGCTCGCCGCAGGCACCGTGCTTCTTCTTGGCGCTCACGAAGTACATGCCTGGAATAAAAAATAAGAATATGAGAGGATATTTGGTAGGACGCAGTACACGCGGTACATAAATTATTTATGCAGATTGTTTACAAAGCTAAACTCACCCGCTAAGCCAAAATACGCGTTGTCTGAAGTGATGTGCAGAGCGTGGTCGTGGTACCTATAAATAGCAAAAGAGACGTTCAGAAACATACGAATTTGTCCACGCACGTCAGAAATAAACACCTCTCAGGGGAGTGCCCCTGGGAGGTCGAGCAGCGGCAGGTAAAGTTCTGAGGATTAACACCTAGATTAAATTCCTTACCAGCCAGTGACGGGGCGGTTGTTGGGGTAGATGTAGTCTTTGGTTTCACCCACGCAAGTCTCGTCCTCCGCCCAGCCGTCATAGGGAGCCAGCGATGCGCTGCCGTGGAGATGGACGGAGAAAGGGCGGCCTTTGCGCCCGGTAGCGTCGCAGGGGTGCACAGTTGAGGTGAACAGTGGCCCCTTTCCAATCTTATTGTTAAAGCGAACGAGATTTTCTTGGCCAGCGGCGATGATGATAGATGGACCTGGGACGACCCCATTATATCTGCAATATAAAAAGAATAAAAAATAAAGCTCAGCACCCAAAAATTGTAACAATTAGCGTTTAATAACCAACAAACCAACTCTCCAAATAGTTGTATTGGCTACTCACGTCAGGAACCAGGTGCCTGGCAGGGCCGCGCAGGAAGGGATGGTGTTGTTGAAGGGGTGCAGCTGCTTGTCATAGACGTCAATCTCATAAGAAGTTAAGCAGTGGCCATCATCAGACCGGCAGGCTTCGTGCTTGTGCGCCAGTTCCGGAGGGTTTACAAACTCGTCGACAAAGGGAGTCAGAATGTAGGGAGTTCCAGGGAAACCATCAACGTCAAAGTTGAAAGCCGGACCGTTGCCAGCTGCACAGATTTTGTCTGCAGAGTCATACGGCGAGGGTGGTACTTGAGCGCTGACCACGCAGCATAGCGCTGCGTATGCCAGGATGGTCAAGATTCCCATGGTGGGAGGACGACGGAAGGAAGCTTCTGCGCGAGAAATGAACGACAAAATGAAGAAGAAAAAACGACGTAGCCCGGCAGTGTACGGCGGCCGTACTGTCACCTGGTCCTTGTGCATCTCAAGAAAAATTCAAAAAAATCCTGGCGATTGTAATGCCGACCACTGTTTCTCCCGATACAAGCATTTACCTGCTGCTTCGCTTGGTAAGGAGATGGCCGTTCCCAAAAAAATACGGAGCGGACTTCTTTCAAAACGGTAGAGTAGGCCTGTGCCAGGGCAGGCCGTTTGGCGAGAGAAAGTTTTTTTTTAATTAATATAAACTGGTGTTAATACGTAGAAATATAGAGCGGGTGGTAAGGACACAAGAGAAGATGCGTAAAAAACAAATTAGTGTAGGACCCTACAAAATCGACGATCATCATAATTTGCTGTACAACTTGTTTTTTAAATAGAACTAAATTGTACAGCACGCCATTTTTGCGAATGGCACTTCTCATCTCTGAGCAGAGCAGCATTCGTTGGCTGAAAAAGAAGAGATATGCGCGTGAAGAGATTGCCACGTGGTCAGTTCCAACATCATCAGTCTCCCCACCTACTCCCTACGTGCGGGCATTTCTCTCTACAGCCACATAAATGGGCACCGCGACCTCATCGCTGTGTTTCGTTCAAGTTCTTATGGTGATACGAGTTGAAAGTTTGTTTGGGAAAAAATGCAACGCCGCTCCCTTTCTGCAGCCCACATTGCCACCACCTCTTCAAAGAAGACGTCCTGGCAGCGCTCTTTGTCCAGCCAAGCGGGATGGATGATGTGCGCTGAGAGGAAGGAGATCATGCAAGCTTATATGAAAAAAATGCTTGAAAGAACTGTTCTTGCCTGTGGTCCCGCTAGGGCTTGGGGGGAGTTTTTCCCAGCGCTTCTTTGAAGGACCAATTAGGCCGTGTCACGCCCTATGTATCGTGGGCTTAACTATCCTCCGTGTAGGTCAATGACATCATCATTTACTCTGGGCGGGGCACAGGAGGAAACCTGTTTTTAAGGATTTTAATAGGGCAGTCAGCTGCAATGGTTGGCTTTAATTTAATTGACGATCGTTAATATTCCAGATGGTTTACTTTGGCAGAGCGAGGAACGTCAAGGTGCTGATCAGTTTTCAAAAACAATAATTAAAACGTTGCTGTATAGAGATTCAAATGCCATCTACAGGCCCCAAAGTGGACTTTACAGCGCCGTGTATAATTATAATAAAGCGGCAAACAGTAAGAGGCATCCCTAGGGCCTGCCACATATACGGATTCCTCGAGACCAGAACTCGCTGAAACAGGCGTTTTAAGGCCCCGCGTTGCTTTAAATGATACAATAATAAATGTAAGATCGTAAAAAACGCCGCGGAACGCCTCGCTGGGGCATATAAATGCATCGGAAAACGGAAAAATTAAATTTGGCTCAACTTCATATTTTTGCTCTCTCCTCCCTCCGGAGGACTCCATTTTTTTAAATAATAAAGCACGCTACCCGCTACCCGCGTCACCATGGGCTCGGAGGGTGATGTGGCCCAGTTTGTTTCGATCACCGGAGCGTCTCGAGGCCAGGCGCTGCGCTTCCTCGACGCCACGGGTGGGGACCTCCCTCAGGCGATCGAAAAGTTCTACGCCGAGCGGCCCACCGCGGGCGCGGCAGCGGGCCCCTCTGCCCCCGCCGGTGGCGGAAAGAAGCCTGCTGGTGGAGGTGGCTCCCGCGGAAACGTCCGGGGCTTCGCGGAGCTGAACCAGGACGAGGACGAAGAGTCCGAAGAGGACGACCACAACGACTACTACGTGGGCGGCGAGAAGAGCGGCCAGATCGTGAAGGGCGCTCCCAAAGACGACAAAAAAGGCAATGCCGTCGAGGACCTCTTCGAGAACGCGCGCCGCGCGGGGGCCACTGAAGGTCGCCCCGCCGATCTCCACCCCGACTCCCGCGGGTTCCAGGCCTTTGGGGGGCGCGCCAGGACGCTGGCGGGCGGGGAATCTTCGCCGCCGCTGCCCGAGGCGGCCCCAGAGGCGCAGGAGCAGGCCCGCACCATCGCCTTCTACGCCAACGGCATTTTCACCGTGGACAATGGTGCGTTTTGTGTGAATGCTCCTAACCTAATCCACTCCCTTTTCAATAATATACATCAATATTTTCCCGTCGTTTTTATTTTGCACAAATAACAGGCGAACCGCGCCGCATGGACGACCCCGCCAACATGCAGTTCATGACCGCCATCTCCCGCGGCCAGCTACCCCCTGAGCTTGACCCAGGGGACCCCAACATCCACGTGGCAGTCAACCTGGTGAGGCGGGACGAAGATTACACTCCGCCCGCCCAACCCAGGTTCACCGCGTTCGGAGGGGCTGGGCGCAAGCTTACGGACGACGCCAGCGGCGCCTCCACCTCCGCAGCGGCCGCTGCCGCGGGGGGGCCCACTCTGGCGGAAGCGGTGGCGGTGGTGGCGGGCAGCGTTTCCTGGCCTGGCGCGGATCCCGGCAAGCCCAAAACCTCCATTCAGCTGCGACTGGCTGACAGCAGCCGCCTGGTGGCGGAATTCAATCTGGATCACACCGTGGGGGACATCCGGGCGTTCATTCGCGCAGCCCGCCCCGGTGGGCCGACTGCTTTCTCGCTGATGACGGCGTTTCCGTCGCAGAAGCTAGAAGACGACGGCGCCACCATTCAGGGCGCGGGACTGGCCAACTCGGTGGTGCTGCAGAAGCTGTGACGAGGAGATTGCTCCCGGCAAGGACGGTGGGAAAATGGATAGAGCATACGTAGTTTATTTTTTTCCTTCTCTTTTTGTGTTAGAATGCCATGGATGATGTCTAGATAATTCATGCTCGCTTTAAATGCCTCATGCCCTATAAAAATAAGCTGTAACAAAAGCTGCACACTTCGAATGTCGCCAACCCTGGCGGCCCTTTCCTGCGGGTCTCTTCTCTTTCAACATATTCTTCTGTGCTGAGATGACACTGTCCAGGATGGAATTCTCTGACTCCCCTCGATGTAGTGGCAATACAATTTCTTTCTTCTTGAAGGTAAAAATCGGTTGAAAGGGACACCCTGGTGCCAAAAATCATGCACATACGCGGAGCCCGTTCCCACCCCGGAGGGCGCTGCCCCGGCAGCTCCGCTCACGAGGAAATCCGCGACCACGTTCTCAAAATTCGGGAAGTCCCACCGCGAAGAGGCGATGCCATCGACTTTGTCGCCCAAGCAGAAGCGCCCGGCGGTGTCCTCCCCCGACAAGGAAGGGCAGTCGCCCACCAAGAAACCCCGCATCAGCGCAGCTGGGGTTGTCTCGCCTGAGGAAAACGCTGCCGCTGTACCTGAAAAAACTGACTGTTTTTTTCTTAGTATGCCTGCATTTCACTCATCTTGGCTTGAGCCATCTCTCTTCTTATTCTCCACGAGATTGACAATATCTTCTCAATCATCGCACGCCACAGCCTGGCCTTCGCGCAAGTATCTAAATATTCTTTAATGTTTTTGCATATTTTGAAAATAATTTTCCAAGTTTCTTTTGTAAGTACCAAACCCCCCTGTCAGGAGGGCCCTGATGTGAGAGATGCATACAATTCATTCAAAAAAACTACAGTATGATGGCGGAAAACTTTTAGTATCTGCAAAGCCGCCCATCTCTCTTCTTTGATATTACCTATTTTTTTAATAATAATAGATAACATACAAAATACCGGGGAAAGCACCGAGCACCCTATCTCTAATAATACACATCGCCAATTCCGGGATATCACCGCATATTTGGGTGATTCGGATAGACGAACGCGGCTGGTCACCATTTCAAGTTGTTTTAGATTGCTATTAATTCCGTGTTTGTACCCGCCACGTACGGCACTGGTTGCCCGCCATCACGATGAGCAATAACTACTCCCCCATCGATGCCTCTTTCGATCCAGCCGCAGCTTTCCAAACATCCCAGCATCCTATGCTGCGGATGTCCTCTGCGGAGAGCTACGCCGCGCTGGACGAGGCGGAGCTCATTAGAGAAGCCAAAGCGCAGCTGAAAGCCCCGCGCAAAAAGCTCGCGCGCATCGCTAAATCACAGGTGGCAATGCAGGTTCTCACCAGCGATGGTGACACCAACTTTGCTGAGCGCATGGCAGAGGTCCTCAAGCAAAAGGGCTTTCCCACCGTGGAGATCGAGTACCACAATCTGACGGTGGAGGCGGACGCGCTGGTGGGCGATGCCAGCGACCCCACAGTGTGGAACGCCTTCAAGTCGATGGGAAAAAAACTGGTCGGCAGCAGCCTCCTCACAAAACCCGTGAAGGTCCTGGACGGCGTGAGCGGTGTGATCAAGCCGGGTACGCTGACTCTGGTGCTGGGGCCGCCTGGTGCTGGAAAGACGGTGCTCATGCAGCTGCTGAGCGGGCGGTTGCATGCCCACAAGGCCCTCCGCGTGGATGGCACCATCAAGTGAGCCGTAATTAGTGCTTTGGTATTTACTTGGCCGTTTTAAAACTCCTTCTAACTACGCGAATAAAAAAATAATATATCTATAAAATTCCAGGTACAATGGTGAGGAGATGGACAGCTTCGTGGTGCAGCGCACGGCGGGGCTGGTGGACCAGTATGACAACAACATCCCCAACCTGACGGTGCTGGAGACCCTGAAGTTTGCTGCAGCCTGCCAAATCCCCGAAGAAGAAAAAGTGAGCACGCTGGTGGCGCTGGACAAGGCAGAAGCGGCCCTGATGCGCAAGCACCGCGACATGGACGCCGAGGTGGCGGCTGCGGTGGCCGCGGAAGAGGGCGGCGGCGGCAGCGTGACCCCTCGCACTGAAGGCACCAGCACTGCCGACGGAACAACTGCCGGCGCTAGCAGCACCGCCTCGCCCTCCTCGGCGTCTTCCGACCCCGAGACGGAGTTTTTGGACCTCATGCGGCAGGTGGTGCTGCAGGGGGCGCGGCCCTACATCGTGATGCACCTTTTGGGGCTGGCCCACACCGCCAACACGTTTGTGGGCAATGAGACGCTGCGGGGGGTGTCTGGGGGGGAGCGCAAGCGCGTGACCTCTGCGGAGGTGCTCACTGGACCCCAGTGGGCTCTGTTTATGGGTCAGTTTACTCCTTTTGTGTAATATCACTTTTTATGCTTAAATTATTTTTTCTTGTTGCGTTTTTGCTGATAAACTGATTTCATTTTCCTTCCTATGAACCAAACAATTTTTACGCAGACGAAATCTCTACGGGCCTCGACTCTGCTACCACCTTCACCGTGATCCGCAGCCTGCGTGAGATATGTCACTCGACCTGCCGCACCATCGCCATCTCGCTGCTGCAGCCAGAGCCAGAGGTGATGGGCCTCTTCGACGACCTGCTGCTGCTCACCGACGGGAAGGTCATCTACCACGGCCCCATCGCCGAGGCCGTGTCTTTCTTCAGCAGCTTAGGCTTCGTTTGTCCGCCTCGCAAAGACCCCGGTTCTTTCCTCCAAGAAGTAACGACTCCCATGGGGCAGATGTCCTACGCGGCGCCCGAAATGCTGGACTCCCACGGCGTGCCTGCGGAGGAGCGGGACCCGGCGTACTTGCTGGAGAACCCCCCCAAGGTGCTGCTCATGAGCGTTGAGGAGATGGCGGCGGCCTTCTGGGAGACCCCACGCGGCATGGAGATGCGGCACCAGCTGGAGATGGACCCGTATGATGCGGAGAAGCGCGCGGTGGGGCCTGGAGGTGCTTATGGGGGCCCATGGGCGCTGGCCCGCACCCCTTACGCCCGGTCTGGCGTCAAGCTCGCGTTG
The DNA here is from genome assembly GCA_963854735.1 of Marvania coccoides. NCBI lineage: Eukaryota > Viridiplantae > Chlorophyta > Trebouxiophyceae > Chlorellales > Chlorellaceae > Marvania > Marvania coccoides. Next base: position 1,062,242 of record OY978098.1, on the reverse strand, counting down.
CTGGCGCTGCAGCGGCAGCTGCTGCTGGTGCGGCGGGACAAGGCGTTCTACATCGCGCGCGTGGTGCAGGCCATCATCATGGGCCTCATGATCTCGTCCCTGTTTGCCTCAGTCGGCCCGCCTTCGACTTCTGACCCCAGCGAAATCTTCTCGCAGGGCCGCAAAGTCATCGCGATGATGGTCATCAGCGCGCTCTACCTCTCCATGTCGTCCATGCCCACCCTAGGTTTCGTTATGCAGACCAAGCGCGTGTTCTACAAGCATCGCGACAACCGCTTCTTCCCTTCATGGTCCTACTCCGTGGCGCTCTTCCTGGCGCAGCTCCCCTCCGCCACGGTGGAGCCGCTGATGTTCGCACTGGTGTCGTACTTCATCGCGGGGCTCACCCGCACCGCGTCTGCCTTTTTCATTTTCTACCTCGTGCTGTGGTCGTCGGCCAACGCCATGGGGGCGCTCTTCAGGTTCCTGGCCTGCATCATGCCCAACATGGTGAGACACAGCATCAATATTATCAATTTTGGTCTATATAAGAACTCTGCATGCCTCATTACTTCCCTATCTCGATTCCCTCCTCCTCAACCTGCAGGTGGTGGCCAACGCCTTTGGAGCGCTCTTCCTGCTGATGCTCACCATCACCAACGTGAGTTTCTAAGAATTTCTTCGCTCTCTTCTTCACCTCGAGCATCAGACCTTATTTTCTGTTTTCTCTTTCCTCTTCATCAAAACTCAGGGTTTCTCCATCATTGCCTCCTCCATCCCTGCTTACCTCATCTGGATCTACTGGGGACTCAACCCCATGGCCTACTCCATCAGGGCCCTATGCATCAACGAGCTCACCGCCCCGCGCTGGGGCCCCGCTGGTCCCGTGGTCTTGGACTCCTTTGGCATGCCCGATGACACTGTGTGGATTTGGATCGCAGTCGGGTTCAACTGGGGGTACATCTTCGTTGTGACCATCATGAGCGCGATGGCGCTGACGTGGACCCACCCCCCGTCCCCCCAGCCCAATGGTAAGCCCCCTTTCACCTTGAATTTATTGATTGGGAAGATTTTTTTGATTGCCGATGGGTGTGTTTCTGCTAAAAAAAATGTTTTGCCCCTGCAACATATGTATCGCTTCTATGTTTTCTGACGAGTATCTTTGACCATGTTTGCGTACTGATCCACTCTTCCGCTTACTTGCTTGCTCTTCTCTTGCGATCTGCAGTTCCCGTGGAGGAACAGAAGGAAGAAATGCAAAAGGAGCTGTTCAACTACATCCGCCGCGTGCGCGTGGACTCCCTCACCGAGTCCTCCAGCACCTTCTCTCCCGCCAAGTCGCTCAAGGCCATCGCTGCCAGGTCCAAGCGCTTCCTTTCCTCCACCGTTGGAGCGGATCCCTCCGGGCCCTTGCACACCGAGTCAGACCTCGATGGCGCAGAGCCGCTGCCCCAAATCACGGTGGAGCGCGTCCCTGGCCGTCCGGAAGTCACCGCAGAGCGCGCAGACGGCGAAACCCCGCCGTCCCCTTCATCTCCTTCTCGGCCGGCGGTGACGGCGAAAAGAGAGGGCGTGGTGGTGCCCTTTGTGCCCATCACGCTCTCCTGCCGCGACATCTGCTACTACGTCAACGACCCTTCCGGTGGCACAGCCCCCAACGTCATCAAGGACTCTGAAGATAAGGAAATTGCCGGGAAGCTGCGGCTGCTGAACCACATCGACTTCTACGCCTGCCCTGGCCAGTTGGTGGCGCTGATGGGTGGGTCAGGGGCGGGGAAGACCACGCTTATGGACGTGGTGGCGGGGCGCAAGACGCAGGGCGTGATTAGGGGTGAAATTTTGGTCAACGGTCGGCCGAAAGTTCAGGAGACCTGGAGCAGGGTGGTGGGCTACGGTAAGAAAGAAAACGAACACAATACACTACAGTACTGAATAACCATCACTGCTGTTTCAACCCCCCTCATATATATCCTTTATTATTTATTTATTTAATTATTTTTTCCCCCGCTCTCTTGCAGTCGAGCAAATGGACATCCATTCCGCCAGGCTGACGGTCAAGGAGAGCCTGGCCTTCAGCGCCCGGCTGCGGCTGAACGAAGCCGAGGTGAGCGACTCCCAGGTGGCTGCCATCGTTGAGCACACGCTGGACACTGTGGAGCTGCGAGGAAAGGCCAGCAGCATTGTGGGAGAGCCGGGGGCCGACGGACTGTCGATCGAGCAGCGCAAGCGGCTCAGCATCGCCGTGGAAATGGTGGCCAACCCCAGCGTCATGTTCATGGTGAGTTAACTGTGGCACATTTAAATTTTGCTGAGGGGCGCTTTATGAACACCATTGCTTTCCTTCAAAACACAAATACGTGCGCTCTTTAACTGATAATGAATCACAATATCACAAGTGCTCAATGAGTTTCTTTCATTTTTCATTTTTCTCGTCAGGACGAGCCCACCAGCGGGCTCGACGCTCGCGCCGCCGCCATTGTCATGCGGGCGGTGCGCAACGTCGCCAACAGCAACCGCACCGTCGTGGTGACCGTGCACCAGCCCAGCATGGAGATCTTCGAGGCCTTCGACCAACTGGTGCTGATGCAAAAGGGCGGACGCCTGACATACTTTGGCCCGCTGGGCTGCGAGTCCTCAGACCTCATTGCCTACCTGCAGAGCTACCCAGGCGTGGACCCCATCCAGCCCGGGCACAACCCCGCCACCTGGATGCTGGAGGTGACCGGCGGCAGCATGGCCACCACATTTAAAGCGGCGGAGCTTAGTTTCCCCGATGCTTTCGAAAAGAGCGAGCTGCGGCAGGTGAATCTCAAGCTGATGGGGGAGCTGGCGGCCAGCAGCTCGGATGCTAGCGAGCCGCTGGCGATGACGGGACTGTACGCCACCTGCAGCAAGACGCAGCTGCGGGAGTTGCTGAAAAAGTACTTTGCGTACTACTGGAGGGCGCCGCACTACAACTTTGTGCGCATTGCGATGACCCTGGGCATATCCCTGGTCTACGGTACGTTAAATGTTCGTGTCTCTGTGACTTTCAGTATTATAGGAAGGCGTGCTTTCTTAATTTAATCTATCTCAATCATGGTCGCGTGTCCTTCTGGTGGTTGTGCTGCAGGGCTGGTGTATCTCAACGAGGGCAAAGCTGTGCGCCCTGGTGCGCCTCCTGCTGGCGTTGATACCGTGCAGAATATCATGGCAAGTGCTAATTTTGTTTAAGAATACGAGGAGGAGGCATTTTTCATCATATCAATTCACGCTCCCTTCTTTCTTTACTTAACGCAGGGCCTCACGTTCTCGATGGCCATCTTCAACGGCATGTTTAACTGCATGACGGTCATTCCCATCATGTCCTCAGAGCGGACTGTGTTCTACCGCGAACGGGCTGCAGCGATGGTGCGGAGGAAACTATTTTACTTTCAAAATTTACACAGATATTATTACTTTATATAATTAAAATATTATTAATATCGAATAATTGAAACCCCTTCTATTGCAGTATGCCCCGAGAATCCTGGGTTTTGCCCAGGGTGTCGCTGAGCTGCCTTACTTGGCAGTACAGGCATTCGTCATGGTGATCGTCAGCTACTGGATGGTCGGCTTCCAGGCCGTCGCGTGGAAGTTCTTCTTCTTCCTGCTGCTCTTCTTCCTGACGCTCGTCCTCTGTGAGTTCGGAAATCGGCCGTTTTTTTAGTGTGCCTCGTTCATCCTACTCTAATATCTCTATTGTTACTGTTATTCGTGCAGACACCTATCTGGGGCAGCTTCTCGTCTTCGCAACGCCAAACCCGCTGCTGGCGCAGCTGTGCGCCGCTTTCCTGAACCAGGTAAGCATTTTTTCTCCTGGTCGCCACCCGCCATTAATTATATATATATATATATATATATATTTTTTTTTTTTTTTTTTTTTTTTTTTGGTGCTGCTTATTTAACCATACGCATTTTCAACTGATACCCCCCCCTCTCTATTTCCCTGTCCAGATTTTCTCTATTTTCAACGGATTCTTGGTGAGTTAGTTGAAATTGTTTTGCGATATACATGCTTTGACGCCCCTGTCAAATTTCCTTCAATAATCCCTCTCACGTCGTCTTCTTCTACTACCACTCCTTCTTATTTCGCAGGTCCCCTACCCTCAAACTCCTGCTGGGTGGAAATGGCTCAACCGCCTCAGCCCGACCTCTTACATCCTAGAGGGGCTCGCCGGCAGCCAAATGGCAGACTCGGACGTCCCCTTCGAGATCGCGGCCGCTGACGGCACCACCACCATCGACGGCACCGTGGGCGACTTCGTTGGGGAGTTTTTTGGGTACGACGAAAACTTTGTGTTCTACACGCCGCTCATCGTGCTGGCCTACGTGGTTGCCTTCCGTACGGGGACCTCGCTGCTGCTGAGCTACGTCTCTTTCCACCGCCGCTGAAAGGCGCTAGCCTGCTGTGCGTCGTTGGCAGTTGAGGAGAGGGTTCAGCGGGTTGATCCATTTTTATTAGATAATAGATGTTTTCAAAGAAAATTTGTTTTGATAGATATAAATAAAAATTATATCTGATTAATATATATGTATGTGCATGGTGCTCAAGGTTTAAAACTCCATTATTGTTGGCCTTTTGATTGAAATCTTATTAAGTTCAGTTGAGGGTTTGCCGCAGGGAGCACATGGCCTCATCCATCCGCACTGTTTTTTCAGGCATAGTCCCCTCTGCATTCCAGCTACTTGTTCTGCCTTGAAATCAATCTGGTTTCCTCTGATGACCGCGGTACGGGCTCACCGCTGCCCCGCAGTCTGCCCATACAAACGGGAGAATTAACTATTTGGCCCACCCCACCCCCATGCGGCTGACAACCTCATTCCCCCCCCTCCCTCGTCTGCCACCTCTTTGAGCTAATTCTCCTGCTCGCTCCGCTCGCCATCCACCCTAACGGGGCATTTTTTTCCAGGGGCTGTCCGCCTATTCTGGTCCCTGCCAATCAATACTAACTAGGTCGAACATCCCCCGCTTTGGTTATTTCAATTAGCTGTAGAACCTAAAGAAAATTTGCGTATGGGATCGCGAACTTGGGGCGGTCTCGCCCTCTTTATCTTACCGCTTGTGATAGCGTGGCTCATCGAAATGCAACGCCGAAGCAGGGATCCACACGCCGCACGTAAGCTCGAACACGCTCTCAAAATTGATGCCCACCACCTCCCAACTCTTCCAAAACTTGCGTCTTTGTTTCGCATCTTTTCCCCGAGAGATCGCCTCCCAACATTTCCCTTTTTCCACCCTGCTGTGCAGTACGCGTGAAACTGGCTGCCAGAGACATCAAGACCAACGTCTGCTTGAACATGATCGCCAAAGACGAGGTGAACAACCGGTTGTTGACGTCGCTGAAGGCCGCCGCCGAGCACGTCACCGGCTACATGTTTTGCGACACTGGGTCGAAGGACGGCACCCCTGACGTGGCGCGCAAGTTCTTTGATGCCGTGAACATCTCGGGAGCCGTCGAAACGCACGAGTGGAAGGATTTTTCGCACAACCGCAATCTGTGTTTGGAGGCCGGCAAGCGCCTGCTAGGGGATCAGTGCCAGTACTGGCTGCTGCTGGATGCTGACCAGGTGATGGAGACGGACGACGGCACCAACCTGGCCGAATTGGAGCTCGAGGGGGTCTGTTACTGGTGAGAAGGAAGTTTCTTCGCGATTTCCACCCCCAATTATGCAGTTTTCCAGCTGAATTTTCTTTCTTTTAAAGCTTAACAGTGGTTCTCTTACTCGACGCGTTTTCTTATTTCGCACTCCCATCTCATTCCTTCCTCTCTTATCCATTACCAGGCTGCGTGAGCAGTGCCATGGCACCGACTTTTCCAACAAGCGCATTGTCAACACCTCCATCGACTGGAAGTACTTTGGCAAGGTGCACGAGTACATCGCCCCCGCCGACGACTCAGATTCCAACTGCGGATCCCTCCCCCCGGCCATCTACTCACAGCACCATTCCAATTGGAACCGAGGCTTCGACCGCGACGCCAAGCTGCTGGAATCGGCGCTGGAGGAGGACCCCACCGACCCCCGCACCCGGTTCTACCTGGGCAACACCTACCGCTCCATGGGGCTGCGGGAAAAGGCCATCCAGCAGTGGGGTGAGCGTGTGGCCTTAAAGGGGTGGACAGAAGAGATGTACCTCAGCCTGTGCGACATCGGCAACCACCTGGAGCAGATCGTGCACAGCGGGAGCGCAGAGGTGAACGCCACCACGGCGGAGGCGCTGGTGAAGGCTGGAATTCCTACCGAGGAGGCCCCCGGGCCGAGGAACGTGACCATGGACGACGCTGTGCACGCGTACGAAGAGGCGCACAAGCTGATCAAGACCCGCAAAGAAGCTCCTTACAATTTGGCGCGCCTGGCGCGTACTTTCTACCATGATTACGACGCCTGCCAGCACTACGCCAACATGGCGGTGAATCTGCCCAACTACGACGACCGCACGCTGTTTGCGGACTCGGGCGTATACAAGTACAAGGCACTGGATGAGATGTGCACGTGTGCCTACTACGTGGACGGAATGAAGGAGACAGGGCACGGCGCGTGCAAGGAGCTGCTGGCGCGGCTGCACGCCGTCGGCGAGGACGAGCTGGACTACATCGAGAACGAGATCCTGGAAAGGACCGAAGAAAACGTCAAGTGGTGAGGTTTTTAGGCTGAAACAATATTCGGGTTCATTACCAACTTATAATTCTGTTCTTGGGGGGGGCGGGGGGGGGGGGGGGGGGGGGGGTAATTTTTGTCATCTCCCTTTCTCTGTCTGCCCCTCCAAAAGTTACTCTTCTTCCTTTTTCGTGTTGCCCAACCATTGCTGGTTTCACTTACTACTCTATTTATTTATTTTCCCCCTTTCTTTCTTTCTTTCTTTCTTTCTTTCTTCAGGTATGACGGCACCGCACCTGGCCTGCAGCCTTCCCCACCTCCGGGTGAAGAGCAGGAAGAGGATTTCGCGTACGAGGAAGAGGACGACAGCGCGCCGTTCCCAGTGGACATGGAGGAAGGAGATGAAGAAGACGAAGGTGAGGAGGGCGGCGAATCGTTTGCCATCCCGGCTGCTTTCTTCGAGTCGATGATGGGAGGAAAGATCGCAGATATGGTGAAAGCCGCAGCACCGCAGGAGGGAGGTGAAGAGGAGGGGGGGGAAGACGGGCAAGAGGTGGATGGGGACGCTTCTGAAGGAGACTTTTCAGTCGAGGGCATCGAGCTGTCCGACAATGTGGATTTGCCTGAAGGGTTCGACTTTGACAACGACGTGGAGTTCGTGGATATGCCTGAAGGAGCGATTCAGATTGAGGGTGAAGAGGGGGCGGGGGCGGCAACGGAATAGAATGTGCTCGAGCAGTAGAGAGGAAGGACACATTTGATATTTACATGCTTATAGTATTGCTGAATAAAGAGTAAAAGATAACCCAATAAGGAGTAAAACTATTTTCCCAAACTGCTGCTGCTTTCAAAAATATTGAGTGTGGAGTAATATTTAAAACAATCTTCACAAAATTTACTACCTGCATAAAATAACTCCAAGAATCACTGCCACTTGGCTTTGAGCGCGCGCTGAGACAGCATTGCCCGCAGTGCCACCAGCGCCAGCGCCATGCCGGCCACCATGGCCACCAGCAGCGCGCGCGGGAAGTCGTCAGGCACCATATCAAACCCTTTAGAGGGCTGCAGGCGGGAGTAAAACAAGTCCAGCCCCCGCGCCACCATCAAGCTCGCGCTCTCCAGCACCGCAGGCGTAGCAGACACGGCAGACAGGCGCCCCACGCGCTTGTCCAGTGTGGCGTACATCGGACCCATCACCCGCAGGTCCGATTGGTACGGCGGCAGCGCCTCTGCTGTTTGTGCCGGCGTCGGTTTTGTTCCAGGCACAATCACGGGCCTTCTGGGATCCAACAGCCTCCGATCCACCATGTACACCTGCCCCCCAGGGGTGCCCACCAGCAGGGTCTTTGCGGCCGTGCCGTGGGCTGTCTTGGTGACCGCCAGCGCCGCCGCCGGCAGCCGCGTCGTGAAAACTTGCCGCTCGAAAAACAGCCCCGCGCCGGCATTGAGCGCGTCCGCGGTGGCGTTGGCGGCGGCGGCACGGCCCAGCGCAAGGTCCAGGACGTGCAGTTGGGGCGGAGCGGGGTGGTATCCATCCACCACCGCCACTTGCCAGCGTTGAATGTCAGCACCCCAAAAATGATACGCAGCCCAGTGCTCAGAGACAATGGAATGCACGGGGCCGGTGCCCGACGCGTGGGACTGCGTCATCAGCACCCGCCCGGTGGCAGCGTCCAGCAGGGTGGCCACAATTTTGGTGTCAAGCGGTGGGGGGGCGCCGGCCGGAGGGCCAGCCACTACAAGCAGCGTGTTGGGGCTGAGGTGCTTCAAAAGCACGTTGCCGCCAGGGATAGGCCGCGCGGCGGAGTAGATGGCCTCGTCTGGGTCGCGAGCGGCCACCGAGAGAATTTTCAAGCCGCTACCGGGAGGGGCAGGAGTCACGCTCCACGCTGTGAACTCCTCCTTGGTCGCATCTGCCGCAAACCTGGTGCCCAGGAGCTGCGTGCCGTCGACGCTGACCCGCCACCGCACCAGGTGCGGCGCTTGAGCCTCAAACGCCGCCTTTGCCGAGGCGGTGCGGGGAAGAACCGTCACCCCTGCGGGCCCCACGGCGGCAAACACGTGGGCGTCAGCTTTGCCGTCGTGCACAGGCTGCGGCAGCTGCACCACGTCGGCTGCGACGCCGCCAGGCGCCATCGCAGCAGCATCGGTGCCTACCACCGTCCCGGTGTGCGCGTTAATCACCGTGGCAGTAATTTTACCGCCAGACTGGCGCGTTTCGCCGTCGCTCGCGTGGAACGCCACGATGAGTGCGTCCTCCCGCAGGTCGTGCGGCGTGCGCCAGGGTGCCAGGCGCTGCGGGGCGGCGGCGGGGCCGAAATCGAGGCTCCACAGCACGCGCCCGTCGCCCGTGTGCAGCGCCGCCACTTTGCCCGCCTTTGTGGCGACGATGAGCTGCCGCCTGAAGCCGTCGGGGTCGCGGGTGGGCCTCAGTCGATCACTAGTCATTGCCCGATGGCTTTCCACCTCAGCCACCTCTGCGGGCGACGCCAGGCCCACCTGCGCCTTCAGCGCCAGTAGTTGCACGCTGAGCGACTCGCTGAGGGTCGGTTGGATCGCGGCCCACTGTGCCTCAATCTCAGCAGTCGGTGCCGGTAAATCCGCAAACAAGTGGTCGGTTATCCCCGCCAGAGCCTCGGCACGCACCCACGCAGGAGTGGTGGGGGCCCCAGCGGTTGCATCCCTTCCTTTATTCCCCGGGAAGAAAGCCAGCGATCCTTCTTTCAGTTGCACCAAGGCTTGACCGGAGGACCCAACAAACGCAACTGTCGCCTCCAGCAGCGCGCCGGTGACCGTGGCGCGGCGCAGGTCGGGGATGGTGGCGTCGTACAGCTTGGTGGAGGCGGCGGCGGCGGAAGAAAAGGCCACCGCTGCAAGGTGAAGCCCTGCATCTTTCATTGCGGCTGTGAGCGCTGTGCCAGCGTCAGCGGAGCACCCCACGCCCACAGATGCGCCACCCGCCACCCGCCGCAGCACCCCACCCTCCAGGGACAGCGCAGCGCTGCCGCCAGCAGCCCGCAGCACCGCCGCATTTCCACAGCCCTCAGAGCGCAGCACCAGCTGCTCTGCATCGGCAACGCCTGGTGGCAGCAGGTCTTTGGTGGCTACGCACCGCATCTGGGGGGCGCCGCCTGCCGCCAGGGTGACGGCGCAGGCTTGCTTTCCGCCGGAAGCGAGCACTGCCGCTGCGCCTTGCCCCAGGGCTACCAAGGAGGTGGCGTCCAGGCTGGAGCCGGAGACTGTTTGGGAAGACAAAACTTCGCCGGTGGAGGCGTCCAGCGTCGCCATCTGCAGCTTGGATCCCCTGTGAAACCAAAAAATATATAAATCAAGTGTACAGGTGATAACGTTATTATAAGGTTATGAAATTTAATAGCTAATATGAAAACACAAAAGTACAGTCTCTTGCTTAAAGAGCACCACTAAAAGATATAGAACTTACGAAGAATCGACGGTGGCCGCCGTTACTGTGGCAGCATCGCCTCCACTTGACACCGCAGCAGCACCGCCAGCAGCGTTCCCCTCTGCAATCGATGCCCGCCACTTCCTGTGGCCCAGCTTCGCGTCGTAGGCAAACACCGAGGCGCCGCAGGCCACGTACACAACCTCTGCCACCCCTGCCGTTGCGATGCCAGGCTGAGAGGTGCAGCCATCTTCACCTGACGAGTGCTCCCACAAAAGTTGGCCCTGAGGCCCAAACGCTCGGATCTGATGGGCGGAGTCGAGGGAGAGAGTGATCTCGCCCGCCGTCTCCAGCGCCTGCACGTCTTTGCCCTCATCCAGAAGCACTCGCCAGGCGACGGAGCCGTCGGCAGCTTCCAGGGCGGCAACAACGCCCGCCGTGGACGCCACGACGACCCGACCCTCCACGAACCGCGCGATCTTCACATCTCCGACGTTTTGCTTCAGCCAATCGTACTGCCCCGCCTGCTCCTTGAGAATAGCCCTGGATGGAGTGATCAAAAGCAAAATGGAAACGAGCAGGAGCGCTCGCCCTCTTGCCGGGCGATTGCTGCTGATCATCTCTTGATCTTAATTCAAAATAAAGCAAGAATGAAAATGCAATTCATCAACAAAATGCACAAAATGACATGTAGAAAGCGAAATGCATTTTTTTCACCGAGGTCTTTTCACAGCCAGCAGCAACCAACAAATTACATGCTTAAAAAGCATCTGTTTTCGCAAAGAAATATTGGGTTCGCTCGCTCCTGTTAGCGCATGCCCATTTTTTAAATTTATGTTCATCACCAGCAGGGCTCGATATTTGTGTTCTAAGGTTTACAGCGTCCAAACCCCTGCCCTATTAAATTCTTGTTTCGGAATCGCCAGAACCAGCGCACACGTCGCAAAGCGATCGCCTTTCTCAACCTCTTTTGCCTTGCCGCCGCCACAGACAGAACTTTCAACACCCACGGCCAGAATGAAGGCCGCTCCCGACGCCGGCTGGACCCTGCTGGGCACCCCCGCCAGCGAGCTCCGCCTGGAGTTCACTCTCCCCACTGGCCAATCTTTCCGCTGGAAAGAAGCCATCCCAGGAGAGTTCATAGGTGTACTGGCAGGCCGCGCCGTGCAGCTGAAGCAGCTGGAGGACGACGTGGCGTTCCGGGTGCTGGCCCGCGCCCCTGGGGCTCTCCCAGCCGAAGATTCGGCCTCCATCGCCGATTATTTCAACCTCACCGTTTCTTTGACGAGTCTGTCCCAGGGCTGGAGTAAAGCCGATCCCCACTTTGCCCGCCTGGCGAAAATTCTCCCTGGGGCGCGCATGCTGCGCCAAGACCCCGTGGAGTGCCTCTTCTCCTTCATTTGCTCGCAGAACAACCACATCTCCCGAATTCACGGCATGGTGAACAAGCTCGCCCAGCGCTACGGCACCCCCCTGGACCTGTCTTCAGCGCCATCTTCCGCCCCCTTGCCCCCGCTGTTCGCCTTCCCCACGCTGGAGCAGCTCAAGACCGCCACGGAGGAGGAGCTGCGGGAGGCAGGCTTCGGGTACCGAGCGAAATACATCGTGGGCGCCGTGGAGGAGCTTTCCAGCAAGACGGAGGGCGGCGTCGCCTGGCTGATGGCGCTGCGCAGCGTGCCCTTCGATGAGGCGGTCGCAGCGCTGGTTTCTCTGCCTGGGGTGGGTCCGAAGGTCGGTGCCTGTGTGGCGTTATTTTCTCTAGACAAGCACGAAGCGATCCCGGTAGACACCCACGTGTGGCAGCTGGCGGTGCGCCGGTACTGCACCCACCTGCGCGGCAAGACCAACAACCCTAAGCTGCACCCTGAGATTCAAGCGGCGTTGATCTCACGGTTCGGGCCCTATGCCGGCTGGGCCCACAACACGCTGTTCATCGGGGAGCTGGCGTCCATCAAAGCCAAGCTCAAAATGGCAGCGGGCAGCGACGCAGAAGAGTCGGAGTCGGAGGAAGAGGAGGATTCTGAGGAAGAGTTTGGGGCTGCCGAGGCCACAAGCTCGGAAGATGAAGAGGAGGCGGCGGCCAAGGCGGGAATTGTGATGAAAGGAGCTGCAGCCGATGCTGGCGGTGAAGGACCTGTGACGCCAGAGATGCTGGCTGGGGTGACGCGCACCAAGCGGAAGGCTGCGACAAAGGCCATGAAGCGGACAAAGCGGCAGCTGGTTATGGAGGACGACTGAGAGTGAAGTAGGCTGGAATTTGCTAATAAAGAAAACTATGGAGAACTATTGTTTTATGCCACATCGAATAAATATTATAGACACGTTTTGTGGGTCACGAGGATGGAATCTCCTGCAGATTAGTGATCGGATTGTGATTTGGCAACGTGGGTGCTCAGTATTAATAATAGTATATGAATCAAACACCAATTTCAATAAAACATGATGATTTTAGGAAAGGGGGTGGGGAGAAATAAATTAACAAAAAAAAATTGGGAGGAAAATTTTGCCGATGCAGCCTTGTGGTTATGCTAAACATTTACACCATTATAGATCGTATATTTATCATAGAGCCATGCGCTAAACGGCGGCAGAGCTGGACTCTGACAGACATTTTTGCTTTTGATCTCGTTTCGAGATCGATAGGACGTAATTGTCTCTGCAATGGGCTCCCACCAACCGGTGGTGGTCTTGATGGTAGCGGAGAAACCATCGCTGGCCCGCTCCATCGCCGAATTCTTGTCCTACGGCAGAGTAAGCAGTAGTCGGCAGTTCCCCGCTCCACCGCTTCCCTACCTCTTTTTCTTTGCAATTTGCTACTCTGTATTTGTTAAATTTTCACCGATTCAAGCCCAATCCACCAAGATCATGTTGTCATTCCTCCCCGACCCCCCGTAACAGATGCACAGCAGAGGAACTAACCTCGATGTCCACACCTGGGAGGACACATTCCAGGGCCACCCAGGGCTATTCAAGTGCACCAGCGTTATCGGACACGTCCTCTCCATTGACTTTCCTGCAGACTACCAGTCTTGGGAGAAAGTTGACCCCTCCACGCTGTTTGGCGCCCCGACCCAAAAAACCGAGGCCAACCCCAAAGCCAGGGTGTGCCGCCACCTGCAGGCCGAGGCCAAGGGCTGCGACGCGCTGGTGCTGTGGCTAGACTGCGACCGCGAGGGCGAGAACATCTGCTTTGAGGCGAGTAGTACTTTGCGCACACTATCATGGGAGAAGAGCAGCTACTACCTGCTGTTGAGTCCTTTCCAGCTCACAATTTACATAGTTTATTTATTTAAATATCGACTGATTTTTCTCTCTCTTTGGCAGGTCATTGACAACACGGAAGGGTGGATGAAGCCGCAGCAGACGCTGCCGCCCGCGCTGCGCCGCCAGCGCATCTTCCGGGCCCGTTTCTCCGCCATCAGCGCCCCTGAAATCCACGGTGCCATGACCAAACTGGTGTCTCCCAACCGCGCGGAAGCGCTGGCCGTTGACGCCCGGCAAGAGCTCGATTTAAAAGTAGGTGTCGCCTTCACCCGATTTCAATCCCGCTATTTCCAGTCCAAGTATGGCAATCTCGATAGCTCGGTCATCTCGTACGGGCCCTGCCAGACCCCTACGCTCACATTTTGCGTGGAGCGCCACCAGGCCATACAAACGTTCCAGCCGGAGCCTTTTTGGGTAGTGAGGCCCGGGCTGAGCAAGGCTGGGCACCGATTGAAGCTGGAATGGGGGCGGGGCCGAGTTTTCGACTTTGAGATAGGCGTTTGCTTTAGAAAGTTGGTGTCGGAGGCGCGAACGCTGCGCGTGGCGGAGGTCACTGAGAGAGAGGAGCGGCGGCCGCGGCCCAGCGGCCTCAACACCGTAGAAATGCTGAAAACGGCATCAGCGTCGCTGGGCATTGGTCCAGCGCACACAATGCAGATTGCGGAGCGGCTATACTCGCAGGGCTACCTCAGCTACCCCCGCACTGAGTCTTCAGCGTACCCCCCCAATTTTGACTTCGCTTCGCTTCTCGAGGCGCAGGTGCGGCACCCGGTGTGGGGGGACTACGCAGCGGCGCTGGTGCAGGGAGGGTTCAATCCGCCTTCTTCAGGGGTGGATGTTGGGGACCATCCCCCCATAACGCCGGTGAGAACGGCAACGGAGGAGCAGCTAGGTGGCGGCGACACCTGGCGCCTGTACGAGTGAGTTATCACCACGCTTTTGTTCTTCTATTACTAGTATTTTAATTGAATACTTCCTGGGTCGAGTTGGGAGCTCTTCTCTGCGCCACTCAATAGGAATATTTTTTTCTTCTGATCGCAGTTTTGTGGCGCGGCACTTTCTGGGGTCCCTCTCGAGCGATTGCGTGCTGCGCAAGACCAGAGCCACCCTTGAGGCCGGCCGGGAGACGTTTTCCGCCTCCGGCATCGCTGTTTTGCGGCCTGGCTTCACGTCTGTCGTGCACTGGCGCACAGTGCAGGCGGAGCCGCTGCCGCCGCTGGCAAAGGGGGAGGTGCTGCAGGTTTCTGAGGTGGAGCTGGTGGAAGGCAAGACCTCGCCGCCAGACTACTTGACGGAGGCCGAGTTGATTGAACGCATGGAGAAAAATGGCATCGGTAAATAGAAAATAGAAAATGTCAATTTTCTCTCTTTGTTCGTGCTGCTTTATTTACTCTCGACGGCGTATGTCACTGCAGGCACCGACGCCTCCATTCCTGTGCACATCAACAATATCTGCGAGCGGAACTTCGTTTCAATTCAGTCTGGCCGCCGGGTGGTGCCCACGGAGCTGGGCATCACGCTGGTGCGGGGCTACCAGACCATCGACGCGGAGCTGTGCAGGCCCAACGTTCGAGCGTACGTGGAGAAGCAGATCGACCTGGTAGCAAAGGGGGAGGCTGACAAAGACGCAGTGGTGGAGCACTGCCTGCAGCAGTTCAAGCAGAAGTTTGATTTTTTTGTTGGGCACATCGAGGTGCGATTGATTTGATATTGAAATAAAAAGAAAGCACACGCTCGACAGCTAAACGAAAGTAGGTTATTTTCCAGTTTTTATTTATTTATTGTTTTTTTGTGTTGCAGCGCATGGACCAGCTGTTTGAGGCTGCCTTCACCCCGCTGGCTTCCTCTGGCAAAGTGCTTTCAAAGTGCGGCAAGTGTTCACGCTACATGAAGCTGGTGGCTTCCCGGCCGTCCCGGCTGTACTGCCCCACCTGCGAAGAGGTTTATTCCGTACCTCAAGGTATTTTCACAATTTTTGGTTTTAACTCGAATTAAATTAAACAACGAACTAATAAGAATTAGGTTATTAATGCTTTGGGTCATTTCCTCGCACGCAGGTGGAAGCATCAAGCTCTACAAGGAGCTCACCTGCCCCTTGGACGGCTTCCAGCTGGTACTCTACTCCCTGGGCGGCGCCGACGGCAAGAATACGGTGCTGTGCCCCTTCTGCTACAACTACCCTCCCTTTGAAGACGCCATTCTCACCGGGGACAAAGCTTCAGGAGGGATGCCGTGCAGTACGTGCCTGCACCCCACGTGCAGACATGGCCCGGCGAGGAACGCGGTGGGCCCCTGCGCCGCCTGTGAGCCGGGGACTCTCATTCTGGACCCCGTGTCGACGCCCGCGTGGCGCATCAGCTGCAACATGTGCGACTTTCTAATGTATCTGCCGCCCAACCTGCACAGGGCGAAGGTCGGGCAGCAGGAGTGCGGGAAGTGCGGGCTGTCTCTGGTGGATTTGGAATGGAAGAAAGGAAAGCTGCCGGGGTCAATACCACATGCGAAGGAGGGCGAGCCCCTGTCGGCGTGCATTGCCTGCGACGATGCTGTGGCCGCGCTGTCCCAGGTGAAGCACGGCAAGGCGTACATGCGGAGGGGTGGGGGCGGAGGCAGGAGGGGGCGCGGAAGGGGCAGGGGAGGGCGGGGCAGGGGCAGAGGCAACTGGGAAGACCCGCTGATGAGCTTCCATGCTTTCTAATTAAGAGCAGCTGCAGATTATAGATGGATTGTTGTTTTGCTATTGTATTTTTATTCAAACGTGTACCATCTTTTACGAGCCACCAAAAACGTTAAAATGCAAGGCACACGTTTATCTGAGGAAGAAATCCCGGCGACTCACTCTCTGTTTTTTTTGGTTTTTTCTTAACGCTTTCTTAAACAAATTTCAAAATTCTACAATTGATATGTGTTTTCATGCAAAACATCCCCTCTCCCCACTTTAATCTGCCTTCTCCACCCCTCCAGTGAACCCTCCCCCTAGTCCTCCTCCTCCCCCACCTCCAATTCTTCCATCGCCGGTCACGTCCTCAACAAACTGCCTCAGCTGGCGGTTGTACGTCCGCGCCACGCTCAGAGCCGCAATCAGCATGGCTCCTGCCCCCGCCACAAATAGCACCAACATCCCGCGGTCTGTGTCCACCTCATGCCTTGCAGTCCACCGGAAATGCACCTTGAGGAAAAAAAGAAAGAAAAACCACCGATTTTGGATAAGTCTCCCATTGATATTAGCCAGATAAACGCCCAGAACGCCGCTGCCCCAAAATATCGGCGTCCATTTAAGATTGAGTTAGACATGCACACTTTAAAAGGAAGCTCACCGGCAGGTGTTTTGGCCACTTTGCTGGGTCGGCAAACTCAGCAGCCACTCTGGCGTAGTGTTTGTCCCTGGGAGACAATCTTTCTACCCGGGCGGAGGCACTGACCAGCACGTCCCCCGACCGCACGAGCTCCACCACCAGCGAAGGGGCGCCGGGAGCCCTCCTGCCCACCAGCTGCAGCCAAGGCGTCACAACTCGATCCCCGTCAAAACTCAGCTGCATTTTGTAGTCGTCCGCTTTCTCCATGCCCATGGGCTGCGGCAGGGGCAGCGCTACCGTTCGACTGACCCCGAATTTGGGGCAGTGTGTGCCCAGGACGTCATGCCACTCTGTCCGTTGCTGCAGCAGGAATTTTGGAAAGTGGGTGAGAAAGAGGGGAGATCAGGCGTGGGTTGAATGGTGTTGGGCAAGATCTAGAAGCATGGAAACATAAATGTGTGACTGTAAGAAGCTCACCCCGTGGAATTGCGCTTTTCTCGAGGTGGGAACGAAATCCCCGACTACAAAATTCGCTCGGCAGCCAACGGCCGCAACCAGCACTGCTATTAGTAATTTGAGAAGTGCCATATTTTTGAAAGCGATCAAAATTTGGTTTTGAAGCGGTTGCAGAGCACACGATTACATTCAAATTTGCCAGCTTGGTTTTTTTTTTGGAAAGGACAACGCCGCCATTTAAAAGCAGCTAAAACCAAGCTTTATTGTTTAAACTTGTGTTGACAGTTATCCTGGTTTTGTGCAACAGCAGCACGCACGACAACCGAGGCAGACGCCCTCGCCAGTGTACTTAAACTTGCACATATATTTTTATCACTGGTGAGCCGTCTTTTCCCTTATTATAGGCTCAATTTGCGAGTTTGGTCATTCTTAAAAAACAAATTACTTGCACATCGTTCATCCCCATTTTCAAACTTTTTTTCACTCCCATCTCCAGATTGTTTTTGAGGCACCATGGCAGCTGCCGCAGCGGAGCCCCTGACGCAGCGCTACCAGGGCGTGCAGAAGGAGTCGGCGGGGTACCGCCTGATGACCGCGATGGGGTGGAAGGAGGGCGAGGGCCTTGGCGCCGAGAAGCAGGGGATCAAGGAGCACATTCGGGTGAAGAAAAACCTCGAAAACTGGGGAGTGGGGGCGGTGACGGCCGCCGACCACGCAAAGAACTGGTCTGTGGGCATGGCGGACTTCCACCGCGTGCTGAGCACCCTCAGCGAGGTCACTTCACAGCATGCCGGCAAGCGTAAGGGAAGCGACGATGGCGGCGACGGAGAAACCACCACCGACGAGGAGAGCGATGCTTCCGACGGGGAGCTGCGGGACGGCGGCAAGAAGTGGGAGAAGAAGCGGGCGCGGAAGGAGGAGGCGGCGGCCAAGAAGAAGGCGGAGAAAAAGAAGAAAAAGAAAGCGAAGGCGTCTTCTTCTGAGGAAGAAGAGGAGGAGAAGGAGGAGGACGAAGCGGAGGAGGTGCCGCTGCCTGCGAAGCGCGTGAAGCTGGCCACCCACGTGGGCCGATTCCATAAGCGAGAAAATGCCAAGAAGGTGAAAAACTACTCGCAGCTGGACCTGGCGGCCATCCTGGGGGAGGACCCGTTCGCTGCCACCGCTGCAGCCGTACAATCGGTCCAAAACACCGCCGCTTACCTCGTTTCTAGTAGCGGCAGTGACTCTGACATTGAGAGTCCTTCTTTGACAGCTCCAAAGCGGCAGCTGGCGCAGCAGGCACAGGCGGGGGGGGCAGCAGAGGAGGCGGCTGTAACTGAGGAGTTGTGGTGGTCTTCCTACTTCGTGAGGCGCGGCAAAATGGGATCGATGCGAAAGACGACGGCAGGCCGAAAAGAATTCTCTGAAAAGGACCAAGTGGATCTGTACACCAGCGCCCATGGTGGGGCCACCAAGGGTCGCGTAGGGTTGGGGCGGTCTTCGATGCCGAAGAAGGTGGGCGGCGTGCGGTGGAGCGGCAAGAAGGTCACGTTTGGCGGCGATAGTGATGACGGCGAGGGAGAAGGAGGGGGGGAGGAAGAAGGGAGCGAGGAGGCGCCGCTGGGGGCAGTTGAAGCAGCGGAGTTGGCGGGAGATGACGCGCATGGGATCGTTATCATCATGCCTCCCAGCAAACGAGGGGCAGCAGCGGGAGAGAAGAAGGCAGCAGCAGCTGCAGCGGAGGACAGCGGGAGCGCCGGAAAGGAGAAGAAGGTGAAGTGGAAGAAGGTGATTGCGGAGGTGCTGAGGGAGCAACAGCCTGGCGGCATGAAGCTCAAGGGGCTGGCAAAGGCGGTGGCGGAGCGGCTGGGAATGGAGAAAGGCAAAGAGGCCAAGGCGGCGGTGGCGGCGGCGGTGAAGAAGTCGTCGCAGTTTGTGGAGGACGGGAAGATGGTTCGGCTTGTTCCTTGAAGTATGCAATGCAAGGCAAGGCAACACCACCGGCTAGCGGAACGTCACCGCCAAACTCTTCTTTTAAAATGTTTCAGTTATCCGATTCTCTTGCAATATATCGGTAATAGACCGAGTCATAACCCAGAGTTTGGCCTCGGCATTCTTCAGCAGTGCCTTACGCGGAAGAGTTCTTCTAGGGACTTTTCTCTCCCACCTTCATTTTCCATTTTAATTCGTTACAAACGAATTTTTTGGTATCTGGATATATAATCCACATCTTGAACAGCGCCCATAGTCGAGCTGTCCCGCTTCGCCCAAAGTTTTCCGCTCATCAAAATTTTCATCTTCGCGAGAGGCCTTTAACCTCACTCCAGATAGTTGCAAGAAATCGTTCTTGACCCAACAAAAAGACAAGCAATGCCTGACACCAGGCAAGTGGCGACAGTGGGCTCTACCGGGCGAGCTTTGGTTTCCGCTCTCTACCGGGCGAGACCCAAGACTGTCACTGGGGTCAGCTTCCTGTGGCTCTTCGGCCTCTTCGCTGTCTTCTTGGCCCCCGCCCCCGTGAAAATTACGCCGGAGAAGCTGGAGGCCTACAAGCTGAAGTTGAACGACGCGCAGAACGTTGTTAAGGCTCTGAGCGCGGCAGAGAGCAGCCTTCAAGACGCGCAGTTCGCGAAAGACGAGTTCACGGTCTGGTTCTGGAGATTCAGGCCGGAATACAAAGCAGGTACGGCGTTTTTGCTACAAATATGGGTTTGCAATCTTATTTTCGTTTGGAAATAAGAGTTAATTATCCTCGGAGTATAATGGGCATATAAAAATATTTGTTTGCCGACCTTTCGGTTTTTAAAACTGCGGACATGCTTGCATGCAGAGGTTGACAAGCGCATGCCCGCGGTGCGCGCAGCGCAGCAGCGCGTGAAGCTCCTAAAGAAAGAACGGGACGACGTTTTGCGCGAGGCAAAGGCGACCCTGGGACTGTGGAGCGACGCTGGGTTGGAGGAGTCACGGCAGCTGCTGTGGTCGTCGTTCGGCGAGGGGAAGAGCTTCGCCAAGCGGCAGACCATGTGGGACTCGGTATTCGCCATTTTTGACTCCCGAAATAGGGACAAGGATTGGGTGTTCATGCTGCTGCAATTGCTCGTCACAGCGCTCATAAACTTTAGCGTGGGCGCCGTGGTGTCGGTCTTTGGCTTCCTGCTGTCGCTGCCGTCGCTGCTGTCGTCATTTGCGCCCTCTTGGCCGTCGGCGATTGCATTTTTCAGCGTGGCGGCGGTGGGAGCCTGTGCGATGGTGGCGACGTACCTGACGCTGTTGTACGCGGCAGGTACGGCGGTTGTGGTGACCACGTCAATGTTTGTGAGCACGCAGAGGCGGCGGATCGACGGCGGCGGAGGCGGAGGCAGGCGCATTCATTACGATTGAAAAGATAAGTATGGTTCCGTGTTTATTACTTCCTCTCGGCCCTATTACGGTTGCTGTTGTGTTCCTTTATTTTGTTAAATAACTCTCGTCAAATCAAACAGCATGTAAAAAAAATGGCAGGAAGAAGAGAGGAGAAAAACGCTCAGCAAAAATTAAAAACAAGATAGAATAAATCACCAAAATCGTCCCTTAAAAAACTCGCCAGCATTTATGTTTCAGGCGTGGTCCCTGGGCATCGCCTGTCGTGGCGCAGAAGCATCCCCTTGTGGCCGCTGAAGTGGCGACGTCGCCCCAGCCACCCGCGCATATGGCAGCGCTTTCCGCTCCGCCAACGCCTTGAAATCCCCCTCCAGCACCTCTTTAGGCAGCTTCCCCACAGCTGCCGCCTGCGGGCGGCCGTCCCCGTCCAGAAACACAAAGTGCGGGATGCCCCTCACGCCATATTCCAGCACCTCCGGCGCCCACTTTGAGTTCTCGATGTTGAGCATCACAAAGTTTACGCGGTCGCGGTATTCTTGCTCGGCGGCGTAAGTCTGGGGCAGCAGCTCCCGGCACACCTCGCACCAGTCGGCGTAAAATTCGAGGACGGTGGGACGGCCGCTGGCCAGCGCAGAGTCCAGGGAGATGGAGTCGGCTTCCAGGGCGGCAAAAGAGGGACCAGCGGACATGCGCAGCGCCAGGAAGAGGCCTACGCCCAGTCCCACAGCACCGCCAGCAAGCAGCCCGCCCGGAGGCTGCTGCGGCTGCTCTTGCGAAGTGGGGGAAGGGGTGGGGGCTTGCACGGTCTCGGCTTCGTTTTCAGGGCTTGCTGAGCGGGGGATAAGGGAGCGGGAGAGCGCGGGCAGGTGCCTGGGAGAGTTGGATTTGAAGATGGGAGTCGTGCACCGCAAAGAGCAGGAGGCCAAGGCTGCCATACTGTCGTTCTAAAAAGTTGTCTTTTTTATATATAAATAAACGAAAATCGGAAAATGGACAGCGCGTGTGGCCAAACATGACAATTCCAAACAACATAAAAAAATTCAAAAAACAATTGCATTTTAATTGTTTATCAACACCTCAAAATGTGGAGAACACGATCGGTGTTACCATCAGTGCGTGAGCTGTGGCAAGCTGCTCCTTGGGAGGTGCCAGTGGCTACAGGGTGGCCATTTTCTGTTTTTTCTCGTGGGCTCGCCACCCACGGCGTCGCAGATACCAATACATCGACCTCTGGCATCTTGCGATTTTATAAAACGGTCGGCGTTGAGCCAGCGCCGGACCAGGTTCGTATTTTAGAATTTCACCGCCGGCCTCTAAGAAATGCTTGCATTTCATCCAAACGACTCACAAACATCGGTTCTAAATCCGACTTCTAAATTATTACAGTCTGGATTCGTGATCAAACTGGACAACCGTGTGCTCAAGTCTCCAGCCAAGCGCCCGCTGGTGGTGCCCACGCGGGCGCTGGCCCTGGCCATTGCAGCAGAGTGGGAGTGGCAGGTCCGCAGTCCTTAAAATAATTCCCATATTTAGATCTCTGGGAGTAAAATCAGCCCGTATCTCGCTTTTCAGCAGTCTATAATAATGACATTTTTATTATTTGTGCAGACCCGTCGAATTGATACCAACACGATGCCGCTGATGTCGCTGGCAGCCACAGCTATCGACCAGCCCCAGCCCCGTGACCTGGTGATTGAGACCATGCTGCAGTTCGTGCCCACTGACCCTGTGGTGTGTCGGTTGGAGGGAGGGGTCATTGCTGACAAGCAGGCAGCCACCCTCGACCCCGTGCTGGAGTGGGCAAGCCAAGAGATAGGGGTGGGTTTGCAGCCCACGGACTCCATCTTTGGGGCGGACATCAAGCAGGAGGACGAAGAGAAACTGAGGCGATTCTTGCAAGGCGAGTTTATGCACATATTGATTATGCATTTATTGTTTTAGAAATGTTTTGGCAGCTCGACGGGATTTTTTTGGGCACCTTTTCCTGATGACCATTTACTCAGACGAATTTTGATCCTTTGCCCATTACTTTTGAAATGCAGCATTGAGCCCATGGGAGCTCACTGCGGCGGAGCAGCTGGCGGCATCGTGCAAGTCTGTCTGCGTGGCGTTGGCGGCAGTCAAGGGGGTGCTGGGGGTGCAAGAGGTTGTGAAGGCGTCTCGCCTGGAGGAGGAGCACCAGATTGAGGAGTGGGGCTTAGTGGAAGGCGGCCACGACATCGACGCTTCTGACATCAAAGTGAGGGTGTCGGCGCCCTCTGTATTCTTACGACTATTGCGACACCTGTAGAGAAACAGGTTTTGCAAAATTCTTTAGAAAATGGATGTATTGAGAGATCGGTGAGTGGGGTATATGGGGTGGTTCAGCCGTCTGTTGGGGAATGTGATGCCCAGCCAGAGCAACCCTGAACACATATGTGCCTGCAAAACAGGCTCATCCGAAACGACTAGAGAAGAGCTCATAACATTATGTTAAACATAACATAATGTTCCAACATTTTCAAAAATATATAAAGGTCGAGACACACTTTGTGTGACTTTGCGAGGGGAGATTTTCCGAAACTGCAACTAAATTTAAATATCAAAGAGTATATCTGCGACATCTTGCCATATTGCACGCTTCAAGCGCGAAATAAATGGAAATAGTTCATGTGATCGATGGAAATCTACAACAAACGTCGTTCGCGACCTTGCAAGAGGTTTGCATGCACTCGCCGCGCGGGCCGTACACCACGGTGCCTGTAAAAAACGTGTACAGCGTCGTAGACTGGGAGATCCACGTGGAGCGCCTCATCAAGTCGCTCGCCGCCGTGCACTCCGCGCTGGATGGGTGCTTCGCTTTATATTACCAATCGATCCGCGGCCTGGTGAGAAAAGAAACCAAGCCATTTGCCCAATTTATGGCGTTGATAAAAAAAAACTAATCATTCGCATTTTGAAAACTAAAACTAGCAGGAGAAAAAAACTGGCGGTGAAGCAGCAGCCCTCCAAGCCACCATGCTCCCCTCCATCCTGCTGGCCCTGTCCGTTTCCGACGTACGCTTCCCTCCCAGCAGCGACAGAGTTCTAAATATCGTGCTCTCTCCAGGCCCCACCCAGCAGCAGCCACTGCAAGTTCACGTCGCCGTCGCAGCTTGGCCGCCGCCTAATCCCCAAACCCCCTCTTCGCCTGCATCTACCGCAACTGCCGTGATCCTGGGGCAGCCTCGGCAGGTCCCCATTGGCAAGGACAGCGGCTGGGTGTCGGAACGAAAGCCACTGGAGGCGCTGAGGCCGCCAGGCACCACCGAAGTTCTGCTGAGCGCTGAAGATGGGCGGGTGCTGGAAGGTCTGGTCACCAACTTTTATGTCATCATGGAACACAAAGAAGAAGAAGAAACAGGCAGCCAAGGGCAGGAGAATGGAAGAAATTTTGGAGCAGCGCCATCCAATGTGTGCCTACAGACGGCAGGAATGGGGGAGGGCGTGGTATGGGGCACGATGCGGAGTCGGGTGTTGGAAGCGTGCGCAGCGCTGGGGATTGCGGTGCGGGAAGATGCTCCGGATGCGGCGCAGCGGGGGACCTGGAAGGAGGCATTTTTGACAAACAGCCTTCGAGGGGTGGAGCCGCTGGCAAAGGTAGTGTGCTCGGTGGATAATCTGTGGGGGTTGCCGCCCTGGAGCGTGGAGTTGCCGGCCGCGCCAGGACCGTGGACTGCACGAATTGCAGCGCAGGTGGTTGCGCTGATGGGGGGCACTGACGTGCGACGCGTTTCAACGTGATATTTACATTGATATGTTACTGTTATAGGGAGGAAAAAGAATCCCACTTACTTTGCCAAAAGTCCTACTTAAATTAATAGCCCGAAGAATGGATTCCCGCTGAGGTAAGGAGGCCAAGTAAAAAAACACAATGAGATAAAGAGGGAGTACGTTTATGTTGATCTAGTAATTATGCATTTCAAAAGGACAAAAAAAGCGACACGAATTGTTCACCCCTGGTCGAATAGAATGAACGTAGAATGACGAGGCACCAAACAACAAGGCGATTTCAAAAACGCAGTCTAACCATGAGCTGTTTGATGGCTACCGTCATTTTTTAAAGCATGCAGACCAGGTAAAAAACAAGAAGAAGAAGAAGGAGAAAAAAATGATAAGAAAATCTTGGCGTACCCACCAAACATACAAGTGCGGCGGCGGGATGGGTCTGGGAATTTCCAAACATATAAGATATATGTGCAGAATAAAAAGAAAGTGTGTAAAGCTTGCATGCCCTAAGAAACAAGCCCTAACAAGCGTGAACAGTTGATATATAGTAATAGAGATGTGAGCTTCAGCGTAGTACCCAAAAAAAGAAGAAGGCAAAGTGATTCAAGTCTCCTATCCAAGGAAGATAAAAAAGAGGGGCAGTATATGAAGAAGCCTTTATAATTATTTTCAAATGCAAAACAAGAAAAGGGAGGAAAGATGAAAGCTGAGGTGCGTACTTGCCGCCCCAGCATTTGTACATACATTAAACAGGGGGGGGGGAAACAAAGGGAAAAAAAAGCAAAGGTCGAGTTCAAAAAGAGCAAACGTAACAGCCATACGATTTGAAGAAGAAGAAGAAGAAGAAGAAGAAGAAGAAGAAGAAGAAGAAGAAGAAGAAGAAGAAAGTGTAGTGCGTCCTGCACAATAGTACCATTTATTACGATAATTTAATTTTAGCGCCACGTAATACAAACAAGGTGGCTGTTCTTAGAAAGAAAGATGCAGCATAGACAGAGAGTCTGAGCGGGCTGCCACAGACGTCCCTGGGATGGAGGCGCTCTGCGCCAGCGCCGCCGCAGCGCCACTGCCGCTGTGGCTGGGCAGGAGCGGGGGCCCGCCGCCGGCCGCAAAGGGCGAGGCAGACTGAACTGGCCACTGCTGCCTGGGCATCGCCTGAGGCTGCTGCTGCTGCAGCTGTGCGTGCTGTGAGGGAACCACCTCCCTGGCGCGCCTGCTCTCGGTGCGCACAGGAGTTTTAGAGGCGCTGACCCGGATAGGCAGCGGCCCCAGCAGCGTGCCGGTGCACAGCAGCGCCGCCGCGGCGCTGTCCAGGGTAAAAAACTCCACGAACGCGATCTTGGTGTCGTGCAGCGCGTCTCCCAGCAGCCGGATCTTGGCCACGGGGCCGCAGATGTTGGAAAAGAAGGCGTGCAGGATGTCCCGCTCGATGATGCGGTGGATGTTGGCCACGTAGACGGTGCGGGCCACCGCGGCGCGCTCCTCCTCGGAGCGCGGGAGGTACTGGTTGTTGACGGGGACGATGGCGGTCTTGGAGGGGCTCACTCGGAGGACGGAGCTGCCCAGCACCGCTCCCGAGCGGGACAGCGCCCTGCGCGCGCCTGCCTCCTCGAAGAACTCGATGAAGCCGAAGCGCATGGCGCTGTTGGCATCCCCGCAGATGCGGCAGTCGACGATGGCGCCGCAGGGCACGAAAAAGGCGGCGAGTTCCTGCTCGCTCATGCCGTGGTCAAGCTCGTTTACGTACACCGTGCGCCGGATCTGCTCCTCGTTGCGGCGCTGGCGCGGCATGCCACGCTGCTGCGCCGCCAGCTGCGCCTGCAGCAGGTGCCTGGGGGGCTGCTGCAGGCCGCGGGGCAGGCCGGCAAGGCTGAGCCCCGACAAGAGGGGCCCAGAGCCGGCTGTTTGCAGCTCCACGGGGCTGACTTGCACGGGGGAGGAGCGGCCATTGTGTTGGAGTTGGAGGGCGCGGAGCTGGGCCAATATGTCTAGGCAAAGGAGGGGAGGTGAGTGGGTGAGGAGTCAGCATAATTTAGTGCAAGCAAGAACAAGGGGCAGATTCAAAATGCAGAACGGTGGCCCCGAGAGTGGTCGGGTTCCTGTCCTCACATTCGGGACTGATGGTGATGTCGCTCTCGTCGCCGCTAATGCTCTCCACGGTCGACTTGGCGCCAAGCGACCGGTCTGGAGAATCTGCAGTTTGAAATGCTGTGTGTTGAACCTCCGAACGTGTGTTGTGGCTGCATCGCCAAAATAAGGCCTCACCTAAATACTGATCCATAAAGAAGTCCGGGTTGTGCAGAACAGGGGGAGCGAGGGCCATTTCTATTGTTGCGGCATCTCACTGGTTTATGGTATGCTATCAGTCTCAGGGACCGACGCCGCCTTCCAACGCCTTCTACTATATATCAGAACCTAATCGCCGGCGAGGAGAGGCTATTTCACTTTACCACAGCTCGTCCGATGCCAAGGCAAGTGTTTACGCGACGCCTAAAGGCAAAATTAAAAAGCAAAAAAGCCGGTCTAGGTGTAAACAGATTAAATAAAGAGCAAAATATATGGCGTACTCAAAAAAATTGGAGGTCGTCAAAAAAGGGCAAGACTCCTTGCTATTCTTCTTCAGCGCCTGTACCTCCTTCCGTATATTTCCCCTTGATGAAATATTTCGCTTGAGCGTTCTTTTTTCAATTTTTAATTTAATTGTCGCCTTTTCTTGAATTTCTTTTCATGGTCTGATGCTCTCTGCTGTTTTCTTGACACTTTGGAGGCTGTTATTCAGACGCGACGCTCTGTTTTTCGCGCCCCCTGCATTCGCTAATGCACCATTATCCATTGCGAATCGTTTATATCATGAAACCAGGCTTACACGCAGCAAAATTCACATCGCGCCAAATTTTGGTGAGTTTTGGGCAGCCGTGCACGAAGCCCACAGCGATTTTTCTGGATGATGGTTACTTATGTTGCGTTTTGAAACGTGCGAGAGTCGAAGGGAAGATTTTTTTTTTAGGACGGGCAGATACCCTCCTCCTTTGTTTCTCTTCCTCGCCTCGCAAGGCTCTGTGCGTCCTCACCACAGTTCCTTCGACGGCAACGGCAGGCTGTATGAGAAGCTCTCACCCACCCTGTGGTTGATAGTTTCTTCTAGCATTCGTGCCGCCCTTCCATTGCAGTATTGTTGTGGTGGGGTGCTGTCAGCAGCTCCTTGCAGGGTGGCTTGTTTACCTTCTCAGGTCGTCGGAAGTGGACACAGAAAAAACGAGCTGTCCTGCTCAATGGGAATTAAGGGATACATACAATGAATTTAATGAACGCCCGAGGGGAGAAGGTAGCAGGGTTCAAATGAGCGCAAACACAAGCGTTAACAAAGCTGTAATTGACTGCTTTTGCGAAATAATGTGGAGGCTACTACCTACCCATTAAGCCGATAAATGCATGTGAAAGGACTAAAATCCTCTCAAACTCTCACGGAAGCAGCGTCGCAGGTCTTCATGGCGCAAGCACAGCTCTCTTTCAAGCACAGACAGCATGCCTGCGGGAGAAAAAACTAGCCCCGCGGCCGAATGCATGAAGGCATCTCTGGAGCTAGCGTGGGCATGGCGGCCTTTACAAATACATCCAACCTCTCTGGATCGCAAGGCAGATTTCCAGCGGCTGATTGGCTGTCCTGAGCGTAAACCTCCAAACCTCCAAATATGGGCAGCTTCGAAGTGAATTCAGGAATAGGCCATCATTTTCGTTTGGAAATTTATGAAGGTGTGTGCTCCTAATAAATTCAATATATCAATTAGTTTCATCAAAATATTCGTCATGGCGTTCTCTCTTCGTGTGAGCAATGGATCGATGGCGATGGCGCCCGAGAGCCTGAAGTTCTTCTCATCTCGACGCCTGGAAAAGTCTCCGAGGCCCACGGTGGTGCGATCTGCGCCAGGTGAATACTCATCACAATAGAGTTGTGATATATGGAGCACAACGCTGCATTTCGGAGGGAATCAAGTCGGAACTCAAAATTTCAATTCATTTTTGTAGATACTCACGTCGTGGACCTTCCGGAGGACCTCAAGTCCCTAGAGGTCATGCGCAAATTCTCAGAGCAGTATGCCCAGAGGTGCGCTGGCGGAGGAGTGCGTTTTTTAGTGTGTTTATCTCGATCATCTATCATTTTTCCTACCCACAAAAAAATACTCATTGCAGATCGGGAACTTACTTTTGCGTGGACAAATCCGTCACTGCGGTCGTGATTAAGGTAAGGACCGCTCAAATCTCGCTGCTTGTGGCTGAACTGGCATGCACAAACTAGATATTTTCACCGCCAGCACGTTTTTTTATCGCAGGGCCTTGCTGAGCACAAGGACGAGCTGGGTGCGCCGCTGTGCCCCTGCAGGCACTACGACGATAAAGCAGCAGAGGCGGAGCAGGGGTTCTGGAACTGCCCTTGCGTGCCCATGAGGGAACGGAAGGCAAGTTTCCAGTATCTGGCGTTGAGAAGATATCTCATTAAAAATAATAATGCTTTGCTATTGCTGGCGCTTATCCAGTTAACAGCATAGTCGAAGCGTGTTTATTCTCCACTTCCTTTTCATGGCTCATTTTCTATCCCTCCCCCTGTTAGAAACTAATCTCGACTTCGTCATTTTTCCTGCAGGAGTGCCACTGCATGCTGTTTTTGACTGAGGACAACGACTTCAGGGGCGAGGATCAGAACATCACGCTTGATGAGGTGGTGGAGATGACTGCTGGAATGTGAGAGACGACACGTTTGAGAGGGGTGGGCTGACAGAAACTTGAAATATCGACGATGACGAGCGAGGGAGCGGGTGAGCTAGTGTATTAAAAAAATTCCACCCAATTTTCTTCTTTCTTTCTTTCTTTCTTTCTTCTTTAATAAATAACCATGCAGCCACCTTTTTCCACATAATTGCATTAAGATTGTTGAATGATGATTGCATTACACGTGGGCTTACTACTAGCATGAGTGAGGGATTCGTTAGATTCATTTTATTTGTAAATATACTTGGGGGGGGAAATAGAAGAAACACGTTCACCATGAGTCAGCTCAAAACAGAAAAAGAGTGCAGCAAGGGACAAGGCAACTCATTTTATACAGTAGGTGAAGAAAAAAATCACGGCGGTGGAGGAGACACTGCGGCAACGTCCAGTGCCTTCGTCATCATCGCCGCTCGCTGCGCTGCTGCCGCCACCATGCGGTCTGCAGCCAGCAGCTCAGGGCTGGCTACATCTGCGGAGCTGTCTAGCAGTTCTAGCGACATCCGCACCGCCCCCTCCAGCTGCTGCAGAGCGCTGGCAGCGACGGTCGACAACGCTGCCACAGCCTGCTCGGCCTCACTCTTGCTTCCCTGCAAATTTATTATTCAGCCCAATAAATTTCATTTCATTACTGAGGTAAACAAAGGGGATCATAAAATAGCAAACTTCTTTATCTGTTGGTCTCTCACCTTGGCGGCTGTGCTCCTGCCCCGGCCTCCCCTCATCATCTCGATCTGCACCTCCCTGTGGGCCTCATCCCACGCGTCCTTCACCTTTACCGAGCCATTGCCGCTGCCAGGCAGCGAGATCACGAAGTTGTTGCCAGGCTTCCAGGCCGCCCTGGTGCTGGTTTCATCGCCCTCGCACACCACGTACTTGTACTCCACGTCCATCGCGCGCCCCACAGGCAGCTGCGCCTCTGCAGCCCACACATCGCCTTCCTGCCATATCATCGGCAGTGCCTCCTTGAGATCCCAGTCGCCAAGGGCGGTGCACCCGCCGACAACCCGCAGGTGCTGCCCGAAGCGGCACCTGTAGGGGATGCTGAACCGGATGGTGACAGTATTGCTGTTTTTGCCGCCAGCTGCAGAAAACAGGGAGAGTTGAGCTGGGGCAGGGGGCGGCAGATGAAAGGGCCGAGCAAAATTATAATACTTGCCTTTCGCTTTTGCTGCTTGGCAGCTGCACGGCCTTGGCCGAGCTACAAATCTTCCGAGCATTTATTTTTAAATCTGGCCAACTTTTGAAATATTTCTCGCGGAGCCTCCCGCTGACGGTGGCCAATTCTTGAGTGATGTTCAGACGATTTACAGTAAAATTTTAATTATAAAATAAAATGTGAGCGCGTGAATTTCATTCTCTTTTCCCTCAAATTCAAGCAGCCCAGCCAGCTGCAGCCCATGCTCACCCCTGCAGCTCCCGCACCACATGCTTCTGGAACTCGCCCAGGATCTCCTGGGTGCGGTGCAGCTCAGAGCTCTTCTCTAGGACTGCGCACTCTGCAGAAACAGCAAAAGTAATAAGCACTGTAAGCACCAGTGACAGCTTGGTTTCATGCAAATAATGGGACCTACCGATGCGCTTTTGGGCCTCATCCACGAATGCCACCAGCTTATCCACCGTCATCTCAGCTTGCGTCACCTGCATACACGCATTGCAGATTGAACGCAACTAAAATATGAAAAAAATAAAATAAAACTCCGTGGCAAACACAGAGAATGCCTACCATTGGCACGAGGGTCTGCTCTATCAGGGCATGCACCTGATGCTGTAGGTTCTGCACGATCTTCATGATCTCGGTGGCCTCCTTCTGGTCGGTGGGAGGCGTGGGGGGGATGGCAGACAAAGCGAAGCGTCCTGCCTGCAGTGAAAATGGAAGGCAAGAGGTCAGGCGAGGAGGCCCAGGGAGTCAGACAAATTTAATTTGAATATTATAGTGATTATTTGAGGCTCTGCGTGGCCATGCAAGGCCGTGATTACCGGAGGGGAGACGAAATTATCAGCCATCGTCTCTTGTAATATCTAGACGCAAAACAGCAGCTTATTGAAGTGAGAAAGCCTGCGTTTTAAAATTAAAAGGTGTTAATTTAAAATCCATGCTGCGACGATGCACAGTGTTAATTTATTTTCAGGGTGCAGCAGGTCAGCATGGCCGAAATTTTGCAGCTTTTAAGCCTTGTTTTAACGGGGGAAAGCATTTCTCAATAACTTCAATTCTTTGAGCGCTGGTGGCGGGGAGCCCTCGCCGAAGATTCAGTCTTTCAGGCACAGATATTTGTTTCTCTCAAAATGAACAGGCAAGTTGCTCGCCAGGGATTGTTAATGCCCGTAAAAAATAAGCGCATTCCCATCTAGTTATTGCCCTCCATCTGCGCAGGAATAGCGTCCCGTTCCCTGCCACAGGCGGCCCCTTCGGCCGGCCTTGGTTGGCAGGCAGGGGTGGGAATCCTTTGCACCAAGTCCTTCCTGCTGGTGGAGCCTCTCAGCTATCTACTGGGGGCTCCTACGTCACCGCAGCTCACGCCAGAGCCGGCCTGGCTCAGACACCTCCAGCCCGCCCCCTCGCGGCGCACCCCCAAGCAGACCCCTCCATGGCGTCCCTGCCCCAGAAAGCAAGCCCATAAATTCTATAATGATTTTATTTAATTTTTGGCCACCTCTCCGACCCTCAAACGTGCATTGTTGCAGGCCCCAATGGGAGGTGGCATGCGCCTCCACAGCCAACCGCCTTTCATGCCGTGGTCCCAGGCAAGCTGGGGCTTATAAAGTATGTCGTATAATTCTTGAATTAATTCTCCAAAATTTTATTTCTTTTTCCAGCCTGAATTTGAGCACCAAAAAAACCAAGGCCTTGCCAGCAGCGGCCCCTTCGTTCAAGACCACGCCCTGGTGCACAGCCAACCCTCCCAGACCGCAGCGCAACTCTTGGAGGAGATCAATGGCGGTGGCAAGTCTCTTAACGCCAACGAAGAAGCCCTGCCCATTCTGCGCGACATTTTGTGAGTCTGCGCCAAAACAAAATTATTACCTTTGAAAACTCGATTTCAACTTCCAATTTGCCAAAATATGTGCAGGAACAAAGTGCAGTCGCTGGAGCACGGCCACTCCGACCTTGTGGGGGAGCTGCAGAGCGTGAAGGAGCAGCTTCTGGCAGCTTCTTCCGCTCACGACGACACCGACGCTCTGCAGCTGCGACAGGTGCTGGCCGCCGTGGAGCCCAGCGTAGAAGCCATCACCCAGGTCGCTGCGCTGATGCAGAGCGCGCTAAAGCGCCCGGCAGCGGCAGACATGGCCACGCAAACCTCTCCTTCCCTGCTGCCAAAAACGCTGACCCCTCCCCC
Organism: Marvania coccoides; assembly: GCA_963854735.1. Classification (NCBI taxonomy): domain Eukaryota; kingdom Viridiplantae; phylum Chlorophyta; class Trebouxiophyceae; order Chlorellales; family Chlorellaceae; genus Marvania; species Marvania coccoides. The sequence goes on along the minus strand of OY978098.1, from coordinate 1,030,035 downwards.
TGGCCATGGGGATGCAAAAAAGCTGCCGAGCAGCGTGCGGCGCGCCCCTCCCGCCCCTGCACACCGCCCCTCCACCATTGAGAAGCCTAGGCAGACAGCAATGGGCAATTCCTCCGTGGCTCCTAAGAAGCCATCAGCAGCGGCGGTGCCTGCAAAGAAAAGAGCTCGCGCGGTGGAAGACGACAGCGATGCAGAAGATGAGGTGGTCGACGGAGTGGCGGCGCGGCTGGCCAAGCGGGTGCAGCGCCACAGGCAGCTAGTCATGCGATCGCAGCACTGGCATAAAAAGACGGCGCAAGGGAGCAGCGGGCGAGGAAGCGGAGATCCTCTCCAGCGCAAGGCACCCAGCTACCCATAAATAGCACAAAAAATCGTTCGAAAGAAAGAATTCCTTACAAGGGTTAACAATACAGCCGTTTTTTTCTAGTTTGTGGAAATGCGCAGTTCATTTGGGAAGAGAAAAAACAGTAGAACTTTGCGTTCATTGAGGAGTCATAATGCAAGCATACACGTCACGTACTCGTATTTTATTTCTTGTCAAACCAGAATTCGTCAGGTTGCGCCTAGACACCTGCCGTACCTAGCCAGCAGCAGCTCACTCTCTTGTCGCACGGCTGCAGCCCCCCGCTGCACCAGCCTCGGCGCCAGCTCGTCTCTGTACATCTGCAGCGCCTTTTCTTTGGCTTTAGACTCAATCATTACGTCCACCTCTCCCTCGCGCCCATACAGCTCAATGGGACCGTAGACGAAGGCGGAGTGGGCGTAAGGGTGGGTTTTAGCTAGTTCGGGACACTCGGGAGGCTCGCTCCAATGCACAACTATGTAAAAAGAAAGAAGGTAACGATAAAGAAAAGAAAAATAGTTTTAGGGCGTTAAGAGCTGCAAAAAAGTCGATGCGATAGCTACAATTTAATTTTGTTAGTAATTAGACTGGTCTTTCTTACCTGGTCGCACGCCCTGGGGCCACGTTTGGATGGCTGCTTCGAACGCCTCCTTCTGGGTGACCCCTCCCGGGCAGAATCTGTGGTGGTGGAAATCAAAAGTAATTGGGACACCGGTGGCGGAATTAAGGGCCAGCAGGTCAGTCACGCTGTAGCTATTGGCCCTGTCGTCGTTCTCCACCGCCAGGCGCGCGCGCAGGCCAGCGCTGAGCGTCTCAAAGGTGTCGGCAAAGCGCGCCAGCGCGCGGGGTTTGCTGCCGTAGGTGCCGCCCACGTGAATGTTGATCTGAAGGAGCACAAAAGGAAAGGAATAGAGGTAATGCACACTAATCTGGTATGTTAAGGACTGCGTAATGAATGATGAAGGAAAACGGCGGACCATTGTGTAATAAGGGTTGATTTTCTGATGGCGGAGTAAAAAAAATATAAAAATTCTCACCTTATTCCAGTGCGAAGGAGGGAACCCCATCAGGTCAAACATGCTCGAATGCACCTCCAGGTCCGCCACGCTGCGCCGCCGTATCTCCTCATCGGTGGACGCCAGCTTGATGAAGTGCGCCGGGTGACTCGTCAAGCGCTGCCCCGATGCCCTCGCCAGCTGCCCCGCAGCTGCCAGCTCAGCAGCGATCTCGGCGTACTCCGGCAGAGCCTCCATCGGGTAGTGCCCTGCCCATGGAAACAGCTTGCTGCTCACCCGGAACAGCCGGACGTTGTTCTCGGCATTCCACCGCAGAATCTTTGTCAGGTCACGGCAATTTTCGAGCGCCAGGGTGCTCACGTGGGCCAGCCCCCGCGCCTCGAAGGTGCTCTTGTGACAACCGCGGTTGGTGAAGGCGTGGTGGGAGCGGCGGAGGGTCATGTTGTCGCAGGCATAGCCTAGCGTCAACAGTGGAGGCGGCAGCGGCAGCGGCAGCGGATGAGGAGCAGCAAGGTTTATTGATGAAGGCTCGTTACATTTTTCTTCCAGGTCAGCTGCTAGCACCTGGGGGAGCGCTGCTGCCACAGACGCAAAGGGCCGAGGAGTGATGCGGTTTGGGATGTTGAAAAGGGAGGTGGGCTGCTTGTGCGAGCGGCGGCAACTGCGGCCAAGGTCCTCTTGCCAAGGCGAGGCTCGCATGGCGACAGCAGGCCGCATCCCCATCTGAACTGCCGCCTTTCTCATTCCCCAGGTGGAGGGGAAGGGCCCTTGGCAGGCAATTAAATTATTTTGAATTGACCTCTTAAAAACATGAAATAATGGATGGCGGCGCAATGCCCGCGCGCAAATTGGGTTTCCAGGCAATCATATGAATTTATATGTGTGACGAACGCAGCAGCGTCGCCATGTCCCATCGAAATTAAAAAAAACTGCATGCGTTGCAAGAAACGCTTTTACGATGAATGAGCGTCGATGAAAAGCATAATGGGGCACAGAGCCGAGGAGTTTACATAAAATTGAATTTCTGAACGCTAGGTGACAGCGTGCGTGTGGCATTTTCATTGTTGCACTCGATCTTGGTTGATACCAAACTTCAATGTTGTTATCCTCCTTCAACGGGCGGATCGCGGCGTCGTCACGCATTAATTCGACTACCAAGCAGGTGTCTGGCTCAAGGTGAGGAGGATCGGGGCCACAGCGTGGTGAAAGGGAATGGGTCTGGGGAAGGCAGGGCTGTTTTGGCAGAGAACACCTGGTTGCCTGGCTTTGGGGCCCCTGCCGCTGCGGCGATGACCCATCGTAGTCCTTGGACCGCGTCTCCACCGCGCATTGCCCCGCAATACGCCGGTGCTGGATCAGCAAGCGCTTTGGGGCAAGAAAGCGTGACTTGGATTTTTTCGCTGTTGGACGTATTTTTGGTCGAACGCCCCTCCGCGTCGCTAACTCAATTCCATTTATTTCAATTGTTGCAGCGCCAAGGCCGTCCACCAGTTTGGCAACAACTTTGTTGGCAGTTTCGCCCAAAAGCGCGTCACCTCCCCTCAGCAAGCCTCTTCCAGGCTCACCGTCAACGCCACTGCGCAGATGGAGGTTAGATCCCGAGCCAGTGGCGTGCCACTCGCCACATTTCTCTGCCTCGCCGAAAATGTTGGCCACCCCAAAAATCTCGCGATCTTGTCTCTAAACGACAATTGTTTCACCCCCGCAGGGTTTCACGGTGGCCAGCGTGCCCACCGCGCCCATCGAGGGCCAGAAGACCGGCACCAGTGGTCTCCGCAAGAAGACCAAGGTGTTCATGTCTGAGAACTATCTCGCCAACTGGGTGCAGTCGCTGTTCAACGCCCTGGGTGACGAGGCCAAGGGCCAGACCATCGGCATCGGCGGCGACGGGCGCTACTTCAACAAAGAGGCGGTGCAGATCATGCTGAAGCTGGCCGCCGGCAACGGCATCAAGAAGGTGGTGGTCGGCAAGGACGCCATCATGGCCACCCCCGCAATGTCCGCGCTCATCCGCCGCCGCGGACTCTACGGCGGCCTCATCATGTCCGCCTCCCACAACCCTGCTGGCCCCGACGAGGACTGGGGCATCAAGTTCAACTACTCCGCCGGCGAGCCCGCCCCCGAGAAGATCACCGACAAAATTTTCGGGTTCACGCAGTCCATCTCCGCCCTCAGCATGGCCGACATCCCCGAGGTCGACCTCTCCAAGGTGGGCACCCTCACCTTTGGCTCCTTCGAGGTCGAGGTCGTGGACTATACCTCCGACTACTTTGCCACCCTGAAAGAGGTGTTTGACTTTGACGCCCTCCGCAGCTTCGTCACCCGCGCCGACTTCCGGTTCGTATTCGACGCCATGCACGCTGTGACCGGCGCCTACGCGGCGCCGCTGTTTGTGGACGAGCTCGGCGCCCCCGCCGCCTCCATGATGAACGCCATCCCGCTGCCCGACTTTGGCGGCGGCCACCCCGACCCTAACCTGACCTACGCCCACGAGCTGGTGGACATCATGTACGGCGACGGCGCCCCCGCCTTCGGCGCTGCTTCCGACGGCGATGGAGACCGCAACATGATCCTGGGCGACCACTTCTTCGTGACGCCCTCCGACTCCGTGGCCATCATCGCCGCCAACGCCCAGGAAGCCATCCCCTACTTCAAGGACGGCCTCAAGGGCGTGGCCCGCTCAATGCCCACCTCCGGCGCGCTGGACCGCGTGGCGGCGGCCCTCAACCTGCCCTTCTACGAGACCCCCACGGGGTGGAAGTTCTTCGGCAACCTCATGGACGCCGACAAGTGCTCCATCTGCGGCGAGGAGAGCTTCGGCACCGGCGCGGACCACGTGCGGGAAAAGGACGGACTGTGGGCGGTGCTCGCCTGGATGTCTATCCTGGCAGCGAAGAACGCCAAAACTGCGGCTGGAGCCCCCCTCGTGTCGGTGCGCGACATCGTGATGGAGCACTGGGCCAAGTTCGGCCGCAACTTCTACTCCAGGTACGACTATGAGGGCGTGGAGTCGGCGCAGGCAGAGGCCATGATCGCGCACCTCGGCACCGTCATCGCGGGCTCCTCCAAGGGCCAGGTCTTTGGCAAGTACACCCTGGACACCGCTGACAACTTCACCTACACCGACCCCATCGACGGCAGCGTGGCTAAGAACCAGGGCGTGCGGTTTGTGTTCAGCGACGGCAGCCGCATCATCTTCAGGCTGTCCGGCACCGGCTCCGCGGGCGCCACCATCCGGTTGTACATCGAGGCGTACACCCAGGACGCAGCGCTGTTTGATGAGGACGCGCAGACGGTGCTGAAGGATATCATCGGCACCGCGCTGGAGGTGTCCAAGTTGCAGGAGTTCACCGGCAGGGACAAGCCCACCGTGATCACCTAAACACACTTGAGTATTGAGCAGTGCTTGACAAGAGAACAATATGAGTTTTGAGTAAGAAAGCACAACATCACCATTTTGGCAATTTTTTTTTTATGGAGTTCTTTTTCTAGTAGGGACACTTTTGTGGTTGTTCCATCTTCTTTTATGTAAAAACGAATCTTTGGCATCCTTGTTACAATTTGAATTTGGACGGAAAAGCATAGCATATTTTTATTAGAAAAGTTATTACCGGTGCTTGGTGCCGATCCTCCGCTTGGGGCCACGCTGCTCCACTGCTGGCCCTGCTGCCTGCTCCTCCACCGGCGGGGTTTCCGTCCAGACCTGTCGGTTGGAGGGGAAGGGGGTGTAATCGGGCACCATCGCTGCCGCCTGCAGTTCCGCCGGGAGCGCCGCAATCGCCGCCTTTTTCAGCTTTATTTTGGCTGTCAGGTCCGCTTGCCACGCCCGGTGCTCCCTCATCTTCAACCTGCTGTACTCCTTGGCTCTGGAATAGTACAAGATGGGATATAAACTCGGTATTAATATTATTAGAGCGTCAGCAAGAGATAGCGAATGAAAAGAACAGGGCCCTCACCTTCGCTCGGCCTCTGCCAGTTGTTCTGGGGACAGCGGGGTGGGTTTTACCCGTTGTGCCTCCAGCGCCTTCATCATCAGCTGCAGCTTGCTATCGCCCGACCCTTCACTACTGCCACCACCGCCACCGCCTCCCCCCTTGGCGACTTTAGACATCGCCGCTGCCTGCTGCTTTGCGCAATTCAGCAAATCATTTTGATGTGACAATCTTGGTAGCAGCGTGCGGCGAAGGCTCTGCATTTTTTTGGTTTCGCTGCACAAAAAAATGATTATAAGAGTGTTTGTATAGAAATCTCAGCTGCGGTAGAGGCGTTGCATATATCGATCGATATTGTGTTGGTAGTATTTAAAATATGGTCGCAGGATTCGAAATGCTGCTGGAAATTGCAAAATCGAGCAAAAATTGCGCAATTTTCCCTTCCACTTTGAATGTGGCTTTTCTCACAACCTCGTCTTTCAATTGTCATTATAAAAATTGTCGCCATGTCTCGCAATCTGTATAAGCCGTATAGCATCGCTGAACAGATGGTTCTTATCACAGGTGAGGGAGGAGACAATCAAATTTACTTGTTTTCTTCATTTCAGATGAAATAGCCTGCGCTAACAAGCTCTCAGTATACCAAATTCTGGATCAGCCCCACAATGCGCTTTTTTTCTGGCTTTTTCTCTCTCAAAATATTTTCCTCCGACGGAACCCTCCATTATCTTAAACAATTTCTAGAAGTTAGGCTCCCACTAGGGAGCATGCTGTAACATAACATAACATAACATAACATAACATAAACCTCTATTATTTAAACATAAACCTCAGGTGCCAGTGCTGTTACCGGAGAGGCCTGCGCCTGGCGCTTCGCAGACGCTGGCTGCAAGCTGGTCACTGTACTATAAAAGACACAAACTATGTCTACATTCACTTCTTTCTTGTTTTGTACTGAATCGAGGAGTTCGTTATTCTTAAGGCAACTCCGCTCCGCTCTCAGCTCCTCCCCCTCAGCACTCGTCATTCAAACCCAGACGCTCTCGACCACTGTCTTCAGCTCATCTCGCGCATCCGCGCTCTCGCACTTGAACATCTGCATGCCGCGGTCCTCCTGGCCATCAATCTGCGAGCATACAACGGAGGGGGTCAAAAAAATTCATATATTCAGCCAAAATTACCCCCACCCACCCAAATCCTGCTTATCAGCAGCCACAGACTGCTCCTTACCACCGAAATGAGCACCATGATGAGGTTTTTCGGCATCTTGGGGTTCACAACTGGCTTCATGCCCTTTGGAAGGGGCGCGTTGATCAAAATTCTGCCAGCGTCGGTGGTGAAAACGAGGTATGGAGAGTGCGGGGGGGCCTTGCTGCGACGCACAGACACCGTGCCCATCCCCCTATTCTTCCACTTTTTAATTGCATGGTCCATGCTGAGCAAAGAGACACGCTGAGTGTGCAAAATGTCGGCGGTAGAAGAATCAAGCTGCAGGTCCGCCTCCTCCTCTTCCTCCTCTTCTTCGTCATCTTCATCGTCATCCGCAGCCGCACCGCCGCCGTTTGCAGCCGTCCCAAAGCCGAATCCTCCGCTGAATGCGCCCGTCGCTGGGGCTGCAGAAAAATTGAACAGCGCTGGCGCTGCGGGGGCGGCGGCGGGGGGGGCTGTGGAGTCTGCTGCCACTACGTCATGGTACTCTGACAGCAGCTGCTTGGCGTAGGTGAGATAGTCTTCAACACCGTCGGTCCACACCTCGGCCTTGTCCTGGCTCGTCACCCACCTGCATACCATTACCATCACCATCTGGGAATAAGGTGTAATTTTTCCACGGTTGGGCGTGAGATTCAACTTACGCCCGAAACTGCTCGTTCAATGCAGTCAGTGAAAATGCAAATGCGGCTTTTCGCTCAGCCATCGGCGCCTGTAAATTTGAGTGGTGATATAGAATACAGTTGGTTTGCTGAGTTGCTATGAACAGCAGGTTAATTGTTCGTTGAAATGACAATCGTTTACTCGCCTGATTGCCGGCAGCGGGAGGCCCAAAATTGAACATCCCAAAGTCAAACAGGCTGTATAAATGTATTGTATTAAATAAGAATATAAATAACCCGTTCAGAGAGGAGAGAATTCACTCGAAATATAAATCCATGCTCAGCCTGCTCCCGCCGCATGGAGCTTTTCTTCTCTTTTCAGTTACATGAAAGCTTTGCTATTCAACGCACGTAAGGAAGAGGTTGCCATGCATGGATAGAGGTGCAAGCGCTCCATTCAACGACAACAGCATACATGGAAAAGGTAAGCGTACTAAAAAAATCAGTGTCAAAATTGGGATTTATTAGGGAGTGTGTGGCTTGATCAGGTTCCTCGATCGCAAAAATCTGCATGAAAATATGGGTGCTTATTTAGCTGAAACCCACTTATTTTAAACAAACAAATAAAAGTAAACTCGCCTTGCTACCATGGGCGTCAGTGCCACGGTGATGGGAGTCCGCACAGGAAAAAGAGCCTTGTTGCAGATGAAGGCTAGCGCAAAGGTGGAGCTCCCGCCGCTCAGCATCTTGTCCATCCACCCTCGGTCTTCAGGCTTTGCGTCGGCAGTCTCGTCGTAGCTCGTGGGAGACAAAAGACCCACTTTGGAGAGGGCTCCGCGCACATCCACCTTGCTATCCACCGCGACGTAGCATCCTGGAGGAGAGGAGGAGGAATGAGTTTGAGTTGGAGAGTGTGAAGAGGTGTTTCGATGAGAATGGACTTGAAACTTGCGAAAATCAAAGGTTTCGCGCCGGATACGTGCCTGTTAAAAATGTCGCATATACTACAATGTGCACGCCGATGGCCACCTTGCCATATTTTCGAAATAGCTCCTTTACTTTCGCTCCAGAGCTTTGCGACACTGTGGCTTGGCCGTTGGTCATTCTCTGAGCGCAGCACTGCTTCAACCTTGATCCGACGAATGTTTAGCAATTTACAAAAGGCGAACGCGACGCCAACTCGCGAAAAAAAACATGGAAACGAAAATTGCTCTCGCTCATTTCTCTCTTCATTTTCGGCTGGCTGCAGCCATCATTTCGCACCAATTAATTATTTGAAATATTATTATATTCGAATCACTTGCGCTGCACACGTGAACACTGCTCTTCAACTTCATTCGTTTAATTTTATTTTCTGAGCAGCCAGCCTCCATCCGCACAATTTCTAAAATGCGGCTTGTCGCGACAATACCCACTGTCGCCACACCATTCAGGCTGCGCCCCACCCCCCTTGCCGCCCGTGCTACCTCTCAGCCCCAGGAGGCAACTCAATCACCGTCGGCCCAAGAGAAAAAGGTCCGCGTTGGAGTGACGCGCCGTATCAAGGAGCTGGGCCGGCAGGGTCGCCCCCGCGAAGCCGTCAGCGAGCTTGCAGCCATGGCGAGATTGGGTGTGCAGCCTGGTGAGAGTTTTTTCTTCTCCCCCCGCCCCCTAATGAGAGCATTGTTGTCCTGCTTTCGTTGTGCTGCACGCTGTTCTTTCTCATTCTGTCCCCTCATCACTCAATGATACTACTACGTAGACACCCAGTCCGCGACTGCGCTGCTTGACGCGTGCTTCCGCTGCAACAAAGTGGAGATGGCGGAGTCGGTCTTCGAAGAGCTGTTTGGCGGCATTTTGACACCCGTAAGCTACAGCAAACGCACATTATATTTTCTTCCTACACATTCCTTACTGCTTTTAATGAAATTAACGCTGCCAATAACAGTTCAGTTCAATATAAAATTTCACTGTCTGCATCATCATTCTTACTTTCTACTCCACTGCAGGATGAGGTGGTGTTTGCGGTGATGGTGCGGGGGTACGGCGATCAGGACCCCCCTCGGTGGTCTGCCATTTCCAACACGCTGATGATGATGGAGAAGGACTACGCAGTCACGCCCACCGCCCTCACATACAACGCGCTGCTGGAGGTGTGCAGCCGCACGAAAGACGAGGCCAGGGGCACGGAGATCATCGAACGCATGGTGGCAGCGGGGTGCAAGCCCGATGAGTTCAGTCTGGACGCGGTGCGGCAGCGAAAGAGCCTGCGCTCGATGCTGAAAAAATCGTTCCGATAAATTATTTTTTTGTTAATTGTTGAATTTTCATCGTCGTTTTGAACAATTCACTGTTATCGTTTTGACAACATACTGCAATTTTCTCTCACGACCAATCACAACTATTTTTAGAATATTGAAATGTATATTTTAGCTGTTTTCTTAACGTTCTCTTCTATAATATAATATAATATAATATAATATAATATGATGAATGCATGAAAAAAGTTTTAAAACTTTTTATTATCAACCAACACAACCAACCACTCTATTTGCATTGCAAAGGTTTTCCATAGCGAGCATCATTTCTTTCCTTTGGCAGCCTTCCCTTCCTCAAGCTTCCTCTTCAGGGGCAGTACCGCAGCGGCGGCGCCCTCTGCGCCCACTCCCCTTCCCCGCTCCGCCAGCCCCCTCCTCAGGTGCTCCATTGCCGCCAAATTAAAGCCCATCTCGTCTTTCACCCCCTGCACCCGGCCCCGCAGCAGCCCCTGCAGCTGCGTCAGCGTGGGGCGGGCAGCGGGAGTAGCAGCCAGTTGCGCCATATGCACCCGTAGCAGCAGCGTGGCCACGCGGCACAGCAGCTCCACGCGTGAGCTCTTCCGCAGCCACCCTGCCAGGTACCGCAGCAGGCGCAGCGCGTCGGCAAACGGCACCAGCAGCAGCGCCTGCTCCAGGTCGGTTCCCCGCACGCCACCCACCGCACGCAGCACATAGTCCTCCGGCGACTGCCCCAGCAGCAGCGGATTCGATGGGGGAGGGGGCACAGCGGCCTCCCCACGCGCCGCCCGCCGCGCAGCCTCCGCCTCCGCCTCCGCCTGCCGCTCCTCCTCCTCCGCTGCCAAATCCAGCGCCTCGACGATAGCATCAGCAGCCGTCACCGTCTCCAGCGTCTTTCTTCCAGCCGGCGCTGCCCCGCCTGCAGCCTCCCCCACTGTGCCGCCTTCTGGGCCCAGAGTGAGCGGGCGCGCATCCTCTTGCGCCAGGTCCTCCTCGAACAGCGACTCCAGCCGCTTTTCTTTCTCTTCTTCCACGAAGAAGGGCTCCTCGGTGCGCTCCCACCGGCGGAGGCTGCGGTCGTGAGAGCCACTCACCACAAAGTCGCCCAGGCTGGACACCGCCAGCGCCCACACCTCGCCGTGGTGGCCCCGCAACTCCAGCAGCTGCTCGAACTTGTCGACGTCCCAGTACTTGATGGTGCCATCCTTTCCACCTGGCGGTATTGAACAAGAGTACGAAATATTAGCAGCAGTGGAAAGCTAGAATAGGAGGAACTAGAAGAGGAGGCAGTCACAAGGTAGGATAGCCATTAATACGAGCAATGGCTAAACCGTCCACGGGCAATGGCTAAATTGCTATCTTGGTAATTTTCGATAAAAACTACCCCCTCGCTGCTTACCTGTGAACACGTAGTGGGTCTTGGGCACGAACGCCACCGCCATCACCGAGTCGGCGTGCGCGAACAGCGAGCGGTGGCAGTCTCCAAAGTCCAACCCCCAAATTTTAATATTCTTATCGGCAGAACCAGTCACCAGCAGCGAGCCGTCTGACGAGATGTCCATCGACAGCACCGGCAGCTTGTGGCCGTACAACGACAGGAAGAACTTGAGGGTGCCGGTAAAGAAGACGCGCACGGTGGAGTCCAGCAGCGCCACCGCCAGCAGCTTCCCGTCGGGACTCACCCTCACACTCAGCACATCGTCAGTCATGGTGAGTGTGCGGGTGTGCACGATTCCCAGTTGCATCTTCTTGGGCCCTCCACCGCCTCCCCCCTCCTCCGCATCTCCCTCCTCTTCGATGAGGTCCCATTCCCAAAATTTGACGTCCTTGTCTGCGCTCCCACTCACAAAGCCGCTGCCGTCGGGGAGCGCCGCCACCGACCACACCGGCCCGCTGTGAGCTTTCACCACCGCCACCCGCGCCGACGCAGCCACGTCAATCACCTCCAGCGTGCCCTCTTTGGTGCCGACGATGGCGTGTTTGTTGCCGGGAACAAACAGCGCGCACAGGCCGTACCCCGCCTCCACGCTGCGCAGGCAGGCGCCCGACCGCGGGTTCCACAGTTTGACCCCGAAATTTGAGGTAGAAAGGCACAGGGAATCGTCGGAAGAAAGCGTCACAGCACGCACGTCAGAGCGGTGGCCTGGGCCGTCCACCGCGGCCCCCCGGTCGGGGGTCTCGCCGTCCTTGAACTCCCAAACTTCGATGGAGTTGTTCGACAGCGCCAGCACCACCCGTGTGGGCCCCCTGCGGTTGGCAGAGGGGGCCAGCGTGGCAGAAGACACCTTGTGCTTGCAGCGCACCGTAGCCACCAGCTCCAGCTCATCCCCCGCAATCAGCGCATCCTCTGCTGCGTCCTCGCCGTCGCCCTCGTCCTCTCCTTCGTCTCCGTCCTTTCCTCCCCCACCGCTGCGTCCTTTTTCCCGCCTTCGGCGCTTCCGCCGCTTCTGCCGCTTCCGCGCCTCCGCTTCGTCGCGCATCCGCCACACCTCCGTCACTTTGCCCGCCCCCTGACACAGCAACAGCGTGCCCCCATCAGGGGCCGCCCCATACCGCACAGTGGCAGCTCGCTCATTCGCCGCCCTTCGCACCGCCCCCATCTCATGCAGCACGTCCTCAGGCGCGCCAGCGTCCACGCCGTACACCCGCAGATCCGCGTCCGCGACCCCCACCGCCAGCCGAGCGTGCTTGGCGTCAAAATCCAATGCCCAAACCTCACCGCCCCTGCAAGGCACCGTCTGGCAGCAATGCCGAGTGTCTAAGTCCCAAACCTTCACCAGCTCGTCCTTGCTGCCGGTAGCCAGCCGCCCCAATCCCGGGCCGCCCAGAAACGCGAGGTCGGAGATTTGTCCGCGGTGGCCGGTGAGGCGGAAGAGCCCTGCCTCGCCTGAGACGTCCCAGAGCACCACGGCGCAGTCTTGGGAGCCCGAGGCGAGGTGAGCGCCTGAGGGGGAGAAGCGCAGGGCGGAGACTGCGGAGCGGTGCCCCGTGAATGTGCACTCGCAGTCCCAAGAGTCGACCCCCCACAGCCGAATCTGCAGAAGAAAAAATAGAAAATCGATGAATCAATTGATTATTAATTCTGAATATGAATTAAATGAAATATAAACTTATTAGAATAAGCTAAATGTAATAAAATACTTGCCGTGCCGTCGCCATAGCCCACAGCGATTTGATTGGCCACGGGGGAGGCGGCGATGCAGGTCACCTCCCGTGAGGCCTTTCCAGACAGGGAGGGAGGGGGAATGAGGGTGCGAACCTGCAAAAAGAGAATTGAGAGTGAGCGGCGGCAGCAGGGGGAAATTTGGGAGTCTGAAAATGAACAAAATACAAGGTGGACGGCGCGCTGCAAGTGCACCCTCTACTCACCAAAACTGCCTGTTTGAGGTCCCAGACGGCGACGCGCTCCAGCGCGCCTGTGAAAAAATATTTGCCATTCCGATCATAGCAGACGCTCGACTTGCTGGTAATCACCCCAAAAGCTTGAGCCTCTTCGTATCTAAGATAAGCTTTTACCATTTTAATGTCGAATTTGTATGATTGCTGCTCAAATTATTTTATGAATTATTTATATTTTATATAGACTTCATATTGAAAATGATATGGAACTGCTGCGCCGCCGCCCCTCAAGCATTAATTATGAATAATTATGTGCATGCAGTTTGCCAATTTCGCAAAAATCGGCGCATTTCGACGTTGCCTGCGAAGCTTTTCGCAGCAGGCTTCAAGCCAATTCAAAAATTGTTTATCGCATTTTCTGCTCCTCTTCAATGAATTCGTCACAATTTTTTTCTATTTTCCCTACGCATTCATTCTTTTTACACGTTCGATGGCTTGAACAGATTGTACCCGTCAGCAGCAGTGGACACCATCAGCCCAGGGATTTGTCGGTGCCAGTGCGCCTCCTTGATGTCCTTCTGCCCCGCGTGCAAAAACAGCAGCTGCGCCGGCAAATCCGCGGGGGCAGCCACGTTGGTCTCCGGCGCCAGCGCCGCCTCCTCTTCCGGGTCTCTCTCCAGCGCCAAATCCCATACGCCCAGTGTGTCGTCAGAGCTCGTCGTGCACAGCATGGACGCCTCGTGCGGGCACCACTCCACGGAAGTCACCGCAGCGCGGTGGTGGGAAAAGCTGGCCACGGGGGCTGCGCCCGGGCCAAACTGCCGCAGGTCCCAAACTCGTAGCGTTCCGTCGTCGCCGCCAGACGCCAGCATGTAGGCAGTCAGACGGTTCCAGGATATCACATTGACGTCTGTTTCGTGCGCCGTCACCGTGATCATCGACTTGGACTGCACAGAGAATAGTAAAGTTTAGATCGCTTTCCCTCTCAGCAAAATCCACAATTTTCTTGTCCCGTACTTAAATCGTGGTTTCCCCTTCTCTTACCGTTTCCCTGGTGTCCCAGATGCGCACGGTTTTGTCCACTGACGCCGACGCAAACACCGTAGGCTCGGTGGGGCTCCACTGCAGGTCTTCCACCGATGCCTCGTGACCCTTCAGTGCCCCGCTCACAGCCCACCGCCCCTCAGGCTTAGGCTCCCACACGTGAATCCTAGATCGGCAATCCCCTGATGCTAGCCGCCCTGCCGCAATGGGCGACCAGTCCAGCGCGTAGCCCTCCGCGGAGTGGGCGTGCACCTGCCTGGCGTTCACTTTTTGAATCTTCCCGCTGCCGGCGACGGGTTCGTTTTCAGCCGCGAGCTCGCTGAGCTGCGCCGACAGGTCCCACACCTGCACCTGCGCGGTGTCGGCCCAGGAGGCGATGATGTGGGGCTGTTGCGGCATGCTGCGCACCCGGTTGATCCCGCCGGTGTGGGCAATCTTTCGCACGTGCAGCTGGGCGTCCTCCTGCTCGTCGTCACTGGCGTCACCATCGCTGGGCATCTCCTCGTCCGAATCTGAGCCGTTTTTGGGCGCTTGAGGGCCGTGCTTGCCCTGCGTCAAGTTTGAAACTTTCAACACTGCAAGGTAGTTCAGCTTGGCCTGGGCCGCCTGAGTGCCCGCCACCATGAACAGGGTGTGGGGGAACGCGCGCCGGTCGTCCCCCAGGTTGTCTGTCACGATGTCAAAGCTCAGGGAAGGCCACTCCAGAGACATGCTGCTCATGCAGTCATAGGCGCTGGGGTCGTATTGCAGCGTCTCATCCTCCTCCATGGTATCCTGACCAGGCACGAACACCGAGGGCTTCACGCCCATCTCCTCTGGCTCCGGATCGTGCTCCTCCTTTGCAAGCTTAAAAAATAAAGATTGAAAATTAGAGCAAGTCGGACGAGGGCTGCTGGGTGCATCGTTTACATATACAAATTATTTTGTAAAAATTACCTTTCTTGAGTTCGGCTTCTTCGCCGACTTCTTCTTGCGAGGCATCTTGAAAGATTATTAGTGAATGCAGCAAAAAATAATGAATTCCTCGAGTCTCAGCCGATGTATTCAAGCGCCGCCGTGTTGAAATATATAAAACATCAAGAATTCATATTGAAAACGACAGGACTGCGTTACTGTGCGCCGCCATTTTTTCTGCACCCAGCAGAAGAAAATTATTTACGAACCGAGAAATTCTATATCCCATGCATGCTAATGCTGTGCGGTCTTCTCGAAGCGGTCTTTGGACCACTGCATTGCCCACATCAGTCCGGTGCTCTTGTTCACTTTCTCGTCCAGCAGAAAGGCGTCCACCGACTCGAAGGGAAGAAGGCAAACCTCGATGGCCTCTCCATGCGCCGCCAGCCCACCCCCAGCCACATCGTGCTGTCCCGCCGTTGCCAGCATCGAGTCGTCCACCTCCGCAGCAAAAACAGTCTGCAGCACAAATTAATAGCTCGAAAAATGAGCGGATGAATTCCACTCTTTCGCTGATTAATTATTTTGAAGTATTATATACCCACCTGGCGCGAGCCTGAAATTCCCACAGCGGTCAGGAAGGACGTAACCTTTGTGATCTTCTCAGCAGGCACAGCGTACCCCGTCTCCTCCAAAATCTCCTCCCGAGCAATTTCCGTCAACGACAGCCCAGGCTTGTCCACGATCCCCGCGCACAGCTCAAAGGTGAAGCCCGCTGAGAGGGGAGGACGCTGGGGCGGGGGTGCCCCTGCAGCAGCGGCCTCTTCTGCTGCAACCCTCACGATGGCGGCGTAGACTGCCGGCCGGAACTGACGCACGAGCAGGTACGCCCGGCGCTGCGTGTGGAAGATGAGCACAGCTACCGATGCATGGCTGATCACAGCGTCCCACCGCCTCTTAATGCCTGAAAGATGGTTCTGGTTAAAACTGACATCATCGTTTTTTAGTTTCAACCCAACTTCTCAATTTTTAAAAAAAAGGCACTTGCCGTCGAGGTGATAGTAGATTGCCTGCGGCTTGACAAACGCAGAGGGATCGGTGAGGGGCACCACCTCTATGCCGTCGGGAGAGCCCAGCCGCTCCTGGATGAGCGCTGCAGACACGCCCTGGGGCAGCGAGGTGATGGCGTGGGGGTACAGCTCAGGGTGCGACATCTCCACCGGGACTTTGGGCTCGGCAGCAGAAGCGTTGACGCTGAGAGACGCGTGGGCGGTGGGAGAAAATGGGAGAGGAGGGCGGCAAAGGCGGTGGATCGTGCAAGTGGCTGCAGAGGGAGGGCATGGGGGGGGGGGGGGGGAAGAGTGATTAATATTCTTAAAGTTGCGTGTGTTACGTAAGATTTGTGAATTTGTTGCACATGCTTCTATTTTCATCACATAAAACATGACATAGAGGGGTGGTAACGATGAGTAACTGCATTCTTTGAAAAACGTGGTTTATATTTATCATCATTTGTAAGAAGTAGTATTTCTCATTCTTCATCAGTTAGATTTATCAGAGTCTTTGTCTGAGGTTGGCGAAGCCAGGCCTTGCCCCTCTCCGCCTCCTCCTCCCTCCTCTGCCGCCAGCTGCGCCTCCTTCAGCGCCTTTGACGCCGCACGGCTGATCAGAGCAGTTGCTCCCAAGGTGGCAGCCACCCCAACGCCGTACAGCGCAACTTGTAGGGGGGTCGTGCCGCCGCCCGCTGCGCTTTCAGCTGCTGCTTTGCCTGCTCCGCCCAGGGCCACGTACGCCACAGTGCCTGGCAGCATCCCAAACCAGGACGCCGCCACGTACTGCCCCAGCGGAATGCTCGTCAGGCTCAGCACGTAATTCAAAAGTCCAAAGGGGACCAGCGGCGACAGGCGGAGGAGCAGCACGATCTTGGCGCCTTCGGCGGCGATGGCGGCGTCAACGGCGGCGAAGCGGGGGTCCTCGGAGGCCTTGCGTGAGACCGCGGGGCGCGCCAGGTACCGGCCAACTAAGAAAGAAGCTGTGGCTCCGAGGGTTGAGGCAGCTGAGACCACGGCGGTGCCAAGGATGGGCCCAAAGATGAAACCGGCGCCGACGGTGAGAAGGGACGCCGGGATGAGCAGCACGGTGGCTGCAACGTATGCGGCGATGAAGAGGAGCGGCCCAGCGGGACCGGCAGCGGCGACAGCTCCTTCGAGGGCGTTGACAGCCTCTTGTAGGGAGAAGGCTGCCGCGGGGAGGGGGAAGCCCAGGGAGATGATCGAGAAGAGGAGGAAAGAGGGGGAGGCGGCCAGAACAGAGGGCAGCAACGATGGCAATTTGTTCGACCGAGAGGAAAATTGAAACGATGTTCGACCCATAGCTAAGATTGGCTGGTTTCGGGGCCCAGGCGAAACACGGAGAGTCTTTTGACCAGTAGTTATGGATGAAGACCCACCTAGTTTGTGGTGAAAATAACTATTGATCGGAATTGTGATCGACCTTGACGCCAAATTCATGACAGAGGGATTCGGCAATGTGTAAGGGTTGAAGAATTACAGACGATAAATTTATGAAATTAAAAAAAAATGATTCAAAATCGTTGCAGTTTTAGTTCTTTCTTGGGTAGCTCCCCCCCATGCTACAGGGTTCTTTTGGCTGCCTCATGTTCCCCCCAAAAAACCTTAGTAAAAGTTTGGCGTGCCCTCGCTAACTTCAGGCTGGGACAGAAAGGTATCTGGTGGTGGTTGCCGCATCGGCCCCATTAGCGCAGAAATTATTTTTCCTCACGTGTTATTGCTTGAAGGTGATGAGCTCGAACGCAAACCTGATCCACATGCCGAACAGACCGATTGATCCGAGGTGCAGGAACCACAACTCTCCCCCTGTTCTTCACGTCGCGAGAGGAGTAGCCTTTGAAATACACTATGCGACCCACCAGGTGCACAACCGCGGTGGAGGCGGAGACGGGGTAGCGCACGCCGGCCGAATAAAAGAAATGGGAAGTTTTTATTCCTCTTTTGCAGAAAATGATGCACTGCTCACATAGTGCTGAATTGCTTGATACCAGTGGTTTTTATTTTCTATATTTTTTCGATATGCCCAATATACTCTTCCATATTATATCATTACAAAATTATTTTTCAGTAATTTATTATTTCTGCTTGCACTTCGGTGCCAGTCTGCTACGGGGCCTTAGTTGCCCTTTTGTGCGGACTTTAAACCCTGTAATGTAATTTCATATGCTCATATGAAAAAGCTCAATATACTCCGAGGATAATTAAGCTCGCAATGTAATGTAATGTATGTATGTACCCCATAGCATTGCAGGCAAACCATTCATATCTTGATTTCTTTTGGCATGGACGGCAAGAAGGAAATTGTTCAATGCACGCGAGCAACCTCATGAGATAGAATGGGAATAACTCTTTCCTGCCAGCACCATTGAGCAGCGTAAATCAATTGCGCACTCCTACACTGTTAGTTTACGGCTTGGAGGTGATCAGCTCGTACGCGAACCGGAGGCACATGCCAAACAGCGCAAGCTCTCCCAGGTGCAGGAAGCCGCCGTTCATCCTCTTCTTGGGGTCCCCAGAGCAGTAGCCCTTGAAGTACGCCATGCGGCCTACCAGGTACACCGCGGCGGCGATGGAGGCGGAGATGGGGTAGCGCACGCCGGCGACCACCAGCAGGGCGTGGAATGCTGAGCTGTTTTCTAGCGAGTTCTGGTGGCCGCGCTGCACGCAGTTGAAGGCCTCTGCGTTCTTGTTGGTGGCGGGATCAGCGTAGCTATAGGGAGGATGGGGGAGAATGCGGGAGAGAATAAAGGGGGTGAAGAGCATTATTTCTTTTGAAAAAGAGCGGCGGCAGAGTGGAAAAAAAGCCTTCACTTACAGAGCGGGGTATTTTACATGGTATTTCTTGCGAGCAGCCATCACACCCATTGACATGTAAATGTGCTGCAGGAGAGTTATATATACGTGAGAAAGAAGTATTTTCAGGATGCACATGTGTTCTACAAGCAAATCGAGTGCGATGGCATTGATGACTATCAGGATGTCTTGAAAACTCACATGAACAGCAAAAGATCCGGCCACAGCTGCAGCAACCCAACCATGAGCTGGGAGAATTTCAAACATCATTTTGAGTGATCAAACGTGTGTGAGAAGGGGGGAAATGCTGGTTGGTGATACAGAGGTGTTGTGGTGAAACGGCGATGTGAAGGATTTGCTTATAATTTGCCTAAGAACCGAAAGGAAGCTTCTTCTTGATACCACAGAGAGGGTACTACAAAAGGCCATCAACTGAACCACTCGCCGCCTCGAGCATCGAATTTTATTTCTACAATGGATCAATTTCGAGTAGGCTTTAGCGGGTCGTTGGCAGGCGGCAGCCTGGGTGACCATGCAGCCTCCCTGTCCGACAGCGACGCAGCTTCTGAGGAAGAAGATGGGCTGGATTTCGAGGCCCAGCCTGAAGAGGTGGTCTCCAGAATAGAGGCGTGCGCCGCGTGGCTGGCCCAACAGCTTGGAGCCTCTCAGCTGCCCGACCTGTCGCTTCTTGC
Source organism: Marvania coccoides (assembly GCA_963854735.1). NCBI lineage: Eukaryota > Viridiplantae > Chlorophyta > Trebouxiophyceae > Chlorellales > Chlorellaceae > Marvania > Marvania coccoides. The sequence goes on along the minus strand of OY978098.1, from coordinate 1,010,846 downwards.
AGCCCCTTCCGCTTGCAACCCAACTACCCTGCAAATTAGGACCCTCTCGCTCCTGGGGCGCCATGCGGACAGCGCAGACCGCTTCGCTCGACTGTGGTCCGTACTGGGACAGTGTCACGAGCTGCTGGTGGCTGGCAACAGCGCCAACCAGCGAGACCTTTACTATCGGCAAGTTATTGTTAATTATTTTTTTCCTCCATCCAGACACGCCCTTTTCAGCCCCAAACACTTTCTAAAATTATTTTATAACAGTTTGAAGATTTTGGAGGTGTTTTCTTCCAATGCCAAGCACCTGGGCGAGGCCATTCAAGACGCAGTGCTCCTCCTTCGGGTGCCTCGCTCTTCCCTGGGCATCACCTGCAGCAGCAAGGGCCTGGTGTCAGGCGCGCTCATTTTGGGGGACACCCGCAGTGGGCAGAGCATCCCGTGCGACCCTCTTACGAGTCCAGGCGGCCGCCCCATCCCGGGAAATATTTCTATCATTTCTTCGTTTTTATTCCAGTCTGGGGCGCAGGCGGTGCTCGTGATAGAGAAAGACACCGTATTTCAGCAGCTGGCTGCTGATCCTGCTATTGGAGGCAGCGGCAGGTTCATTCTGGTGACTGGAAAGGGTCTGCCGGATGTGGCCACGAGAGCTTTCCTCACTGCACTGCACGCTGCGCTGCCGGGGCTGCCGCTGCTGGGGGTGGTGGACTGGAACCCCGCGGGGGTGGGCATCCTTAGGCTCTACCGCCAGGGCTCTCGTCGCATGGCCGGTAAGCATATTTATTTTATCTATTTTTAGAAAAGTGGTTCTTTTCTTTTCTTTCTTTCTTTCCAACTGACCCGACTCTCACCATACCACAATAATAATGTGTTTAGAGTCGGCGAGGTATGCCCTCCCTGCATTGCGCTGGCTGGGCGTGCGCTCAGACATGCTGCGCAATGCCGCAGGTCCAGCTTTCCACCAGCTGTCTCAGCGTGATCGCTCCCTGCTGCCAGGGCTGCGCGCTGAGCTGGGCGCGGTGGCGCAGGCGTGGATGGAAGAGCTGGACGCAATGGAAGCGTCGGAAAGCAAAGCTGACATTGAGGCAGTGTACACAGCTTGTCCGGAGGGTTCAGCTGGGCTGGGCCTGCTGCTAGCTGCCCAAATCGCTGCTGGAGACTGGGTATAAGCGTTAGAAACGTTTTGGACAAATAGAGAGATATTTATACAACGATAGGAAGTAGCTTGAGTAGTTTTAGTTCTAGGAGATAGAAAACAGGGGGTCAAACGATGAGTAGTAGTCAAGAACAATAAAAAAAACATCAAAGGATGATGATTAAATAGTTTTTATAAATTTTTTCAAGGGGTTTACTCCACAGCGGCCGATGGGCGTGCGCTCCAGACGCGCCTGAGTTGGTCAACCAGGCTGCTGCTGGTGCTGCTGGCGGCGGCGCTGCCCCCCTCCCAGCTGCCCTCTTCTCCGCTTGAGACCGCAACAGCAGCGTCATCCTCGCTGTGCAGCGGGCCCAGCCGGATGGAGAACTCCAGGCCCCTGTCGAAATAATCGCTGGACGCGCCCAGCAGCGCCGGCGCCAGCCGCAGCAGCTCCGCCACTGGTGGCAGCTCTCCGCCCTCTGCCCTCGCCCTCAGCTTCTTCAGGTGAGACTGCACAGTCGCCAGCGCCACCAGCTGCGTCTGCGCCTCCATCTGAGCGTTCACCACTGGGATCAGCGCCGCCACCTCATCATCAGACAGCCCCAAAGCACGACAAAGCTCAGCGGCAGCGACAGCGGCAGCGGAGCGTTCTTCACTCTGCCCCCCGCCCGCGGCAGGAGCAGTGGCATCGACGAAATGCAGAGAACCCGCGCCGTCAAAGCCGTGCCCGGTCAGCACCTCCTCTTCGTTCGAGTACACCCGCGATTGCAGGGCTGGAAGGTTCCGCTCCACCCTCTCAGCCTCCAGCCGCTCCTCCAGCGACGATAGCCGCGTGCCGACCTCAACTCGAGCCACTGCCATCTCCAGGGGGTCGTCATGCCCCTCTGGCGCCACTAGCACCAGCATTTCTTTGGCCCGAGTGAGCCCGGTGTACAGCAGCGAGCGGGACAGCATGCGGCGGTGCGCGTGCGACAGCGCCATCACCACCCCGCGCGACTCCCCGCCCTGCGCTTTGTGCACCGTCACCGCGTATGCCAGCTCCAGTTCTCCCATCTCAATCCCTGTGTAGACAATCCTGCCGTCGCTGCTGAAATCACCGCTGGCAGCGCTGGGCCTGGTGTACATGGAACCGCTGCCGATGCCTTGCGCCCGCAGACCCGCCATTGCGTCTTCATCCACCACCTCTGCGAGCTCCTCGTTGTCCTCCCACCCCCGCCTGCTGCCTCGCGTCGCTGCCGCCTCAAACTCCACCACCAGCCGCTTCTGCCCGGGGTCCGCCTCCACCACGTAGCCCTGGTCCCCGTTGAACACCTCCTTGTCGTAGTTGTTCACGGTCTGCAGCACCCGGTCGCCCACGCGGAACACTCGGTCGCCGGGGTGCGCCCCAGGCTGCACCACCTCCGCTTTGCCGGGACCCGGAGGGTTCAGAAGCTTCTGCAGCCTGAGGTTGAGCGCTCCCGTGCCTGCGGGGCCCTTTCGCATGGGAGAAACCACCTGCAGGTCCTTTTCAGCAAACCCACAGCCGTTTTTGCCGCCTTGCATCAGCGCGCTGACGGTCTTGTAGACCAGCTCGGGCACGGATTCGGAGTTGGGGGCGCGCACGATGAGCGCGTCGGTGCCTGCGCCGCGCAGCGAGGCGGCGGTGGGCTCCGCTCGATAGAGACGAGGCACTCTGCCGTGCCGCACCGCCAAGGCGCTGGTAACGATAGCAGAAGCCGCCGCCTGGCGGAACACCTCCCGCAGATCCACGACGGGCACCATGCCGGAGGCGATGAGGGAGCGCAGGACCGAGCCTGGCCCCACCGGCGGCAGCTGATCGGCATCGCCTATCAGCACCAGCTGCGTTTTGGACTCCAACGCCTGCATCAGCGACGCGGCCAGCGGCAGACTCAGCATGGAGGCTTCGTCCACCAGCACCGCGTCGGCCTGCAACGTGTTCTTAGCGTTGAAAGAAAAGAAGCCACCATCGCCGCCGCCGCCACTCATGTCAGCCGCCTCTTCAGCCGCCAGCGCGGCGGCGGCGGCAGCGGCGGTACCGCTGCGTTTCGGACTGGGGAAGTTGCCGCCGCGGTAGGTGTAGCCCAACAGGCGGTGGATGGTGCAGGGCGTTATCAGCTGCTGGACGTCTTGAATGTCGCCAATGCGCTGCGCTGCGCGCCCCGTGGGAGCGCAAATCTCAACTAATTTCGACTGCGCGCACCACAGCTTCACCAAGAACTGCACCACTGTGGTTTTACCGCATCCAGGCCCGCCGGTGATCACCATGATGGGGGCGTCAGAAGCCGCCTTGATGGCTTCAATCTGGCCCTGCGACAGAGCGACCCCGCACTGCTCCTGGTTTTTCCGGATCCATTCCGCGACCTTGCCCAGGTGCTCGGCTTCGAGCGGTGTCGCCAGCGCCGCTTTCTCAGCAGCAGCCGCCGCCACCGACCTTTCCGCCGCATGCAGCCGAGGGAGGTAGCACCGCACGCCTGGGGTCCACGGGAACGGCGGCACAAGAGGCGCAGCTTCCAGTTCGTCAATCCGCATGCTGGGACGCAGCATAGCGCGTTTCGGGGGTGGCTTGGCGTCCCACCGAGCCTTCACTTTTTTTGCGGTGGCAGCAGAGAACCGCTTGCAGCGCTTCAGCAGCACCTGCGCGTGCTCGACGGGGAGGTTGAGCACCGCGGGCAGCGCTGCCCCGAACTGGGCCAGCATGGCTTCCAGTTGGAGAACGGTTGCCCCCGTCCGAGAGCTCACCGTTGCTTTGATTTCTTCCAGATCAGAGGAGCCGTCGGAGGCGATGGCAGCGATCTCTGCGTCGGTGAAAGGCGCAGCCTCAGGCGCAGGCTCCGCCACCAGCGCCCCCTCTGCGTGCAGCTGCATCATGATCAGCTTGAGGAGGTCCATACGCGGCCAAGGGTTGCCTGCAATGAGGCGAAATATGTAATAAATTATTAGAATTAATGGTGATTACGACATACTTGCGACTGTGAAATTGAAAATATTAGCATTATAAAACCCATGCCAGCCTTGGAGGCTTTTAAACACAACAACGGAACGTGGTCGTAAACAACTTATTAATAAATCAACTCACCATGCGCCCTCCCCAGGTCCTCCAACATCCGCCTCGCCTCCGTCTCCAGTCGCTCCGCCGTCAGGTACGTGTGCCCATCGCGGTTGGCCGCCGTGGCCAGGCTCTGCAGCACCGCCGCGGAGCCGCGGCTGACAAGGTCTGCTGGCGCCCCCAGCTTGGCGGCGACGCGGTCGATCGTGGGCAGCACCATTTTGAAGGTGCGCAGCACGTGGTAAGGGTCCTGCAACACCGCCTCCCGCGTCTTTTCGCGCAGCCGCTCCACCACTTTTTGCGCCACGGCGTTAGGCACGCCAGCGTCTTTAAGAAACGTGGAAGCCTCCCTCACCTACAAACAAACACAATGCGTTTTACAATAATAGTGCCCATTCAAACCTTGGGTGCATTGCTGATTACAAAGACAGCAGTTTTAATGAATTCTCAATAAAGAAATATAGATAGAAAGAAATTGCCTCACCGTTTTTTTCGAGTCCCACCCTTCTTTGATCGACTTGGCCTTGGCCGGGCCGATGCCCTCGCACGTCGACAGCATCTCCACTGCGTCCTCCGAGTCCAGCACCTCCATCACGCGGCCCCCCAGCCCCGCCACCATCTTTTCAGCGGTCCGGGGACCTACTCCAGGCACAACTCCACCGCCCAGGTACGCTTCTAGGTCCACAGACGCCTCGGAAGTGAGTTTTTCAGAGTGCGATACCTTGAGCTGCTCCCCGTACTGCGGGTGCACCGCCCAGGCGCCTGTCAGCCGCAGCGACTGCCCCACGACCACGTGAGGAATATCGCCCACCACAGTGACGCTGCGGCGGCGGGCGCTGCGCTTGGAGCCGGATTTGGCGGCGGCTTTTGCGTCTGTTTTCGCCTTGGCTTTGGCGGTGGCGGTGGTGGGCTCTGGCGGCGGTGGAGAGTCGGCGGAGAGGGACAGGCGCAGCACGGCATAGTCGGAGCTGTCAGACCGGAAATTAACCCGCTCAACGGTCCCTTCCACCGTGACTTCGCCCGTAATCGAAGCCACGGCGGTGAAGGCGATATTTTTGTGGGGGTTGGGCGCCGCACGAGGCTCCGGCAGTGGCTGGCGGGTGGCAGTGAGAGGCTCGCTTCTCAGGGTTGGCAAGGGGTTGAGCAGCAACGAAGAGGCGCTGTCAACGGCCGGCTCCCATGCTGCGACCTCCGCGGCGGCGTCAAACTCCGCGCGAGCTGCCGTGAGGGAGCCGCGCTGCTGGCGGCGGGCAGCATGGGCGGAAGAAGAAGAAGAGGAGAACTGCTGAAACAGACCGCCTGACATGCCGCTGGTGGACGCTGAACTACCGCTGAACAATCTGCTGGGGTGGTACATTGCTGCGGCAGCGGGATCTGGCGCAAGGGGCAATAAAGCTGAGGGCAGCGGCGGCGGGGACTTGAAGCTCGAAAAATGTCGTTTAAGCTCTAGGACGAACGGCTGGAACCTCCTTGCCATAGGGAGCGACGCTCATCGCTTTGAGGAGCGAGGGGGGGACGAAACGAGGATGAACAGCGATTTATTTTTGCACATTGAAAAGATTTTGTGCGGCGAGTTAAGGGCATGCACCGACACACTGACAGCCCAATTGAGAGGTGTGGTCTAAGAACCTGATATTACGATTAAATTAATTTTTATTTGCACTGGAAATTGAAGAATTGAAGGTACTAAAATTTCTTAGTAGCTAGATTTTTCAAATTTGACACAGCTCCTGTGCAATTATCACCCATCTTTACATTATTATACGAATATAGCACTCACCACAATCTCATTTTGTACCCGTGGAGCCCCTGGCGTGCGTCTTAAATCATGGCAGCACTTCGACAGCCAGATGCTTTGCTGTTCACACCAAAAGAGGTTGGTCCGCTGCTAGGATGCCACCATTCTAGTTTTATTTGAAACCAGCTGCCGCCTGACCACCAGTCTCACACTTTTATTTTCAAATCTTGTGCAGATTGATTTCTTTGGAAAAGACGATATGACGACAATAGTGCCGAATTTCTCGCTGCCAACGCACGATAGCAGCTGCCACGGCATGATGGTAAGCACAGCCGCAGCCCATTTCTCCTTAATAGCCCCCAACCATGCACCGAATTATAAATTCACCGCCCTTGCTCCATTTTCTATCTCCCAGGGCACTTTCGGTCCATTCTTGCCAAACAGAGAGTGCAAGGTGCCACTATGGCTGGCGCTGGCGCTGTGGAAGCGAAAAAAATGCACCATAAAGGCGCCGGAGTGGATGACCGTTGATAATTTGCAGAGTAAGCACATAGTTATTAAATATATTTCAAGCGCCGTTTCCTACACAGAAAAACTCATTTTTTCTCATTTTTATCACGAAGATACGCTGGAGCAGGAGCGACAGGACCCTGGCAGCTTCCAACCGCTTCCTTTTCACTACCAGGAGGTGGCTCATGCTTTGTTCACTGGCGGATCTCAAGATTCGCTGCCAAAAGAGGTGTTTGGCGACGACCAGGGGCGGGTGCGGGACCTGGTGAACCTGGTGCAGAAAACACGGCACCAGAAGATTCTTCAGGGTCTGGGCATGATGCAGGAGGCAGCTGCCGTGAAGCTGAACAACCTGTCGGGCATGGAGCTCAATGCGGTGCGAGCTTTCTTCACGGGCGCTCTGGACCAGTTTCACCTGTACAGCAAGATGGGAGAGATGGATCTGGGGGCGGCGCAGCCCACGGGGGACGCGCAGCAGCAGCCGGTGCGGCAACTCAGGAGAGGCGGCTGAGGTTGCCTCGTACTCTATTTCTTTCTTTTTCGTATCATTTTTCCCCCGTCTCTTTCTTATGCCGCTATATTTTGGGTTCAATAACTTACTGTGTCTCCTTACTTGTACTTTTCATCAAGATGACGTTGACTTGGCCACGAATCAACCGCCGCCAGTGCATTCATTTTCTTTTTTAAAATCACGTTTAAAATAAAAATATGGCATGTATTGCTGGCAGTTGGCCTCATTGAAGATCATATGCCGACTACAGCGTCGTTTTCACAGCTGAAAACAGTAATTGTGAGCGCTTTCGGCAGCTTGAACAACCTTTTTCTAGCGGCGGCAGGACGGCTCTGGAAATTCCTCTCTCATGGTCCACAGGCTTACAGGTTGATAATTTCCAGAGCCGACCTGTCACCGCTCGCTACAGGCTCTGACCCGAAGGGCGCACCAGCTCAGAGATGGAGTTGGTGGTTGGGGTCAAGGCGCTTATAAGCGCTTCTAATATTAGGTTCCGGAACGGCCGCTTTGGAACGGCCTCTTGAAGCAAGAGTCTTGCTCCTGCGTCTATATAAAAAAATTAAAAAAATAGCTACGTTAAAAGGCGAGAGCCAGCGCTCTTGCCGGCTGCCAGAACCATGGCGAATTGTGATGGGCTTGGAAAAACGCAAATCTTCGGCTTTGCCGACAAGTTTGCAACGACCGCGTCGCCCCTCGCCGCCAGATATGTCTACCGAATAAATGGTGAAAAAATCAATGGCGAATATGAGCTGTGAGCAGAGCCGCCTTGCTGTTTGGTTTGTTTGTTCGCCGCCACATGTCTGTTCGCCGACGAATCCTCTCTCCCCTTCTCACCGCAGAACGATTGAGGCCACCGACTTCACAGACCAATGCACCTACACCTCCTCCTTTTCCCTCGCCTCCCTTCAAGGCTACATGAGCAACGTGAGAGGGAGAAATGAGGCTTCCGCTGCCCCTGCTTTGCCATTTTGCACTTTGTCTGTGCCGCCGCCCACTCTTCACAACCGTTTACCTTCTCTCTCGGCGCAGAACAAAGACTATCACACCTACCCTGAGACTCCTGAAGAAACCTTGCAGTGGGTCAGGACCGCTTTTGGGCGGCAAGGCAGCGGCGGGCCAAAGGCGGAGCTGAACATCGCCAATGGGGGACAAGGGGCGGTACTGAGGGCGCTGTACTATGTGAAAGGCAGAGGAGACATCCTAATCAAGTGAGAACATGAATTTATCTTTAAAAATGGCTAGGCTATACGAACCTCAAATTCTGTTGGATTTTTTCAACCGTTTTTTTTTTGGGGGGGGGGGCAGGCTGCCGCCAGAGAAGGGTTCGCTGCAAGGCAACTTGAGCTCTGCGCAAGCTAGCGTGCTGCGCTCCAACCTCTCCTTTGCGGCGGCGGAGGAGGCCCTGAAAGTGCGCATGCTGGAAAGCGTAATCCGGCCGGCGCAGCAAAAAGCGAAAGGGGACCCTGTGCTGGACAAGTGCGTCAAAATTTTGGATGGAGAACGAGAGGAGCCGCCAGTGCGTGCACCCCGAGCAGCAGCGGCGACTCAGTCTACAGCTGGGCCCAGCCAGGGTGCGCTGCAGCCGAAATCTCTCCCCAGCAGCGCAAATGGGCCGAGCGCTGTCGCGGCCAGCCAGGGCCGGAGCCAAGCTAGGGCCAGGGTGGTGACCAAGGCAGCGGCGAGGAAGGGAGGAGCGGGGCGAGGCGGAAAACCGGCAACACAACTGACGAAAATTAAGGGAGCTCCTAAATGAATAATGACATTTTTTATTTTGAAGCAAATTTTTATGAATGTATAATACCCATCGGCTGCTTTTTCGCAGCTCCTCTGCAGGTACATTTCAGAATTCCAAGTTTTCATAATTTTGTTATGTCAATAGTGTTCTACCTTCTTAGTGTGTTCCTAGTGTGTTCTACCTTCTTATTCCTAAAGCGGTGGCGCAATCAGCTGCCTTTTCTCTTTACTGAGTTATGCATTGTAAAAGTGACGGGAGACTGCGTTCAAGAGCCTCATGCATAAGCTGAACACATTCAGTTGTGCCACTGGCGGCCGTCTAGTGTGCATGCAGTGCCTGTAAATGGTGGTGGGCCACTGCGGAGCCAGAACTGACCCTCAATTTATGGCTATCCATCCGCCTTCCAAAAACTCTTGGTGTTGCTTGCTTGCTTGCACTTCGGTGCCAGTCTGCTACGGGGCCTTAGTGCGGACTTTAAACACTGTAATTTATGTATGTATGTATGTTGCCTGGGAGGAGGAGGAGGAGGAGGAGGAAACTCTAGTGCCCCCCTCACCTGTCCAACTTCAACTCAAATATCTCGCCGACATATACTGTTACTTTTTGCAATTGTTTAACACAAAAAATATTGATTAAATGCAGCATCTAAAACCGCACGTTATGAGGGTCCCGCAGCGGAAATTTTTCTTGTGATTAGCGAAACCTCATTTATGGACGAGCTCCTCGCGAGCATTTCGAGGTTGCAGGCGCGTGATCATGGCAATGCAGACCATCGCAAATTTTCTGGTATTTGACGCAACGCTAATACCAACTCCTGTGCTCTTGTTTTTTCCTCCAAGCAGGGCGGCGAAATCGTCAGAGCCTTGCAAGCCCTCCTGCAGCAGGCCCAGTCCACATTGAAGCCGTCCAACGTCGCAAACAAGGCGAGGCCCTCGCTGTACGTCACTCCCGCCGTAGATAAGCGCGCTCTAGCCCGCGGCATCCTCGTTCTGTTGGACCATGCTGCTGTGGTTTCTGCCGCTGCCCAAAATTCAATCGACTACTCCAACACCACGCACGTGAATGTGGAGGAGGAGGAGGAGCTTCGAGAAGCCGTGGTGGAGGCGTTGGCGGACGGCATGCAGCGCCAGCCTTGGCTGTGGGAGCTCTTTTGGCGGCGCCACATGGAAGATTTGATGCAGCGGCCTGGAGCGGCGACGCTGCTCTCCCAGGCGCTGGCCTGCCTGGAACCCACCACTCAGGCCAAAGGGTGGGCCACGCTGTCGGCGCAACTGCAGCAGCAACAGCAGCTGCTTTCGCTTGCAGCGCTGAGCGTCGGGCCCGCCGCTGTCGCTGTGCTCGCTGCGCTGCATTTTGCGGCCAAGGAGGTGGTGGGTGCGTGCCTGCAGCTGGTATCTTCTGGTTTGGAGCCGTTTGGAGCTGCCAATGCGGGCGCAGAGGTGCACGTCACGCTGCTGCCGGCGCTGCCGCCAGCGCTGCAAGTGCTGCTGGATTTGGAGGAGAGAAGCTTCCAAGCTGGCGACGCAACCGTCAGCGCCTATGCGGTGGCACTGCTGGGCGAAATGGGCAGGCCGGAGGCGGTGCATCGCATGCTGCAGCTGGGATCTGGCATTCGACAAAGCAGCAAGGGTGCCGGAGGTGCTGCCGCTGGTGGTGGTGCTGAGGGGGCCGCAGCACCTCGCTTGGGCGCAGAAACGGTGCAGATGATTCACACTGCTAGCCACACCGCTGGAGTTTTGATAGAAGCTGCGGCAAAGCATCCTCAGTTGGTGCCTGACCACCTCAGCGGAAAATCTACCGCCATCGCGGCGCTGCTGGCCGTTCGATGGGAGCTGGCGCAGCTGGCGCAAGCGGGGGGTGGCGCAAGACCCCGTAGCAAGGCCTCCCCTCGCTTATGGCATCTTTCTACCTGCGGTATTGTATTGGATATTTTGTTGGATGCCCCCGCCTCGTTAGAAGCCCCTGCGCTGGCGCTGCCCCCTGCAGTGGCATCCCACGCGCTGGAGACCATTCATGGAGCGGTGACCGAGTCGGGGAGGGAGCTGCGGGGCGGGGAAGCGTCGGAAAATTCCTCTCTGGCTGGTGGCAGCAGCAGCGGGAGTTCGCTGCCTGCCTCGGAGCCTGCGCCGGCTTTGATGGACTTTTTGGCTCGCGTAATGCGGGTGCAGGAGGCATGCTTCAAGGGGGTAGTCGCCCCGCATGCTGCTGTGCATGCTGGACCTGCTTACCATGCTGCCATTTCAACCTCCCGCCACCTGCACTCGCTTTTAATAGCTGAGGGTCAGCAGCAGCAGCAGATGGGGAAGGATGGATTGGAACCTGGGGGTTTGAGGAAGCGTGGAGGGGGATCTGCAGCGAGGAACGGCGGCGCAGGGCAAGAAAAGCGAAGAAAGAAATCCGGTGGCAAAGGCGGGACTGGGCAGGACGCGGTGGCTGACGTGCTGCGCCTGCTGACGGCTCCCGCAGCAATGGTGTGCGTGGAGGTCAAGAGCGAAGCGGGGGCGACGGGAGAAGGAGGGAGTGATGAGAATGCGGCGGCACCGTCTCCTGCAAAAAGGCGGATTATGCCGCAAAAGATGGCGCCAGAACCTGCAGCTGCGGCGGAAGATGTGGAGGTAAAAGCTGAGAAGGTAGAAGCAGAAGGCGAATATGGAGGGGAGGCTCCTCTTCCTGTGAAAGAAGAGGCGGGAGGGCAGCCGGTAGGCAAAGCTCGGGGTTTTGGTCGAGTGATGATGTCTTCTTCGCTGCACATGGAGGAGTCGGAGAGAGAAGCCATGTGGCAAGCCTACATCGCCGACAAAGAGAAGCTCGTGGACCTGCTGGGGGTACGTTTCTGCTGAGAAGATTTTACCTGCTTTTGGTTGAGTCCGTTGAAATAATCTGACAGTTTTCTTTTTGCTCTTTGGATAATTTGCAGGATTCTGCGTACCAGGAGTGGTATGATGAAGGTGCACACCCAGTGCCAGCCGCCGCACCCCGCCATGCCGACGTTGACGCCGCCTTTGATGCAATTTTTGGGTCAGCGGGGGATGGAGCAGCGGCAGACGGCAGCGGCAATGGCGGGTTCTTCCTCCCTCAAACCGTGCTCCAAACATCAATTGTGAACCCCGCTCAAGCTGCGCTGGCTGCGGCGCTGCAGGTAGTGCGTGCGGTGGCGGAGAGTGCCGTCGCCACCACCCCGCTAGCGTGTCACCAAGTATACGGCAGTCTGACCTCTGCAGGCCAGCGCCGCAATGCCGTGCGTGAGATACTCAAATCGGTAGAGAAAAACCACGGCGCCGGCATCTGGATGTCGTCCGCGAAGAGCGCAGAAGTGCATGCCGCTGGCGGGACGCTACTGCACTTTGTGGCGCAGCTGAGAGACCTGCTGTACCGCACAGCGCGGCGGACAACACCTCCCACGCTCGCCGCGTACGTGGCGCTCGCCAGCGCCGCGTTATCTGCTGCAGAAGAGGAGGATAGGGCTGCTGTGGCCGCTTTGTCGGCGGGCAGCAGAGTGGCACAGTGGATGCCGCTGCGATATGTCGGCAGCACGGTGCGCAGCTTTCTTACCAATCCGCCGCTCATGGCTGCGGCGCTGGACGCCGCCACCGCGCGCGCGCTGCCGCGGCTGGCCGCTGTAGGCGCTATGGAGGCCACTGACGCTGCCACCTATGCTGCGGCGGTGCTGTGGCTGGTGCTGCGCCCCACCGTGGCCGCCGCGGCATGCCCCAAGCCGGAGTGGCTCACCCAGAACGCGCCAGAGGCGGGGGGACACCCCTTTGTGTCAGCTTCTGCTTCTATTTTGATTAAATCAGCGGGGGTTGAGCAGCTGCTGAAGTTGCTGGCTGACAGCGCGGGAGAGGCGCTGGAGGAGTGCCGCGAGGATGCAACCGTGGCGCTGCCTCTGATGGACTCCTGCGCAGCGGCGGCGATGCGCCTGAGCAAGGAGAGGAGCCAAGCGGCAACAGCAGCGGCGGCGGCAGCGGATCAAGCCAGATTTCCTGAAGAAAACGGCGCAGCAGCAGCAGCCCTTGTGACCAGCCCTACAATCATCCTCGGAACTGCCGCTGAAGCCCATTTAGCTGCTCTGATCGAGGCTATTTGTGGCGCATGCGTCTCGGTGGCAAAAGGCCTTACTGTGCTGTTAGACGGCGAGGCAGACAGCCTGGCCGCTATTGAGTCACACTCCAGCTTCCTAGGGCTCGGTTCCGAGTTCATGCAGGCTGTGAGAGCGGTGGGGGACGACGCTAATGGCCTGGGCGACGCTGCAGCGACGCGGGCGGCGGCGGCAGCGATCGAGCAAGCATCAGACTTGCAAACGTCGTGCTTGGAGCTGATGCGCTCCATGAAGGGACAGTCCCCACTGTATGTGGCTGGTTTGCGAGGCCTGGAAGCCGCGCCTGCGCTCGTTCTGCCCACCAACACCGACGGTTGTTCAGAAGTTGGCGACGGCGCCGCTGATGCGGTGAACAGCTCGGATTTAGACGTAGAAGGGCCTGGGGGCTCTCAAGGTGTGGTTGGGGGTGTGCCTGCTGGCGGTGCCGGAGGAGGGGCGCAGGCCGCAGAACAGCGGAGTGCCTACCAGCGTCGCAAGCGACTGCAGGACATTCAAAACCCTTATCTGCGGGCCATTGTGGCGGAATCCCGGCGGGCTGCTGGGGAGGGCGCAGATGGGGAGCTGTCTGAGCTTGAGGACTTCATTGT